>CM033620.1:22228856-22828856 GCA_019453435.1 Rhinogobius similis
CTTTCTCTTCCCATAATATTTGGTCTGGCATACATTATTACTCTCATTGTCTGCCCAGACCACCAAATGAAGTTGCTTTTTGTGGAAGAATTCTCATTACATTTCTCATCAATTTCTGATTAAAACTGGCAGAGCACCTATTTGCAGTTTAACAGGAAATTCAACTGGGAGTTCATTGAAGATTTACTGGACACAGTGATGTCAGATTGCTCATATTGGTATAAGTTTCATACAAATTTGACTCACTCACTAATTCACATTTTCCCCCTCATGTGGACATAAGCACAAGATTGTACAAACCTTTGGTCAACATTACTCTTAAATCAGATTTCTAAATCACCAGGAATGGACTGGCACATTATCATTTGGGGTGTGGATTCAGAAGGGTGTTAAGATCGAGGAGTGTTTTACTGCATTCACAGAAAAACTTCACTGGAATAATTTCCAATTATTGTGAGGTCTGACTTTTGCTTAGACAGAGGTAGAGGTGAAATTATTTTGTCACTTTGTCCCACGTAAATGTACAGATGCATAACAAAAAAATAAATCACATAAAAGTACTGAAATACTTAAAAATAGTTAGAATAAATAATTCAATTATTTCATACATTTTTAGAAATATTAATGGGTCAAATGCATTAAGTGTAGTCTGGATAAACTGGGAGTTGAGCTCAAAACCTTTAAGAATGATGATTGGTAGGATTGGTATGAGTTTGAACAAAAAAACCCTTACTCAATTCAGCAAAATCACTGATTTTCATCTAGTTAAAAATGCAGTAGAAAGTAGAGATACAGTATATGCTCTGAATATAGTGATGTAAAAGTTGAAAGTACACATTTTCACATTACACCACTGAACACAAGTTTTTCTCCTGTTGCTTTGTTTTATTGAATTCCTTTTGCTTATCAGACATTATACAGTGTTCATCATGAAAGCATGTGATTGAAACACATTATTTCCTCAGTGCCTGTGGCCCAGTGCAACAGAAGGAGAGGATATGTGCGTTAGAGGAGTAAAAAATATTTAGTGCCTGTGACTAAGCCAGCCACTCTATGATTTAGTAGAGTTGCGTGTGCTGTGTATGTTTGTGTGTGTTCTCTGCTGCAGACATTACACAGCTGTCTCAAGGCCTCGCTCTGTGCAGACTCCACAAGCACTGCTCCCTGCGTACACTGTTTAAAACATCTATGATACTGTGGTGTCATCTGCTCCCATCTGAGAAATACATTCAAGCATTTTATACATAAAGCCTTGCTAACTGTCCCCACCGACTCATTTCAGCACTCCTGGAAAGAAATCATGGGCTCATATAAGGACTTGTGCTTGTTTACAACCTACTGTAGTATATCGTATTTTAGTGGTGCATTGTTGGCCCATGAATTTGTCACACCCAAACTGCAACAGGTTGGACTGTAAAAGCACAAAGGCAATGATTTATTGAAGGATTTCCCTGGTGTGGCATGACGTGCCTGCATCAAACATCCTTACTTCCCGTCTTTAAAAGTAAAGCCAGCAACAGACAGCTGTGTAAAGAAAGCAAGGCCTCAATGTGAATGCAACAATATACACTAAACAGTGCTGTACCAGGGATTTCAACGGAATTCTAGATACCATTGTCCCCTTTACACAATACCCGTTTTAACACAGTATGTATGAGAAACAAAACTATGGTTACAACCTACTACGAGGATTTTGTTTGTGAATCATAGGAAAGATGATTTATTCATGTTAAAGAATAGTCAAGTCATTGCTGGTACTTATTGAACACTCCTCTTTTAATAACAATTAAAACAACGTTACGGGTATAATAAGCATCTCTACTTCACCTACTTGTATATTAATTTCCATGTATGCAAACTGTTACCGCCAAAAATTGTTATTAATCAGCTTTTGACGAAGGACTCCAATTAACCTGAAAATACATACTTTTAAAATATTAATGAAATCTGAATAATTCTAGGCTCGTGGCACTTGGGGTTTGAATGCGGCCAGGTGTGTGTGATCAGGAGTCATCTGTGGCTCGGGCTGACCTTCTACCACATCCCAATGACACCGCAGCACGGATACGTCTACATCGGAGACGGGACAAAAAACCTGGACCTGCCTTTTATGCTCTAAAGAATTCTGTAAGATGTTTGTATCTTATGTTAAGAGCCAAATAAATGTTAAACCTCAATCCAAATGAGGACGCAGAGAACATGTTTATATTTTATTTGCACATCTGTGAGTAAACGCAACATACCACCTACTTTGTACATATAACGTTGAGCCACATTAAGTTGTCAGTGACCTCACTTCAAGGGTTTTCCGAGAGCCAGACAGGAAATAAATGGCTATGGGTGAGGTTAAGCTGCTTTCTAAACATTTGGTAGAATAAATACAGATGGAGAAATGTTCCCAGAAAAGGATATTTTTAAAGGATGAGTCCAGTTGCAGAATATAAAAGGTCAGTTTGGGGCAAAACGGGAAAAAAAAAAATCCACAAAGTACTTTTGCATTTTTACCACTGTTGTCTTGATCCGTCCACAGTTCTTTCATCAGTGTTTGATGTAAAGTGGTTTGACACCATAATGCACATTGTCTTGCAACAAAGGGCTTCCTACATGTAAGGGCTTCTTATTCCACTTCAGTCCTTTTTTGTAGATGGGCTTCACAGAGTTGATAGACCAACGAGTCAGGTATCTAAGAAACAATTATTGATCCATCAGATGTAAAGCTTTTGTACATTTATACACCAATACAGCAACACTTATTGAATGGGAAGTGAATGGGTAAAGTAAAGTACATATGATTATTGTTATTTCAGAATAACATTATGCAGTTAGGTGTAGTATTGATGATACTACCCCAAGTACTTCGTATTCTGACTGATTGAAATTTGTAATTTTTATTTGCTGACTTTTAGAGCTAAATGTTTATGTTTTATATTCCTATATGTGCAGCACTTTGGAAATTATCTTTTTTTTTTCTTAATTGTGTTTTACAAATAAAGTTGGATTGAAAATACAATTACTGCAAGTAAAAAAAACTTAGCACAGACATTTCTAATTGTGTGACAAAATTTTCTAATTTGGACTTTATTCAGTGTATTAATACTTGTTGTAAAAGTAAATTATAATTTTAAACCAATCAGGTGTCTGACTGTGGAGAAAACCTTCAAATCAGTTGATAATCACAAGTAAACACATTGATGACATCACACTGGGGAGACTAGGTTACAGCATAGTTTACAAAAAAAAAAAGAAACTACTTTTTTGACCCTTTAAACATTCAATTGGCCCAGGATCATTGCTTCTTGATTTCCTAGTGTGATGTCATCATTTACAACCAGGAAGTAAAATTAAAAACATAACAATTGCGAAACTGGGATAAAATTAGTATGTCAAAAATGTCAGGAAAAAAAATAAATATATTCATCTTAACTGCATTTTAGTTAAATGAGTAGTCCAATCTGTCACTTTAGGTAGAAGTAACATACCTGTTGAGTGTGGGTTTGGGTTTCTTCGTAGATGGGACGTGACCCTCTGGAAGTTTGGGTCTGTGGTCCGGGAGCAAACCTGAGCAGGATAATATGAGAGACATTATATATAAGACACACTGGAGGACAGGCCAGAGGGAGACAAATGTAAACACACACACACACCTGCTCTGTGAGCCATCTGCACACACACCGCAATCTTACGGTGTTCCTCAAAACACAGACCAGTGATCCTCCGCGGCAGCATCCCTCCATCTGATCTGATGAACTGACTCAACAGCAACACGTCCTGACAGAAAGATTATGACACAGAAAACATCTTTGAATGTAAGAAATCATAGGCAAAGAACTATTGTACACAAGCTCATAATTCATATTTTAATGGATTTATTAAATTATAATGTACAAAATAAATGTATCTTACTGTGTAATTATATTTGTGTTGGAGATTCCACCTGTAGATGGGACATTTAGCTGCAGGGTTTGGGGGCTCAGGTGCTGGTGGTGTGTCTACTATTTGACCTTCAAGCTGTTACAGAAAATACATATTTTACACAATTATACTTTATTATTACTCTATATTTATTACATGAATCACACATTAAAATAACACATATAACTTACAGTTGTTTCCTTGCCTTCTTTCTTTTCCACCACTGAAAACACATGTATCAAATTGAACACCATAGTTAAAGCTAAACCTCAACGAGTCCAAAACACATTGCTAAATCTACATGTAGTTTAGCCAATGATGTTTTATCTGAGGCTACATGGATCAGCTAGCGCTAGCCCCGACAGCGTCAAATTGTTTTGTTTGCAGACTCTTACCTTGTCTAATGCCTCTGCTCTGCAGCGCCAACAACGATACTAAAGGTCCGTTTACATATTGAAGATTAGTGGCATTGTTGCACAGCTTTAAACTCTTAAATGAGGTCCACACAGACCTCAACATGCTGCGAGTAGCCATGTTTACTTTTTGACCTTCGCGTGCATCTCGCTTCCTGTTCGTAAATCTCGCGAGATCGACAAAACTGCAGCGACACTTTTGCTTGACACATTTTGGGCATTTCTCGTGCAGGTAAATCAAATTAAGACGTTTCATTATTTGACAACTATGTATATTATACGTGTATAATATGTGTTTTGCAGGGAAATAGTACAGATACATTTGTTGGCAAACTTTTCGGCCAGTCCAGGCTATGCATAGAGAAGAATATGTGGTAGATTTAAAACGGCTTGGCGCAGATCGAGTTCATTTTCAATACAATGTTAAGGGTTTGTGATCTTTTCCCATTATCTTTATATCCTTTTACGTGCAATTATTAAAATTAGCCAACAAAGTGCACTTTACAGTTACTTATTTGTGTTAATTTACTTATTCGTGTCAGCATGAAATTCCCCAAATTTGTTTAAAAAAAATAATTATTATCATAATTAGCTAATTGTCATTTTATTTTATTCTATGCATTTGAGCTATAAACTGAACCAAATTACCGTCTAATGTCTTCGGTGGTTCTTCAGTCAAAAACTAGATTGTTGAAGTGATGATGCTAATTTTGTCATCATTTTGATTAAACATGAAACAAGTTATCCTTAAAGACAGTAGCGTGTAGGGCTATAGGGCTTAACTGTGTTAAAAGTTTACAAAATGTTTGGCTTTATTATGTAGAATAACAAATGCATTGGAATTTAATTTTCACAATGTCCTTAACATCATAATACAATTATCTCAATCAATCAATTAATCAATCAGTCAAATTATTTTATTCTTCTATGTGTCATTGCCCACACTATATTACAGACATACAGAAAACAAATACATTTAACACATGTCTGACAAGGAGCATGAAGAAGACCTAGTCTTATGTGCACCTTCACCACGAGAAGAAAACTAAACAACTGGCCGACCAGCTTTATCTGCGCTGTCTCAAGATACAGCCATTACAAGACAACACTTCAGCCTTGTTTAAATATTCTTGTTTAATACATACGTTTCAATACAAATACAAGTGTGTGTAATGTTTTTAATTCATTGTCTAAGGGATTCCACACTTTTACCCCCCTAACGACAAAACCTCTGTTTCAATGAGGTGCATGCAAAGGGTACACAAAAGTTCCCCTTCCTTCTGCTATTGTCTTCTGTGATCAAAATGAATTTATTACAAATGGGCTCTGGCACCAACCTATATTCTTGATCTTCATAATCAATAGTTTTAACTGAACAAGATCTATATATTTCAAGATCTTCCACTTAACAAAAAAGTTCACTCGTGTGGTCTCTGGGACCTTTGTGGTCTATAATTCTGATGGCTTTGGTCAGTAAAAGCTTTGCATGCATTACCCCACACCTCAACACAACATACAAAATGTGGAACTATTAAGGATGAGTATAACTGAAATAGTGCAGTCCCATCCAAAACATATTTTACCTTGTGCAGGACACCAACACATTTACTTGTTTTGCTCTTTATATAATCAATGTGTGACTTCCAACTTAGTTTGTTGTCTAACATTACTCCCAACATTTTCTATTACTTATTATTTTTTGTTCCCCTCATGTTTTCTTGTTCCAAAAATCAAATATTTATATTTTTCCCAATTTAAAAATTATTTATTTTTATCAAAACATCTTTTCCATATTCTTGAATAGTGTCTCTAATTATCTTATGAATAAGCCACCTTTTCAGCCCAGCAGATTCAGCTTTAATGCAGCAAGTGAGTGTATAACTCAGCAGTTTATAATGAATTTATGTTATTTAAAAGTATCATGCCAGGGGGTGCACGGTGGCAGAGCGGCTAGAGCTTCTGCCTCTCAATAAGGAGATCGTGGGTTCGAATCCCAGACCACCCCAACATCGTGGTCTTGAATTCTGAACCACCCTAACATCACACGATCTCTCTGAGTGGAGTCTGCATGTCCTCCCCGTGTTACCGTGGGTTCTCTCCGGGTTCTCCGGCTTCCTCCCACCGTCCAAAGACATGACTGTGTAGGTTAATTGACAACTCTAAATTGCCCGTAGTGAATGAATGTGAGAGTGAATGGTTGTCTGTCCTTGTCTGTGTCTCTGTGTCAGCCCTGCGACGAGTTGGCCACTGTCCAGGGTGTACCCCGCCTAAGGCCCAAAGTCACTGGGATAGGCTCCAGTCACCCGCGACCCCTAACGGGAATAAGCGGTATAAAATTAAAAAAAAAAAAAAAAAAAAAAAAAAATGAATAAAAGTATCATGTATTTGTATTTGTAATAATATATTGCCACATCAATATTTTGAGTACAGCATTCTTCTAGAGGTGGGAAAAGCATGTTTGGGTCTCCAACATATCTTCTTCTAAGAGGTTGCTTGGAGAAAAAGCTTGGTACCGACTGGCCTAAAAGCATGACAGACATTAGGTCACTTGGTTTCACGTTCAAATATTTCCACTTGCAAGTTGCCATCAACAATAAAGAACCTAAAAGAATATATTTATGTATGACCATTGAGCGGTGAGGTCACTGAGAAAGAAACCATTGTCTCTCTGATCAGGTCCTTCATTAAGAACACTTCTCAGTGCATCAGACATGTCAGCGCTTTAATGCAGCCTAAAAAAAATTGTGCTTTAAGTGTCTGGCCTCCATCACACGGCTTTGATATTTAAATGAAACATGGCCTTGTACAAACAGGCCCCAGAGCCGAGGAAGAGCAGGGAGAGTAAATCAGATAGGATTTCCCCACATGAAAAGAACTTGTCTGACATTTTCACAGCCAGCGCCGGGGGACACTGAGCCAATGTTGCTTCGATGTCATGGTGGGGAAGTTATTGCTGTGTGGAAAAGGTTAGCGTCTTCACCCTTGCTTTTTCCTAAATAAACTGCTCAAACACAGCGTGGAGTGAGGGCCAGGGTGAGGATGAGTGTCCACGGTCGCATTGCACAAAAACAAATCTTACTCAGGCCGTCCACATTCCCCTTTTATTGTCACACGGTTTGGTTTGTTTTGTCTTTAATGTTTTGCTGCACACTGGAGGCCCCCTGCTGATAGCGACTACTCAAGGGCCTGAACACAAAAAGACCTGCTGGAGAATCACAACAGTAAAGCGTGGGATACAATCACTTTTATCTTCAAATCGATGTCATGACATTATGTGCTTTTCAAATGATCTTGCTGACATCTGTCTCAAGTTGCTGGCATCTCAAATTGATGGGCACAGCCTGGTATGCAATTAAGGCATAGCTGTCACTAAGAGGCTTTCCTGGGTGATTAACTTGTGAGCCATGTTGCATCCAAGGAAGTCAACTGAACACAATTAGCCTATTTCAAGGGCGGTGTTTGCTTTAAGCCTTCAGAACTGCTCGTGAATGTATAAGTCTGTAGAATGTGACAAGTGGAAGAGACAGCCCAGCGCCATTGACAAGACACAGGAGCAAAAAGTGTAGATTTCTGAGCATCCTCTCTCATTTGATGTGCAGTAAAGCTTATAGCCTCTATATCTTCTACCCCCCGTCACTTCTTAAAGCCTTCTCAGTTGGTGCACCCTCCCTGGATTCATTTTGGGGGAGTACGTGCTAAATGACATTGGCTCCTTCAACAAATTCGCTGCTCTTTGAAGAGCCTCTTATCCTGGTTTTCCCTCGGCTTGGCTGCCTATAAGAGCGTCAGCTTCCATTGCCCTCGATCCTCTCACGTATGCATACACTTCACTGAATCTGTCTTTCTCGTATGCGTGCTTATGCCTGACAGGCAGCCCTCGGAATAAGTTCATTTTTTATGCAGGTTGCATTGCCGCTGGGACAAAACCTCCAAAGGCTCCTGAGTGGCCCTCTTCAAATGTTTGAAAACATTTTGTACTCCGGTCATGCTTTTTTTGCGCAGTTGGATGCAGTTTATTTTAGTTTGGGGCTATGGCTACCTCCTGAGGTCCAGTCTCCTCTATAGATGAGATGTTTGCCTGACCTCTTAAAGGGTCACCCCCAGCGGTTAGCAATAAGGAAGTGAGCTAATTCACTGTGGAATAACAGAGCATGGCCCAAGTACAACCAATGTCGTAAATCTGTTTTTGTATTTGGTATCAATATTTTTTCATTCTGAAATCCAGGGATGTAGGAGTAGTTTTTACAAACCAAACAAACACAAAGTGCTGTTATGAAGCTTATTTGCTCAGTAGGAAATAAACATTTGTAGACTGGCATCTGGTTATTTTGAACGAGAACACTGCTCATGTGAGGATGTGGGCAAATCTTATTCAAAGGTTGAAGCGAAGAAGCAATAATTGACATTGCATACTTTGCAGAAAAATAAAAATCCTCTCTGCATAGGCTCTTATGAATTAAACATGTAGTTTGAGACTTCTACCAATATGTTGTCAAATGCATGTGATGTTAGTCTACTTTTCTCTTAAATGTTACTCTTGTACTTTGTACTTTTTTGTATTTGTAGAATTCATATTCCAGATGGAAACTCCTCAAGATTTGACTGATTCTTCATCCTGCCCCTGGGCACCTGTCAGGGGCAGTGGGGGTCCGTAGTGCAGCCGGCCGGGGGACCTATTTCCAGGGAGAACACGCAAACTCCACCCTGACAAGCCACAGCCCCCAGTGTCACACACAGGAATCAAACCAGGGACTTTCTTGCTGAGGTGAGAGTGCCGCCACACTTGTTGTGCTGTTGTGTTAACTATTAAAAACCTTTTAGAGATGTAGAAAGGAATGCAAGTCCTGGAGACGGTCCAAAAAGTAATTCTTAAATCCAGAAGGTTTGTTGCTTTACTTGACTGAATATGAAAGACCCTGACAGAACCTGTGAGGTCAAATGACAGCCGTTTGCACATTTGAGCTGACATCTAAATCAAACACTCTTCCTCTTTTACAATACAAATTCTCAGTGAGATTTACTGCCCTGGTCTTTTTCGAGAACACCATCTGTTTCAAATAAAGGCCCCTAGTTTCACCTGCAGGAGCCCAGGCATAAAACACGACCAGTTGATTCATACATGCCTCGTCGTTGTTAAAACTTGATACATTGAATGTGATCCACGTCAGTTTAGCGCTGCTCTGATTTGTGAAACCTTGTAGCACAACTTCCACTAACTTCCCATTAACGTCTTGAGAGTAGTGGTTGCCATGGACACCAGAGGCATTCACACAGAGCAGATGGATCACTGTGGACACTTTTCACTATGGAAACACTTGTTTACGTATTGGTTTGCTATTGTAAAATATTACAATGGTTGGCTAGGACTCATATTTAGAAGAAGAGTATAAGAATTATGATGTTTTTTATTGTTTTATTTTTTTACTACGTATTTGGACCACTGTCTGGATGTTAGGGTTGTCAAAAAATACCCAGATACTAACCGGAATTAAATCTAGTATTGGAATTAGCATTTCATTAATACTGGAGAGAAAAAACAAAAATCACATAAATAGGACAAAATTGGACTTTTCCTAAATAGTTTCAGAATGTTCCTGATCTACTCATTAGTTTCAGCTTCCTGTTAAGGTGACATTTTGGGGACTTAAGATGAAGACGAAGACTTATGGAAACAGTGTTAATTTTTCATCTCTCTGAAACATGAATATCTGAAATAGTATAACCACATGTTATTTATAGAGAAGCTGCCATTATGTATGAAAATTACATCCTATTGTCTAAAAAAGACAAAATCAATATTGAGTTATGGACCTTTTCTTTATTATCAAAATCTAATTAGAAGCTTAAGTATTGTGACAATCCTGCTGGATGTAGGATATAACATAATGCAATTGCAAGATTCAATCAAAGGCAGTAAGCCCAACTCTAATGTCACATAAACACTAGATTAATCACGATCATATCCAAATGGCATCATTATTATGTCTTGGCGCCGGGAGTTTGCCCTCTGACCTTGAACAATTGCAGAATGTCTCTACACTCTCTCCCCCCATTTCACACTGCAGCTGTCATCTCGAGTGAACCCTTCAGACAAAAAAAAGCTGTGAATTCAGTTTTTATGTGTTAATGCTTGTGTATGAGTTTGAAATGTGCACTTGCATGGAAACCCTATCATGTATGTATAAATCATGTATCAAAATCTGCAATTCTTAGTTTTTCAAATTCATTCACAACAAATGAAACCATTGTTCACTTACATAATTAATATTTACACATATTTAAATAATTAACATGAACTAAAATGTATTTCATTTTTATAGGCTACAGTAGTCTCTGGAGGAATCTTCTTTCAGCACTTTATGACTTTCTCTGCCTTGGCTCTGTCTTGTGCCTTTCTGTATCCACTTTGCAGACAGTTATATCTGCACATGCAACATCTGACCTTGTGCCATTTTATTATTGGATGAAGCTTCTCTAATCCGTCTTGGTCATAATGTCTCCCTGATATCTCATATATTTCCTCACACACATCCTTATCTCCTCCCTAAAAATGACAGAGGCGTTCACGTCAAATTCAGTTGGGAAACCAAACCGTTACTCTTTTTATCAGTAGGTCTGCATACGTCACGTAACTCAACATTGCAAGTGAATGTAAACAATTTTAGCCCCGGCTTTCAAAGTTTGTTCAAGAAAAGTTGCTTCAGTTGCACATTTATGCTGAAATCACCAGTGGATAGTAGCATTTAGGTCGTTTAGAGTTCACCTGTCAGCTTATGAAGTGGGGAAAGTGAACAGTGTGTGTTTAGTATCTTGTACCCTTGTTCTTAATAGAAACCACACCTGAGTTGTAAAAAAGTGTCGCCAAGTTCAGGCTGGCTTCCTCATTAGTCTGTCGCCTTCTTTCAAGCTCCTGCAGAGAGTGAGAAAAGAAAGGTGAACTTGCTGAGGAGAAATGAAAGTGCACAATCTGTTCAGAGACAGGTGGAGCCAGCAGGGGGCAGTGGTGATTGTCAGGTGCACTGTGAGTAAAAGCCCCGTACTTCATGGCCAAACATGCAGCAGAACGTCCTATGGTTGACAATGTTATATATAATAGATTTGTAATACTGTAAGCATGTTGTTGTCATAGTGCTCATGCCCTCATTTTAAGCAGACATCATTCTGCCATCAACTTTTTTTTGCCATCAACTTTTTTTTTCATTACGAGGCACAGAGAGCAAAAATATCAAATAAAAAAAAGAAAGAGTAGTGCAAAAAAAAAAAAGAATCCAACTGATTATTTCAGACCAGTGTATGACAGTTGATTCCGTCCCTGTCATACATTTCCTTGTTATTGCTTTTTTAACATACATTCCACAGGTATCCATCGATTGCTTCTATTGTTGGTGTTTTTTGTCCTTGATGGATTGTTTTAAAACTAAATGGAATGCTTACATTGAAGACAGTTTGCAGTGCCTCATTAATGTCAACTGCTACAAAATTTTTAATGATCCAACATTTGCATTTCAACATAGGCTTTATATTTATTTTCTCCTGTTATGACGGAAAATATTAGTTGTTCTTTTTTGTCATAATTAGGCCTGTCAACAACTCAACAACACATTTGAAATGTGTTGTTGAGTATATTGACTATAATAACTACTTTATGCCACTGACACAATAAACTTAAAGCAGGATAATCCTAGAAAACCCATTTCTAAATAAACAGTCTCTTCAAAAAAGATGACCCGCAATGAACAAAAAACTGAATTTAAACACTTAAGTAGTTAGTTAGTATTTATAACAACACTCAAACGCTCAAATCTTATTGTAGGTACAAAAAAATTACAAGAATGGCTACGCACCATGAATACTAATACTAATAATACTAAGCCCCCATTCATTTATAAAACAATAAGTCAATATATTCATTACAGTAACGTGTCTATAATATGCCTATGTGAAAGAGTTTTTCAGACTTTCTTATTAGTTAGCATGTGCTCTGCTAGCTTTGTAGCTCAGTCGGGAGTATTTCCTTGCACCCGGCTTTTTTTTCAATACTTTACTACCTCTGTATTGTTGTATTTAACACCGTGTCCAATACATCTTATGTCCTGAATGAGATTGTAAAAAAAGACGTCTTGTGTGTATGTGTGTCCGGTCCAACCATGAGAAGTACAGTGAAGTCAAGAGGTCATCCAGGCTTTATACATTGGCCTTAATTAGGAGACATTCGTAGGACACAAAGAAGACATGATGCAACAAAAGACAGGAGGCTGAAAAGAGGCAAACCTGAAGTCTTCCATTCATTCACTGGCTGCTGTGTACAAAGAGCGGCCAGTCAAACACAGACTCTCAGGAAAATTCCAGCACTGGCAATGGCAAACAGAAGTGATTTCGACATGTGAATGTCAGCTCACGTTAAATGTTTCAAACCTCTCCAATTTTGAGGTTGGGACAGTGTATTTACAATGGAAAAAACAGACTAATATTGGTCAATTTAATAATACTTCAAAAAACAACATACATTTTCTTTTGTGCAGGCTTGGTTTGCACGAATATAAGCGTTCCTCATGCTTGCTGTTAATTTCCCCCTACGCCTGCAGAATACAGCCAAGCATTTTGACCGAAGTTGACGCTTCTGAAGTCTTGTTTATTTTCCATTTCTTTCTTCTTGGCCAACATTTTCACCAAATTCAAATAGATCTGTTATTCCTCAAAAATTCCTAAAATAAGTCACTGTCAATGTGGATTTCATGGCCTATTGTTTGTGGTTTGTGGTTTTATGAGATCCTCAAACCACACTGTCTCTGCTCAAGTCTGCACTTTGTTGTGTTTGTGTGTTGGCCTCTTTAAATGTTGTGCAATGTTTCATTTTGAATTATAGATATAATCATTATTGACTATTTTTAATTGAAATTGTCCCAGTTGTTATTGTTATTTTTATACTAGTCTCCTAACGTCAGTACAGAAGTTTAAAACTAAATCTTAGCTTTAAGGACTGTTTGTAAAATACATCTTCTGGTTTAATCACTATTTGTTGTTTCCAAAAGACCCACTTAAATATGTAGCTGAATGATTTACAATACCCTTTTTTAATACTTGGACTGTTTATCTGGCAGATGTTATCAGGTTTGATTGCGGGGCCTATATTGCCTCTGTCTGTTGCCAGCAGCAAATAAAAATGAATGTAGTTGCATATAAAGGTGTCAAAACGTGGCTCATTAGATTTGTAGATTCTGGAACCAACTTTCTGTGTTGTGCTTCAGAGTATTAACGTGTATGATAAGATTTAAGGATGTCAAAAGTAAAACTAATCAATTCTAAAACTATATTGAAACTAGATTCTAATTTGAGCAATTTTTAATATTATGTTACATATAATACAATGCTACTAAAACTAATCAACAGCTTTAGCTTGAGCTTTATCAGAACTAATAGTTATAGTTATAGTTATAGTTATAGTTATAATTATAGTTATAGTTATATCAGTGTGGTATTGAAACCATATAGAGAAAATCGAGATGGAATCTAGCATTTTGACATCACTACAATTTGACAGTCATAGATAGTGTTTTCGTGTTTTAGTGTGACTCAGATGAACACCACATCATTTTTTGTAAGTCTATATCTTACGATATATTTTTCCTGTTAAAAGTTCATAAAGTCAGTTGACTCAGGACCAGTTCTGCTGTATGCAACATAAAATCCCCCACCAGTAAATCCATATACGTCGGACATTAATCTGATGGGGGACTTTCCTGCGATTATTTAGACATGTTGAAAGACAACATGCTGACATGTCATTGGCATGGCATTATGTACTTATTTTAAAGTTGTTTTTGTGTACAATTTAGACAAAGCAGACAGAATCTGTGGAGAGAGAAAGTGACATTGTGCCAATCCATCCAGGCTAGAGGTGAGTCTAATGAATCGACTTTGAATTAGGATCCAAATTCAGTGATTTGTAATTGTCAGTGATCAGCTCTTTTATTGAGAGGTCTACAGCCAATCTTCTGTCAGTAACAGCTTGTGATTCCGGGGAAGAGTTCAGACTTTAGAGGAAGAAATTGCCACTGATTAAAAGTCTGTATTGATTATGTTCAAGAAATTAATATTGAAAACATTTTATTTGTTTTAATGTAAAGTAAGGTAATGTACACTTTATTGCGCCCATAGAGAAATTTGTCCTCTGCATTTGACCCCAAGACATACAATCAAATAAACAGTCATGATCCATAAATATGAGGGTGGAAAATTGTGGTTGTTTTTTATAATATTGACCAGCCCTACACTGAGGCGCTTCCTGCAAAATAATAGTAACCCTTTAAAATTTATTACCAGACATATTTGCATCGTCACTTTGGGATATGGGTTATCATTGACTGATTGTAAACTATGGTTTGTGTCTCAGAAAATATATTCAAAAGACACAGAATGTATGTTGTGTTCACACGGGCTTGTCCTGTCAGATTTTAAACACGGAGATAGGACTCCCTTTGTTTGGTACTGAACATCTGGCACAATCAAAGCGAACACACAGTCCAACTTGGAATACTTTCAAGGGTGGGTTATGGCTAATAAATCTCGTATAGCATAGAGTGATGATAAAAGAAATCGTTACAATGTTAGTGGAAGGTGCTAACTGTGAAATGTTGCAAAAAAGTGATAAGCTTTGACCAGATGAAACGTCTTGGCTGGGGCTGAGGCTGCTGGGATTTAGAGGAGCAAAATTTCCCTTTTCCACGGAAGAGCTTGTTTTACAAATCCTGTCCAATTGGCCGCAAACATTGATTATAAACGTGGGATGTAACTCTTTATTGTGGTTAGGATAATGCAAGCAATAAGCCACAGGAGACCTTCATGGGCTGCAAATGGAGGAACATTGAAACCCAATATGCAACAGAAAAGCTCTCAGCTGATTTGAGTCTTTTTTAGTCTGATAAAACACCCTGTTGTATCTACCGTTTTGTGTTCACTAAAGAGGAAATGAACCTTCAAAGACGAGCTCCCTCATGTTCCAGACTTTTCATCTGGTCTTTTATGTTTTGGTGTCTGCGGCTGTTGCTTACGAAATGGACAACACTTTACCTGTCTTTTGGGAAGAGGAACAGGTGTAATATTTCCTAAGTAATAACAGTGTCAAAGATAGAGGCGGTGTCACATTTTAGGTCGGTTTTGTACGTTCATCTGTTTTTTGTACATCAGTAAAAATACCATGTGAAAATGCTGGTCTAAGGTCCTGACCAGACGGGCTGATGATAAAATGCGTATTGTTGAATTTCATCCTATAAATGTGCACTGTGTAACTTTTAAGGCGTGTGGTCAGCTTTGCCTGAAATGTTCCACAGTAGTGCATTAAACGTATCGATTTTCATTTTTAAATTACATTGCTATTGCTATTGCTATTGCTATTTTTGCCATTTTTATTTATGTCTCTTATCAGCTCTTGTTTAGAATCAGAACCAGAGAAGAAGTACAATGTCACCTACGAGATCCCATGCAAAACATGCTATAAAACAAAGACTGAGAAAACGTTCAACACAAGGAATAAGAAAGACCATAAAGAGCGGGAAAAGAAAACACAAGGACGACTGACAAGATAGAGAAAAGGCAACACAAGAGGCAACACAAGAAAACCTCAAGTCTGCAATATCTGACCACTGCGAGAGAGAAAACCACGTTATGAACTGAAACAACAGAAAAATCGTAGGAATAGAGAACAAAAGATGACTATTGAAATCAGGAAGCGGGGCGTATCAACAGAGTCGTGGGAGCTGTGACTCATGGGACTCACTTCTCCACACGGGGGCAGGCGTGGTCAGTCTGATAGACCTGCCACGTCTGTCAAACTGACCACGCCTGGGAACAACAGCTGATAAGAGACAAGTCACCCCGATCAGATTGTCCTGCCGCTGGAACGTGTCAGGTAAATGAGCTCATAGCTTTTTTGCACCTCTGTTTTATTAGAAGAAAAATACATGATTTCTCACTCTGAGCAGTGTCGCCTCCCCACAGATCTGACCTGTAACTTGACCTTGTTGCATCACCTGCTTGTCTCCATGGAGATAGGTACGTTTGATACAAGACTATGGAACTCTCTAGATAAGGTAGTGCCCTTCCACCAGAAAAGCTTCATACTGCACCTTTAATATAAGCCATAGATATGTATACAATAGGGCTGTAATCCTTTAGTCGTTTAGTCAATTAATCGGTCGATGGTCGAACAAGATTTTTATTAGTCGACCAATTATTTTATTTGCATTCAACAAATTTATGTTGCAAAAATGAGACGATTTGGAGTGAGTCAGCTGAAGATTTTGGAGTAAATCTGTGTCTCTAACATATAAATACACTGTTTAATAGTACTTTTCTGTATAAATTGTTATTTTTGCATCAACTCCTCTGCAGTTTAAGTCTTTTGAGTGCAGTTTGGGTCAGACACATGGAAATACTTCATAGTTTTGCCACACCCCCTTTTAGTCGACTAATCGGTCTATGGGGCAGGTCTTTAGTCAACCAAGAATTTCTTCAGTCGACTACGGCCCTAGTATACAATATTATGAATGACCTTTCACATCACTTTTATTAGAAAGATTTTAGGTTGAGTAATAATATTAGAGTACCAGAGCTATAACGAATCATTAAAATGTTATGTTTCAAAAAGCAGCCATATACTTCCTGTCTGAGCTTATAATTAAAGTGGCCAAGCAGTGCACGTAGAATAAACAGTAACTTTCCATTGAACTGATTGAGGAGATCTTTAACATGAGCCGCTCCGCCTGTTTCATGTTAAAGAGATCTATGTTCTTTGTGTGCTTCTAGTGATTGAAGCTCATCTACGGCTGATCCTCAGGAAATCTGCTGATATTTGATCTATGGGCATTTTTCTTCAAGTTCAGGAGCCTAAACTGAGGATGCCACGTCCTTGTAGTTATGATAATTTCAGTTTTTGGTGTGTATTTGGCTGAATTTGCCTCAGAGAATAATGATCGTCATAATCACTTTAAACAATGCCTGGGAGATATAGCAACAAATCAAGAAAATCATAATGTTTTTCTTCCTTGTGTTCATCAATCATGAATTTGGGTTTGATTTAAAAAAAAAATAATTTCTTATTTCTAACAATTAAATGTGGCTCTCTATTCTAATTTTGTTAAACAAGTCTGAGTTAATCAGTGCTGTTTAAAAAGTAAACGATTATTATTTGCCTCAGAGAATAATAATCGTCATAATCACTTTAAACAATGCCTGGGAGATATAGCAACAAATCAAGAAAATCATGATGTTTTTCTTCCGTGTGTTCATCAATCATGAATTTGGGTTTGATTTTTAATTTTTTTAATTTCTTATCTCTAACAATTAAATGTGGCTCTCTATTCTAATTTCGTAAAACAAGTCTGACTTAATCAGTGCTGTTTAAAAAGTAAACTTTGTTCCTGTCTGACCAAACACAGACTTTTACTGATTAATATTCAATACCCCGGTAGATCATTGATGCTGACGGAATGATTGAATCACGATTTGACAAAAAAATTGAGGCCTATTATATACAGTATTTGTTGATGTTTTGTGACAGCCTAAACAGAAGAGAAACTTTCCCTTCAGCACAAATGTGTGTCTGATTACTGCATCTGTACGTTGAATGAGTTACAGGGTAAACCTTGGGAGGCCCTGTAATGTGAAACAGATACTCTATATCTTTAGCACAATAGGCCACACTTAAGAGCAAGACATACCTTTGTCTTCATCCAGAAAATCATGTTAAAGTCCAGTGCTGGAGGCGGTACGTGCTGCCGTTACATTCAGGCCTGAGACAAACGCTCCCAGGACACTCTGTAGGAGCGATATGTCAATGGGATTCTTCTCCCTCAAGTAATATCAGCTCAGCGCCGAGCAACAGAGCATCCACTGACAGAGGGATAGGGTTTGCATGCCACTGGTAATGGAATAGTCCAGCAGCATTACACTGCACTGTCAAAATATTTGGTCCAACTTACAGAAAGCTCTGCAGGATCTCTATTGCTTTGACTTTAATGTATGTTGAAGATTTCATTTATGACATGTGATTACACAACAGTTTTCTATGTGTATTCAAAGCATTGTAGATTCGAATCATGATTATTTGGCTCATAATTGAAATCACATTTATTTCAAACAATTACTCATATATTGTTCAAATGATTCTGTAGAAAAATAGAGAAAGTATAGACCGAATATACTGTATTTTATTAGTAATATTTTAGAAAAGTGCCTTTGCTCCAGGTTTTGAGGCAATTCGTTGTATTAATGATTACAACTATTTACTAATTGAAAAGAGTAACTGAAATCACATTTATATATACGATTAATGGCACAGCCTTAATACAGACTGATGATCAGTAAAGAACCAATTACTTATGATTATAGTATTCTTTAAGCCTTTTGGTCAAGCTTTTAGTCACTTAGTTGATTAATTGGTCAATGGAGTTTTGGTCAACCAAACTTGTATTAGTCGACTAATTTTTTTTATTGTAATTATAAACATGGATAACATCAGAAAGTACACAGCGAGAATTAGCTGGAGGTTTTGGAGTGACTGATACATTTTTTGGGCAGTTTCTTGCTACTTCTCTGTACGCAAATTGATTACATTTGAGCAATTTTATGATCTTTTGTGTAGATTTTGGGTCAGATATATGATCAGATTATAGAAAGTTCTTAGTTTTGAGAGCTCGTCTTGCACTTTGCCTTGCCCCCTTTTAGTCAACTAATTATGTCTTCAGTTGACCAAGAATTTCATTGTTATTGAGCTTTATTATTTACCCCTGAATTGCCATATATAGAGATTTGTGTGTCTTTTCCACAAAAATAAATAAAATATGATAAATTTGACTTCACAATACACTGGAAAAGTCTGTCGTGCTTGTTGCAGATGACCCTTGACAGCACCATATACTGTATACGCTGCTTTCACTATATATTTGGGACATCGGCCAGATCACAATCACCAGTCGACCAATCAAACTCAAGCTCCCATGAGACCACATTAGGAGTATTTGTTGGTTTCTGTGGCTTTATCTTCAAATACACTTTCTCACACACAGTGAAATAAAGCAGGTCTAGTTATTCTCTTAAAGTATGATAAAGGAAAGTCTCAAGTAAACCGTATTATGTTTACGTTTGCGCTTGCTTTTCCCTGCAGGGAGGACTCAAAGCTAATCTTTATTTGACACCGGGTTATTATGTTCTTACCTCATTCATTGCATATGGTCTATAGTCCCAGTTGTGAACTAGAGGATAATGAGAATCCCTATTATATAAATTCATCACACGGTATGCTCAACAGCGTTTAGACTAAGTCCGTAATATATGATTTTGGACATATTAAAAGCTCCACAGAGTCCATGTATCAGGAGCAGAACCCTCCAAATCACACTTAAATCCTGGAATTTCAATCTTGTTTGTCATTTAGGTTCAATAAAGGCAAAAACTGTGTTATTAGAATGAGTACAGCTTGTGCCTGTGTGATCTTTACATACCAGCAGGAATCCCCCCCAGCCACTTTGGACTGAAGCCATTCTGGAAATTAAATTATGTCCGATTTCATACAGAAACACAGTGGTCATGTACATTTGCTAGAAAAAAGTAAGAATAATATTACATTTGCGATTGCTGAGAGATAATGTTGATAATTGGACACGCGCTCCCCTTGGCTGTGTTTTGTTAAGCGCCGTCTTGCATTTAAAGGTTACATTTGGGAGGAGTCTGTTTTGTCTGCTCGTAACAGTGTATTTTTCATGCTTGTTGAACAACGGCGACCTCTTGACCTTAACAATCCCGTCTCCTATACATCGCGCTATAAATGTGTAGAAGAAGAACATTTTGTCACTTAAGTAAAAGTGCAAATACAGGAGAAAAAAATACTCAAGTAAAAATATCACATCCGACAATCTACTTAAGTAAAAGTATTACAGTACACCTTTAAAGAGTAAACCGTAATTCACACAGATTTTGAGAACCATTAAAGCGTCATATTTTGATGATAAAGATTTGTCCTGATTATTGGTACACAGTAGGGTTTCATAAGTCTACAGATTATTCTTTTGATTAATTTAGTTAGTTTTGAATGCAAAAGTCGTGTGATGAAGAGATTTTTACTGAATTTGTGACGTTGTTTCAGGATCTTGGTAAAGTATATTTATGGACAAAAGAGTGTTTTCATCAAAACACTAAATTTACACATTTTCTGCATTATTATCATGCAGTGGCAGTTCAGCTTATGGCATCTTTTGGAACCTGCATAGAGACCATGTAACAATTACTTGATTACTAAATGACTTCACAGTTATTTCAATAATCAATTAGTTGTGAATAATCAATTAACTTGTTGCAGCCCTAGTCTCCAGAAGCAATTTTTCTGGTAATTTATAAAGCCTAATTATGCTCAACAAAATGTGCTCAAAGCCCAAACTTGGAAATCTAAACATGTATGTAAATTTAATTCTCCATAAAGTGCTAAAAATGAAACGCCCAGCCATTTCAGCAGATTTAAACCCATAAGAAAAATGCTTTTACTTTTTTTGAAATGTATTTTATTTAGAGGAATAGTCCCTTGAGATGAACCATCCCGTTTTCAAGGGGGTCCTTGGTCCAGTAAAAAATGTAATGAAGTAGAAAGTACAGATTTCTGCTCTCAAAGGTAGTAAAGTAAAAGTAAAAAGTATCTGTAAAATCGACAGAAAATAATACAGATGACTACACATTTTACTTAAGTACAGTACTTTTACTTTTGCACGTATCACTTAGTTTTATTTGACGTGTTATTATAAGACGACTAATTATATCTTTATGGTATCAGGAATTTGGAAGTGACTTAGACTTGAACAAACAGTGAAAGATCCAAAAGCTAAACAGTGAACGATTTGCTACTTGAGCAGCGTCCAAACATTTATGAGAAGGAAAACTGACTCACAAAGCAGAACACGGAAACAACGAAATTACAATTATCCCCAGTCTTTGTCAAAGTCCTTTGGTTTGTATCATGTAGAAGCCAGGAAGCATTTCCAATTACAGTGTGTGAGTGATATCCCTCGCCACTCGCCAGGAAGCATTAAACAGCCATTTGCTTTCATTATTGTGGAGTTCTTCAGAGAGACTGAAACCACAACAAGGGAACGGCCAGATTCTGGGCAGTTTGTATGTAAAAGCTTATCTGTTATTTTATCGAAGCAGTTAGGGATAAGATGTTATGCTCTAGTTACAAATCCAAACACGGCTGCACTATTTTGTCACTATTCTAGAAAATAGAAGGAAAAAAGAAAACACAACTACATTTAGAAGAAGTTTAGCCAATGCATGATAAACATGGCTGGAAACTTGCATCTTAATTCATTAGGCTATTAACTAGTGCTAAAAAGAATTGTCTCACAAAAAAGGATTCTACAAAATATGACTGCTTCATTATAAAAGTTATTCAATTAATAATCATTCAAATGTATTTATATAGAGTAATTAATACAAATACCAATTCAAAAGACTTCACAAAACATGAAAAGAAATGCTAAAATCACAATGCAAGAAGAAAAAAAACATTAAAATTAGCTTTGAAAGAGTTAAGTGCAGATGCAATTCTTTTCGTCATAAGCACAGCTAAACAGAACCGCCTTGAGCCCAGACTTCAACACTAATTTAGTCAAAAAGTTAGAGAGAGAATAGACTGTGGTAATTCTTTTAGTATTATTTCTGCTTTATGTTTTAAAATCTGCTGTAGATTAGTGTTTCTGCTCAGGTTTTGGCAGGAAGAATGAGCACTGATATATTTCTGAACATAATTATTGCTCTATTTTTGGCTTTTTAATTGTAATTAACTGGAGATATTATTGTAATTTGCTTGAAAATGTAAGTAATTCTACAGCCAGAACCATTCTACAGTGTATGCAAGGTGCACTGCGGTATTCCAACTATATAACCTCCACAGGTGCTTCTTTGTCTGTAACTAAATAACTATTTGTCCTCCTGAAAGTGAAATGTGAAATAAACACTTAACCATAGGCAGGACACTAACCAGAATGACAAAAATGCTTTGAAAGTTTTATCTTTTTGTGATCGAGTGTTTCTCTTGTTTGTTTATGTTGCTCAAGGCTGCAGAAGGCGTTTTGGTTGAAAACGTCTCCTGACAGTGACATATCTGAGGAGCCTCTTCAAAGTGGCCGCTCGCTCTTCTCTTTCTTGGGCACTAACAGATCTTTCTGCAGATGACACAGAGGATGGATGGGCCTGAACCAGTGCGTATCCACTTGTCTTCCTGCTCCATCAGTTAATCAACACATCACAGCACAGTTAGACACAACATGATGGAGGATAAGGCCCAAAGAGCATCCAAAAGTACAGGAAGTGAGTACAGACCCTTCTTATGTAAAACAATAATGCATAAACTCATAATGCACTGTTACAAGGGTTAAACATTACAATGGAGGAGGAATTTGTAGTTAAGAAAAGACACAAGTTTTATTTGTTATAACATTAATTAACCAGGATTACAAGGTTGGTTTGCCACAGCAGAATGACTGAACTCTCTGTAAGTTTTGGATAAACAACTGCACTTCCTAAACTTCTCAGTCAAATTTCGGATTTTCAAATTTTCTGTTTCTTAAGTCGTATAGAAGTAGGGCTGCACAAGTAATCCAATTGTAACTTATATGATTACTATTCATCAATAGTTTTTAATCAAAAATTGGATTACTTAGCTTCTGTTCAGAATGTGTGCTCGTTCTGCAACTCAGAAAGTGATGAAGACACTTTTCTAAATAGGCTTTAAAAGTGTCACAAAATATTGTTGATCAGATTTAGTAAGTTTATACTTTCTCTGTAGGTTAATTTTGATAGTAGCTGATTAGAAGTTGTTTGAAATAATTGTGATTTCAATAATGAGTCAAATAATCATGATTCAAATTTTTGTCATAATCAATATCGGTGCCAGACACATCACCGGCAGCCATTTTGGGTCTAGTCCTAAAGTAAACAAATTCAAACTATAAAGGAAATCCGCAGAAACTGTTCAAATATCGAACCTAAAGGGAACATGCTAAAGGAGTTATGCTACAGTGACTTTTTTGTGCATTTAGCCATGTTTTCACAATGTACTGTCATCAAAAACATACCTGGCATCTAGCTTCATTCATGCAGATTTGAGGAATCCTGGTTAGAAAATCCTCTCCCTCTGACCGTCAAAAACACTCCCTGCTGAACTGTCTTGATTGATGATCTTTTTCTGATTTTAGATGTCATTTATTCGTTGTTTTAAGTCCTTAAATCAGCCCCAGAGTCGTTCAGAGCGTTTCTGCCGTCTAAACACGATTGCTGCTACTAGCAGCCTGATCATTGCATGTCACATAGTCCCTTAAAGCGATAACATAACTAAATTGTGTAAGTGCTAGGCCCTATCTACTGGCTGCATAATCTCAGTAAGTGCCAGGGCAAACTGCAGAGAAACAGATGTTCATTTTTGTTTAAAGGCTAATAACAATACAAAAAATGCATTATACTTTTGCTTTTTTAAATTTTTTTTTTTATTATTATTATCACACAACAAAAAAACAAACATGCAGACAAAGGTCTCACACAAGATATCAAGACAGAATCCCCATCCTCCAGACAACAGAAAGAGAAACCAAAAAAAAAGACAGCAACAAAAAAAACAAAAAACAAAAACAAAAAAAACTTACTTACTTACAATACTTTTGCTTTAATATTAGGGAATTCTGAGCTTTTAGTGCTTACATTGGTAACAGTCTCTGCCTGTTATAAGTCCATATAAATGAGCCTTGGAAAATTCACTTGATAGAACCAGTAAAGCGTTGAAAACTGCCCTGAGTGATGCTTGATGGCAGAAACCAATAGAAGTAGACAGAGCCCACAACAACCCAAACCTTTTCTTCCAGAAAGCACAGAGCGAAATTTGCAGTGACACTGAATGTTGTTCATCATTTTTGGAAAGGAAGAGGATGCTGTAATTATTTGACACTGTTTGCCAGGTTAAAGCCTGCCAGCTTGAACTCACTTGTAAATTTAACACATTAGCTACAGTTTTCCTTGTGCTGCTGATGATGGATGCACAAATTGTTTACTTTCTGTCTGAGCAGTTTGGTTTTCTTAACCCATATATGACACTGTTTGTAGTATGTGTATGCAGTGTCTGGCTGCGTGCCTCTGGGCCGTCCTACCCACCTTCTTTATTTCCTGTCAGATGCTCCGTCCTAATAACGGAGCCGGTCCCTGTGGTCCTACCACCCAGACAGCTCAGACCTCCACCTCTGCCCCTCTGTCTCACACCCAGAGGCGCTCATCCCCGCTCCACACAGGCCCCTCTGTCCCATCACTGCATTATTATTCCCTGTGTCAAAGCTGCGCCCTCACCACACCCCGTTCTCTCTGAGGCTTTGCACATCTGCAACAGCTGAGTTAATCACATTTTCTGGATCTGAAAACATGTAAAGCTCTGTGTTGCACCAACAATGTCAAGTGTGATGCTTATCTCAGTTTAAAATCAGCTTTAACAAGTAAAATCTGTTTACTATGTTGCGTAATTAGTGAACACTATTGGCACTTAAAGGGGATGTACCCAATTTTTTCATGTAATAAAGTAATTTTTTTGCAGTACAGATGTATATTGTGAAAGCAGGTCTTTATGTGAAAATTAGTTTATTATGTGCTGTATGCCTCTAATTACTTACTAAGTTTTATTCTTCATGAAGCAGGATTTGTGCTGTTAACATGCTTTCTTAACAACAGCAAGCATGCTAAGAACACAAATCTTTTCCGTGTCGGCCGTCTCTGGCTCTCTGAAAGTCGTGAAAACCACTTATAAAGTCATCATGGTGAATAATTAGGATGCTCAGAATGCAGTACTTAAATGAACAAAAAAAGGAGTTTAAAATAAACTACTTCTGTTTTTCATGTTGTTAAGACAGAAACAATCATGTACAGAACATGTATTTCCATACTCAGTGAAAATTTAAACCTAGGGTTAACACATTTAACATTACAACACTGATTTAATTTTTTTTTTTTTTACAAGATTTAAGAATGATTAAAAAAAAGAAAATCTGCACTGACAATGCGCCCATGTAAGTTGCACAAAAATATGTAAATTTGTGTCACAAAGCTAAAACACTTTCTGTTTTGAGAGTTTATTAGTTCACTGTTGACATAAAAGTTGACTAAGAAAAGTTAAAAGTACAAAAGGGGCGTGGCCAGACTCAGGTGAGTCTTACCTGGCTGACAATGACAGACCACCAGAGACGAAAATGAAGACATAAAGGTGTGTCCCAGGGCTGCTGCACACATCTGGTCCAGTGCACTTTTAGGGAACCCGTTAAAACCATTATCATCAGAGAGTGTCTTAAATTACAGCTGGGGCCTTGGAGCAACCAGCTGTAAGACTGATAACCTGTGAGAAAGCTGCGCTAACGCACTTTGACACTGGTTTACAGGGTGATGGACAGGCTAATAGCTGTACAACACAATACAGGGTATGTTGTGTCAGGAGCGGTGTCGTAAAGTCATAATGTAACAAGATATGAGACCGGACGGGGGCATTGTCCTCGTAAAAGTGTCATTTGAGTAGGTGTGTTTCCAGTAAAACACTTTCAAAAGACGCAAGGAAAGTGATAAAGACTTTGATTAAAATTAAACAACATTGTTTACAAAATTTACTGTCACCGGCACGCCCATGTTTGATTTTACCACCTGGGTGACATTTGCAGTATTGACTTTGAGTCAAGTCTTGAACACATTTGGTTGTTTCAGATACAATAACATAAGTCATTTTGCCATTTTTTGAAAATTGCTTACTCAAAAGGGAGCAGGGCAGTCATGGGGTAAAACAAAGACAGTCAGTCATTCACTCATTTACATCTATTGTTCTCTCCAAATGTTACTCTGCCACAGAGCTCAAGGGAAACATAAAAAACTTTATTTTCAAATCCAAGCTCATCTTTTTCAACTAGTGCTACACAGTTTTGGAATATAATCTAATTGAGACTTTTGAGGGGATATTTTTACAGAAGTAATATCTTTTAGATGGAAGTCAAAACATCTTGATTTTAAAATGCTGTCCGAATGACTGGCTTTGATAAATAATGAGGTTCACACTATGTGGTCAATATTGACAAAAACGAATATTTCTTTTGAGTATCCTGATAACAACATTCAGACGATACTATCCAACAGAAATATGTTAAAACTTGTCTTTTAATGTGCAAAAATATCAATTTATACCTTTATTTAAAAAGTCTACAACATAACATTTCATTTTATAATAATTATTATTATATATTTTTTTTGTATTTTTTTTACTACAAACATATCATACTCTACATTAAAATTTTACTCATTTTCAAAACCTGAAATTGATATGTTCCCCATGTGCATTTCTAAACTTGTAACTGCTTGTCTTTTGTAGAAAATGCTAAGATAAATGCAAGGCCTGTGGAACAAAAGCCTGTTTTTCTTTCCAAACCCATTCACTTTCAGTTGTAATTAGTATAATCTACATCGTTTCTCACTACGCTGAGTTACTGCACACAGGAAACTAGTCAGTGGGTTCTCTGTGAGTTTGCATTGACTCCAAATCCTTCCTTTGGGACAAACTTTCTGCTCTCCAGGAGAAATAGTGGAGCCTAACAGGGGGCCGTTGGTGGGACCGTCCTCTTAAAGGGGCCCTGTGGTATTTGAAGGATGGAGTGATGACAGTGGGACGTTTGTTTGTGTATAAAAAGGAAACAAAGTGAAACAGCTCAGAACATGTCCGCCGTTCTCCTGTCACTTCACAGAGAAATGTGGCACAACTTCAGGCCTGGTAGCACCAAAACAACGACAGGCTGAGGCTACACACAAGGCTATAGTCTACTCTTGCATTCAGTGTGGAGCCTGGAGGCTCAAAAGTGTTTATTGACAAAGAACGAGCAGATGGAAAACAGGCTGGTTTTAAATTAAATGTATGAACTTATAAGCAAACACTGTAACAGCTCATTATGGCCAAGGGACAGAAATTTACTAACAATATACAAACCAATGTAATTTCAGAATGTTTGTTATCGTTCGCAAAAGAGTTGTACATTTCATAAACAGAATTGGCAATGACAGCAGTTTTATCAGAAAATGTGATCAAATGTTGATTTGAAGCTATATTAATGCAAGAGAAATACAAATAATTTAAGTGACTTCAGTGTTCAAATTATTTAGAAATATTAATTAAAAACACTAAAGTTTGTTTTGTACATTTAAAAAAAGTTAAAATATGAATTGTTATTCTGATGTTTAAATTAAATGTATAAATATATAAAGCAAATGCTGTGACAACTCATTATGACCAAGGGACACAATTTACTAACAATGTACAAATCAAGGTCATTTCAGAATGTTTGTTATAAATTTAAAAAGTAACATTACATTTGGAAATGAAACTGACAATGACAGAATTTGCGTCATTTAGACGAGTGATTCTCATCCTTCAGTCGCAACCAGCAAAATTGGTATTCACGACCCTGAACACATAAAATAGGCGACTCACGAAGTGATAAAAGAGCCTTATGTCTAATATTTTTTCATATTTTGAGAATATAGACGTAGAAAAATTACTTTGGTTGGCCAACAAATTGAAGCTTAGAACCACTGATAAACATAAGGGCTTTATTATGATCCTTCATTGGGAAGTAAGAAACATTAACATTTTAAGTGACTGCAGTGTTCTAAAGCATTGGTTCTTAAACTTTTTGTCTGGGGACCCCACAAAAAAATCTTGTGAGGTCTGGCGACCCCACATTACTCCCACGCCGATTTTGGGCAGACCTATAGTTATTGACACTCCCTCAAAAGGTTTTTGTCATTCCGTCAACTAAATCAACTAAAAACCAACTGGCAATGTAAGAACTACAAGAATTTATTTCACAAGAAGTGGAACAAAGTAAACAAATAAACGCTGAATAATTATGACATTAAATAATACACTAAATAATGTTGTATTTATGTCTATAAAATACAGGGGTCACTGGGTCAAATGCCCTACAAAAAAAGTACTGTGGGATTTTATTTTCTTTACCTCACTGTACAGCAGTAAAACTAACTTTCACTTGCACTTCACTGATGGCCTTATATCTGACAGATTTCAATGTCAACTATACACTTACAATGTAGATAAACTAAAACACTTAAAATTGTACATGAAATAATATGCTTAGAAATGTACATAAAACTGGAGGTGCAGGTCAGGCTGCGCAGGTTATAGAGAAAGTTAGTATTGGACACATCTCAGTCCTTGTCTGGGACAAGTTAGTTAGCACAAGGTAGTTAGGACGAGTTAGAGATTGAGCTCTTCTCGTCGCTGCAGTGAGCCAGAGCCCTCTGTGATTTTGTGAAGAGAGAGAGAGTTAAAGGCGTGGACCGACAGGAGCCATGAGGCCCAGCCTCAGGTGGGACTTTTCTCCATCATCTGAGTGAAACTGTCTGGAGGATGTGGACAGGGAGCGCACGCAAAAGGCGCTGTGAGGAGCGGAACACCTGAAGCGCAGAAGCGGGTTTGAATGACGAACCGCTCCGTTCACGGACCGCACAAGCCTCGCTCTGACTCAAGCCACGAGCCCAGCTCACGGACCTCACGAGTCCAGTTCACGGAGCTCACGAGCCCCGCTCACGGACGCGCGAGCCCGGCTCACGGACCTCACGAGTCCAGTTCACGGAGCTCACGAGCCGCTCACGGACCGCCGCGAGCCCGGCTCATGGACCGCCGACGAGCCCCGCTCACGGACGCGTCGCCTCTGCCCCCGGGCGAGCCCGACTCAGCCCGACAGCAGAGCGGAAGGGTCGGTTTCGGGCCGGCTCCGGCTCGGGACAAGAATTTAAGCTCTAAGCGGCACACACAGCGCCTAGGAATGCGAAGACAGCAGCTCTGAATTTGTATATATATGTTTCACCTCACAAAACAGCACGTTAATTCCCGACTGGAAAAATAATTTGGCGACCCCACAAAAGTTTTTGGCGACCCCACTTGGGGTCGCGACCCCTAGTTTAAGAACCACTGTTCTAAAGCAGTGGTTCTCAACCTTTTCCAAGTTGTAACCCCAAAAAAACAGCATTTGACATTTGCAACCACCAAACACAAAAAATAGGCGACCCACGATGTGATGAAGTAACCTTCTGTCTAAGGTCTGTCTTTGATTTTATTTTAAGATTATAGACCCAGATAAATTACTTTGATAGGCCAAATAAACACCACTGCATTTGAAGGGTGTCAAGCTTTGTTTAAGCTCCCCAGGTTGACACCATTTTCAATTCTGATTGCAGGAACATAGAAGCATAGTTTAAAATATGTGAGAAAACTGGATGAATTACCCACCTCGAAGCTTTAATGACATTTATTTTCTCTTGATGATGAAATTTGAATTGTTAGTTGCGTAAATTACCGTCTAATTCTTCTTCAAACTGGCTCAGATGAATAAAAAGGTCACACGGAGCAGGCAAAGCACAATTACAGCGGACCAAATGGAAGAGAGTGTTGTGTAAAAATAACAACGTGACACACTTCGTCCCATAAACGAAAAACCATCTGGGATCCACGCTGATAAAATCTAACATCCTCGCCCCGCTGTTTCTGGCTGTGTGGTACTGTGTGTTCCTCTAATGAGTTTATGTGCTCCCTGTACGTAAACTGTCCAGACTTTATAATATGTTCGCTCGACAACAACTGTGTGACCCTGAGGTGTTTGGCCCAAGATCAGGACACTCTCGGGGGCACACAAATGTCACAATGGCCCTGTCAATGGGAACTAGCCGCGGCATGTGTCGACTGTTCCTCATGATTCAGAGGAACATGCTGTGCACCCAAAGGCCCACGGGGTGTCGGGGTGTTGATGGAGTCACCTGTGAGATGAGGGTGTCAGTCAGGTGGGACAGCTGAGGCTATTCTGGGCTTATCAAATCATATGGGAACCCAATATAGACATGAAAAAGTGTGTCCCGTCTGGAAATGAAATGATAGGTTGCTTGGTTGATAAAGCATAAACATAAACAACAGTGAAAGTTGTTGATCTTATCGTGCTTTTAAACACGATGGGACATTATATTTTCAAATATATTATTGGTTGTTGTTGTGATAAGCAACTGTGAACAAGGACCAAAATAGTCAGGGATTTTCTTCTTATGATCAAGATTAAATGCAGTGTTACAAAGCGCAATGGCTAGATTGTTGTTAATTGCACACAGATGTGGATAGTGCTAAGCAACATTTACTTGAATAACCTCAAATAATGTGTACTTTTCAGAGTAGTTTTCAGACATTATACTTTGCTAGTTGATTCATATTTTGTTTGAAGTAAACGTTTGCTTTTGCTTAAGACACTTAAGTGTGGATTTCTCTTCCCACTCCAAGTAAGACTTTATGTTGAGAATATAAAAGGATTTAAACATTTGTGTTGGAATACTGCTCTTTCAGATATGATTTAGTTTTTCTTTTTGTGCTCTATAATTTAAGAATACTAGATTTTGTGCGCTATGGATTATTTTGTCCTTCTGCCCATTTACTTCAAATTTTAAATCAAATGTTACGTCCTGATAGTTACTTTTCCAATTGCTTCTATCGTAGTTTCCTCAAAATGTTATTTTACTCATTCCTTGAACCACCACGTTATACTTCTACTTGAGTAACATTATCTTGATGTAACGTTACTCTTATTCATATTCCTATTTTTTGATACTCTTCCCAGCTCTGTATGCATGTATGACCTTCTATACCTAACATTTTAATAACATTAAGCAGGCCTACTTAGATCATGCATCTTCCCTATGCAATCCCATGTCACATGAAAGCTCTCCCGACTTGCTACACACATCAGAGGAAAGTTATTCTCATTTATACACGGCTGACATATTCAATTTGTCTGTATTGTCCAGCTCCTCTGTACTGTAAGACTTTCCCTGGACGTTGGCCGCATTTCCAGATTCTTTGCAGGGACAGGGGAACCCCAGGGTGCTGTCTCTGTTCTCGTTCACCTTCGCAGCATTTCATGTATCTTCAATCTTCTGTCCTGCCGTTTCATTTGCTCTTCGGTTTGACTTCAGCACAGCTCAAAGCAGGCTTCCATTAATGTACCATCCAATTATAGCATCAAAGGCAGACTTTAATGTGCGTGTCGATATGAAATTGTATACTTTGGCACCTTGTCCAAAGGAGGTGTCAGCATGCATGGTTTGCCTACCTGCGCTGAGTGTCGCTTGGGTGGGACGTCGTGAGGCCAGCCTAAAGCTGCATTTGTGGCCTGTTAATCCTCCTTATGAGACAGCTCCTATAGCAAAGGCCAACTTTGATCCACCACAGATGAAGACCAAAATCATTTAAGCTACTTAGCCTCTTTTTTCATTGACTTCCTTTTTGGTCTGTTGGCTCGCCTCTCGCCTGGCTGCCCTAGATGTTTCTTATGTTCATGGACAGGGGTCAGTGAGGTTGTGCAGGCCAGAATCCCCTCACTGTCTGGTAATATATGAGAGTTTAAGTAGACCAATGTATTTCTATTTTGGACGTGGAGCAGTAGTCAGATGTGTTTTGTTTAGCTAATGAGCCTTAAACCAAATAACATCGGCTGTGTTGAGAATACTGTCAGCAGCTGTGTGTTAGCTCCAAAGCCCCGGGTCACCACACTTTGATTTAACATTGTTTACTGTTAGGACGGGTGTTATGGATCTTTTTTCCTGTTCCTTTCAGGGTCTGCCACAGTCAATCCCTTGACCTTGGACTCAAACCCAAGACCTACTGAATAGGAAGCCTGCACTCTACACACGGTACCATAACTCATTTACATTTTAAACTGTACACATTTCATTAACAAATTAAATGACAAGATGGTAATACAGCCACAATTAAGTAATTAGTGGAGTATTTGTCCTGAACCTGAGCGTTTGAAATTACGAAACACACAACAGAAGATATTTAGCTATTATAAATTAATAAAATACCAATACCAAAATTACTTCTTGATAAAAATGTTTCTACGTTATGTTATCTTATTTGTAGTCCCATACACCAATGGTTCACAACCTTTTTGTCTCGAGTACCCCCCAAGTTTTGTTTCACATTCAGCGTACCCCTTAACTTGAGTTTCAGGAAAATAAATGGGTTTACTAGTCGCATAGTCAATTATTAATATTATATTTTTGTTGTGGTTATATTTATAGTCCAAGATCCTCCAAAAAGATGCTAAATTTAAAACTTATTCAGATAAAAGAACATTTCCTCCTCATTAACAACCTGAAACCATTCCAAGTACTCCCTGGTAATTCCTCACGTACCCCTTGGGGTCCCCATACCCCTGGTTGGGAAACACTGCTATACGCAATTGACTTTACTAATTTTGCAAGCAATTTTGTTTATTATTATTATGTACCGGTATCTATTAAACATAACATTTTTGCTACATTCTGTCTTCAAAGTCATTAAAAAGACGTTTTTTGTTGTTGTTGTTTTGTTTTTTTCTTCGTGGAGATGCACAGGTGACACTGCAAGGTCCAGTTACAGGTCAAGGGTCTTATCTGTAAAGCACGCATAAATATACTAAAATGTTACATGAATGATTTTCCACATTAAGTTAGTGATCTATTATAAAAAAGACAATATGAAGTAGAAATATGCAGTCTGGTCCAAACACTCAGAACTGTGGGCTCTAGGGTTTTCAGAGATGAGGCAAAAACCATCTGAGTTGCGAAATAATAAGTTAAGGAAGTTTGAGGAATTTTCTGTTTTGTCCGTATGTTAAATTTTAGCTTGAAGTCCACCTTTTATAAATGAGAACTCAGATCTGTGGAGAGTCAAGCACGCCCACTGTAGAAGAAAAAAGTTTTCCAGTATTTGAATTAACGCAGAATAGATTAGATTATTGCCATACTGTGCTAAATCAAACGATAACATCTCCACGAAGAAAAGTTACAAGCAACCTGTAATACCACAAAAAACTACTACCTGCTTCTGTCAGTATTTTACAAATCTTCTTCTCTTTCCCGTGTGGTTTGGACTGTAGAAGCACAACTGATGACACGTTGCCTGTGGCTCTGTGTATGTCTGTGTATGCCTGTTTGTTTTCAAGCCGCTGTAACATGACGACCTTTGCGTTGACCCCTGAAGTGTAAAGTATACCAATCCTAAACACATCCAAACTCCAGGTGTCCCGCTCACGCATACATGTTTTCCAAAAAAGCTAAGCAACGTACCGATTATATCTTTCTGGTTTGATTTATTAGACCTAATTCCCAGCCTAAAACAAACCTGATACAATCTGTAATTCCCATTCGCAGACTTCCTTTCCCGTCCTATCAGATCCTATAAGTTGTATGTGAGAGTTAAGGAGTGTTAGCTATAGCCCCCTCCTCGTCAGTCTCCATAATCAGTCTGTCAGAGCGCTAATTAACCTGCGGAGTAAAGTAAGCATGACTACTGCACTGGCCCACGCTGTCCTGCATTCCTGTCGTCCTCCCACTCACCACGCACTCCCCCTTCTGAGCAGAGTACAGCCGGCCCGGGACAGACTCGGGACAGGCCAGGGGCACCCGTCTGCTGACTGTGATGAGATGTGAAGTCAGACAGAGTGAGTGTTTTTTTTATAATGTTATGTCAAGATAAGAGTGGTGTGCAAGAATGAATGAGTTTAAACTAAAGGGTCTGCAGGGCGAAAAGTTGGATGGTAAAGGGGAAATAAAGACATTACACTGTTAGCTTTTCTGTTAAGGGTCCCAAGATGACGCTTGTCCCTGCTATTTTGGGTCAAATATGGATGATAGTTCATTTATACTCCGCAAAGCAAATTATCTCACTTCTAGTTCTGGTACTGGTTGATGAATCAGCAAACTCCAAATAAATATCTGGACAGTTCCACAATTAAAATCATTAAATAGAAACTAATTTATTACACAATTATATAAATATTTCAGGAAAATGCAAACAAAACTTCATTATTTCACAGAAAAACATTGTAGTGAAGTGAAGTTTCTGTGCGTCGAAAAATTCAGTCCCAGAAAACCCTGTTTTTTTTTACTCTAGCATCAGAAAAGCCAGTGTTACAGTAAATAAACCCTCGAAGAAATTACTATTCACTGCCAACTACACATGTTCTCTTAACTTACTACCCAAAGAAAATTATGTATCATTTATTGACTTTTCAACAGATCATAAAAGATGATCCTGGACACAGTGGAAAATATACCTAATTCTCTGACCAAGAAAACACCAGGAGATTGTATTTGTATTTTAGAGTGAGGTTCAAATGGAGTTGGTCCATGATGGCCACACACAATCTGCAGGAGGAGTCTGCTCTGTTTCAGTTTAAAGAAATAATGATCTACCACATATTTAATAATTCAGTCTTTGCAATAAATCATATAGATCTTCAGGACTTGTATTGACTTAAAACATATTTTCAGTTGCATTTTCTGAGTTGAATGGATGACTTTTTATTTTGAAATATATTTCATTTATTGAATAGTTATGGTAATGGTTAGCAACTTTTTAGTAGTATGTATAATGACCAGAAAACAGACAAAAACCTTGTGTTATGTCAAAATGATTTGGCAAAAGGAGAATTGTTCAAGCGAAATCATGTGTTCTTTCCATTAACAAGTCCAAGTTACAGTAGAATTCTGTGGTTCTCTGGGAAGAGTTAGTGTTGGTGCCATAATGGTAAATGAGAAGAATGATGACAAGAGGCGTTGGCTTTTTCTTAATTTTAGCAACTTTAAGCCTTTGCACCTGGATGTACTTTTGTGAGTTTACTTTGACAACAACACAACTGTAACTTTCCCTTTCCCTTTAATGTAATTCAAGCCTTTTCTGAGAGTTGAGAACATAAAGTTTTTGCTCTCTGAACCCATTGTGTATGTTTACTTTAGTAGCTTCTAGTTCCCCCTCCCACGGCGTCTGAAGCGTTAATGATATTGCCTCCTGCAGCCTATTGAAACAAGACGAGGCCTTTGAACTGACTTTACGATCTTACCCCACAAGTGGCGCTCTTAAGATCCAAGGCCAGGCTTAAACAAACTCCAAATTGATCCAAAACTCTCAATTCACAGTAGTACGATTTGTTCCTGAATTCAACAAAAATAAAATAACATTATTGATACAAATATGACTGCTGGTCCTTCTATTTAAAAAGATGCTCTTGAGAGTAATTCAAAAATTCTTCGGAAGTCTGTTACATTTCATCATTTGTGTAATGTTCAGGCCAAAGGGGTTACCGGTAAATAATGAGAGTTTTGTCATTTTAAGTTGCTCAACGTTCTTATTAATACAGTCTTATTCATGAGTTCAAGTCAAAATATGAAAGATTGGTACGTTACAGGACTCAGTTCAGTATGAGACATATAATAAATAATGAATCATCAAGAATGGGTAAAGTCATTTTGTGGTGAGTACAAGTTGAACTGTGTCATTGTGAAGGGAAGAGTCCACTCCAAACTCAGGGCAGTATAAAATTACTTTTGGATAGAAGTCAAACCTCATGATTTTTAAAACAGTGTCCAGATGACTAACTTTGAAACTTTTTCTATGATGGCTCACTCCTGGACAAATGGGGGATTACATCGACTTGAGTCCAAATGAACTTGAATGTGCTCTGTGTGAATGCTCTTTTTCACCATCTGCTTGATCCATGATGATGTTATTACTTTAAATGTTTTGCAGTATGGCATTAAACCTATCTTTCTCCATGGAGACAGGAAGATACTCCAGAACCAGACCATGTTACGGGTCAGATCTGTGGAGAGGCAAGCAGTAGATAACAAGATAAAAATAAATCAAAATATTGTTTCACAATAAAACCACTGCACTAAATAAATGCAAGATTGACACTGAACTGTTGAATTCATATTCTGTGGGACTTTCCCGGTAAAGCAATAAAATCTTTATGGAGACAAGCAGGTGGTGTACCCTCCACCAGAGATGTTTCACAAGGCACCTTTAATGCAATGTATTATTGTTCCCAAGCCTAAGTCATCGTTTTCAATATTTAGTCAAAGATATGATGTTGGAGACATAAACCTTTGAACGCAGACTGAGGCCTCTTTGATACTATAACATCTGCCATTTTAGTGTCTTTTTAAACATGCATTTGTATTAATAAACTCTTGGATTAGCGCTTTCATCTTCGTTTTATGTTTGCAGCTGTTATGCTTAAGACTTTAAACCAGAATAGTGGTTTGTGTAATGCTGGACGCTCCCTGTGTGTAGCTGATCCTCCTTCTTGCAGACGTCACATTACTGTTTGTTGATAGTGCAGAATACACAATACTTGCGCACATTCCTCTCCCAAACAAACTTCAGCGCACCTGGGAGGCTCTGCAATGACAAGTCTGAAGAGATGCTACAGCTCACTAAACCATGTCAGACTAAACCATAATTTTTGCTAGTTTGATATTAAGATCCTTGCTATGCCACAAAATACAAGACAATTACAATAATCTAGACTATTTTACACATGGGTTTATGTTTGTGAGGTTGTGATGTTGATGGCTGCTCGTAAAGAACTAGTTGTTCCTGACACAGGACATTCTGAGCTGCCCTCGTTAAGAGAGGCAAGCACATGACTTAGATTATGAGAAAATCTTTTTTTTTAGGGTTGATCTCCAAATAGGCTGTATATGTGCAATATGGAAAACTCATACATCATAATGTTGAATATCCGACATCTACATCAAACATTTAAAAACTGCGCTGTTGAATGGCATCGTGTTTCTATGAATTTTATTGCTACAACAGTCAGGTTTTTATAGTTCTTTATAAATATTGCGTATGCTTGCTGTTGCTTGACACTTAAAAATTATGAGTAAAATGTATTGTATTTGTTGTAGGTTAGCCGTAACACCGTGCTGTTTATTGCTGCCTCATATCAGGACCCATATGTGAGCTGTCACAGTAAATATCACTTACACTTTTAAATGGTGTTCGGCTGTTGACTCTGAAAATGAAATGAAAATAACAGGCGTCACACAAGGCTAACTTTCACTGCTGCCATGTTGAGAACGAGCGCTACGAGTCGTTCTCAATTTATTTAACCATATACCTCTGCGCTGTAATGGGATTATTTTTGGAAAAATCTTTTACAGGTTCATTTTGGCCTCCGTTCAGACGACTTCCACTTTCCACTTAGCGCGAAGAAAAGGAGCAGGTCCAAGACGATGTTACGCTCCGGCTACTGTTCACAGAGACTATGTCCAAACCAAGCGTGGAGACACATATGAGTAACACTAGCCCTGTGTTTGCATTACCGCGCCATTGTCCCCCGTTTGGATGTTGTTCTAGAAGACTTTGTCATTGCTACATTATTTGTCTTTCATATTTACAACTTATGCAAACAGTGGTGTGATATTTTGTGCGGTCAGTGTAACCAAACATACAGTATGAGGGTGGGAGAGGTGGCAGAGCGAGAGGGGCTCCCGGGGAATAAAAACAAAACTTTGTCGGGGGAAGTATGGGCTGCTAAGTGAAGCGCTGACAGTCCGGTGTGAGCAGGCAGCGTACAGAGTCATAACTGTAAAGAGGGAGGACGGCGTGGGAGGCCCAGAGTCCATATGTACCCTGTCACTGATAATAGTTCTACTGTGCACTGAACTGTCTGCACACCTCTATTACCCAGAGCAGATAAAGATAGCAAGAGCGATGGCAGTTACTGCTGGTTTGCAGTTCATTTAAAAATCCACTTTAAAATGAAATACTGTGGTACTTCACTCTTGAACAAGTAAAGTATTGCCACACCTGCTCTCTCTATGAACTCTCCTTCGACTGAAATATGAACTGACAAACTAAGAAAAGAATCTTATGTATGGGGACGTTTTGTCACTTTTAGTATTGTTTTTGTCGCTTGTTTCAGAACATGTTTTAACAAATCAAAACTACAGTTTTAGTGCAGAATAGCAGGATATTTTGTTGATTGTGGAGGGAATTATTGCACTTCAGAAACTGCAGTTTTTGTGATTTCATAATTGCAACCATTAAAATTATGATTTCGATTTGATTTTGCTTAATTGTGCTGCCCCAGTTAGCGGTGAGCGATATTGACAAAAATGTATATCTCAATATTTTTTTGCATTATCTCAATGGGTGTGTTTGCACTTGTACTTGTTTGGTTTGAGCCCAGTTTAATTCCGATGAAGACTTGGTTTGGTCTTGTTTTAGTCATGGTTTAACTCTGTCTAGTTTAGAGTTTAGTCCTACTTTAGTCCCAGTTTAAATGTGGTGTTTGTGCAAGTGTGAATTCATCCAATAACGCTTTATAGACAATATTTTAGGATGCATCAGGAATGTGCTAAACATTTGCTTGTAATTGTCTTGTTGAGATTCAAGTATCACACAAAAAACTGAACGGACCAAACTTAACCACAAAAGAGCAGATTGTTTGGGAGATTATGCTCATGTCTGTCTTTTTCAGTTGACTTTTAATTGTAGACAATATGCTTGATAGTTGCATATCTACAAAACAACAATTGTAATTTTATACATGTTTTGATTAATCTCTCACTTCTACATTTATGTGTGAGGTAAATCTTACAAGTTTTTATGTCAAATCGTTAATAGTTTTCAGCACATTTACTTTATTAGTCTGGACAGATTTAAGTGTGATGAAGAGTGAAGTAGAGACCATCAGTAAAATGCCAGAGCCAGGAATCAATCTCACAACGCTGAGGCTGATACAGAGAACTAAACAAAATAAACATTTTATAGTTTATATGCTACTTTGAAATTCCCTCATCTTGGGTTTGAAAGGACTTTGTAATCAAAAGGTGAACCTGTCCTCCACGGATTGAGCAAAAAACAGATCTTACCTCATCTATAACTTATAAAACAACTTATGTCACATTACACTCATAGATGTTTAAACAGGTAAGACACATGCTTCCAAAATATAGTAAATATTTGCATTAGCTTTGCCCTGTGATGTTACATTTGATGGTTTTACATCTTTCACTTGAAACCAAACATCTAAAACATAAACATCAGACAAGACACAAAGACGGACAGTGCTCTATCCACTTTGGTGTCTTTGATGTGTTTAATGGGCACTGGCCTGGCTCCAGGTGGGACATGTCGCCAGGGGCAACGTGGCGAGAGGAGGCTGATAAGACGCTCCTGCTCCGGGCTGTGGATCGCTCAGACAAAACACACTCCACGGGACGTCCCAGTACAGTGTAAGAGAGGAGTGTGTGAGCGAGGAACAACAACACAGATTTAAGAGATACAGTGTTTGGAGCAGAAATGAAGAAAGTTCAGGAAGTTCGGCTCTTGTAGTATATTTCTGACTCTTAGTTGGAAAATGCATATAATCTTACCAACATTTTGAATTTTGAGTGCATATGCCCACTGTTGTGTCCTTGTGCAAGACATTCCCACACCCACATTGTCAGTGTGTGTCTGGTTAGTGCCATCAATTTGCTGATGGGAAGACTAATACATTCTTTTATAGTTTGCTTACAAAATGAAAAACTGTTTTATCATGATTTTATCATGGTATATTTTCATGTACATTTTTATCTGTAAAAATAGCCAAAGTTTTTGAACATATAAATCTCAATCTGAGTCAGTCAGAAAACTGAAACTCTTTGCATACCCAATATAATCTTCTCTAGACACTCCCTGGATCCTTCTCCAGAGCTTTCCTTTCTGTAAAATTACCTCTACTCACATGTTCATGTTCGCTGACTTTGGTCTTCTTTTCACAGCTTTCACTCTTTCCCTGTGGAGATGATATAGTGACTCCCATATGAGCTAAATCTCATTTTATGTATTTGAGGAATTTTTAATTTTCTAATTTGTTCTTAGTGGATTGGGATTTCATGTTTTGACTACTATGTGACAATCACACCTAAAAAGCCAACAAAACAGTTCATACGCTTTTAATTGATACCAGATTGGAAAAATACATTCGAAAGCCTCACATGCAGCATACGGCAAATCTGACAAATGGATCAAAGTGGTGGTCTGGCTTCAAATCATATCATTGGTAGTTCAATTCCCTCTCAAGGGCTGTGGTTGTGTGGCTTGTGGTTGTTGTGGGCAACGTTGTCTTTGAGCCATTGCTTTCTTTAAGCTAGGCATTTATAAAAGGTTATACATGTAATCTCACCTGTGCATGCTCCGTGAACTCTTTGCCCTCCTTCAGCTTCCAATGAATTGTTATATCTCGAGAAATGTACACATTTTAAAGCAATGTATTAATATCCTGTATCCTGAAAAAATAAGTTTGTTGTCTTTTTTATAGCTATTGCTTCTTAGTGCTTGCTTTTGCAGATACTCTTGCCTTTATTTATCAAACATAGGTTAAACATGCTCTCTTTGTTTCACTCTCAATTACCATCACTGTCACTAAAGTGTTATTTCTGCCATGTACAAAATATTGTTTTGGTTTTCTTCGGTTTCCGCTCTGTGCTGTTAAAAAGGTTAGACACGAGGGTTAATGGGGCTCATGGCGAAAGTCATGGGAAGTGTAAAGGCCGCACACCAGGAGGCTTTCCTCACTCTGACGGCGGAAAGAGGAGGACTAAAGGAGGTGTAGAGGAGGACTAGAGACTAAAGGTGGACCGAAGGAGGACTAAAAGAGAAGGACCAAAGGAGAACTAAAAGTGAAGGACCAAAGGAGGAATAAAAGAGAAGGACCAAATGAGTACTAAAAGTGAAGGAGAGAGGACTAAAAGTGAAGACCAAAGGTGGACTAAAAGATAAGGACCTGTGGAGGACTAAACGTGGAGGACTAAAAGAGAAGGACCAGAGAAAGATTAGAGGCAGAGGAGGACCAGAGTTCTCCTTCTCCTGATGAACTGTTGAACCTTATCTGTACATCTTCCATAAGGAGAATTTTGTGCGACTGCAGTGTCCTGTTTCAAGTATGCGTGCATGCAAACATCTCTGGGGCATTGCAACATTTGGTTTATATGTTAATTGCGTTTACTTTTTGGAGACATATGTTTTCTTTCTTGCACTGTCATCTTAATAAGTCGACAGGAGTATGGATAAGTTTGTGAGATACGACGTTGGGTTTGGTTGTAGTCAGAGGCAGTTGTGCTGTGACTCTCACTGTCAGTCTGCCCCAGCTTCATGTTACTGTCAGTGTGGTGTTGAGCTCTGCCCAAAGAGGTCTGAATCGAGTCTTTAAAGACACAATGCAGCTGTGTGCCTAAACCTCTTTTATGATCATCATCTATGGCGGTCTTAGCCTTTAGCACCTCCTCATTTTATCATCTTCTAAGCCTCCTCATCTCACTAATAACCTGCACATCTGCTCCCTGGGCTTCCCTTCATCTAATGTAATCTTTCCATACACCCTCACGTAACCCCAGTGTTTGGATGGCGCACCCCCGCACATTGCTTGGCTTTAACTGTACGCAGTAAATTACATTAGATCTGAAACCCTGCTTCCTGACTTAAGGTCAATATTGACTTTCAACAGACTGTAAGGTGGGAGTGGGGCACAATGGAGGTTGTTTGTGTGTTCTTGTGGCCTCAGAGCTGACTTTGTGTTAGCGGCCCCTTGGACCAAAGTTATTTCTCTTGCATCTGTGCAGAGTTAACAAAGCACGAAAAGCTTTCTGTCGCTGTCGGGTTTATGTACCATTGGTGTTAACCGCAATGTAATGCATGTAATAGAAACCACAATAAACTTAGTGACAAAGTAAATATTTATTGGTTTTCTAATCCAACACAATGTAACTTTCCTTTACAGTCCGTCTCTGGTTGAGTGGACTTCAGAAGAAAAAGAACCATTGGTCTTTTGTAGTATAAAAAGATTATAAGGTTAATCAATAATCATAATTAGGTCAAAATATAATTATACCCCATGAAGTACATCTGAAAGTGATTTAATGTGTTTAAATCACACTATGAATAATCGTAAAATGTTTCTTCTCAGATTAATCGAAAAACTAAAATTGTATATTGTGACACTCTTTGAAAATGGTACATAATAGATACAAGACAGAAAGCAAAAAAAAGTTGTTGTCCATGAATCCTATTTCAACAGAGACTTATATATATATGTTTTAAAAAAAACTGTACAGGATGCACTCAGGCATAAGAAAGGTTAATTGGATCTACTTTTAAAAACGATTCGAGTCAATACATAAGATTCTGCTACAACTAACAATTTATTGGTGCTTGAAGTCCTCATAATTTCGCTGACACACGACAGGATCTTGTCGTCAGGCTTGTCTCATGTCTGCATCACTTTACGAGTTTTGGCACGCAGCCCTCTCCCAGGTGACACATGTCTATGTGCGTCGACAACCCTTCTTCACCTCTTCGTCAGGCTCCAGCCGATGGGTTTAGAGGTGCAGGCAACCAGAACTACACACACGCACGCACGCACGCACACACAGAGACACACACACACACACACACACACACACACACACACACGCGCACACACACACACACGCACACACATGCACACACACATACGCACACACATGCACACACAGACACACGCACACACAGAGACACACACACACACACACACACACACACACACGCACACACAGGAACATACATACACACACACACACACACACACCAGCTCGCACACAGACACACACACATGCACACACACACTGTCAGCGTTTAATTGTTTAATTAAATGTTGTATTAATTGAGAAATAATGATACTGAATCAGTTTATGGCCTGAAATAAATGTCATAAATAAATAAAATAATATTATAATGTATTTACTGTTATATTTAATAGTCCTATTGACTTTCTGGAGTTAACTACTTCCTACAAAGAGATATTGTTATAAGTTGAGCTACCATGATCTTTATCCTATTGTTGCTCTACGTCTAGATTTGAAACTGTTCATTTTGTATTTTGGCCTACTTTAAGAGTAAAACAAAAGCTTACATCTGGAGTCTCTCAGCATGTCGCTGCTGTGGCCAGTTGGCATAAAAATTGATTTTTGGCTGGAGTTGGCTGTATGTCACTGTGGCGCGGGTGGCTCCCTGGGGCCATTATGTTTTCCTCAACATTTAACATTAAGTAACGACCGGATATCTCACCAGGCGCATAAAAAGAGAGGTCATAAGAGACGCCCTCAGCCCCGATAGACTTAACCCAAAAGTGCAGAACTGAGTCCCAGGAGGTAAAGATACAGCAGGGTTACAAACTCAACTTGGGGTTGATTGTGGTAATCAGAAAGAACCTGGCAACATCCGAGTGAAGCTGGAAAGAATTTACTAAAGGAAATTATGGGAAAGAGCACAAATAACTTTTTAGTGATTTGTTGTTGCTTTGTTACTTTTTGAGGACTAGTTTTCTGACACCATACCTTTACTTCTGCTCTTACTTGATTAAGCGTTTAGTTATTCTTCCCACTGTGAGGAAGTCTATAGTGACAAAAGCTTTATGGAAACAATATTAAATGAACTGAAGATTTGAGCTTCTTAAAACATCTTCTGAAATACATTCTTTTATTAGTGTGTCTTTACTCCATAGCCCTATTTCAGTCTTTTTATCGATTCGCGTTTAAATTGTGATATTGCAATAATTGTCCCAAAAATTGCAATTCAATATTTCTCTCGAATCCTGCAGCCTGATTACCTTTCAGATATGATTTGTTTTTGTAATTTTTTTGTGCACTATTTAATATTTTTCATGCTGTAAATTGACATAAACTCTGAATTGAATCTGAATCTGAATCATAATCCACTACTCTTACTCTTAGTTGAATAATTATTTGGGTCATTACTTTTTACTTCAATATAACATTATGTAATATAACAGTACTCTTACTTCAGTATACATTTTGGCCACTCTTCTCACCTCTGCTACTAACACTAGTTTCTTAAAAAATGAATAAATTAATGAATTTTTTCCTTAATACATTTTTTCGCTGTTGTGTAAAGCACTTTGAATTTCCTTGTGTACAAATTGTGCTCTACAAATAAACTTGCCTTGCACAAATAACATAAAATATTTTTTATATAAGTCTATAGTAATATTCATCCATCAGCACTGGTTCAGCAAAATATGTGAGGACAGTTCAAATAGCTATTTCCGTCTGCATTGTTTCCCTGCCCCAGAGATATTCGTCTGAAAACAGGAAGATTTATAATGATGCTAATTGAAGTATTTTAACTATTCACCGACAGTTGGATGCGCTTCCTCCGGGCTGTTTGCACTGAATTGCTTTATAAGATTGTGTCCAAACATATCAGGCCACACTCAGGATACATTTCCACAGTCACGTACGAGGCGGCTCTCTGATTGGAGGGCCCTGATTGACAGTTGAATGGTCAGTGTTTTGGCGGATGGTGCTCAGTGGAGGGGTCCGCCTTTCTCTGCAGCAGGGGTCACAGAGGGGTCGGCGAAGTGCAGGGTCAGAAAGTAGCCCTGGCTCCCGCTGTGTCCGCAGTCATGTGCAGTATGTGGGCCATCTTCAAAGAGCCTCAGTCACTTCTGCAGAGGCGCTGATCTGCACGGCAACATGGAGGAGGGAAAAGAGGTCAGCGGCCATTTTGAATTTAGCCGCATCGTTCCCTTTTAGCAACGTACGTCCAACAACTTCAGCAGCATCTTATATTATCTTTGTGCATTTAGTTTTGTTCAGTTTACATTAAATATTGCAATGAACTGTGGTCTACATTACTTCATCATTCACTTCAGTGCAAGTTTTGTTGCATGACATTATGCTTCAGTTGAATAGTTAAAAAGGAATAATAAGAAGAAATGTAAACTTATACTTCTACCCCTTAATATGTAATACATTTCAGTTATGGTTTAATATAAGATTTCTGCATCTGTGCCAGTTAGACCTGTCACGATAATTACCAGTGAGATATATTTATCGTTTTACATTTTCTTTGCAATACTGTGGAAATTGTTGTTATTTGTTTGTAATACGATATTCTTTTAGCTGTAGACAGCTGAATATATTATTACATTATAGATACTTAATAAGTACTTATCTTTTTTCTTTTTGCTATTTATTTATTGCAGTTTGTGTGGGTTTTTTTCAGTATTGTACATTTGTGGGAAATATTTTGCAGATTACAATTTCAGTACCATAAAATAATTTAAATATTACCATTTATCATCATATTTACTGTAGCAATATATCGTACTTCAAAATGTGTTAATGTGCAGTCCTAGTGCCAGTAGTTCTAGATCAGGGTGCTGTAGATCAAGGCTTTCCAAACTTTACAGGCTGAGATGCCACAAAAAACATGCACAATTAAATTAACGCCTTTGTTTCATTTTGCACTTGATTGTGTTATTTTACTTAATTTTACAGAAATTTACTGTTATCAGTTTAAAAAATACATTAAATACAGTGTCATAATTGTATAAGTTATATCTTCTAAGTCATCTTGGGTCCCAGCTCAGTGCCTCCCAACTTTCACCTCGGGAACCACTGCTGTAGATAACTGGTAACTATTATTGCTTTAATATAAAGATTAAGGACTGCCTGACTCTGCATATATTATCGCTGTGATTGCATGCATTCTATAAAATTGAGGTCCATCAACATACAGCAACTAAAATATCTGGTGTTATTTGGTGTGAGACTAAATGATGTCATAGTTAATTACATGCCTCGATAAAACCACACATTGGGCCAGATGTTACTCTTAGGAATATTTCCAAATCTCACTGTAGAAATGCAAGAGTCTTAGCACAAACCTCTAAAGTGAGTGGGAAAGTCTGCGTGCAGTATTAAAAAAATCTAGAAACTATCCATAGGAGTGAATCTAGATCCGTCACCGTTTGTTGAAACAAAATATGTTGAATGTGCAAACGTCCTCAAATATCAGCTATAAACAAGCAGCTGAGACCCATGAATATCAAAAGTTTATCCTCTTTAGAAGATAATTTTCTCTGCAGAGAGTTGGATCATTGGATGCTCATTTCACTTGGCTCTTTTGAGTATACATTGTGCCTTGTTTCTGGATGTGTAAATGTACGGGTTACGTCATGGTGTCTGTGTTCTTGTTAAAACTGACCAAAGCCCATCAGATAAAACTGTTAACAGCTTCAGCCTCAGATTTATAGATGTTGAAGAAAGCAACGAGATGAGGCCTGAGAAAGAACATGAGTTTATAAAAAGTTTAATGTTCAGTTGACAAAATGAAATGGTGATGTAAAGAAAGGTCAGAGGTCACATGGGCAGCAAGGCTGAACAAAAAATATCTAATTGTAATATAAGTCTACGGTTGGGATTTATCTTTTAATATTATTATTTTATTTTATATTAATAAAAAGTCACTTACAGAGCATATTTTACACACATTTTAACAATAAACATTTGAGAGGTGATTGAAAAAGGCCCATGAACAGACACAAACAGCCCAATTCTGATCGTTCCAACTATGATTTTAATGTTGCCGGGTTTTATTTCTTATTGCGTAAAAGATCTTAATTTGTTCAAGTTCTTGGCTATTCATTTTCATTTCAGATGTGGGTTTGTGTTTGCTCACAATCTTCAGTCTAAGTCAAGTAGAAGTCACTGTTATGGCTTTGTGCATCTGCAAAGAAAAAAAAGAATTGTTAAATTATCGTTTCCCACGTTTTAACTAATGTTGGTCATTCAGCATTGATTTCATTGTTCCAAAAGCAAAAAGTTTGAGGTCCTGGTCATGTAACAGTTAACAAGATAACAAGAACTGCTCCATCTTTGAAATATTTTTTCTCTTGATTGAATCAGTATCATTGACAGCACGAGTCACTGTATATCCAAGAGGAAACCTTAATTTAAACTTATTAACATATACTTTTACACTAAATGAGAGCCTGTTCTGTCAACACCAGGACTCAGCCTCACATAACCCCAACTTGATCCTTCACCTCTCCTCATAAATATCCCCCTTGAAGAACAAGGGTCACCTTTGTCCTGCGCTGGCCGCTCTCTCCTCTCGCTTACACTTTCTCTCACTGATTTACATGTACAGCTGTAAAACCGGCTTTGTAAAAACACCATGCTTTAATTTCTCTGAGTAAATTTTAAGCGGTCGCTGGCTCGTTTGGCCTGTTCACTGTCGGCTCTTGCAGACTTCCCAGTGCGTAAGGGCCCACCTAGAGTGACACTGCGCCTCGTAAAGAAATCAAGTCCGAGTTTTGGGAAGGGATTTGCTCCCCGGGAGAGTGTTGAGTTTCACTAGCGAGTCTGTGGACGAAACAAGTCGTGTTAACAAAGGAGAAGCAATTTAGCCACCTGAAAGAGGATACACACCGCTGCATACCTTCAATCGCACATAACCCCTGTGTGTTTTTAACATGCAATCATCAAACATGCTCAGCCAGTTTAAGCCCTTAACAGGTCACAATGGTTTCATAGTCCACATAAAAGTGCTCATTTCCTGCTCACAAGTGATGCTTGACACTGAATGAGAATCAAACTTTTTATGATGCTTTTGTGTTTTTGTCTTGAGAGACGGCTTAACTGTTCTAGTCTTTCATTCAACATGACGGACTTTATAATTCTTCATAGTTTTGCCAGAGTAAATTGTATTTTGTAGGACGCCTTCATTGGTTCAAGTACCTTTCTCTGGAGTTGGACTGGCATAATGTACTGTATGTCTGTGTCTCATTACTTGAATTTTTGTTCAAGTAGTGAAGGCCAATTGACGAACTTAACACTAGATGCACATTCATATTTCATTATACCAGCTGGCCATACTTCACACACATACCGTTTCTGCCACTAAGACAGAAAATAAGATGAGAGCTGATGGATGGCCAAAACCTTCTTAAGGCTGCTAAAGTATTTCTCTTCAAAGGTGCTCTGCTTGGAGATGATATTGCTTACCTTGAATGCTCCATAGTATTGCATAAATCGTGTTATCTTGCTTTTATTCAGTTGTTCTTATTGCTAAAAAGAAAAAGAAAAAAACTTTCTCATTGTGAGCCGACTTGCCTCTCCACAGATCTGACTTATAATTTGGCCTGGTGGCGCTTGTCTCCATGGCAACAGATCAGTTAAATGCATACTGTGAATTATTCTAAAGCAAAGCAATAACATCTCCATGGAGACATGCAGGGGCTGGACCCTCCACCAAAAATGACACAGAGTGCACCTTTAATAAGTTTCTGTAAGCACTTGTAGAAAACAAACAAATGGAGTAGTTATAAAATATAATTCATTATTTGCAAAAAAAAAAAAAGTACACCAGTCAAAGATTTGGATAGATATTTTTTTGCTCCAGATTCATACTGAAAACATTCTCATATATGAACCAAAATGTAGACTCTTAGAATGTTTTATATTTTAGATTCAGCTTCCTCAAAGTGGTCATCCTTTTCTTTGTTGACAGCAAAGCTTTGGCTTTCTCTCTCTGAGCGTCACGATGAAGTCTCCTGAAATGGTTTTCACTTCACGGCTCTTGTCAGGGCTCCATAAGAGGCAGTGATCAGAGCAAAGGGAGACTTTTTTTCAATAATCTAAAATATAAAACATGTTTTGAGTTCTTTCACACTTTTTTGTTCAGTACATTTCATATGTGTTCATTTATAGAAATGTAAATTGACTTGAACATAAAGAAATAACATTGAAGGGAACGTATTATGCAAAATTACCTTGAACGTTTAACCTTGTTACATTGATATTTACTCAAAAATGTATTTTGATTGATTCATGCATGTTTGAGTAATCCTGTTTTGACCTGCAAGTGAGGCTCGAGTGCTCCAAAAATTCCTGTTTTCACCTATCCCCTATCCCCGCCCACATCCCTGTACTTAGTTACAATTATTAGAAAAATGAAGACTCTGGGTGACACATGTAGAGCTATAAAATACCACTTTTAAAAATGAAAACATGTAAATGACAATCTGCTGCTCGTGGAAGTGGACAGTGGAATGTCACGATGAAGAGGCGGAGCTTATCTGTTCTGCAGTTTTGAACAGGAAGTCAATGGACCTGTTTCTATTATTAAGCAGTTTTAGATCAATATTGTTTACGATGAACAAAATGTAAAACAGTGATCTACTTATGTTATTGTTCAATACTAAGTACCTGGAAAAGCATAATATGTCACTTTTAACTGGTAGTGACTGACTTGTGTATATAATAAGTAGCAAGGTACCGATATATACAGATGTACGAGTAAAATATGATATTTACACAAAGAACATGAAGAAGCAGCGGGGATCACTGACATGACATAAGGTTATCTAAGTCTTCAAAATGTTTCAATTATTTCATTGCCCTCAGCCATAATATGTGTCAAGTAATAACGCTAATATATTATTAGGTGTGAAGATTGCGTCCGTCCTGTCAAAATGTGTCAGACCTGGATGCTGGCTCACCTTGTGTGTCCTGTCCCGGGGCAGTTGCACCTTAGGAGTGTCTTGGGTCTTAGGTTTCTCCTCTCAGCGGGCACCGGCTCCACTGCAAAGGCCCAGAGCAACAGATAGAATCTCCACAGACGAGACAAGCTGACAGAGATCCTGACCCGTGACCTGACAGGGCCCCACGTCCAAACACTTGCCCAAAAACACTCAATAAATTCTCTTTCAATAGACGTGCTTGCTTCTTGTAGCTGGTTTGGGTTAATAGGATTTTACTGCTCAGGGGAAATCATCATCATGTAGGCAATTAAGTCACTGTTTTATCATATTACACATTTTTGCTCGCTCGTCTTGAGGGAAATGACTATTTACTATAATTGCTTAGAAACTGAATCCATGGCAGTGAAAGCAGCCGTAATTTCTGTACGTCATTTCTGTCATTTATTAATCAATATCAGGTGTGTAAGATACATTTAATTTAAACACAGTTCATAAAACAACAAACATCTCAAATGGGTGAGGAAGAAAAAATGTCCATTAAACAAAGTGTAGTAAATTAAGCTTAAAGTCTATATGACAGGTTCTCATGTTTCTCTAATACTGACTTAGTTTGGTGGAAGGACACCTGTGTTAAATATTTATCATAGTTTACATTTGTAAAGCTACAGTTTGTGAAGAAAATTTGAGAAATAAAAGTTAAAATTCCAGGAAGTAGTGCTGTGTTCTAAAATGGAACAGGATGTGTCATCAAAATGCGACATACAGTTGAAAATAAATAGGCAGTTTAAAGCTCAAATGACACATTTGTCTGACAGTTTAAATAGTCATTCAACAAAATAAAGGTGTTATCAGGTAATATAATTTGTCAAATCATAACTATTGCGTGATTTATATGGATTTTGACCCTTGTTTTCAAAATGGCTGCTAGATAACAGAATTACCTCCACCTATGTCATATTTGCTGCCCATGAACAGCCAGGAAGTGACATTATAAACCAGAGGGGGGCAAACTAAGGCCCGGGGGCCACATGCGGCCCTTTTGGCATTTTGATCCGGCCCGCAAAGCATTCAATAAAAAATTGTATGAGTTAGGTGTGGTGCATTTGTCATTTTATAGTTTCCTGAGCAGCTGCTTGTTCATTAAAAATCAGTTTTGAGAACAGCCACCACTAGAATAACACCAAACTTTGATGCATTGGATAAAAGGAGCGATCAACTGCACTGTTTCCACTAAATAAAGGTAATGATTTTTGCTATTCTGTAGTAATTTTTGTGTATTTTAGGCATTAAGTCTATGTGTAGTAGTATGTGTGTAAAATGGTCCGGCCCCCAGGCAAGTGTAAAAATCCAATGTGGCCCTTGCATCAAAATAATTGCCCACCCCTGTTATAAACTGTACAAAAACTGTCAAACTAGGGACAAACATGAAGAATGCTTAGTAAAATCTTAAATATAATCATCTTTACTACATTTTAGTGAATTGTGACGTTTAACCTGTCATATAGACTTTGAATGATCCAGGAACAGCAGCAAGAGCCAGTTACAGGCACTTTTTTTTTAACACTTTGGCATTAATCTTATTTTTCTTCATGGAGACAAGCAGGTGATGCCACCAGGCCAAGTTACAGATCAGGTCTGTGGAGAGGCGAGTCCACTTACACTAAGAATTAGTATTTTTCGAGAGCTCTTTTGGGATAAAACGCAAATAACTGAATAAATGCAATGTACAAAACTAAGCTACAAAAGCTGACTGCTATTTAAAAGTGTTATGGAAAAAATACGGTGATATTTTTGCACATTTGTGATTCATTGTATAGACATTTCGCTTTTGTCTGATGATTAAGACATGTTTTAACACATTTCTGGTGAATTTACATAAAATGGTCAATATTGCCCCAGGCCTAAATGCAAGATAGCTACGTTTAATGCCACACTATGAAATATTTCAGGCAAAGCAGCACCAACATCTCCATAGCGAATAACAGATTGTTGTTTACATTACAACTTTAATTGCAAGACAATCTTTGCCCATTCTCTTACTGTTGTGTGTGTTAAGTTTTACATTTAGTAAAAACTTTTGAAATGCAGTACAGCGAGACACTGCAGGTGAATATCAATTTGAAACTTCTCCTATAGTTTACTCACATAAATGTAAGAAAAAATGTATTTCATCATGTAATGTTCTCATACTGACATAAGGCATTCTATGTGTAAAAAAAAAAGCACAAATATGGGACTTTGAATTAAATCTGAAAAAATATACTGCACCACGTTTAAATTTATTGGTTCATTTTGTACACATTTTGGATTTTGGATATCTTATTTTTTAGATTATCTTATTTTTTTAGATTTAATTTTTTTATAAATCCAGCTTTGAATTAAATATCAAGAAATCCTTCTGAATGTTCCATCCAAATCTTGACTGTAAAGTTTGGTGTGTGGTACAATAAGTGGTGATTTTCATCCAAATACTTTTTTTAAAATGCTTTTGAAATTACAATTTCCCATAGAAGTGTATGTATGCAAGTAGATTAAATGAAATAATAAAACACAATTAGGAGCAGAATCGACAAGCTTGTTGTTCCACATGAAAGCCTGTATGTTGAGAGAGCAAACTGACCAAAAATTTAAAAAATTAGGGGGAAAAAACAAGAGTTTTGCCTGTAGTGTCTTGCCTTTTAATTTCATCATTGTCCTGCAACAAACTCACCCAACACTCATAAAGTCTAGTTTATCATCACACAGGTTTGACATGTTTTCAAAACTACATAATATTGAAGTTTGGCTTGTTGGACAGACATGTTACAACCCAATCGGTGCATTTTTCTAAACTGTAAGAGACACAATAGCTAATTTCAGTAGGGCATGTAGCAACACTTAATTTTTTGGCAGTGTTTTGGTTGTGCATCGTTGCCAAACACTGTGCAGATGTGTCAACTTGCAGAGAGCTTTCCCTGGTACCTTCTTATTTAAAAGTGTGGGAATTACTTAACTTTACACAAGACTAAATGCTATAACAACACTGTATATCTTTCCATAGGGAGGATATGTTGACCTACTAATGGCAAACATGTTAATTATGAGCCGGCAAAGAGGGGAGGCCTTTTGAAAAACGGATTAGCACGTTTCACTATGTCTATGTGCGTCCTCCCATGACCGGAAAGCTACCGCCGCGGAGAAAATCACTGACCTCCATTAATCAGGCCAACTTTTTACACCACCAAACACCAACAAACTCACCCAGTTTCAAAGTGTGTGACTTCATCTTAGCGAACCGTAGAGATCGCCCACTTTCCCGACCATCACCACTCCTCACTCGCAGCGCCCGTGTGATGCTGGAAGTGCGAACAGGCTGACTGTGCTACAAATTGCGGTTTGGTTGCACGCTTAATGCTAATTGTAGGCTGCGCAGTGGGAAAATGGCACATGATTTAAAAAGCAGGATTTTGTGAGCACACGGCTCACGGTTATAGCTCTGAGAAGTGATATATCTTTGTCGTTTAATCGATTGTATGAAGTGGAAAGTGGGGCCAGGTTCCTGTGTTAAAATATAATTGTGTTCAAAAAGTCATGCAATAATACTCTGCTATGCTCATTAGCGTTGGAGTGTTGATATATGTTTTAAAATTATTACTGTTTTTTATTCTGAACTAGACATGTCTGAAGATAGTGATGGTAACATTTTTGATTAGCTGTAGTCTTTTAGAAGTTTGGTCGATGATGTCTAAGTCAACCAAATATTTCATTAGTTGACTAATTATTTCTTTAGGATTTAAAGGATTTATATGGACCACAGTGGAGAAAGCAACACTCTAGAGTCTTGGGAGGGACTGGACTATAAAATGTGCCTTTTCCTAAGTGAAAAAAGTGATGAAGATGCTGTTTACAGTACTTCTCAATGTAAATACTGGATAGCGTTTTATGATAAGGGTACATGAACTCATACATTACCATGCGTGATTTCATTATATATTCAGTACACTGACTTATAGTAATAACTGTGATGTCATGTTGTTTCATACATTACTTGATGAAAAAATCATGGAAACCCTGTTAGTTTATCATGAGCTTTAAAGTCTATATGACAGGTTCCATGATATTCTAATTATCACTTAGTTTGGTGGGAGAGCACTTGTGGTAAATAATATTATGGTTTTACATCTGTGAATTTGCTCGTTTGTGAAGACATTTTGAAAAATAAATGTTTAAAATAACAGGAAGTGGAGCTGAGTTCTAAAATGTAATCCCTCTGTGATGTCATCAATAGGCGACAAATACAAGAACAATTTAGACGCAACTGACACAATTTTCTGACAGTTTAAACCGTTTTTTAACTAAACAAAGCTCTTAACAGGTATTATCATTTGTCAAATCATAACTATTGTGTAATTTATGTGGGTTTTGGCCCTTGTTTACATTATGGTTGCTAAGTAACAGTTGTGGAATTACCTCAACCTATGTCATGTTTGCTAGCCATGTTCAACCAGGAAGTAACATTATAAACTTCAAAAACGATCAAACTGAGGACAAATAGGCTAAATGTTTAGTAAAATCTTAATATAGTTCACTACGTTTAAGTGAAATGTCTCATCTGTTATATGCCCTTAAAACCTATTCTGAATTCAAATAATTTATCATAGTTTTGAAGGCATTTGGGAAAAAAAAGATTCATCGATCATCCATGAACATTAAGAAATCCTAAAATATTTTTGCCAAACCTCACCTAACCTTAGTATAAAAATAACTACTAAACTAACAGCAGTAAAGTTATCATTAACTGCAATTATCCTCCTATTACATTTAATGATGTTGCTTTACTATTATCATTTTTATTGTTTGCAGCTTTGGTGTTGTTACAAAGATAGCTTAAAAAAATTCTCAATAGGTGATGCTTCCAAATATTTTTCTGAAAGTTTATCCAACACTAATAACACCACCATAAATCAAATATTTCAGCGATGATTGATTTATTGTTTATTTTGGGCAACACAACTCAATGTTCTCTTGATTTTTTTTTATATTTGCAGAGCACATAAACCGGTGACCTGTTGTAAACGAGCATATAAATGATATTGTCAGTATCCGAGGCCTTTGAACTGACTGTTGGACTGATGCCCGTGCATGTTTATGTATATAACAAATGTGTGTGTGCATTTCCATTGTGCTGTATGCATTTCTCTCCACAGTCTTGCACAGAGGAATGCGGCTCGGACAGAGGAGGAGGAGGAGCAGGTGGTGGCACATTGTACTGCACCTTTCAGGTTAATTTCCACGCTTTCGATTGCCTGCTATTCCATTTCCTATTGTGGACCCACACCAGTGTAAACATGTTACAAGAGCCTTACACAACATGCATATCACAAATCCATTATTGACCGTAGTGCGCCGGGTGGGGCTTAATGACACTGTAAGTTTACAGAATGAGTTTATGAATCAAGAGGTTTATGATGCCATTCAGCTTCTTTATATGTGCACTGCTTAAGACGATGAAGTTGTAATACTAATTCAGGGCAAAAGTATTTTGCACAGATTTTTGATAAATATTGAAGTGTGAAATGTGGTGCTGTTGTCTTGATTATTCAGAAATAGTCATTTCTCTCAAACATTTCTAGGCTTTTTATGTGTATTTTGTTTGCTCAAATCCAAGACTCCAAACCTTTAGGCAAGCAAAAAAAAAAAAAATCCTCACAGAAAGTACTTTTTACTTTTCAGAATTTCAATTTTAAAAATGTAGGAAAGTCAAAAGTAAAGATATCTGCTTTCAAATGTAGTGAAGTAAAAGTGAAAAGTAACCACAGTAAAATGTACCTAAGTAAAATAGAACAAAACAGATACCTAAAAAAGTTCAGTACAGTTGTTTTACTTTTGTACCTTGTTACTTTCCACCACTGTTTGCCATATCTAATAATATTGTTGGCACAGCAAGTTGTGTGCCCTTTGTTGTTGTTTGAAAATATATATTGAATGTAATTTTCTCTTTTCTAAAGGGTTTTTTGGCCTTTTATTGGACAGAACAGTGTGAAATGGGGGAGAAGAGCAGGAAGGACCTTCAGCAGAGTCAATCTTGTGATGCTGACCGAACCGGATGCACTCAATGTTCTTTTGTTTGTTCATTTGGGCTTATATTTTAGTTTTAGAATTTGCTTGTAACTTTTCAACAAGTCATGATCAGGTTGTAAAAGTCAAGTACATGAGTGTCATTTATACCTCTGAATTTTCCCCACGGTTTATAGTTTCATTAGTACTTTTTACTGTCCGAAACAGGATCTCAGGAGGCGTGGGAGCAGGGATTTTCAGCTGGTACAGAGTATAGTTCCTGTTGAATCAGCTGGTTTTATGCTGCACTTAACCTGAGCTTAAAACTAAGTGTTTGTTAAACTGTGCTTCTGATAACTGAGAGCCACGACACCTGTGTGGTCGCTAACATACCACCAGGAGAGAAAGGGCCGTGTGACGGGTCCAACAATGGGAGACGGACACAGATAAGACAGTGTTTGTGCCGAGAACACACCTGAAGATGCTTTCACTACAGATAAGACAAATGCAAATACTATCCATTACTTGGCTTGGCACAAGTCATATTTGAGCTGATGTTTGGTCTTTTTAGCGGCTCTTTGGAACAAAAGGGACAGAAGATGCTATTAACTTGCTCTTGATGATTGTTTCATCTTTCAAGCTCTATTTTCTCAAATCCCACTGGGAAACAAGGTGCATCCACGGTGACAATGAAGGTCAGGGCGACATTTTGGTGAAGCTACATGAATGAAAATAGGCCTGCTTGTTTTGTATTGTGTAGTTTGGACACGTCTGGACATGTGTTGTTATGATACTAACATTTCAAACTCAATTTCAATATTAAGGAACAGGTTCGATACTCAATACAGATTTTGATACCACAATATTAACAAAAATCACAATATTTTTAGACAATAAAATAGACTGAAACATGAAAAATAGACAGTGACACCTGGAGAGGGGTAATCGGGAGGAACGGCCCCCCCGATCTGAACCCGAGTGGTGTTCAGTTATTGGACTTCTGTGCTAGCCACAGTTTGTCCATAACGAACACCATGTTCAAGCACAAGGGTGTCCATCAGTGCACGTGGCACCAGGACGCCCTAGGCCGGAGGTCGATGATCGACTTTGTTGTCGTGTCATCTGACCTTCGGCCGCGTGTCTTGGACACTCGGGTGAAGAGAGGGGCGGAGCTGTCAACCGATCACCACCTGGTGGTGAGTTGGATCCGCTGGCGGGGGAGGAAGCCGGAACGACTTGGTAGGCCCAAGCGCATCGTGAGGGTCTGCTGGGAACGTCTGGCAGAGCCCTCTGTCAGCAGGGTTTTCAACTCGCACCTCCGGGAGAGCTTCTCCCAGATCCCGGGGGAGGTTGGGGACATGGAGTCCGAGTGGACCATGTTCTCCACCTCCATTGTCGATGCGGCAGCTCGTAGCTGTGGCCGCAAGGTCTCTGGTGCCTGTCGCGGCGGCAATCCCCGAACCCGGTGGTGGACACCGGAAGTAAGGGATGCCGTCAGGCTGAAGAAGGAGGCCTACCGGGCCTTGCTGGCTTGTGGGACTCCTGAAGCAGCTGACAGGTACCGGCAGGCCAAGCGTGCTGCAGCCCGTGCGGTTGCAGAGGCAAAAACTCGGGATTGGGAGGAGTTCGGGGAGGCCATGGAGGAGGACTATCGGTTGGCCTCAAAGAAATTCTGGCAAACCGTCCGACGCCTCAGGAGGGGGAAGCAGTGCTTCACCAACACCGTTCTGATGCGGGTGCAGACCTGTTGACCTCGACTGGGGAGGTGGTTGGACGGTGGAAGGAATACTTTGAGGACCACCTCAATCCCACTGTCACGTCTTCCGAGGAGGAAGCAGAGGCTGAGGTCTTGAGGCGGACTCATCCATCACCCTGGCTGAAGTCACTGAGGTGGTTGGCAAGCTCCTTGGTGGCAAGGCTCCGGGGTGGATGAGATCCGCCCTGAGTATCTTAAGTCTCTGGATGTTGTGGGACTGTCTTGGCTGACACGTCTCTGCAACATCGCGTGGCAGTCTGGGACGGTACCTCTGGACTGGCAGACCGGGGTGGTGGTCCCTCTGTATAAGAAGGGGGACCGGAGGGTGTGTTCCAACCACAGGGGGATCACACTCCTCAGCCTCCCCGGTAAGGTCTATTCCAGGGTACTGGAGAGGAGAATCCGACCGATAGTCGAACCTCGGATTCAGGAGGAGCAGTGTGGTTTTCGTCCCGGTCGTGGAACACTGTACCAGCTCTATACTCTCCATCGGGTGCTCGAGGGTTCATGGGAGTTTGCCCAACCAGTCCACAGGTGCTTTGTGGACCTGGAGAAGGCAGTCGACCGTGTGCCCAGGTGCCTTGTGGGGAGTGCTCCGGGAGTATGGGGTCCGGGGCCCTTTGTTAAGGGCTGTCCGGTCCCTGTATGACCGGAGCAGGAGCTGTGTTCGCATTGCCGGCAGTAAGTCAGACCTGTTCCCAGTGCATGTTGGACTCCGCCAGGGCTGCCCTTTATCACCGGTTCTGTTCATAGTTTTTATGGACAGAATTTCTAGGCGCAGTCAGGGCGTGGAGGGCGTCTGGTTTGGGAACCACAGGATCTCATCTCTGCTGTTTGCGGACGATGTCGTCCTGATGGCTTCCTCAGACCAGGACCTGCAGCATGCACTGGGACGGTTTGCAGCCGAGTGTGAAGCGGCTGGGATGAGGATCAGCTCCTCCAAATCCGAGGCCATGGTTCTCGACCGGAAAAAGGTGGCTTGCCCTCTCCGGGTGGGTGGGGAGTCCTTGCCTCAAGTGGAGGAGTTCAAGTATCTCGGGGTCTTGTTCACGAGTGAGGGAAGAATGGAGCGTGAGATTGACAGGCGGATCGGTGCAGCGTCTGCAGTGATGCAGGCGCTGTATCGGACCGTTGTGGTGAAGAGAGAGCTGAGTCGAAAGACGAAGCTCTCGATTTACCGGTCAATCTACGTTCCTACCCTCACCTATGGTCATGAGCTCTGGGTAATGACCGAAAGGACGAGATCGCGGATACAAGCGGTCGAAATGAGCTTCCTCCGCCGGGTGGCTGGGCGCTCCCTTAGAGATAGGGTGAGGAGCTCAGTCACACGGGGGGAGCTCGGAGTAGAGCCGCTGCTCCTCCACGTCGAGAGGAGCCAGCTGAGGTGGCTCGGGCATCTGTTCCGGATGCCTCCTGGACGCCTCCCTCGGGAGGTGTTCTGGGCATGTCCCACCCGGGGTAGACCCAGGACACGCTGGAGGGACTATGTCTCTCGGCTGGCCTGGGAACGCCTCGGGATCCCCCCGGAGGAGCTGGAGGAAGTGTCCGGGGTGAGGGAAGTCTGGGAGTCCCTGCTCAGGCTGCTGCCCCCGCGACCCGGCCCCGGATAAGCGGAAGAAGATGGATGGATGGATGGATGAAATTTACAACATAAAATAATAGTAATTTCTTTATGTTACCATATGGTATTAAACTGGATTTGAAAAAGTTCAAGATCATCATAAAACTCAGGAAGAATCTAATTCTGTCCTGGTTGGATGATTTTTTTTAGTATTGGTACTTCTTCAAATGAGTATCTAGTTTCAAGCCTAGTTTTGGTAATTGATTAGGATCTGTTTCTTTTAATATTTTTGACAACCCTAGTCTAGAAAACATATCTTGCATAGGCTATATTTTCTGTTTTGTTACCTTTCCTTACTGGTACAAGCCAGTATTTTCATACAAGCTAAAGAAAATGACTTTATTTTTTTATTTTTTTCTTCAGTTCTACATATTTTAACAAAACATAGAACATGCTACATGACACAGACAAAGGACAATTCAGATAATAATAATAATAAATTAATTAATAATAATAATAATAATAATAATAATAATAAACAAAAACATCCAAGAGAAAATAAAGGAACACAGAAAATGTACAGCATGAATTGTCCCATCTTCTTAGTCCCGTTTAGTTCAAAGTCTGTTAAATAAGTCGTTTGTACACTTTTTTTTCCCCATTTTACGAATGTGCCCAGTCTATGATTGTTATTTCTCTGTGATGATCTTCCCCGCTGCTAAAAGTATGCTCCAAAGACACTCATTTATTGTGCCCATGGCAGGAGTTTTGAGGCCCACATACATAGTTCTGATATTGAGCGGGATGTCGATGTCAAAAACAATCTGGAGTGTTTTGTTCATCTTGGTCCAATATTTCCAAGCAACAACACAATCCCAAAACACGTGGTAATGGTGAGCCACTTGGCAGCTACATGTTGGCCAGCAGTTAATATTTCCCTGATAACAGAGGGCACTTTGACATGATGTTATAAAAGGGAAAGTTATTTTAGATAATGTATGTAGTTCAATATATGTGCATTATTTGTGTTATGGAAACAATTTCAAACCCTATAATCAGTTGTATGTACTGGAACAACCATGATGCATTGCTGGGAACCATATACCTGCAGGTTTGTGAGCTGCCTGTAAATTAGAGGCAGGCTCCCATTCCCTGCTTGTTCCTTTTTCATTGTGGTCCCAACGTATAGAAATATGATCAATGTTGACAGGCTAACCTTGGGTCGGGTTAAAGTACAGTATTCTCCTCTCTCTGGATTTTTCCTTTCATTTTTCTTCTTCCGCTGACCAAATAAGTCTATGAACTCTTTGACCCGCCTGACTTGACGGTTCACTATAACTTACGGGAATCGAGGGAAGGAAGAAAACGGAAGAGAAAATGAAATAAGTTGGCGGAATATCCCAAAAAGAACAGGCAAGACATGTTTCTGCGCTTGCTTTGGCTAAAGGACTTGAACCTTTGCTCTTAATTCATAATGAAGTGTCCTCTCTGCTCATCTTCATTAAAAAGCTGCGCGGAGGAGGGACGATGTAGTGGGGGTCGTGTGGACGTGCGGCACACTCTCACAGCTGCTCAGGGTCAGCCGTGTGTGATTTACGCTGCTACTATCAGCGTGGAGCGATGTCATCTGTTCATGTCAACTCGGAATGAGACAGATTTGCTGAGGGATGAAGGATACTTGGATAACTAACCAAAGGGAGTTACTTTGTCTGACTAAGTAGAAATGACTGTGCTGCTGAAAGGGCGATCTAGTCTGTACAAACAATGAGATATCTGTACTTAGAGGTGAGAAATGAATTGGAATTTAGATTATATTGTGATGTTGTTTTGACGATATGCAAAATATGAATATTGAGTATATAATTTATCGTAAAAAAATGTTACAAAAAGAGCTGGTTGAAAATAAAAATCAATGTTGTAAACTTTCAAATGAGGGTATATGGTGACATTTCTGCACTTTTGTGATTCATTTTACTGACATTTCACATTTATCTGATAATTAATCCTCAACTAACACGTTTGAAGACATGTTTTAACACATTTCTTTTGAATTGACAACATCAACTGACTGTTGTTATTGGAATATTGTATATACTATATGTTCAGCGGCATAGAATTAAACACATATATCCAGCATTTATTTAATTTTGTGTATTTATGGCTCAAAAATACCTTGAAAACCATGCATTGTAATTGTGAGCTGTGTCATCTCTCCGCAGATCTGATCTGTAACTTGACTTGGTTGCCTGTCCCCATAGAAGTTTAATGCCATTTTGTGGAACATTCTAGGCAACATCATCTCCATGGAGACAAGGCGGCCACTAGAAATGTTACATATAGTACATATAGTACATGTAGTAATCTTAAAATAAATAGCATTTGTATTAAAACCACAGTCACACGACCATGAGGAATTACTGGTGTGGTCAAGATTGAGTAAATGGCCACAATGCATCATGGGATGTACAGTATTAAACCATCAGGTTTTGAGAGAAAACATCACACCGTCATAACTGACTCACCAAGATATGCACCAAATGTGTTTCGGTAGAAATATCTTTATATTATACACAAAAGATTCCATAGGTCATAAAATCTCTTTTTACATAGATTTTATGACTTATAAACGTATTGACGAGTATTTTTTAACGCCTACCTCATTTGGCCAATTTTATATTTCACAAAAGATAACTAAAATAAAAATATCCTTAATACTGCAAGTGCCATGTTTATTTGTTTCTGAACTCTGACAGATAAGAATAGTTATTTTTATAAATCTCATGTGAAAAGGAGCAGTCCAAAGCTGATTTCCACGTACACTTTAAAACCTGCTGCAGACCTTAATAATGTGCACATGCACACATACACACCGCGTTTCCTCGTCACATGATATTGTTAAATGGTGAGTGAGTGTTATCGGGCTTCATTATCGGCCGGAGCACTGAAGGTTAATTCACACTTAATGAAGGTCAGATAGGAGTGATAACTGGGGTCTCGGATCAAAAGCACCTTGCAGTCAGAGCTCTCTTCTTCTGCTCACTCTGAAAAGGGGAGTGAGCAGCAGAAGAAGCTGCAGGAATGTCTAATTTGGCGCCAGGTGATAAAGAGTGTGGCACTGTGCCATTGAGTTTTGGTAATGGAGTGCTTTGGTTACATTATACTGTAAAACAATGTCACTTTCATCCCTGCATGCTTCTGCACGCACGTACACAGGTTCTTTTGTGGACTGCACTCATTCATTGATGCTATCGTTTCCATTCATTCACTAGCAATAAAAGTCTCTGTATCAGAACTGTAGATCATGGGAAATTGTGTTTATCTCTGTATAAACACTTGAGATATTTGGACCCCAGAGGCATTATTGCTCAGGGATATTCAAACTTTTTTCACTGAGGGCAACAAGTTGAAGCATATTCAAACCGATGGGCCACAGACAGTCATTCAAAATTTCAGATGGATGTATTTCACATAATAAATTACAATCAATCACAGTGTGGTGTTATTGAGGTAGAATTACTTTACTTTGCAGTAAAAAGCAATGCCTATGATCATTTGGGCCAATTCAGCAGGAGGCCTGAGAACCCACAGAAATTGATCTGAGGGCTGCATTTGTTGCATTTAGTTTGGACATCCCTGCCTTAGAATGAATACTTGTTAGGCATTAACTAAGCCAAACCCAGACAAACAGTGATGACTGCTCTCTTCCTTTCCTGGTGTTTTCCTGTATATTCACTTTTATTGCTTCTGAAAACTACACAGGGTTTGTTTTACAGGTGACGTGACATTATAAAGTGTCATCAGTGCAGCATGGAGTAAGGGGAGTCTGTTTAATGTACTTTTATTTGATTAAAGCTCTTCTGTGTGTGGTATGTAATGTATCAGCACAAAGCAGGATACACCACCACTGTGGATGGGCATCTGAGTCAGCAGAAACAAGAGCCTGCTCACACTACTAATGAACCCATGTGTTATTCTTCAATTAACACTGGCCAAAGGAACTCCTCTGTGACGTGATCACGTTACAGCAGGATCTTCCTAAATGCGCCCTTTCTCTTTCTGCCTTTCAGCTTCTCAGAAACTCCTCTTGAAGTCTTGGGTCTCATTCCTTCCATCCATCGAAGCTGGGAATGAGTTGAAGCAGGTAAGAAGACACAGACATTGCTGCCAACTTATGTCATGACACACTTAGCAGCTATTTCCACTTTCTCATTTCAAGTCTCCAAGCATTGCAGAGTAGGCACACGCTTGGTCCAGCAGAGGGCATCACTATTATGATAAATGTCCAGTTGTGTTGCACACGTTTACATGGCCACAAGACATCAGTGTAAATAAATATCCCCAGCAATCATAACAGCAATGCATCATTTTAGAGTTTAAAGAAGGCTATTTCGGAATAATGTTTATCATTTTATAAAAGCAACACGAATACAACCTTATTTTTGAGATGTATTTTTGTATTTGTATTCATTCAAATGTGTGATGACATACATCGCCCCCAGTGTTGACCTTTGTAAACACTAAAATGTACATAAACCATCATGCCCAGTAGTAAAAGTATAATCGTTAAAAGGTTGCCAACATAGTCATTTATAGTCTTTCATTGAATAGTGTAATACCTGCTGGAGGTATTGTTGGACACTTTCTGCGTTCCTGTCAATCAGACGCTTAAGAAAAGTCATGTTGTAACATATTTAGTCTTACGCCCGCGCTTCAACACATCACGCTCATCTCGCCTTGTTGTCTTGCGCTTGCTCGACTGGACTGCTCCTCTGATTGCGCTCCAGAGTCTGCTGACATTTCATTCTCCTCCGAGTCACGATTTTGTGCGTAATGACGCGCGCGTTAACGGGGGGACGACTGGTGGATCAGAGATGACTGTACAGCGACGCTCACGCACGCTCGCACACGTAGTCTCGTCTACGTGTCCGTCAACACACACTCTCTATGCAGGGGGTAGGAGAACCTTATTAGACTCGGAAATAATAAGGATGATGTCACAACAGGTCACCGTTCAATGCAGAATATGACACAAGACAGACATTTTGTCTGATTTGCGTTTTAATTTAGACAAATAAAGAAAAGTGTGGGAAAATACACATTGAAATGTTGGTAAATGCTAGTCTGAAAACGTCTAGACATCTGGGGTGCTCTTGTAGTTTACAGCATCACACACAAAATGTTTTTTTTACAACTCCTGCCAAAATATTTGAATAATGGAACTAGATCCACCGGCATCCTCTGGCTGATCATATGAGAGAACTTAAATAGGTGAAACTTTGTAAAGAGAAGCGCGCAGTTAGACACACCTCTAGCTCCCATGATCCAATCACACACTACGGGGAGAGCAAGGCACAACAGCGCTGACCTGCTCCATGCGCACTGACTGGGCAAAGACGGGCTCAAAGTTTTTGGCGACATCTTTGGCATCGCGTTTGGCTCAGGTGGCACGCCGGAAGAAGGAAAGCAGAGCAACTGGACACATCCACTGGACAGACACCTGGAGGCGGCTGTGCAACAAACATGGGATTATATTTTTGTAATGTGATTTCAAGGTTTTGAGGGGGCTCTGGGTTGCGATGCGTGCGTTATGGATTTTCGTGTTTCTGGATGAATATCACTGGCAACAGCTGAGAAATGCGTAAAAGGATCCTACATACCCAGTCTGGACATAACATGGAGTTTACCTTTCATTTTTAGAGAAGTTTCAGCCGGTGTGCTCTCCCTGATGCTGTAAACTTCAACAACATAGCGCCTCATTGGCTCTTTTGGATTTTCTAACGTTGCTTGCCCCTGGATTATATTCCCAACACCATGAACTTTATTGACAGTTTCACACTATTATTTTTGACGCTGTCAGTTATCAAGGTAAGTGACTAGAGCCAAAAAAGAGAAGGGGTAAACTTTCAGTGACCTCTATTTGCTAAATGTGAGTCACGATCATTTATGTTGCTCGCCCTTGCCTTACCTTGGCTAGGTCATGGATCGTATTTAAACTAGACCAAATTTTTAGTCTTATTGAACACATTTAATTCCCTTTGCGCACAAGAGACGCTGAATTTACCCCTCTCAGTAGTGGGGGGTCGGACTTGAATTGGGGGGGATTTTGCACAAAATATTATATGAAGTTTGGGCTATGGTTGATTGCGGGCCTGTTAAAGCACCTAGCAGATATGATTACGCTTTAAAGGCGCAGTGGTTCCATTCTGAAATAGGACATTACACACTGTGCAAGTTCACTCCCGGGTTTAACCTAATTCAAGGGGCAAAAGTGGCTCGCTTTAGTCTTATTTTGGAGACTTTAATATATTCAGTAGGTTACAATTTACTGGCCACAGGGGATGGATGGCAGTGGGCACAGTAATCGTTAACTATATAATCATTAATCAAGAGCCGTGTGCCCAGGGAGGCCGTGAGCAAAGGTGAAAAATGCAGCGCGCGTCACGAGTTCACATTTTACGCAGCATGGAAAGACAAGTTGCAGGTGGTAACTTTAACCCACATCAAACTTAGTCGTCACTCACTTGTGCCAATTTAACTTGTGTCTTATGTCTCGTGATAGTCTAGTTAACCAATCAATGGTGAATATCCAGGGGGCGGTGCCAAATTCTCATAAGAGGATTTCATCACTCGTGTCGTTGCCCACTCGGTCGGCAGCTCTCATTTTATTTTAGCTTACTGCATTTATTAAAGTTTATGCCTCTCGTGTCTATTGGGACTCGACCAACAAATCAGTAAAGCACTGCCCCTTGTCTTTCCGTCCCCTGGTTTCCCAAATATCTCACCCACAAGTCAGCAGGTCTATAACGCAATACCGGCCAGGTGTTGCCAGGAGCGACAGGCGCAAAGCTTGCGCACGTCTGTCACTGCTGAGGGAAAGTTGAACGTACAGCGCACACGGTCTGGAAACGGCCTGGACCTCACGCAGTGTGCAGTGACAGCTTTTCCCATGAAACAGCTGAAATTCTTGGCATTTTAAGGGTATTACCCCATATTACCCGCTGCGAGGGGAGAGACGGGCTTAGGAAGTTTAATCAGTTCCAAAGCTTTCGAACTTCTTCAAATGTCTAAATGACATTTGAAATCTTAAGCAATATCCGAAGTGGCAAAAGCTATACTGTCTACTTTCTTATCAGCAAGCATAACGTGACAAATTAAGCACCAGGTCTGTACAGATTTTATACAAATGAGTCGTGTTAAATAAGGTATAAAGTGCAGCTTGTTCATTTTTGCATGCATGAGTCAACAGATGTCATAATATAACAAAGCATCATTGTGCAACATAAATCTTTTAGATGTGTTAAAACTAACAATTTGCTTTTGGACTTGCTTTTTTGTAGAGCGCGCATATACCGAAGGAAGCAGAGAGAGGTCCACATGACGGTAGGTTTCTGAGGGCACCGTGGGAATACACTGCACTGGGCTCCTTAATGGCATTTACCCAAAGTCTGCTCTGTTCAAACAAGGAAGTGGTCGCCTCCTAGTGGACAACTCTGCTAACTAAAACATCAAAACTCACTGAAATGTTAAACTAAATCTAAGTAGGCCTGTGTGTTGACGTTCTAATCTACATCTTTAACTGAATAACCTTTGTTGTACAGAGAATGATTTCACCCTTTTGACATGCTTTTACACAATAGAATGGTTGGTTGCTAAATCTAATTTGGACCATCAGGAGCTGCATCTGTGATAGTGTTCTGGCCTGGTTTGTTTGGCTTGGCTTTGTGCTGTTGAAAAGAAGTTGTTTTAGGCTCACATTCTGAGTGATGGTCTTAGGTGTCATCCACTTGTGGCCTTTCAAAGTTTCCCAATCCTCAAACCTCTCGTTCATCTAAGTGATGGTCAATGTTACGAACAGTGTGAAAAGAGACTGCTGTTTCTTGTGGGAATTTATCTCAACTCTCTTTGTTGCAAATATATAAAAGAGATCTTTATGTTTATTCCTAGAATGTTTTTACACAAAGTATCACTTTAGTACACTTGAGTGAATGGATAATATAATATACTGGTTAGCGCTTCTGCCTCACACTAAGAAGGTCCTGGATTTGCTTCCCAGAATGAGTGTCCACTCTTGGTGGAGTCTTCATGTTCATATCATGCATGTGTTTCCTTCAGATGCTCTAGTGTCCTTCACCTCCAAAAACAAAAGGGCTCCCCCACCTACAATATTAGTTTAATGGGAAGATAAAAACTCTGTACCTGTCCTTGTACCTCTCTGTGATTTAGCAACAGCAGTTCTGTTCCACTGTCACAGTGATCCCTCTGATGGAGGTGTACAACAAGAGTCTGTGTAAGCCTCGGGAGCTTCTGGTGGAGATCATACAGGAGTATCCTGAGGAGGTGGAGCACATCTTCATACCGTCCTGTGTGGTGCTGACGCGCTGTGCCGGATGCTGCACCGATGAGATGTTGCAGTGTATGCCAACGTCCAGTTACAATGTAACTATGGAGGTGAGCTCAGAATGACCCGTTCACCTTTGGTCTGACCAGCTCATTAGACCAATGTGTGTGAGAAATCCAGTTACAGAAGTTCAGCAGGTGCACAAGGTTGGACAGACCATAGACCATACAGCCTAAAGAAACTATACCAGTTTGCATGTTCTCCACGTGTCTGGGTCGGTTTCCTCCTGATAGGAGTCGCAGGTGGACCACGGACCAATCAATAAAGAACACCTTAACCTAATATTGGTGTGGTTTTCAGTTTCTCAAATGTGATGATGCCATACTCTAGGATGGGGGGGGCAAGAGACAGTTTTTCTTTATTGCATTGTATTTTCATTAGATTATAAGAATGTTGTAATATAGTCGGAAACCCAGCCATTGATATAGTTTGCAAATATTACCAAAGAGGTAATCTTTAAGGCCATCTTTAAAATTACTTAGTTCTTAGATAATCTTGAAAATTGAAGAAATTGAAAATTTTGTGATATCACCATATATTTTATCAAGAGTGCATTATCAATGGCATTTGTCAAACCTCAGCTGTGCACATGCAGAATGGCTTTACTGATGAAAGTTTAAGATGCTGTCCAAAGAGGTTTAAGGGGTAAAAATGTCTTGCATTTAGTAGTTATGGGAGATATGAATTGTCAGTTATATAATTAATGTTTCCAGTCAATAAGATGTTTCCTATTTGTTTGACTTTTTCAGATAAAGAGAATAAAACCACAGAGACAACAAAATGATATCTTCATGAGTTTTACAGAACACAGCTCCTGTGAGTGTAGGTAAGAATCCTCCTCTGACACTTGCAGCTACTGGGCCTCAGAGCTGGAGCACATGAAACTTTGACACATCTGCGTTCTGTGAGATCTTTATCTTATCTTTACGTCTTCGGACTCACTAATCTGCAGATAGCCCCGGATCAGGTCGAAGCATATCTCTACAGGGGCCGGGTGCAGTAGTTTGTCTTCATGCCATTGCACTTGTGAGAAAGTGCAGCTCAGTGCTTTGTGCTTCTACAGGAACAAGAAAAGGTCATTTATGAAACAGCTGCTGTGGGGACTTAGTTATTGGTCACAGCACTCTCATTAAAGCCATTAAGTCAAGTGATTCTTCAGAAAATGCATTGATATTTGCATAAACTGGTAGTTGAAATGCAGTGTCCCGGCTAACTATGAACTCTCAGAAACTAGAGTCAGGTCAAATTGTAACATGAAGCAGAGCATAGCGGCTTGTCTACACAGAGGGCATAAATCGTCTTCACATGTCCCAAATGACACTTTACAGGCAAACTAACATCAAGAAGGCCTCTGCCTGTATATACTCAATAAACTTGCGGCATTCAAAATAAGCTATCACATTCAAAAATCCAACAACATCAAATCCAGTAATTGACCTGGTTTACTCCTTTCTATTCCCAAGTTCAGAAAACAGGATAAAATTGTGTGAGGAATGGTATCCAGCTGTATCGATACACCTTCATAGATTAGAATAAATAAAGAATAGAATAAAGACATTGCTCCATTGGTGTTTGGTATCAGGCAGATACTTCTGACTAAGCTCTCAAGTTGCCAAACACATTAAACTTATCACACTTTTATCTCTATAAAACACCACATCGCCTGATCCTGGAGTGATCGCTGTTTTTGTTGCCATGTTTTGAATCAATTGGCCCACGTGCCCCTCTGTCCATTTTGTCCTTTTTTGCCTTATGTTGTAACATAATTTATGAAGATTGATTAACTCATGCTTTTGTTTATACATGTCTCAACCATACCATTCATTTTGTGTTGTTTTGTGCATCTTCACAGGTTAAAGAAAGAGGTGAAAGAGCAGAAAGAAAAGTAAGTACAGTTCTGTTCATTTTGTGTTTTGTTTTTTTAGCGTTTTCCTACTGGTCACAATGTAGAGCTGAGCTTTGATTTATTTGATTTGCTCCTTTTTTCTGCATTCAGAACTTACTTTACTGTGCTACTTTCAGACATTAACCACTAACCTGCATTTTTAAAATTTACTATTTTTTATAATCTCTAAAACTTTAACGTTTGTTACTGTATTAGCGGTATCGTACAAAAGTTGTAATAGTTATTAGTAAAACCTTCTATAAAACTGTACAATGAAGAGTTCACATTTGTTTAAGGAGCATGTGGTGCAATCAGAGCTGCAACATTCATTTAACCAATTAAAATGACTCACTCACTTCGACTTCGAATACAAACAACTAAACTTCAACAGTGGTTTCCTGAAGAACAATGGTACAGTTTAAAGGTGCACTGTGTAACTTTTTTGGTGGAGGGTCTGCCTTTTGCTTGTCACCATGGAGATTTTATTATTTTGCCTATAGAAAATTAAAAAGAAAACAGGTCACATCTGCGGAAAGGCAGTTACCGTAAGAATGCAGGATTTGTGGTATTTTTGAGCAATAAAAACACCCGTAAAGAAAGATATTTGTTTAATGCTCTACTATGGAACAATCAAGGCAAAGCAATAACATCACCATGGAGACCAGCCGGTTACATTGAGGATAAAGCTGGGAAATACATTCAGGTGAATAAGTGACACTGGATGAGGTCTGATTACAGCTTTTGTTTTTCTTTGTGCACTTACTGTTCCCACTCACTTTATACAGAAAGTGCTTTTGCTTTGGAAAGCTGCTAAACTGTTATGTTTGACTGACTCCTCATTTCATGCAACACAAGCCGGTGAATATTGCTCAGTCCTATTACAGGTCGTCTGTCATATAGATACGAGCTCTCTTTGGAGCATACTCTTTAACCCGCCCTTAAGTGTTTACAAGCTCAAGATTGCAGCGTTTCTCCACTAATGACAGTCTCAGGGTCATTCAACTGCTGTTTGCGACGCTGCCGTGCTTTCATGTTTGTGGGCCGCTGACCCCACAGTAGCATGAGGTCGAGCAGACACTCATCCCGCTGAGGTTGTGAAACTCCTCAAACAAAAGGAAATTCCTAAACATATAGCCATCATATATTTCACTGCTTATCTGATGCGGACAATAAAGAGTGATTTGTTGCTACGGCATCACTTTAGGTCTAAATCACAACTGAAACCTCAATAATGTGATAGTGTTGTCGCAATATCAAATTTCAGTTTAAATACCAAGTTTCTTAAATGTTACCACAGGTTTTTAAAATACTTCTGATTTGGATCAAGACCATATAAGGCTATCCATTAATGAAATGTCCAAATTTGTCTCATTTATGTTCGTTAGTTTCTTAAAGTATCGATATCTGTTCAAATCGGTTTCTAGTTTCGAGACGGGTTTGTATTGATTAACTTCTAGGTCAAGGGAGTAGAAAAGGGGGACAAAGGGGTCAATTGCCCCGAGCCCCTGGGTCCTAGGGGCCCATAATTGGACACTTTTATTATACATTTGCGTGATAGTGGGGCCCTGGGCCACCAAATTTCTGCTGACGGTCCTGATCTGGGTGTTGAGTTTGTGGATAACCGTAACAGTGAATATGAGCAAACCTTTTCATGTTGACCCAGACTTCACCTATGAATATCCAGGTGTATGTTTTGTTACCAGGTTTGTTTCGCTATCTTTCAATAAACCACAAATTGTTGCCTGACCTAGATAGATTGGGAAATTGTGTTTTGGCAAAGTTTATTGTGCTCGATCCCTTTGAGAAGCCAAACCGCAAAGTCTTCACACAGCACACAGTCATTGTAGCTCTGGAAAAAATATTGTAAGTTAACCCAGTTCCCAAGTTTTTTTTCTCTCTGGAGACATTTGGAATTGATTGTTTTATTGATATCGGTTTCAGCTGTTTAACATGTGATCTACTTCACATAGTTACCCGAAAAACAAATAATCAATTGTGATTTACTAATATTGTTCAACCGATTGGTATAACTAATCACCTTTGTAGGCCTTTTAAACGTAAAACATTCACTTTTCAGTCTCTCAGGCATCTCTCTGCGTTGTTGTGCTCTTCTTGTGTCTTTTCCAGAAAACCCCGGCAAGGCAAGGGCAAAGGCCTAAAGAGAAAGCGAAAGAAAAACAGAGACAAAACAAATCACGATGCGTATGTCAGCTCCGCCTTCTCCACCTATCTGCACCTGAGTGTTGCGCTTCTCATAATTAAGCTCATTTGGGAAGAGCTACTGTGCCCCTTTTAATTAACAACACCTCACAATTGTTGCCCATTGTCAATTAGCATGTCGCTTCTGTCACACCAACCATGCTAGCTTTATTTTGTGTATGTGTGTCTGCTAACCTGTTTTGCTAATGTGAGCTTTAGCAAAACATGTTCTCAGAGTAGGGGTGGGTGATATTATTGACAAATAACAAACATTTCAATATTTATTTGGATCTTTCCATTAAATAAGTGCCAGTAAAAGTCTTGGGACAGGTGTATGATTTTAAAAAAGTGAATGTGTAGAAAAAATATTACTTTATGGCAACTCTTGTTCGAATTTTGAAATAGGTATTTTTTCAGATTTCAAAATATTTTGCTTATTATGGACCAGTTGCTGTCAAACCTTTCACACCAAGTACTATGTAAGAAAAGACCACTAGATTTAAACCAGGTCTATAACAGGACTACTTCAGTTCTAAATAGGACACACCAAGTCTAAAATTGAACTTTACCATTGCCACTGTAATCTAACCAAATCAATAACCCAAAGGACGGCAAAAATGTTGATAAAATAGACTAAATTGGGCATTCAAACATTAGAACTAGAGATGTATCACAGTTTGAGAACAAAAAACACCAATAAAAAAATGAAATGATATTGAAATTTTGATATGTTGCCCACCTCTAGCTCATAGTGTTGTCATTTTACATCTCACCAACACCAGTCACTACTAGCCGAGTCATCAAAGTCATCCTCCCAACTCAAGCTGCCATGTTTGTAAATAGATCACTCCTTATTGGTGAAAAAAGAAGGTTCATGTTGCGCCTATCGTGTCAGAGATGTCGATTGGCTGTAACTTGAGCCTGGTTGTGAAGGCCCACCAGCATGGCTCTGCTCTCCAGCCCATACAGTAGTGGTCTATCTGAGCAGGGATCACCAGGATCGTAATCTCACTCCTGCCTTCACTGTTGAGTCTGTGGCTTGCGTGTGTCGCGTACCTGTCTCCTTTCTCCTCCTGGTTTCTTTTCATCTTTCCAAACAAGTTTTGTTAATGCTGGTACTTTTATGTAACATCGAGATAATGTCCGATGCCTATCTGTGTTCCTTTTTATACTGTCTTTGGTCCTTTTAGAAGGATTTCGTAAATGTTTTCCAAAGTGTATTAGTGTCTTTGTGTTCTAGCATTTGTCTGAAAAAGTACCCTTATTTTACTCTAAAAATGTGAAGATACGGTACTGTGAAAAAGTGTTTGGCTTTTAAAATAGGAATTTACAGAGAATGGTGCATAAATTCACCAGCAATCTCAAAATCACTAAAATATATATATATATATAATATATAACAATTGCTCATTTATCAAGAAGAGCAAAGATCCAACCAAGTTATAAGAACCAAACCTTCCAAACTTTTAAAAATACATAACCTAAAATAAAATCCACATTTAGTCTAATCAAATTTCATACCTGACTTAAACTTTTGCACAGTACCATATTATCTCATTGAGATCTTACTGTGAACACTGAATGTAATTATTGTAGTATTACGGAAACAGAGCCTTCCATTTGTGAACTGTTTCCAATGTCTATAGCTCAAATGTGCACTTTTCAATAAATGAAGTGTTTGTTAATGTGGTACAAATAGACTTTTGAGTCTTCTTTGGAAGAATGTGGTTTGCAGCTTTAGTGTTTTTGCATGAATTGGCTTTACTCACTGCATGTCCAGTGCCTAACCAAGCCATACTGAGGTGACTCAATGCAACAAGTGGGACAGCGGTTGATGATTCTGTTTTCCAAGTCTGCTACGTGGAAACCTGTGTGGAATATGTGTTTGCTGCAGCTGTTAGAAGTTAAAATAATATTGTTCTAATTTATTGTATCTCATTTTTGTCCATCCAGTGTCTGTCAGCCTTGCTGCGAGAGCTGTTCAGACAGGAGGAAGAGGTTATTTGTGCAGGACCCAGCCACGTGCCGCTGCTCCTGCAAACACTCAGACGCCTACTGCAAAGAGCGGCAGTTAGAGCTCAACGAGCGGACCTGCAAGTGAGTCTCTTTGATTAATGGTCGAAAACTGGCTAAATCTGGATTGGAAAGCTCGCAGACAGGTGTTCTTGCCTTGGTTGTAGATAGACTAAATTGCATTTCATCACGAAAGGTGTTACAAAAGCGATTAGGAAATTATTTGGTGGGCTAGTGCTATCTTGCTTAGATATATGAAAATGATGGGTTCATATGAGGACACGGTGCAATGCAGCTCGCTAACGTTGATAGATTGACTTGAAATGAAAGAAAGAGATGCCAGAACTTAATCTACACCTTTTATTACATTGTTTGGCACCATTTCTGCTTTTTGTGCCTGTGGAGAAATGTGCCCTTTTGCCAGCTCGGCCAGCTGTCCTTTTCCCTTTGTAAACACCCCGTGTGACCTGGTCGGATTTAAGAAGCTTCTGAATCAAAGAAACAAAAATTAAGTTTGAGATAAATAATTAATATTTCAATTCCGGCCCTCAACCATGTGCCAAATGTCTCTCCCCTCTCTCTCCCCATTTCACGCTACAACTGTCCTGTCGGAAAAACTAAAAAAAAAAAAAGTTTGGACATTGTGTTTACGTATGCTAAATTATTATGTAAATGACTGTACTGCGCAGTAAAAGCTAATGATTTGAGATGGCAATCTGCCAAAGGGAACAGGGAACAGAACATGCTCATTGATTACATTGGGTGGTTCTAAACAGTTGAGTAACCTACCATTTCTCTTATGCAAAAAAAAAAAAAATAGGTCATGTCATTTTTCAAGGTTATGTGAGTACAAATAGTAGATGCAGCTATGTTTAATCTATTATGCTGTTATTTTAAAGCTCAGTATATGATAATTTACGCGTCTAAAATGGACCTGTTTTTGATTGTACTTTCTGCTTTTCTCAGATGTGACAAGCCGAGATGAGAGCGTCGGAGGCACCACATACCCAAGATGAAGGAATACTGTAGAGATATTTCAGCACTTTGATCCCTAAGCTCTTCTTTTGTCCGGATAGCATTCCCATTGGACTGACTGAGAGAACCATACCAGGAAAGACTAAGCTCAAGCCTTTGTGTATCTGTGTGTATATAGACCATGATACTGATGTTTTATGCTGCTACAACTAAACCTATCATTTGACAGACACTCTAGCCATCATCACACAGTTTTGCGTTCTAACAGGCTTGCAGTGCAGATGTTCTCTTATTGTCAATTCAATGTATGCCACTACATCATCACTGGATAAAAAAAAGTCTCTTGTGTGCCGTCTTTAAACGACACGACCAAGAAAATATAACCTCCTGATAAGTGAAGCAATGGCGAATGCTGAAGACTTTTTTTGGAGCGCAGATAAGACTTTGCTTCTATCAGATTTGGGCTTCCTTTTCTCGGAAGAACATCGTGGGACTGTTGACATTTCCATTGTTTCGGGAATGGGAAGAAGAGACTATGGACTGTTGGAGTGCCATATACTTTTAAAGGGATACTTCATTAAATAGCATATTGCTACTTTCTATAAAACCACTGAAAACATCCTATACTGTAGTTTGATTCCATTTGAAATAACTGTGCCTCGCTAAAATGTACTTCTGTTTGTTGAGTATTTTAAATTATTTTTCTTTGGACGGGAGCTGATGTTTAGCTAGTTATATGAACTCTATACAGAAACCATGATTACTTTATGTGTACATACTCTATCCCTTTACGGCATGGTACACTCTAGATAATTTATGTTAGAGAGTATTTTCAGTATTCATTCTACCCATATTTAATTTGGTCTATTTATATATACAGTGTTATGTGTAAGGTCAGACAGCTACTCGCAGCATGGAGCCCTCCGTGCTTTTGTAAGAAACTTAAAACAACAAAAACTTTGATTTGTTAACATTCCCTAAATAGATGCTCTGTTTTTACTGATGCTATCACTTCTCTGCCCCTTATCTAAAAAACTGTGGGTGTAGGCTGTGTATATCTGTCTAAATGTGTGAGTGTGCGATTGTAGATGTCCCGTGTGTCCAGCTTTGACGTCTTTAAGAATTTGTGTTTTCCATCTTGCAAGCCGCAATGATATGATAAATAAACTACTGCTTGCCACTCACCGTACACCACCATTTTAAAATTTGACTAGTGTAATATTCAGAAACTGTCTGCCTCAGACCTTCCTTAGTTCATTTTCTTTATTTTTATGTCAGTTATTAACGTGTCAGTGTCTGTAAAAACATATTTATTTTTCAAATTATATTGTTTTATATAAAACAAGGAAAAGGTTGCTGTGTTGTGGCTGTTGTGTTTTCAACAGATTTGCCTTTAGGGACCCACATATCTCAATGCTTTATAAACAAATGAGGTCAAATTACCAGCCTTTTAAAAATATATATTTAAAGTCGATCTCTGTTACTTGTCTGGTTCCTTGATGGTGTTTCCATATAAAGCTCACACATTATGGGCCGGGTGTTTAGGATATTTCATTCTGCTTAAAAGTCAGAATATTTGGCTACACCTTTATCACAATCTGGGCTTTGAATAATTGGTTTAAACAGTCGACACAAGAGGACTGAAGTTTACATATTTTTTCTGCTCAGAAGACATGCCTTTACTTTAAAATTGTCCTGATTTGGTAAATAACAGAATCCAGTTGCAGATTCAGACGTCCAAATAAAATATATTTATTTTAACAAAAAATTACTGGAGACAGAACGGGGGTGGGGGGGGGGGTGGGGTCTTCAGAAACAAAGAAGCTCCAAGAACAAAATCTCCACCTGAACGGAAAACAAGAGCTTCAAGATCAACAAAGTTCTTTAGAAGATGTGTAAAAAGTTCAAAAAATGTGGTACGTTACTGCATTCAAACACAGACAAACTGGCACTGGGCACTGGTTGAGGGGCGAGCCAAGGTTTATCCTCCACTGATGAGCCCAGCCAAGCAGCAGACTGAAGCACACCTGGACCTGCACAGGGAGGAGACAGAAACACAAGGGGATGGAGCAGGGAAACAGGAGGGAGAGGGAGGAGTAGATCCTGGTGGCTCATGATAAAAATGATCTATGTTGTACTCTTAAATTATGAATTTGGATCTGCGAATCTTGGAATACATAAGATGAACATAAACATATTTTATTTAGACGCACAAGAAGCTCAAAGTACAGTGAGCATAAAAATATCTGGATCTTTGCTTTACTGCCTGGTGGAAAATGGTGGAAGAAGTATTAGACAGTTTAAATTTAACTGGACCATTAATGGAAACTTCTTTCACAATAATCTATATATATTTTATTAAAAAAAAGATTGCCTAGAACCAGAAATTTGAAAAAAAAAAAAGTCACAATAACAGCTTTTTTGTGTTACGATTATTGAAGAGAAGAAACATCACGATCTTACAATTATTCATGATTGTCGGCATTTCGACCAAACAACACTGAAATCTTTCATTTTTGTTCTGTCTAAGTCTAATTTTTAACTTTCTGAAAGAAAAAAAAGTAAAAAATATTGTCACAGACATCAAGATAAAAAGTACTTCACTTTTTGGAGTTTGAACTGAAATAACTGCCAATACGATTCTCACGATTAAAATCTTTTTAAAAGGTTTTATGATTACAATGTGATCAGTACAATCCCAATTATCTATTAACCGAATAATCTTGACATCCCTCCTCCAGATTGACCTCCAGACCTGCAAATTTACCAGGGCTGAACGACTTTTTCCTCTTGAATGGATAAAACCGATGTACTATATCTTTAATAAACTCCCTTGTTAAGTTTCCTACACCAGATTATCCCAAGCACCTGTGCCCAAGGACAAAGTATTAGGTGCAAGTGGCAGATTACTGACTTGTTTAGTGACACTTCGGCATTAGCTGCTCTCTGGGCCCCTGAATGACGATTAATTGAAGGTTGTTAGCTCTTTGGTTGTGTTTGTTTTGAAACTCTGCCCCTCTTAGCCCCATTACTTCCCTGCTTCCAGATGGATTAGCTTCTTGCATGGTGCTAATAGAGACGTGCTACAGCGCGGCTCGCGCCCGCTCATGTTCTTTATGTGCATACCTAAATATAAAGCGTACCATGTAATCCCTGCGAATTGTGGGGCCCCTTTCACTGAGTAAAACACCCCAAAGAATGTCATAAACCATATAATCTGTGATTTAGCAGGACCTTGTAACCTTGCTGCCTGTGCACAATTATGCCAGCTAAACTTGAGTTGATTTACTCTGAAGATATTTTTGTGAAGCCTGCAATATCAAAACGTACATACTGGTTTAAGACACATTTCACCTTTAAATATAATTATAGAATAATTATTAAAGGTATATAATGTATATTGAACCTTCAGTTTGCAAAGGTTCTTGTAACTTTTGATATTTCCATGAATTGCAAATAAAGCTGTGATAATTTATCAAAAAGGAAATCAGTGAACAGTTTTATGTGACACTTGCAATGATTTAAAACGTTACGTAAACAGCATAGACACACCAAAGCAATTGCCCATCATTATCAGTGATGAATATACACAGGCGTATTTAACGGTGTGTATATTATCTTCCATTTGGGTCTAGTGTCTGAGAGCCCTATCACCTGTGGACTACCGTAGATGAACCTGATGGTGAACCTGGATTTTTTTTACTGTCCTTTTCACAAATGAAAATCATATTTACAAATTCAATTTAAAAAAGATTATACTTCAAGGCAGTCAAACAATGTATCTCTTCATACTCAGTTAAATCTTGTTTATGCACAATATTAAAAATTTGACAAAACTGCTGCATAACATACTGGTAAATACATTTATTATTTTATAGTGTCAGATCACTTTTGAATGGACGCTAAATTTAGTTTTTAGCATCTTATTATCTCCATTGCTTTTAAGGCTGACTGAAAATGCTCTCTAGACATAATGGCCTTGTTCTTTGACCCATTTGCTGACTCAAAATTTACTCACCCGTCAAACGCAGTCTTATCTCATTACTTTAATGCCTCTAAGCGTTATCCCTGTACTATGTATCTAAGTGTTGCTGTATTTATAGGATTACTCTTTGGTTGTTACATAAACTAGTCCTTTGGCAAGAAGGAAGCAGGATGAAGCTGGTTTTAGCCCTGATCCAGACGACGTGCGTTCAGGCAGGTAAGCGACCACGTGCCAGAGAGCAGTGCGCTAAATGATGGGAAATCACGACTCGGCAAAACCTCTCCCTTAAAGTAGGCAGGTGTGGCCGTTTGTGGGTGATACTGTGTGTACTCTCACACGTAGTCAGAGGTGGGTGCTTTGAAATAACATTAGTCAAGTAAAAAAAAGTATTTGGTGAAATCTAGGCCTGTCACAATAACACATTTTGAAGTGCGATATATGTTGCTTAGTAAATTCTGGACGATAAATGAACGATAATATAAACTAAACAGATTCATGCTACTGACACAGTTACTCTAAAGCAGGATTATACTGTAAAAACACATAAGCTGCAATAAATACATTTCAGAAGAAAACATTTTAAGTTCAAGTTATTTCTTCTGCTCAAATCTTATTGTATTACAGAAATATATTCAATCTGTTTATCTGTTAGAATAAAGAAAAAGTACCCACAATAAATATTCATTCTGATTCTGATTATTGTATTACAGAAATATATCAAAAGGTCAATCAATATCAATCAATCAATCAATCAATCAATTTCCAAAGAACAGTGAAAAGAAATGTAAATGTCGTGTTAGTCATAGGACTTTTAGAGAGAACAGTTTAAAAAAAGAAAAAAATGTGGTGGGATAAAATAGAACTGTTCAAAATGTTACTCAAATAAATGTATCTGAGTAAAGTAACTTCTACACGTAGTATTCAGAAACCTACACCAATCTATATTTACACCCCTTTCCGATCGTGACACTGACAAATATCCACCCGCCATGAGTCATTAGGCAACTGCCAATCTGTACAAAGAGATCAGCCACGCACGGAGAAAAGAATCTAAGACAAAAGGTCAGCAGCAAAAGAATCAAGAGGATGTAGCAGAAATAAATACTACTGACATTTATCATAGCGGCAGGGCTAGTGTTGTCGCAAAACTAACATTTCAAACCTGATACATTTTTATTCTATGAACGTGTGTAGTACTGAATTCTGGGCACTGGGTTTTGTTGGATCCACACTACACTTACCCCAAACCCTCTATATGAAACCCACTCACCCCCCAGTGCTATAACCCTGGATGTGGACAAGCTTAAAACCGACAATGGTGGAAGAGGTACTCAGTTTTGTTACTTAAGTAAAAGTGCAGACACAGGAGGAAAATAATTACTCCAGTGAAAGTAAAATATAACGTAGAAAGTAAAAGTATTTCACATAGACTTTGATCATTAAAGGTAGTGATTTTGATAAAGAATTGTGCTGATCTTTGATTAGTTTATTTTGGTCACAGGTACATGTGAACATCATTCCAGTGACAATAACACAGGCTGAAGCACATGCTTCTGGGCCTACCCTTTATAACCCTATTCATAATTCGTAGAAAAGCAAAGGGAAACCATACAATAACCTATGCAAAGTACAACCTTTTTACAGACTAAGACTCTGAATTAATTTATGTGCTGAGAGTTATACATTTGAACTTCTTTATAAAATGGAAAAGAGTCATGCAAGGTTTAAGTTAATCTGTGCAACTGTTCCAGAGATCTACCCCTTCAACAGAAATACAAAATTTATTAACATTTATTTTGAATTTCTTTTTAATAAACTTCATTCCTCTAAGTTTGTATTGGCTATCTCTGATTTTGAACATATTCTGTAATGATTTTTACAAAAGATTATTTTTTATCTTAAACACATTTTCAGTGTGTATAGCTCGATTAAATTATACAATTTCAGTGTTGAATCTTCAACAATATATTCAAATACATTTCTAATGAATTTAATGTATCTTTTGTTGGCTCAAAGCAGGGGCTTGATCTCAAAACCTTAAGGCAGAATATAATCATGAACATGCTAAAAACAACACCTCAAGCCATACAGAATTAAAAGTACTTTCTACTTTTCAGTCTTGTTCAAAAATGAAGTGGAGCATAAAGTACAGGTACCTGCTCTCAAATGTAGCAAAGAAAAAATATAAAGTATCCACTATAAAAATGCTTAAGTAAAGTACAGATAACTCAACATTTTTTTGTACTTACTTTCCATCACTGAATGTCCTATTATGAAACTAGAATAAGAAAAAAACATACTTCTAATGGGCACAAAGGTACGATGATGTACTTTATTTTATTTTACTACATGGCTTATTCAAACGTCAAATGAAAGTCAAGATAAAACTATTCAGGAAAGGTCCAAAAGTCTTCGTCTTCGTCTTCTTCCGCTTATCCGGGGCCAGGTCGCGGGGGCAGTAGTCTGAGCAGGGACTCCCAGACTTCCCTCACCCCAGACACTTCCTCCAGCTCCTCCGGGGGGATCCCGAGGCGTTCCCAGGCCAGCCGAGAGACATAGTCCCTCCAGCGTGTCCTGGGTCCCCCCCGGGGCCGCCCCCCGGTGGGACATGCCCAGAACACCTCCCGAGGGAGGCGTCCAGGTCCACAAGTGTCCTATTGCTTTTCAGTAACAATACCAGGTAAACTGAGTATTAGTTTTGGTATTGAAATGGATTAGTATGTGTATCGTATGTATTATTTGACAACCTTAACAAATTGATTTTAGATGACATTGTATTCAGAAAATAAAAACACAAAACACTGAGCATGGACTTAAGCTTCTCCACTTCTGCAGATGGTGATTGTGGTTTTGCCAGTCTGAATGCACCCGTTCACCTCCCTGTGCTGGGTGGCTTACTCATTACCTCAGCATTACCATTCACTGGGCAGGTTTCACTGCGGCTGGTATAGGCTTTCCTCATCAGCTCAGGGGGATTTTAGTTTCAGTCTTTTGTATTAACACATTGTCGCAGTTACCAACCCAAAAGTCTAAGTCTAAATAGAGGCTGAATCCTAGCACTCCAAGTTTGTCATCTACCAGTACATGTCACTAAGTTTATTATTAGTGACCACAAACTAATACTACAAACTACACTACAATACTAAAATATGAATTCAGTACTTCAATATACCTGATTCTTGATACCACAATTCTATTTTTTTTTAATAGTGCCCTTTTTTCTTGCTCAAGATAAGACAATAGACTGACATTTTAAACTAAAAATAATAGTATTTTCTTGATCAAACCCTTTGGTCTTATACTAGTTCTGATAAAGCTCAAGATCATTTTAAAGCTGTTCAGGAAAGGTCACATTTTACTCAAATTAATAACTGGTTTTATTTGATTTAATACTTTTGACAACCCTACACCAAACTACTATCACGTCTGCTACAATTATGATTTAGCTTGGATTTGATTTGACTGTTTTAGTAAGTTTCAAGATCAAATTGAGCAGTTATTATTCATTTTGTTTGTTGTTTGATGTTTTATCTCTGTGCAGCAACAATTCTGTTTATAAAATGAGCAAAAAATATGTAAATAAATAATCCATACATACAGTGGATTTGGATTCTACAAAGTACATCAGCCCTAATCTCCTCTTCATATCAGCCTTCAAAATATAAAAAGTATTCCTTCCAAAGTTCCTCTTGACCTCCAGCCCAGAAACTCAACAAGTGGCTGCAGACACCAGAAGGCCAGCTCTGTGACTGGGAGGGCTCTGGACTCGGTGGTGGAGGTGCACACCCAGAACAGACTGTAGGCTATAATGGATGACTCCTCTTACCCCCTCTGCAGTGTCCTGGTCACTCAGAGAAGCAACAGTGGCAGGCGGCTGCTCTCACTCCACTGTTGGACTGAAAAGTTTAAAAAGTTCTATGGTCGTCAAACTTTATAATCTGAGTTGATTCTTGTCACTCTTTAGAATCAGCTCTTTATGTAAATGGACTTGGCATGTGCCCCATAGGCTTTAGGCAGGTGTGGGTTTTTATATTTAAGGTCTAATTTATTGTGATTGTTTTTCCAGATATTTTTATTTAGCAGAAAAGGCATTAAATAAAGGCAAGATAGATACATAAATGCCATATTGTGGGATAGTCCAGGCAAAGCAATAACATGTCCATGGAGGCAAGCAGGTGGCAAACCATCACCCAGGAAAGTTACAAAGTGCCCATTTAATATCAAAAACGTAATGTGTGGTGGCCAACTTGGCACATATAGTTTTTATTTCCAAAAGGGTAACACTAGAAGAGCCAAGGAGGAGGAGAGGAAGGTCCTGGGGCTGTGGCCCCTGACACCTGGCCTCAGGATAAAACAGAATATGTAAACAAATAGTGTATTCACCTTCATCTACTTCATTTATAATACAGATGAGTTGGCAAACCCAAACTGTAATTAACATTTTCAAGGAAGGGATGAGCAATGCTGACAACAATAAATATTTCAAAATACTTTTTTTTTTTTTTGAGTACCTGATAACGATGAACAGAAGTGTGTTCAGCTTTAAATTTAATTGTTGAGGTTTAATTATCAGACATGTGTTATGACTGTAAAATCATCTGTAAAGTAATTTCAAGTACAGATATATGAATCAGCCAATACCCTTATTTGGAACATCCTTCCTATCAATATATAGATAATCTGCCCATGATTTCAAGGTCAATGAGTGCATAATGACCAAAGCTGCACCATTGCCAGGTATGAAATATGCTTTAGATAAATCTTAGATAATTTGTGAATCAGCAGCAGACAGAGGTGCCAAACGGCATATGAGGCCACGGTGTTGTAAGCCATGTCAAAGTGTCAACGAAAGTGCTGCTCAAGGCAAAGGCAATCAACTTTATAAATCATGATTGGGCAAAACAGACATGTACCGGTAGCTTTGAAAATAGGCAGGTGTTGAACTGTCAAAAGTATTAATAAAAGCTTTCAGATCAAAAGAGCCTCAATTATGGGGAAAAACGGGGATGGCCAGGTTCCACTCAAGCATGTGTTTTGTAAGCCAAGAGACAAAAAAATATTCAAATCACTTTTTTTCCCTATCATTCGTGCAATAATTCTTCTCATTATTTATTAAGTACATATGGTCATAAGCTCTCTGGTAAATTGTTCTCAATGTGTTTCATGTTATGTAGCATGATGATAATGACATTTCAGTTTCAATGATGTTTCAGAGTGAAATGTATTCTTAGGTGCAATTCAGCATGGTGTTAAACTTTTTTCTGCAGATTTTGCCTTTTCCTTTGCTTAGAGAAAATTTAGAAGCAGCAACATCGGAGTCTTGCTTAGTAAACACATTGCAAAAACACATAGCCTTAGCATTTTTGCTACGTTTTAGTGCATTTATGAGTGTAGCTTAAAATAATAACACAATTTGTAATATGAATTTATGTCAACAACAATAAGAACTAAATGTAATTACAGCTACAACAACCATCATTCACTGGGCTTAAAGACTTCAGGCTTGTGGCGCTGACGTCTGTAGTCATGAAGTCATTTGCGCGCCTGGTCCTGCCCCTCCTCAAGTCCTTCACCTCCTCCAGCCCTGGACCCACTGCAGTTCGCCTACACAGCCAACAGATCTGTAGATGACGCGATCAATTTGGCCCTCCACTTCATCCTGCCACATCTGGACTCCCCAGGAACCTACAGCAGGATCCTGTTTGTGGACTTCAGCTCTGCATTCAAAACCATCCTCCCTGCTCTGCTCCAGGACAAGCTCTCTCAGCTCAACGTGCCTGACTCCATCTGCAGGTGGATCACTGACTTCCTGACGGACCGGAGGCAGTGCGTGCGGCTGGGGAAGAATGTCTCGGACACTCGGACTATCAGCACAGGCACTCCACAGGGCTGTGTACGTTCTCCTCTGCTCTTCTCCCTGTGACACCAACTTCTGCACCTCCAGCTATGACTCTCTAAAACTGATTAAGCTGCCGGCGCAGATGATGGTGCAGTTCTACACGGCCATCATCGAGTCCATCCTCACCTCCTCCATCACTGTGTGGTCCATCCTCACCTCCTCCATCACCGTGTGGTCCATCCTCACCTCCTCCATCACCGTGTGGTCCATCCTCACCTCCTCCATCACCGTGTGGTCCATCCTCACCTCCTCCATCACCGTGTGGTCCATCCTCACCTCCTCCATCACCGTGTGGTCCATCCTCACCTCCTCCATCACCGTGTGGTACAGGAGCCACAGCCAGGGACAAACAGAGACTACAGTACAGCATTGTGCCTCTGCTGAGAAGGTGATCGCTGCAATCTTCCATCTGTCCAGGACCTGTATGTCTCCAGGACTCGGGGACGAGCAGGTCGGATAACAGCTGACCCTTCTCACCTTCACATAGACCACTCCCCTCGGGCAGGAGGCTATTATAAACAATTTGCTTCCACTTTCACGTTAGAAAATGACCTTTACAAAATGCCCTTTAGAAAATGACAAAACAAAAAATACAAAACAGAAGTCAAATAAAATAAATACTTTCTTCCTTAGCCTAGAATCAACTTTAATAAACTTCTAAATTTAAAAACAAACACTGCTTTATCTGATGATATGTGAAATCTTCCAGTGAATGGGGAGAGTAGTGCCTTGGGAAACTACGTAAGATTAGGCAGAGAAAAAAAAATGGATTGATGTTTTGTTGCTGCTTTATAAGACAGGCCTGGCCTTGTTTGGCAATTCACAAAGGTTTAGTGTTCAAATCTGGTAAATCTATCCCTCCTCATCAGCCACAAATCATTCAGGAGCACAGCGGAAGAAGTTGACACCAAAATCCATAAAATTATGTTATTGAGATAAACATTTTCCACTGATCTATTCTTTCACCCACAATAAAATCATTGAGAAGAGGATTAGATGCACTGGCACTTTGTCAAAAGAATTCGGTCATAAAGAAACTTGATGCTTATGATCCCATAGTCCAACAGGGCATTCTCACCCGGAGAAACAGCAAGTGAAAGTACTTTACCAGCAGACTGTACTAAGAACTCATATATTATATTATAGTATAGTGCTTAGTGCAAACGACAGCACAGGTGCGCTGTTCGCAGAAATGATAAAGTTTGATAATACCCCATATTTTAATGTTGATGATTTGTTGAACTCTGGTTGGTAAAAATAAGCTCAAAGTGCCATAGAAGAAAGATGATTTGGTCGGGGGAACAGAATGCTACAGAACAGAGAGGAAATGGTGTAAGTACAAGCATAATTCTGAGAATAGGGGAGAGGTACTTTTCTGAAACTATTGGAAATTGCAGAAATAACTCGTGTGTCCTGTTTGCAACAGTAAACTGGTACCTGGGATCCCTTCTGTTCAACCTCTACATGCTGCCGTTAGGTCAGATAATACACAGCAATAATGTGTCTCATCACTATGCAGACGACACTCGGATGCAAAACAACTTTCTCCAGCTACACTCAGACAAGACTGAAATGATCTTTTTGGCCCGCAGAAACAAAGAGAAAGTGTTGGCAGGCTCTTGCTCTGTCTCCAGTCCAAACAGCTGTAAAACAGCTGCAGTACATCCAGAACGCTGCTGCTCGGGTTCTGACTAGAACCAGGAAGTACGATCACATCAGTCTGTGCTCAGGTCTCTGCACTGGTTTCCTGTGGCTTAGAGAATAGACTTTAAAGCAGCTCAGCTTGTGTTCAAGTCTCTCCACGGCCAAGCACCAAAGTACATCTCTGACATGTTAGTGCCACATGAAACATCTCGCACTCTGAGGACCTCAGGGACCGGCCTCCTGCAGGTGCCAGAGTCAGGACTAAACATGGAGAATCAGCGTTTCAGTTTTACGCAGCATAAATCTGGAACAGTCTTCATGAAGATGTGAAGCCTCTACTTTGTTCAGATCTTGGTTAAAAACTGTTCTGTCTCTTTTCCAGTTCTATAAAGCACTTTGAATTATTTTGTGTACAAATAAACTTGCCTTGCCTTCTATTGAACACCTTTGCTGGGTATGAAGAAAAGGTATGATTTCGACTGGTTGCTCTTGTGCAGTCAAATTTTCATTGCTCACAACAGTAAAAAGGTTAAGCTAAAAGGCCTGAGAAGGTATTCTGTATCTATAACATCACATGACTTAGTGCTAAATCAACAAAATGAACATATCAGCACTGTAAATATCCCTCTGCCTATTTAGTGCAGACCCCTCCACAGTGTAAACAGCAAACCCTTTCTCCCACTCTCACTGTAGATGCACCACTCCGTCATATTTCACCTACATGTCCACTCTCATGCAAAAGTAAGCTATGTCTTAAACTGTATGTGGGGCAGAGTTAGAATATTACTAGGTCAAAGTTGATGCAGCCTTTTGTCCTCTCTGACTCATGCCGCGGTCAATGGAGAGTTGCTTTGTCCAAAGATTCACCACAAAATACTTTTCCTGGATTTTCATTGTCATCGCAATGTGTTCTCAATTTTTCCTCCCAGGCACAGTAATGCAATACTGATTAAAGTTGTTATTTCTGTTTCAAATTAGCACAGTGCACACAATAAACATATCCAGGAGCATTAACACTTCAGAAAATGGCTCAACAAACACAAAAATCCCATAATTTTCATTCTATAACCTATAACTGCAACCTTTTCTTTTGTTTTATTGCATTTCAAATTATGATTTCCACAAGAATGCGATTAATTGTGCAGCCCAAATACGAAGTAATTACTAAAGGAAGAAATTAACTGAAATGTGTGCAAAGTTTGTGTGTTTAATAATTTAATAAGAGCTCTGATAGCAACAATACACAACATCTAGACATTTCAAACATACACCAATATCAAGAGAAGAGGTTTGACTGTTTAGGCTGGAGATTGGCTATAAACCAAAACAAGGACACAGACGGTCTGATAAACATTATTATTTGAAAACTGACTGATAAATGTCCCTTGAAGACATTAGACCAGACATTCATATGGACATTTGGCAGTAGGTCTGCATGACAATGGAAATTAGTGCGATATGCGATATGGGTGTCATGTGTTATTATCGCAATATTTTTTCCTCATTTAGATTTTGTTTTGTTTTCTTTTGCAGGTATAAAGGATAACTCAACTCTTACTTTAAAATATAGTAGCTTAGGTTCAAACATACACACATGGGAGATCTTTGGAGTGTTGAAACCTGGTTGCTTTATCCATTACTCTGCAAACCATAAAATACATTACTGAGGCATTTTAAACAGTTCAGACATTTTATTCACCATCATTTATGTGTGTATGAAATAGTAGAAAAAGTTAAGACGATTTTGAAGCAAGAGCTTTAACAAAAAACACTTAAACATTTACTGCATCTGTACTTAGCAAAACGGCGCTTTTGGATGTGAACATTTGAGTCTAAAAGGTCAAAAGTAAAAACAAGCTGGGGTGCAGTAGAAACACAAATTTAATGCATTTAACCATTAGAAATTATTGCCTATCTTTGCGATATGCATATTGCAATAGTGATTTTTTTTTATATACTGTGCAGCCCTAATTGGCAGTAAAAAGGACCAAACGCTTTCCTTCTCTGTGTGGCTGAAAAAATATTTTACTAGGTATTTATTTCTTATTTGCACAGTATTAAATATTGTTTTGCTTGCATGAACATTATTGCATCACATTTTAGTATGCCACAGTAGGGATGCCAGGATTAATCTGTTAATCGATAGTTGTGATTATTAAGGTCACAGTAAAATAAAAATAAAAAATAAAATAAAATAAAATAATAGAAGAAAATTAGAAGCATCTAATCGAATCTTGTTGATTTCAATTCAATGCTGATTCACTGTTATACAGTAACTGTATATACAGTATAATGATTTAATAAATACTGTCAACTATTTTTGAGGGATGGCATGTATTAGACGATGTGGATGAAAGTGAATGAAGGATTTCTCTGTTGTTTGATTGTAGTGTCAATAATGCGAATAATTAGTGCTTCTTATTGCAATAATCGTAACAATATAATTGATATTGTGACATCCCTAAGCCACAGTGTCCTGAGTGATGATTTTTAGCTTTTTATCAAGTCTGTTTCATGATAATAGACCAAGTATTGACTTAAATACACACTTTTAATATTGCTTGTTGCTTTCTGAACATTTGGCAACCTTGGTCCTTGTACCCAGACTGGTCTCACTATCCTGAACCTTTGCTTATATTCTCCTCTCTTGCATAAGACACCTTTGATGTGTCAACATTGATGACTCACCAACCTCACAATGAACTTGTGAGCCGTTATAAGCTCAATTGAACATATTTTTCTTGCTGCATTATGTCTTATTATGAGATCCTGTCATATATTGCCCATACATTAGGATAATCTGAAATCCAAAGTGGATTAGTCATAATCTTTTTAGTGTGCCACGATTTCCACATACATGGACTGATGGAGCTGGTTAAATCTTTATAGGAAATACAGATTTTCTGCAAAGGACGGCTCACGTTTCACACCAGAGTTATTATAATCAGTTTGTGTTTTGTTTTTTGTTATTTTGAGGGAGACAAGCTTCATTTGGTGGCCACATTGTTAAACTGATTGCAAATTAGTATTTCTTCTTTTGTGCATAAAATAAAATAATATCAGTTAGTAGGATTTAGTAGGATTCATTTATTTTGGTCACAGGTCTATTTGGACATTATTCCAGCTGCAATAATACATGCAGAAAGACAGAAAAGGTGTAGCTGAAGCAGTCGTAATACAAGTCTGAAACCAAACTACCAGATGCAAAGTACAACATTTTTACAAACTAAGACTCAAAATTCATGTATCTGCTGAGAGTTATACATTTAAACTTCTTTTTTTTTGCCAGACGTGCATAGATTTTGTGAAATAATTTGCTTATCTTTGGACAAAGGGTGGAGTCCAGAGCAGATTTAGTTGGGGAAGATTTAGTTTACGCAACTTCATCAAAAGCCAAAAAAAATCTGCCAAAAACGCTGTCAAAGTAAAGTACAGGACGAAGAGGTGGAGCACAATTATTATAAGTGTAAACTATTAGCAACACCCACAAAGACAGAGCAGTTAAACTTACACAATGTTGTTTCTTGACACAGAGACAGAAAAAAAAAAACTACAAGTGGAGTTGGCAGACGAAGCTTGTCTGACGAGCTCAAGGCCAGACAGATAAGTGCACACATACTGAGCAAACTGTATCCACACACCCCGAATGGACTGCCTTTAACGAAAGATTATCAAATGGAAGGAAAAAGTTACATATTTTAACACCTCAACAGCATGTCGACTCTTGAAATTTAATTCACACCTTTTTGATAGAGAAGTAGTAAAATGTGTAATTTCAATATTATACAAATAGTTTAATCTGTACATTTGCTTCTGTACTTATGTTTTATTTATAATAGCTGTGAAACTATTCATTTATATTTAAAAAAGAGAATGAACATACTACATTTTATAATTACACAAGTCCGAAACTGTCAGTGTGATCTTTGACACACAGGAACACAACACAAGCATGACATAAAAATGTTCAAGCAATAAAAGTCTAAATATAAACAGTTTGCACATCTACAGAGATTCACAGATTCGAGACCATGCGGCGTCTTGTCTTACTTAGCCGAATCCACGCGGCATAATCTTTTGCCAGGTCTTGGCCCAGAAAAGGCGGAGGTTGTTTTCGTGGGGGAATGCAGCCTGAGCCTTTGTCATGTTCATCTATATTGGCCACCTTAAGGCAAGCAGAAAAGAGAATTTGTGTTTTGGTTGGACAAAAGCAGAGGGTTGGATCAGAAAAGGCATCTTCCAGTTCTGAATCAATCAAACCAAAGGGACACACACTGTGATGACCCATTAGCCAAAAGGAACAACATCACGTCCTGTTTTCTTTGGCGTGAAAGGGGTAGATACAGAGCATAGACAACTGGCAAAAATCAAGGGCTGGACTCGAACCCATGACACTTCAGCAAGCACATGCAACGCTCCCATCCACCGCACCACCGTCCACGCACTCACATAACATTTTCAGGAGGGCATTAGGGCTGCACAATATGAGAAGAACTTTTAACATTTTATGCTTAGTATTGTGATAATTATATTTTTTGCAATATATGCTTTTGACACAATTCTGTTAAATTCAATTAAAAATGTAACGGTAATTTACAAGTCAAACTGTGTCAAACAGAAACTAAATACATACCAAAACCAGAGACTAAACGGAGACCAAAACAAGGTTTTTTGGAGTATTCTGATAACGATATCCAAACGATGTCATGTCAATCCAACAGAAATGTACAACTAGAACAAAACTATGAACGCTATACTGGATATTCAATTTGTGCATATCTTGAATACAACAATCAGAATAATATCTACATTTCGATACATTGCCCATCTCTACTGGGGACCACCTTCTTTTTGATCGTGACATCCAACCTCCAATGTCAGCTGTTATTTGGGGCAGGCCTTACCTTTCCACTAGTGAACTGAGCACAAACATGAATTCATTGACACATGACCACTTTTTTGCCTTTGGTACTATCTTCTCCCTCGTCCATAGCTACCATTCCTCCCCAAACACTCTCTCCTGCACTCCTCCACAGCGCCGCGCTCCTTTTAGCTTGGGCTATCTGTAAGGCAAGAGCCGCTGTCACCAGATTCTCAGGAATGGCATGCCTCCTCAATTGGCAGCTTAACAGACCACACAGTTACAAACTTCTGGGGGGCTTTCTGAAACCTGGGGACAGAGTGATAGCTATGGATCGGGCTTGTAGCTTATGAACTCTCCCCCTGGTTTTTCTGGTGGAGCAAATGGTACCAGGTAAGCGGTTATCTTTGGCTTAGTCAGAGAGGTGCTGGTTCAGGTTTTGGCAGTTCTTCCATCGAACCTGGTCGGCACAGATAAAGTCAAAGGTGCATCTTAAGTTTCGAGAAATCACTTTGAGACAGGGCCAGCAGCTTCTTGGCACTGGAGTCTTCACCACATGATCGTATACTATACATCGCAGTGATAAATATGTGGCACGTAAATTTATAGCACCTAGGTATATTCAGCCCAGTGGAGAAATATGGAGTGCTTGCAATTTAAATAACGTTTTACATGTATAATTTATTACATGTGTTTCCTGCAGAGCACCAACCACAGACAGTGGGGTTTATGACTTTGAGTGTGTGCCACAAAATGTGCGTTCTTGGAGAGGAAGCAGCACACTGTAAAATGCCAAGGTGAATCAAGCAGGGAAACTGGTCTTAAAATAATTCCAGACATCTTTTGATTTTGCTCCCCACTGAAGGCTAAAGTGTAATTAAGGGACACTATTTGCTGGTCTGGGCAACCGTCCACTTTTTTAAGGAAATGTATTGTCTGCTTTTGCTTTGTCCTCCTCTCTGTTGTTTACTCAAGGAGAAATGAATCTCTATCGCTGGGATGCCCTGTGGAAGTGTGTTTACTTTAGAAATTATCTGTCCAGCTTAAAAAAAAAAAAGATAAAAGTCTTTGGTGAGGAATATAATAATAACGAGACAAAATATGCAAACCCAAACATTTGGTTCAATCAAAAACAACAACAAACTTCAATGAACTGGATACAAAATGGAAAACTGGGGGTTGTATGAAACACATCTGTTAGCTGTAATTCCTCTGTATGTGATCATTAATAATGTATTTATTTACTAACCTTTATTTAACCAGTAAAAAAACAAAAACAAAACATTAAACAAGAAGCATTTAAGAAACTGCATTTGAAAAGAACAGACAATTTTTGTAAGAATCTCGCTCTTTTTTTTTTCTCAAACCCCTTAGTGAAAACAGCTCACACACCTTCAGTTCAGAATGGAGAGTGTTCCAAGCTGTGGGAGCAACATAACACAAGGCTCACTTCCCTCAATCAGTCTGCATTCAAGGGACAGACAAGCAGTAAATGAGACGTGAGTGCAGGGCATCGTGACCTTCAGCTCTGCACAAGGGCGCACAGATAGGATGGAGCACAACCACAAATAGACCTATAGATTAGAGTCATCCAGTAATAAAATAAACCAATTAATTACATTAATTTAGTGGGAAGACATGGGTTGCTTACTTTCCCGTGACTGAACAATTTTGAACTATTATCTATTAACTATTACCAGTAGTCGAAAGTAACGACGCACAAAAGTAAAAGTATCTGTTCTTTAAATAAGTACATTTTACAGGTTATACTTTTCAGGGCTATAAAAAGTGCTTTTCTCTGCTGTTTTAGACTGCATGAGGGGTTATTTGAGTATGTTTGAGTTAACGTCCAAACTTATATATATATTATATATAAATATACAAATAAAAACAACTAGAAAAAGTAGGGTTCAATTCACTTATCTCTGTTGAACAAAAATCAGCACAAATTTTCACTGAGACGTTTTAATTTAAAGTTCTCAAAATCAAAATCTGAGTAATTTTTTGCTTTTACTACGATTCTTACGATTACGTATTCTTTTTACTTAGTAAGTAAAGTAACAAAATTGAGTGCTTCTTCCACCATTGAAAATTAATTTACAGGAGCAGTGCAAACAATGACCTCAGTCAGTAGTAGAAGTGAAGCTATAGTAATGATTCAGCCTGGAAGACTCACTCACACAACCTCCTTCACCGTCTGCTCTGCTACGACAGGCCGATCCTATCACTGCTCTGTCGTTTCAAACTTCAGACCTCTAACTCGCCATTCAGCAGTTCAGCTCACGTAGCCCTCCTCCACCCCAGCACCACCTCTGCACCTCAGCACCACATTTACAGAGGCTCATTTTCTGTCAGGCTCTTATTTTCACCAGCACCAGTGTCTAAGCTCCTGCTCTACACCTCCTGCTCAGCGCTCATCATTTCCTCCGGGGTTTATGTGTTAATATATTGATATGTCTATTAGGGCTGCAAAATATAGCGCAAAAGTATTGATGCAATGATGATATCTCAACAAACTAAATATATCACTGTAACTAAATTGTCTTCCATCTGATAGAAATGTTCTGTTTTTAAAATGAAAACGCTGAAAAGGGAATATCACAAATAAAATCTAGCTTTTGCAAACTAAATTAGCCTCAGTTTTGTATTTGTTGGTTTTTATTTTAATATAACAGACTTTATTGTATCATAAATAGGGCTGCAACAATTAGTAGAATAATAATAAACTATAAACAATAATTGCAGTTATATTTTGATGATGGTCATTGTTCTCTGAACTGACTCTAAAACGCAAACTTAAAGACTTTATAACAAAGGCTTTTAAAAATGTCACAGAAAATTATTTGGTTAAAAATGTTTATTTGGTTATAATATTTATTAAATCTAAATCTACAATAGAAATCATCCCTGACTGGTTGACTACTGAACTAATTGTTAGTTTCAGCCTTAGTCAAAAAGTGTATTTAAATATCACAATAATATCGATATAGACCTTAATAACCATTTTGTATATCGCAATAATTTCCAATATCGTGCAGCCTTAATCTCAATATTTATACTTTATAATGTATCTCAATATTTATATTATTCAAGCTGTATTTCAAATAATTATCTTTCAGTGTATATCGTCTTCATTTGAGTCTTTCCAGGTTGAAGCCCATGGCCAGTTCTTAAACTTAAACATGCACACTGAAGTTACTTGGAATGTGTGTAAGTAAATATTTCTTTGAAGGGCTCTGCTGTGTATCTAAAATATGTCTTGCTGTAAGCAAACTAATCTGTCTGTATATACAGTTATTTCATAGCACGAACCACACCTACAGCCTCAGACCCTGGCACCGCGCGGTAGAAACACAGTTATGCGCCATCACACTCGGACCATTACTGCACTCAGAGCTAACCCAGTAATTAGACCGAGGTAATTGTGACTTAGCATTGTAAACGTGCAGCCCAGTGTTGCCAGGAAAGGTTTTGTTGACTGTGGGATTATGACAGGGAACTTAAACGGTATGTGTTTATCTACATTCTGCAGAGCTGAGCGAGGCCATCAGAAATATCCCTCAGGAACTGGAATGGCACGGCCTGCCACCCTTATTCTACTGTCTCAGCATTAACTGGAATCACATATGGTGTTTGTTTACAACTAATTACTGCATTTATTTTATCAGTTACTAATAAAATACACTCAGTTTGATTTGGGGCAAAATCTAATAGGAGAAAATGATTGGCAATCTAGAACTGTTCTTTAAGAAAACTAAATAAAGTGGGGCGAGACACAATTTCCACAAGAAACAACAAGAGATTGGGTCCACGAGAATGAGACGAGACGAGATTTTGACATAATATATAATAAATAAATTGTGCTGTTCAGTTCACAGTTTCACAATTTTGGTCTGACAATTTTTCAGGGCTGCAACTAACGATTATTTTGGCAATCGAGTAGTTTAGCTGTTATTCTGTCGATGAATCAATTAGTTGTTTCAAATGCAGAAGGCGTGTGATTTTTTACTAAATTGACCCAGATAAAGCTGAAGTGAAGCCATTTGAGGATAACATTGTGGCAGTTATTTTATTTGAGCACTTTTATGGACAAAAGAGTGTTTTCATCAAATACAAAAAAGTTTACACATTTTCTGTGTCATTTTTATGCAATTAAAGCTCAATTTGAGTCATAAATCTTCTTCTCTTTGCTAATGGCAAATTTGGAAGCTTTGCATAGACCAGTTAACGATTATTCAATTATTAAATTAGTTGACAATTATTGAAAAAATCAATTAGTTAATCGATTAACTTGTGGCAGTTATTTCATTTATAGTTTTACTATCATTGTAGCACTGCTTTTTGGAACTACAGCTTCTCAACAGATATAACGCAGCAAAGTGAAACCCTTTTTGTCCCGTGCAAATGTAAATAGACAGAAAGAAAATATTAGGAGATTTTTTTGCATAATCTTGTGGCAATTTTATCTCGCAAGATCGTGTCCCATCCCTAAACTGCATATTTGAAAACTCATGTTACTGCAACATTCTAACCCAGTGGTTCTCAAACTAGAGGTCGGGACCCCAATGGGGGTCGCGAAATGATTTCCGGGGGTCCCCAGATTATGGGGAAAAATGCATACAATAGTCTTAAACAAGGCTTGACACCCTTCAAATGCAGTGGTGAATGTAGATTTGTTGGCCTATAAAAGTCATTTTTCTAGGTCTATATTCTCAAGTCAATGTCAAACATTACATATAAGGCTAATCTATCACTTTGCATGTCGCCTATTTTTGTGTTTGGGGGTCGCAAATGTGAACTATTTTTATTTTCGGGGTCGCGACTGAAAAAGTTTGTGAACCACTGTTCACTGTAATCTACCACACAACATAAATGCATTGCCTTTTTTGCCATGTAAATGACTTTATTCCCACAATAGTTGTAAACTGTAAACTTCTTAATTCTAATTGGCTACAGTAAGACTCTACATGGCTTATTTTCACAACTTCACAACTGAAAAAGTGGTGCGGTTCAAAGCTGTTTTCTCAAAATAAATGTGTTAAAAAATGCATAAACTTAATAATTTATTCTTTGCTAATCTATGTAGGCTAAATCGTTGGTGGGCTCATAGTGACATCTCACTTGAAGAAAATAATTTGTTTTGTATGGTTTTTTTGTTGCTCATTTGGTTTTGGTTAAACATTGAGCAAGACGACATTGTTCTGTGGAGTCGGGAGCATGTGTTCTCCTAAGTGGCAAAAGCAAGTGCGTGTGTGGCTTATGAGAGACAGCTGGCTGTAATGACTAGCCAAATATTTGACCCCAGCTAATTGGGAAGGTGGTCTTGTGACTTTTTCTGGTCATATTTTCCATAGGTGTCGAAAACAAAAAGGTTTGGCTTACACACAACATACAACAAATACTAGAATCACAGTTCAAATCAATTATAATATCTGATTTAGTCACAGTAGTATTCTGATACACGGCTATAACAAATCCGGCCACAATATGCCATTCATTCATATCACATTGCTCGACTTTCCGCGCTCTTGCTCCAAATCAAATTCCCACGTCCCAGAATGTTTGAGTCATTCTCAATGATCAAAACAAAAAGACCAGTCTGGAGTTCAAAGGCTCAAAAAAGGCTTTTAAATTATTACAATGAGCGATTATTCCTTATCAGTAGTTTCCTTTGAGATAAGCAAAAACCCATGGGCTACTGCTGTGTTATTGGCCTGTGTTCAAGGGTTAAAAGCAGGTGGCTTTAGGGTCTTATAGGATCATTAACATGAGCTTTTGTTGTCACTCAACACTCACAACCTCTTTATTCTTTCCTCTTGTTCCTGAACAAGTGAATTTGACCTATTGTAGCCTTGGGAACAACTAGATGCAGTATATACGGCTGAAGTCGAGTAAAGAAATTCCTGGTCGACTACCAATCGATTAGACGACTAAAGAGCACAGTGTCACGAAGCTTAATCTGCTTTTCTATTATTGACCAATGACCAGTGTTTCACTGTCGCCCACCGAGGAAACGGCTGTTGTGATTTTTAGCATTACAAAACGAATGTAACTGAATTTAATTGAAACTGGTCAAAGCTCTCAAAACTTTCCAGTATCTCTATAATCTGACCATCTGACCTAAACTGCACTCAAAAAACAGCACAAGAGTCCATGGAGAGGCAACTATTTATATTTAGATATTTAGATCCCGCTGCAGATATGAACATCCTTAGTTGAGTGGTCAGATCCTCTGACCCGCAGGTTGGCGGTGCGATTTCAGCTCCTACAGATGAATACTGCCGTTGTGTCCTTTTAAACATTTAACCCACCTCGCCCCCAGTGTCTGTGTACACTGGGGTAGGAATGGGTGAGTAAATGGGTGACTGGTTCCTTGATGTAAAGCGCTTTGACTGCCTTGTACATTTAGATAAAGTAAAGAAACAGTGTAATTTAGGAATTGGCTTTATTGACAAAAATTAATATCTCAGGTTTTTTTGGGAGTATCCCGTTAACAATAGTCTATGATACTATTTCAATCCAACAGAAATGTGTTAAAAAATGTCTTTAAATGTACTGATTGAAGTTTCATCATCAGATAAATGTGAAATGTAGGGCTGGGCGATACGGTGATAAAAATTGAATCGTGAGCTCGTCCCTGTGACAATCTGCTGTTTTTGTGAAATCGTTGTATCGTGATTCACTGTTTCTCTCTTTAATGCAGCTGTCTTTGATGCACTTTTCTCCTGTTGTTTAGCCTCTTAAGACTCTGAGCAAATGACTGTATTGACACAAATTTGCAATTTTAATGGATGCAATTAGCAAATCGCAAAGGCTGCAATTTTTGAAGAAACAACAAAATGTCTTGCTTTGATTTTAATAAAAACTGCATGTTCTGAAACAAGCAACAAAAACGTGCCAACAAACACAACTCAATGCACCAAAACGCGACTAAAAGCGACAAAGATGAAACTAAAAATGACAAAGGTGCGTTCAAATATGACAAATATGATCTAGCTGAACATGACAAACAAAATTGTGTCTAAAATCTGAATTTGAACAATTTAAATTGCAAATCTAATCGCAATTACACAGAATCAGATAAATCACAATAAGATATTTTGCCTAAATCGTGCAGCTCTATTATAGGCAATCGAAAAATACCAAGTGAACACGAATCGTGATAAAATCGAAATTATGATCTGGCCTCAAGAAAATCGTGATAATAATTTTTTGCCATATCGCCCAGCCCTAATGAAATGTCTGTAAAATGAATCACAAAAATTCAGAAATATCACCTTATACATTTATTTTAAAACGTACAACATAGGGGGTAATAGGGTATTGTCTAGCTTTTGATATATTGTCCACCCTGTGAATTGATTTGAAGTTAAAATATAAATTGTTTGTTAATACCAGGACGTTTAGTTGATAAAACAGACAAATGTATTTATGCTTTATTCTATAGAGGTTCTAACTTTTGCTTTAGATTATTTTAAACAAGTTCAGTCTCATATCTTTGAACCTCTATTTTCCTATGCTAGTTGGTTGTATGTTTGAAACTAAAAGAATTTCACCTTGGGATGAATAAAAGGAATTCTGATTTTTAGTGCATTTATGCCAAATTTATGTCAAAGGCAGATTCACTCCCAAATCGGTTGGCCCATTTAAAACTTTCTTATCCAAATGAAATAGTAACTCTACTAGAAAGCATTTTGGTCGACTAAACCACCATTGACCAACTAAACGACGACTTCTTGGTCCCCAGCAAGAAATCCTACTCATGACAACATTTTGAAACACATTGGCAAATTACTATATATTTACTACATAAATCAATGCAAAATGTGTAGGCCAAAGAACCAAGTGGGCTGCTGACGTAACCATGAATGACATTTGTGGCATGTCTACAGGGGACAGCGTGCACCTCAGGACAAGAGCCAAACTGCTATTAAGGTTCAGGTCTCACTCATCTAGGTCAGGAAATACCCTACTACCCCCTAGTGGTCAAGGGGCAAATGCAAGTGAACTTTGGGGTCAAGTTCATTCATGCTTCTTCTTGCCAAAATTTGAAATAGAAAGCAAAATGTGACATCAATCAAGAATCAAACAAATGTGAGCGAAAGTAACAGGTCGACCAGCAGCAGAAAACTTGAGATGGAAATCCTCAGTGAGATATCTAACAGAGCAAACATCCATATCAACTTCAAACATGACTTATCAACTAAAATGTGTCAGGAGCCTATTGTTAGTCCAGTACCAGCATGACCTCCAGCGCTGAGGCGAGATAGCTCAGATGGTTATGAGGGAGCGCTGATTGTTGGCGGGACCAGATGCTAAATCAAGTTGTCCGTTGGATACTTCACATACAGTAAATCTTGTGATCGCCTGCTGACTTTTACTTTTGTGAATGCTTAGAGCCACTTTGGTAGTTCCTTTGCATTTGGGGTAATCTCTCATTTTACAAGTCTATTTACACATTTATGGGATAGTACATGGCAGGTCATAACAATGTATTCATTTAAATATCAAAATGTTCCTTTAAAAAGTGCTGTTTAAAGGTGGTTTTCTTCCTAATTCACCAAAACATCACCAGGAAAGATTGCAATTTGTACAGAAATAAAGACAGGGGCGGCAGTAGCACAGTAGGTAGAGTGGGCGCCTTCTGATCCGAAGGTCGGCGGTTCGAATCCCACTCCAGACATGGAGTAGTTGAGTGGTCAGATCCCCTGACCCGCAGGTTGGTGGTGCGATTTCAGCTCCTTCAGATGAATAATGCCGTTGTGTCCTTGGGCAGGACACTTAACCCACCTCGCCCCCAGTGTCTGTGTACACTGGTGTATGAATGTGTGAGTGGATGGGTGACTGGTTCCTTGATGTAAAGCGCTTTGAGTGCCTTAAAAAAGGTAGAAAAGCGCTATATAAATGTGACCATTTACCATTTACATTAAAAATTGCTCTGTAGTTTTGGATTTGATTCAATAAGGTAAAGTTCTTATCATATTTCTTTTCACTGACAGCACCATCTAGTTTGGCTCTTCAGAAAAGCTTAGTGTTTTGACTTGTTTTGTTAGTTTTGAACCAGTACAAAAGCATTTGTGAAAATGTCTTCGCGAAGCAAAAGGGAATTAATCCTAAAAAAATAGTCTCACCAATGAGATAAGTATTGATAAACGATAATATATTTATTCAGTTTGTCTTTATTTGGACTATTTAAATATGCAAATAAATCCCTATGACAAGTTAGACTTATTCCAAATTAACACAAAGGAGTTCAGGTATGTTTCATCTCATAAAAAGCAATAGTGTTTTATCCAGTTTATCAAACTTTGTGAATATTTTTAACTATAATTAGGCTGCGTAATATTACCAGCAGTAAATCCTTAGTATTTTTGACAAAACTTTTAATAGCCTCCAAGATTTATCTAAAGTGCATATGACAGGTTGGACTAACATAACATAGAAACCTTTATTATAGTTAACTGAGTCTTTAAACTGTCGGAAGAAGTTTTTAGCGAGTGGAATGCTGCATTTTGGACAGACTTTTATGAACTGATGACACTGACGGAAAGATTCTTTTATAGAACTCAGAGCTACATCCTGTAATTTTCAACTTTTCCACAAACGTTTCGTCTCAATCTTGACTGGTGTAAAACTTATGATATTTATATAGACTGATTATACAAATAGACTGAAAGGCATGAAAACACTTGCGTTCAGAGCTGAAGGTGTCACTAACCTTGACACCTCACACCCCGGTCACACACGCGGTCATTAAGTACGCACTATAAACCCTGATCTGATATGGGCACCTGATTGACACCGCACTGCACCACCAGTGATTAGCCGCTCTGTACGTGACACGGTTCACATGTCCGTGGCTACAACTCCAACGAAAAAACCTCCCCCTTGACACTGTAACACACAAAAGCTGATGGAAAGACTTTTTTTCATGACACCATTCTGACAAGCGCCTCTTTTCTTCGGGACGCACAAAGCCCTGACTGTGAGGCGAGAGGAGAGACAGAACAGCTGCTCTCATGATGGCGGCACCGCGCACTGGCCTGGACTGGGACGCAGGTGGCCGGCACTGGAGGGGAACACTCAACATGTGGCTGAACACTGGGAGAGAACAGGTGCATCAGACATTTAGAACTATGTCAAAGTATAAATGTTATGCGATAAGACTGAGGAACTTTCAACGCAGTTCATTTTCCCCACAAATCCTCAGTGTTTACACAGTGAATCATATCATGTTAGAACACAGTGGGTGGCCATTTCCCTCGACAAACAATGATTCTCAAACTTTTGGCATCCAGGGTAACGCCAAGGATGAACAAAGAAATACACAGGTCTAAAAGGACGAAAATAGCAACAGCAAAATGCGTCACTTAAAGGTGCACAATGTAACTTTTCTGGTGGACGGTTCGCCATCTGCTTGTCTCCATAGAGATGTTATTGCTTTACCTAGACTGTTCCACAGTACAGCATTAAACAAATCATGCCAAGTTACAGGTCAGATCTGTTGAGAGGTGAGTCACATTAGAACTGGGGATTATGGATTGTTTTGAGCTGATACCAATGTTCTATATTTCGCTTGCTGCCATGACCAATATCAATATTTGATTTTTTAAATTCATAAAAGGCTCACAACATCACAAATTATCTTTTCACTTGTGTAAAACTAAAAATTAAATGTATTTACCCAGGACATAAAATAATTTGTGGTTTGATTGCGTAACCATACAGACATTTGTTTCGCCTAATTGCTGTTCTAATCCAATTTTTACTCACTATTTTTTTTTTCCAAAAAGACAAATCTGACAAGACTACGGCATAAGGTTGCATCGATTAACTGACTAATCATGACTACTCGACAAAAGCAAAAAAACCAAAAAAAAAAAAAAACGACTATAAACGCTGATAATCGACTAATCGTCAATTGGACTATACAGACTCTAAAACACATGTCAATAAACCTTTTATAACAAAGACAGTGACATTATGAACATCAAAATGTCAAAAAAAGAATATATTATTGCTGATATTTTATCAATAATACATTTTATTCATGAATATTCTCTATCTAGCCTTTAGTTGCCACATTACAACCTTTACTGCTGATAATGTATTTAAAAAGTTTAAATATACAATAGAAGTAATCGTTTGACTAGTCAACTATTCAAAAACAATAATCGTTGACTAGACGACTACTAAAATAATCACTGGAGACAGCCCTACAGGGACACCTTGTCTCAAAATATCGGTGCCAATATATCACCCATCCCTAGTAAGAATTTATTTTTATTGCAATAAAACCCACAATTTCATACCTCCAGATGATGTTATAACATCATTTCATACCTCAAGATAAAGTTATAACATCTCCATGGAGACAGGCAGGTCACAGGCCCTTCATCAAAAAAGCTATAAAGTGAACTTTAAATTAGGACAATACAAGGAAAACCAGTGGAAAAACAACACTGCAACTTGACTCGAATTTTACTTTACCTGGAATTTTGAACTGGACCTTGGACTAAAACTTGTGAACTGATGACATAGAACAATAACAAGCTGGACTTGGTTATTAAAAGCCAAACTTGTTTAATTTGACTGAACACTTCATGTATTAAAGTTTGTTCAGAAACAAACTTAATAAAACAAACACCTACATCATTTTGATTACCTTACTTGGCTGATTGTGATAATCCAAGTTTTGTCCCAATTTTGAGCTCTGAGGACTAAAACATCTCCTAAAATGAAGACAGCCGTGCCTGGTACAAATCAGTTCTCACAGGTCAGACTTTGGTTATGAGTCAGACATTTCAAAGGCTCAGACGGAATTAAGACTTTCTGCAGCATTTGTGAATCTCTCTGCCTGGGATGGGCAACATGCTCAGTAAATGGATTGTACATTTAAAGCAAGCTTAGAAGAAGTAGACAAACTTAAACTCATTATTTATCAACACAATACAAAAGTAACTAGTACCACTTTTACTTTTACTGGAAGAACATCTAACATTGCTCATACTCACCTCTTACTTAGAGGTGGGACAAATATTGAAAAACGGATATAAAAAGAAATTGTGACTGACATTCAAAAAATTGAGAGAATTACGTTTCAAATTACATGCCGTTCATTTTCTTTTCTTGTCTGCTGTCTGGTCCTGCTCCGAGTTCTGTTTAGTGTTTAGAATTTTGGAAAAAAAAAATGATTTAAAAAAAAAATGTATATATATATATCAGAATTGTGGTTTTGTGTGTAAGTGTATCGTCTACTATTTAAACTATAAACAATACGTCGAAAAGAGACATCTAGTGTAATTAAAAAGGGGGTATAAAGTGATGTTCCCACACTGTAATGGTTAAAAGACAAGACATTTTTAGACACATTTTAGCACATTCCTAAAAACTGTCTAAATACTGTGATCAAGATAATGAAAAAAACAAACAAACAATAACAACAACAAAAACCTTTTTGCCAATATCACCACCTCTAAAAGTACGATCAGCAAAAATGGGACTTGTTTAAAGAGAGATGCCCCACCTTATGCAACTCAGTCTGTTTCACTGCTCCTATACCCCTCTTATACAACAGAGGAATATGCCCACACACACACACACACACACACACACACACACACACACACACACACACACACACACACACACACACACACACACACACACACACACACACACACACACACACACACACACACACACACACACACACACACACACACACACACACACACACACACACACACACACACACACACACACACACATACACACAAGGTTCATTAGACTAAACTGTACCCAGTGCCTAGAGTTAATGTGTAGACGCTGTGTGCTCGCAGAGATATACAGCGGAGAGGGAGAGGGGGGGTATCTGGCATTGGTCTGAAGGTCAACCTCCCATGTGCCGTTTGATCTTTTGCAGCCAAATGACATGGATTTATTTAAGAACCTTCAGGGGTGGGAAAGAGAGAGGAGAGGGAGGGAAAGAGAAGACAGGTGAAAGGAGAGGAGTAGGGGGAGAGAAGGTGAGCGCTTTTAAGAGACACAATCACCTCTGTAGAAAAACTGGGTCAAAGAAACACACAGTACTGTATAGAGTTTGATAAGGTCACATTAACACATTTGCATTTACTGCTCAGCTCTTATCACAGCTACTATAGATTACTGGGTTTACTGCCAGAAGACGTGTCAGACTTACTGTGAATTTACAGCCTGTTTTCCACTGATAACCAATTAATAAGTATGTACACATAGGGGCAACTTAGACATCAAAGGGGAAATGTCTGTGTCTTTTTATAAGATAATACATAGTTCATTTAGAAGCACAAACCATGCCATGTCTTAGCCTAGCCTTTGACTTAGACAAAATATTGTTGATCCACAAGGGACATTACTTGGACACAGCATTCTGTCCAGGTTAAATAGTAAATAGTAATAGTAAATAGTTTGAATTTGAGATGTAAATTGGAATTCTAATCGAGATCGAGATTAAATCATGTCTAATTGTCAATGATCAGCTTGGGTTTTTAAAATGGAGAGACAGAAAAGGTCAAAATCAGACTTTGAAGGATGAAATAAGACTTTTTTTAATGTAATGGATAAAAGTCTTATAATGTTGTTGGTGTCTTATGTTGTTTATATGCAGACAATTGAAAAATTAAAGCACATTTTCTTTGTTTTTGATTAGACAAAATAAATGTTAAAATGTAAACAAATGCTCAATATGCTCAATCACCTTGCTTTAGTTCAAAATGTTATTATAGCTCAAAAGTAGAGATAGGCGCTATTGACAAAAATGAATCTCCATATTTTTTGGAGTATCTCTATAACGATATTCTAACAATATTATTTCAGTCCAACAGAAATGTGTTAAAACATGTCTTTAAACGTATAGTTGAGGTTTAATTATCAGACAAATGTGAAATGTCTGTAAACTTATCAAGCTAGTGCAGAAATATCACCTTATAACCTTTTTTTGAACGTTTACAACCTTTTTTTTTACTCAGCTCTTTTTGTAGCCTTTTTAAATAAACAATTTATTCAGTATAGCCCTGCGGTGAGTTGGCTACTGTCCAGTTTGTACCCTAAGGCCCGCGACCCCCCTCACAGGAACAAGCGGTAAAAAATGACTTTACTCAATATTCAAATTTTGCATCTATTCAAAACAAAATTCACCATATTACCGTATCTAAACTTCGATATATTGTCCACGTCTACTCACAACGTCTGTTACGTAGATACAGCAGAGTTAACTGCCTGATGATCGCCCTAAACTATAATTCAAGAATTCAAGGTCGTTGTAATTCCGTCCACAACAGCAGCAACAATGCAATCCACTTTCAGTACATTGTATAACAGTAGCCGTTATCTATAGCCCTATATGCCCCGCTAACAAGCGCTATCACCACTCAAGCTCTCAGCTGTTGTCTGGTGCTAGACTCCAGCTGACAGGCAGGTGAAAGTGCTGCACTACAAAGTGAGTGGTGGAGGAGATGACAATCATAACATCCACTAAAAATGCTCCATCATGCCACTGCCTCTGGAGCTATAATAAAATCAGCTCGAGAAGGTTGCATTGTTGACCGGCCACAGATCTATTTTCATCCCTCGACCGCCCGCAATGACTTTTTTGCAAGCTAGTCCCGTCTGCCAGCTTCCTCTAGCATCATGCTCAGTCTCATTATAAGGCTTTATCCAGAAATAGACCCATAATCAACAATGCAACAGACGCATCAGGTTACTAAGCGGTTTGTGTGGATATTCACCTGCTCTTTTTCCTTGAAGCCAATTTGGGCCAAAAGGATGGACCTCATCCAGTGGAAGAAAAGGCTGGGTTTTGTTCTAAAAATAAACAAGAGATGAAAACAAAGAAACCACAGCTTAGAAAATGTTATGTGGAAGTGTGCAATACAGTGATGAAACACTTAAATCACAATATTATCTATATTAGACAGGTTTGAATTAGATGCTGTTCACAAATACTCCTCCTCGTTTATCCAGGTTTGGGACAACAAAGTCCACTGAATTTTTGACTCCCTGAAGATGGTTTGATGAATTACAACAACAACAACAACAACAACAACAACAACAACAACAACAACAACAACAACAACAAATTACACCAAGAAGAGTGACGTTCTTTAAATTAGATTTGGCATTGATTTTTGCTTTGTTTGTATTTCTTTTTTTTTTTTTTTTAAATGACATTGAAATAAGTTTCATTTGAAAAATATCAGAGCTGGACATGGCACTTCACACCATTCTGGACATCATATCTAACTAAAATGAAAACGTACGGTCTGAACTTAGTTGACTGACAGGATTCCTCTTGCATGACCCGCTGAAAAAATAATCTGACTTGATTGACTTTTATAACTATGTGAAGCGAGCACTTCCTTGTCTTTTGATCTCAGGGCAGAGAGCAATGTGTGACAACTTAATATCCCACTTAAACGCATTAGGGGAATTCTAAATTATAAGTTATGTCAGATCAGTGTTTTCACTTTAGATTTCTGTTTAAATTTGGGATAATGTTACTTGATTAATGACAGAAAATATTTGGAGAGATCTTTTACAGTAAGTATGACAGGAGCTACTTGAGGTCACTCACTGTATCCATTTTAAGAACTGCAAAAGGAAGAGTGGTGTAAATTAGATGGATGCAGTCTAAAAGGAAAGAATGAGATCACGGTGGAGTTTCTGTGTCGTCGTGTGTTGGTCTGACTGCGCAGAAACACTCAGTACTGGCTGAGTCTCTCTCTGACCCACACAGGCTTGCCAGTAGGCAGGCATCTGACAGCTGGCCCGTTGCCATGCGAACCCAAATGCCTCGGCAACGTGCAGCTCGCCTCATACGCGGCAGAGGGTGGAAACAGTCGCAGATCTGTAACTGGGAGCAGAGCAGCCACTGGTGGACGAGCTGGGACTTTCATTCATTAGGAAAACATACAAAGAAGGATGATTGTCTTGTCCAAACATGAAGAAAAACTCCAGAGCGTTTCAAGACCACCCTTGTTCATGCTAGACGCTGTCATGGACACAAGAATAATCAACAAAAACATAATAAAAAACATGAATTAAGTTCAATAGCCTATTAAAATGATGGCAAAAAGTCATCTACTCCAGGCCTAAACCAGTTTCCCACTGGGGCAGTAAAGTTGATTCTGATTCTGACCAATGCAATGAAGGAAAAGGCAATAAATGTTATATTACAAAGTATGACATGACATTTGTTATGACACCTGTAACTGGATGGAATTTTTTGGGCCACAAAGCATTTTTTCCTTAAAGTTGAGGTGGTACATGGTAGAAATTAACAAGGATTATTAGTGTGCTTGATGTGTGAAGACTTACAATACAGATGTAACAATATTGTGATATCATATCAAGTCTCACAATAATATAGTGGACTGTCACAATATATCGAATTATGAGCTCCTTTCTTTAAAAGCATTGTTTTGTTGCAGCAGCAGCTAAAAAACATAGATCAAGCCACATTTCAGCAAAAACAAACATGAAGAAACTACTGTTATAAAGCACTTCTATATCTTAATTCTTTAAAATACGACAGTAATGATTCACACAAAAGGCTTGTGAAGACATTTTAAAAGAAAAAAAGTGTAATTTCTACAACTCTGTCTCTTCACAAATATCACATAAATATAGTAGAGTGAGCTGCATATCATGATAATACTGAACCAGAGAGATTTGGATTTCATATCATAAAGCATCTCGAACTGGTGCTGACAATTGTGCAGGTAGAGTCAGTCAAAGTTAGCTCAAATTGCTAAAGAATAAAATGATTGTGCCTCCAAAAAGGCTCACACAGTGCATCACAGGAAGTTATAACTTTTAATCATACACAATATAGCTATGTCCAGGATGTTCTCCGTATACGTCTACAGGCTAAATCTGTACACACATTGTCACATATGTTGTTAATTTAGTGATTCATCTTCACTCCAGCTGCAACAACACACTGTATATAACTGTCAGCAGGACTCTTTATGTAATTGCATACAGGCTAATACAAACACATGGATGACTTGCAGCGCTGGGGACAAAGGCAGGAGGTTAGTGTGTCTAATGCAAGGGCGGGTAAAAGGAGGAGGGGAAAGACGTCACAGGTGCACAGACGGAGCACAGAGCAGAGTAACGGAGAAGTGCTTGTTAAGTAATACCTCCCAGACTTTCCACATTTACCTAAAATTAAACCCATACTGGAAATCTCCACTGCCAATGAATGAGTGGGCGGACAGTAAAGAAGTCCAAGCACAGTCAGGAAAAGGCAGGGATTTTTAGAGAAGTTAGGAATGGAATAATTACGGTTAGGAGATCATGAAACTCATACTATGACACTTTATGGATGTATCAGTATTGTAACATACTGAGTCTTACAATGATTAATGAAAATCCAGTTTCCAAAGAAATCACAAGACTCAGTAGTGATCTCATGGACAGACTGAGGAGAGCAGAGCCAGGAAAAGTGTCAACTATCACATGAAACCAGCAGCTTTTTGGGGGCTATTACAGTGTCTTGTACAGTATAATACTGCTTCTGTCAAAAGAAATCCTAGATACTAAAGCTAGTATTGAAACTAGATACTCATTTAAAGTAGGAATGTCACAATATCAAATTTAACTAATGCAATTATTGTGGAGAGACATCCTGAGTCTGCATGTCCTCCCCATGGGTTCTCTCCAGGTTCTTCGGCTTCCTCCCACCGTCCAAAGACGTGTTAGGTGAATTGTTAACTCTAAATTACCTATAGTGAATTATTGTGTGTTGTGTGAATTGTGTGTTCATTCTGTCTCTGTGTTAACAAATTGGCCTCTGTCGTCGCTAAGGCCCAAACTCACTGGGATAGCCTCCAGTCACCCATGACCCCTGATGGGAACAAGCAGCAGAAAATGAATGAATGTTGGCTCCACGATCAAACAACACTGAATATCCAAGATATACTTTCTTTCACAAGTCTAATAGATTGCTATTCCTCAGAGCTCTATGACTTTCTGATAAAAAAAAAAGTAACAATATTGGCATGTAAACAGCCAGATAAAAAAGTACTTTGCATGATGTTTGACTTTATTGGAGTGTAGATTGAACTGAGATTGCTCACTATAGCTGCTTATGAATTATTATTTTAACATCCCTAATAAAAAAAAAAGTTAGTAGACTTTTCTTTCATTCCTATTGGTTAGATATATATCAGAACTAATAAAACACCAATTTTGTGTTGAAAATAACACTTTATTTTCTAAAAGTCTTTTCCTTGGTATTGAAATAGAGTAACACATTTTAGTATAATGAAGACCCATGATGAATACAGTGTGGAAATGTATGATGCACAACAAAGCCATGAAAACTTGATCCCAGGCCAAACCAGCTTTCCATAAAACTTAAAAATTAAAAAATATATTGTAATAGCTTCAGAAACACTGTCTTTATCTTTTGTTTAACTTTTTAGGTAAAGCCTCAAAACACTCTGAACTCTAAGGCATCTTTCATTTACAAGTGATAGATTATAGAATATTATAGAATGAAAATTAAGCTATAACCTTGAAGTATATTATTGCATATATCAAATAGGCCAGCAGTCTGTCAGGTGTCCTGTTTGACTGTGTGCTAATCCTCCTGTGGATCTTTTGCTCAATTGGCTCAAGGCACACAGCATGACTTGCCCGGTGACCGTGGGGGACGTGTGAGCGGGGGGGTCAGAGCAGATGAGCAGAACTGAATGAGGACTTTTCGATCTTGGTCTTTTGGGATGGGGGCACAAAGAAGAGCGTTTGCAAGCCTCCCTCTGCAGCTGTGAAGCCTACGTGAGCATCGGCAGGAACGCTTCAGCTCATCTCAAAACCCCTCCCTTCCTCTTTCTAATACTCTCCTTTTTTGCATTTCCACCTTGAAGAGAAAGACAACCAGCCTATCTCTTCTCTTCTCAACCACATCTTGTTAACAAATGACCAAGACCTCAACAGTGGACTTGGCAGGCGTGAATGTCACCTGAGAATACTGAAAGAGAAATGGAGGGAAGGCTTAGCTCCTATTTCACACACTGGTTCAGATTTGGCTCTAGCCTGGAATAACCTCAAAGACTTATTAGTGTCTCAATATCACAGTGCCTTTCTCCAGTCTATGCTTGTGACTGGTGGGATCGGACTGCAGACAAACACGCTCTTCCCAGGTCAAGGTCAGAGAAGATGTAACCAGGAGGAGAGTACAATGACTTTTTATTCCAAACTAGAAGCGCAGACCCAAGGACAAAACAGGCTAGAATGTACATAGTTGTGCATGTGTGAAAGTAAAAGGTGATGTCAGAGGGGTGTGAATCATAACAGAGCAGAGAGATAGTAGCAGAGTGCACTGGGTGACCTTGTGATCTTCAGCAGGTGCATTTGCTGGCACACGGCTGCTCTACACAGTAAAAAAGTGCAGTGCTGACCTCTAGTGGTTCAAAATGTGACGTGAAATGTCTGAAACCTCTGTGCCAGTGGGTTTTTAAATTGCCTTGAAAGTTGAGTCTCAAATTGGGCATAAATGACAAAACCTGACACTCGGGGAGCACACGTGCATTCCATTATCCAGTCCATTTATTTTGTTTATATTTTTATTTCTTCTACTTTATTATCTATTTTATGGTTTAATCAATGTGTTACTTGGCTAATTTTATTTCACTATATGCAGCACTTTGTAAACGGTATTTGTTTGTAAAATGTGCTAAAGAAATAAAGTGGATTAGATTGGATTAAAGGTGCACTATGGAACTTTTCTGGTGTAGGAGAAGAAAAAATAAATAAAAAAGAACAGCATCTGCTTTGCCTGGGATGTTCTACAGTGTGGCATTTAACTTATCCATCTCCTTGGAGCCAGGTAAGAGAGCAGTCTGTTACAAAATGCTTTTTTCAAGGTATTTTTTCCACCTATAAAACACTTGTACTTGAAAACGTTTAAGACAAGTCTAATACCATACTGTGGAGGGTTCCAGTTGTACCAAATTGTGGATCCTTAACTCAAAACATATAGTTTGCAATGGCAATCAGCTACACACTGTCCATCAGGACTGACTGCACACGCATAGACCAAAGGAATCAGAATATGAACACATTCAATTATTCACAACTAGAAACAGTTTCAAAAATTACTGTGGTTGAAACCAATTCTCAATCCAAAAACTCAAAAATCAAAGTAAAAAGTAAACATTCTGAACAGAATATTTTAGCTCTTTGTGCAAAACAATCTGCCAGCTTCATGAGTTCAAACTTGTGCCAAGGCAATAATGAAAAAAATACATAAAAAGATCAGTAACTTCCAATAAAAATCAGATTTATTTATAAAGATAAAATGTAATATTTACAACAATTTTAAAACTATTTCAAAAATGATAAAATCAGTATGGCACAATGCATGTTCCAAACAGTGGGATAAAATGCTGAGTGTGTAAATTTGAAGCCTCAAATTGGAGTGTCAGGGACATGTGATACATGTCCCAGACACTAAATATGATTGCAAATTGGAGAAGTGTCTTCATTCCCACTTCTCCAATTTGCATTCATATTTAGATTTTGAAACTGTTTGCTAGATTCAATTTTTACTGAGTTAAAAGTATGTTAAAAGAGTTATAGTAAAACCGGTAAGTCATTTTGGACTTTTCCATGGGCAGAGGCTGAAGCAAGGCCATTCCTGAAGTAGAGGCGCGAGTTGAGTTTAGCGGGCGCAGAGACGTACCACATGACAACACCAGTGGGATTCACAGACACCACAAACTCAGTGGAGTCCTTCAGCTCGATCGTCTTGTACGTGTAGACATCAGTGACCTGTGGGACAAGACCCAGTCAAGATACAATGCAAAAGCACAATGTAATAAAAATATATGCTGTGAAGCCGACCAACCTTATAACTTCCTGTGGTGTAATTGAGTTTAGCGAGTGAGGTCTTGTAGCGATAAGGCATATCAGTGCGCCGACTGAAGAATAACAGAGCGCTCGTATTTTTGGAGAGAGGTCGATGGAAGATTTCGATACCACTTTTTTCCTAGTGCAGAAGATGACTAATGTTTATATACAGGGCTGATACAAGTTATTTGATTAATTGCAACTAACTGATTGTCAGCAAATTTGAAATGAACAATCTGGTTTATACACAATCTAAAGCATTCTGACAGAAGAGGTTTTATGACCCTGACAAAGCAGCAATTACATCAAAAAGACAAAGGAAACATTTAGTGCCAGTCAATATACTCCTGCCCTAAACTTTGCGGTCATCTGGATTAAATTGAGTAAAATATCATTCTAAACAACAAATCAATGTATCAAAAGAATATGCTAGATTAATCTATTAGCCAAATAACTGTTTGGAGCCCCAAATGAAAGTTCTACACACCTTGAGAAGACGTCTGCCCTGAATGCCCAGTGGATCCTGGTTGATGCCGACGATCATTTTATTCTGGAGGACGGTTCGGGCGCCGCTGCTCAGTGTACGCAGGTCATTGGACATAAACAGAGGAGCAGCCATTATAGCCCATAAAGCCATCTGAGAGCGAGACTGCTCCAAGCTCAGGCCAAAGTCTCCAATAATCAACTGTGAGGGATAATTTCAAGATTTTAGAAATCATACCACATCTCAAAATGTATCAGTCTTTAAAATGTACTGGGATTGACGCTGAAGAACATTTCAGACCATATCAGGATCATTCCACTGTCCAGGACCTGCCGCAGGTATTAAAACGTCCTGGTTTTCAAAGAACCAATCCACAATCGACATCACACTGTCCCAAGAGTCTTGGATGTCACCATAATTACGCCACAAGTTGCAAATCTCACCCAACTGCGTGTAGTTCACCTGAAATGAGTTTGAATGGTCAGTCGTGTATTGAGACAGATGTGGGGATGTCAGGGCTTTTTGGTTAACTGATCATTGTGATTTTTCAGGTCACAATATAATAAGTACTAAAAAAGTATTTGTGATCATTTTTGGAGCAGAATTGAGTAATGTCAAGTCAAGCTAAACGTCGATCTGAACATGATCTAAAGAGCTTTTTATCTGACCAGTCACGTCATTTTAACATTACTTTATCACTTATAAAGGTTTCATTGTGGCTGGTGAGGTATTGGAGGGATGGTTACAAATTTGACAACGGCAATGAAAAGATAGCCATGTGTTTTGGTTACAAATTGTTATTAAATTCTTCTTCCTATAACTGTCATACTAAAAGTTGATATTGTGACATATCATCAGATCTGTGACTATTTCAAACGACAAACCTTGGGAGGCAGACCGCCCTGATAAGCTGGCCAACTGCAGGAGTAACCAATGGGGCGACCAGTGGCATTTAGTGCTTTGGACATGAGGGGGTAACCTTTAGGAAAGAGAGTTGTTAGTAAACTAAATTCAAATGACCCCAAACAGTAATATATGCATATCTATTCCATACCCTGCTCCTGCTCTGTAGCATTGGAATAGCAACCATCAAATTTGAACATGTCTACTTCCCATTCAGCAAACGTTTTAGCGTCTATTTCTATTTTGTCCAGTGGAGTACCAGGATATCCTCCACAAGTGTGAGTGCCCATGTCTCCATAGATCCCCAACTTGAGGCCTCTGATGTGCAAATAGTCGGCCAACTTTTTGATACCCCCTGGGAACCTGAAGAAGTGATGGTTGTAAAGATATGTTTGCACAAATTAAAACACAATTTATGGGATCAAAAAAAAAAAAAAAAAAAAAAAAAAAGATTGTTGATCTGCATCTGACTTACACTTTGCACTTTACACGTTACACTGCCTGAAAATACAACTTTCAACCAATATAATTTTCCCAGTATAGGAGTGCAGTAAATCAAAATTTAGATAACACTGTGAATGTTGTTTGGAAGATATGCAAAATCTTATATATAATTTACAGAAATAATGCTCCAAAAATGTTATGCTGTAAACTTCTAAATAAGGTCATAAAGGTGATTTTGTGATTAGTTTTTCAGACATTTCACATTTGTCTGATGATTAAAACTTATACATTTAAAGACTGTTTCTGTTGGATTCACATAATATTGATTTGGGACACTTAAAAAACAAAACAAAAAAACAACAACAACAAAAAAGACCATTTTTGACCTGTATATATGATCACAGAATTGCATTTATGGCAGTTAATTTACCTTCCTGCTGATGCTGCAGTCTATGTTCATGACTGTCACGCTGAGGTTTTATTACTTAAGGGTTTGTAGAAAAACGAAATAAGCACATTTTTGAACAATGTGGGCTGTACCTTTTGGGATCAGCCTGAAGCCGTCCATCTTTGTCTCTCTGCATTGATGACCAGCAATCATCAATGTTGACATAAACGTATCCCAGTTCCCTCCAGCCGTCCTCCGAGAGTCTGTCCGCCATGTCCATAAAAAGTTTTTCACTAAAACACAAAATAGTCACAGTATTTAATTTAATAATCAGTTTCATGACAGGGGTTAGTGAAATTAAATCAACTTTAGAATAGCAAAACTGCATCGGCACAGTTAAAAGATTTTACCTGATACAGTTTTTAGGATCATTGTCACAGTCAATGTCGCAGCGGTATCGTTCCCATGCCAACCAGCCCATGGGTGGAGTCGACATTAGGCCATTGTCGAGGGCTGAAGCACACAGGGCCAATGCTAAAATAATCATGGATCCATACATTCCTAAGAGAAGAATCAGAGAGGAAGGATTTGTGTTATGCAACTTACTGGAATACAAAATTATACCACTTATTATTAAATTGTTTCGCTCAACAAGAAAAACAGCACTGTGGCAAAGCAAAAGGAGGTTTGGGGATTTTTGTTCTTCTCTCTCTTCCTTTTTTAAACAGAAGACATGTTAACCTCACTTGCTAATTCAGCTATTGTTTTACACTGCGCACACGGTTGTCTACAACCTGCTAGGTGACTTCTTCTGCTCAACCCTTCCAGAAATGTCATATGACAGTACACTCATACAATCTGTCATATGACAGCGCACACCTTACAATCCAAATATCATTGAACAGTTGTTCTCTGAGTGTATTTTAAAGTAGTTTTTAACAGGTAATTTTTTAAATGTACTATAAAAATGCATATACTGTGCATTAGTAAGTGTAGAGCAATTAGTGAGTGTATAACAACAGGATATTGGCCTAATAATCTATAGAATAAGTACAACTAAAAGCAACAACACATTTTAAAGCCAGTGACTAAAAAAATAGCAGATTTACAGCCTACACTCTTCAGTGATTTCAGCTTGGTTGTACAGAAAAGAAATAAACAGGCCATACTCACTAAATACGTGCTTGGACATTCGCTCCGGTGAAAGTGTCCAAATCCCCCTCGAACAGTGGCGAAGTGCGGTGGACTGACGGTGAACGGGAAATAAACACAGTTTGCTCCGTGCGCTGTTTATACGGAAGCGGCGGTCATATGACGCAACGTCACTCTCAGCTGACGACGAAGCCGGAAGTGTGAAAGTTTTTTTTATATTTTCAAACGCTGTGGAATTATATTAGAACACATACAAAGTAAGCAGTTTTATTAGAACTATTATTTCTTTGATTTGCATGCCCTAAATATGTATATTTTAAGTATTTTAAAATAAGCCAATAAGACAAGCCATGCAGCCTCATAATATAAGTTTAGTAAGAAGTATTGATAAAGTATGTAGGCCCTGCATACATATATCTGTCCCGATCAAATAAATAAACAAATATATATTGCATAACAATCACAGGCATGGCGATTTAATGAGTGAATAAAAAGGATATTCAATTTCACTTTTAGCCCAATACCAATAATGCCTGCCGATGTAAGTTAGTTTATAATAATGATTCATAATTAACATATTTACTCATTTGTCCCTGAACAGGAAGAGGTGGAGCTTAGAGCTGAAGCGAAGAGACCAGGTGTAGTGTGGGGCAATGGAGAAACCAATGAGTAAGTTTATTAAAGCATTGCATATACAATTTTAAATTAGGCATATATGTTAACATCAAAGTTTGGCTTGTGGTTAAACTGCCATTGGCTACGTCCAATATTGCTTTGTGTTGGTCCTTAACATGCAGTAGCTATGTAACAATGCTATGTCTCTTTTAACTTACTGGATGACTGGACATCATGACTTAAGTCAGCACTAGTTGCATAAGATGTTATGTTTGGGGAATAGACCATGGAAGATTTATGATTTTTATGTGTTAAAAATTGTTCTTCCTAGTTTTAAGTTTCATAATGAAGTCGTTCCGTCACTTTCATTTTCTCTTAAAGTGACAGCAGAATGTGTTGAAACATGCATACAGCTGTCAGGACTCAGCTTATTGTCGTATTCATTACTTCATAACATGTAAAAACATATTATAGCAGTGCATGAATGACACTGCATAATTTGCAAGCTGCAAAAATAGTCCATTTCACTCTATTTTCCCAATTATCTCCTCCAGGTGTTTCTGGTTTGCTGGGGGCCATTCTTAAAGGCACAGCTACCGGATTTGCCTTTGCAGAAGCCTCCTCATTTGCCCTGAAGCCAGTCCTAAGTGAAGACCCCATACTGCTCCCTATTGCAGTTCAGGCCGCCAGTTACGCCGGATCCACTGGAGTCGGGGTCATTACATCGTGTCTAGTATGCACTTCAATGCTCATCTCTCTGGGAAGTGGCTTTCTACTAGCTGCCATGGTGACAAAGCTACTAAAAGATATTGGATCTGATATACCGTGGCTTACTGCACTTGCAACATCCGCTTCTTTAATATTAGGAGCTGCCATTACAGGGATATCATGGGGTTTACTTCCATTGGGAGTGTACCTCATTGCTCATTTGATTTTAGTAGTTGCAGTGTTCTTCTACTCCAATATTAATCAATTGACACAAGCACTGTCGATGATCTTTGTCACCCTCTATGTCAGTGTCTATTATGGAAGGATGGGTGTCATACTTGGACTTATTCTATCCGGAGTAACAATCACTTGCCTTTGCGCTCTTCGGAAAGCCCTGATCGAAAGAATGACGCCAAAGCCCAAATGCGTGACTGAATGCAAGTTACTGGAGAGAGTATTTTTTTATTCAGTCGTAGTGGGAATACTTGGGTTTGGTGTGGGGTTAGGTGCAGGTGCGCAGGATGATAGTTCAGAAGCAGAAATGATAATTATGTTAGAGTCTGTCCTTTGGGTGGCCTTTCTGTCATCAGCCATATTAGGAGCAGGCCTGGGGACAGTGGCCATGGTTGACGTTGGCACCGTGATGGCTGGAAAAATAGCAATTGGGACTTCTGTTTTGTCAGCAATTGCACTAAGAGTCATCCTGAACAATGTGCCAGAGTTAGGGTCCAGAAGCAGCACTGGGGGGATATTAGGAGTTACCGTAGTTGCGGCGGTATCACTATCGGCGGCGAGTGTTTCAGCCAAAGAAGTGTATAATTCAAGACTCTCGTTTTTAACAACTATATCTTCAGTTGCTGTTGGAGTAATTGCAGCTACTAACATATTCAATTCTCCTCTTATTGGGATATCAGAACTCACCACACTAACCCTCGTTTCGATGGGGTCATATGTCCTGGGCGCACCAAAAAGCCCATTCAACACCAAGATGACACTCCGCCAGGGACATCTCACAGGACCGGAGCTACTTAAAGGGATTGGCATGGAAACGGTCACTGCAGCAGCAGCACCCATCGGAGCCGGGGCGCTGGGAATGGCAGTGTTAGGTACCGCAGCTCTGGGGAGGCTCGGGACTGTGGGAGTGTTGCTGGCCTTAGCACTGGCTTTGGGAGGCACTCTGTCTGGTATGTTAGGGAGATCACTACCTGCACCTGCTGAAGGCGAAGGAGGACACTGAAAAAAAGAGCCTGTAGTAGTGATTAAAACTGTAATTCTGTGTGGTGGTGCAGTGGCTTTCACATGTGTGGTTGCTACCACAGCGGTGGTGCCGAATGTCTTCCCCCTCTCTCTCCTCTCTGTGTTTCTCAACCAAAGGTATGGGGTTACTTGGAATTATTTCGGGGTCTGCAGATGGAAATTAGCCTTGGGCTATAATCTGGCATATTTACGTTTGTGTAAATGTTCATTAATATGCATTGTTCCCCCTTTTTCCTTTCCTTAAATAAATAACTAAAAAAAATTACGATTTCAAAAGAAGGTTTTAGTCTTTGAAAAAACTAAATGTTATTTGTAGGAAATTTTCTATCGTTGAAAACATTTTGGGGGATTTTGGACATCAATATCATTGAAACGTGAAAATGTAATAGTAATACTGTAATAACTATCATTATTTGGCTAGTTCATGGGTTAGGTGGGTGAGAAAAAGCTTAGACAAAAAAAGTTGAGAAACACTGCACAAGAGGTTTAACTTCAAAGACTCATGCAGAGATCGGTTGATTTGTAGGACGAATTTTGATATTTTTTTCCAAATTATGTAATTAAAATTTACTACAAACTCCCCCACAGCCCTGTTTTACCACAAACCTGTAAGAAAGCAATCTAATCACATTTTGTGCCATTCTCTCTTTGCAAGTGTAAAAGTGCTTTATGTGTATTATTGTTTACATAGCAGATCAGCCAAAATAAAAATATAGCCCTGTGCTAGAGAATTAAGGCTAATAGCTGATAGAAAAAAACAATAATTATTATAAATATTGGCCCAATATATTGGTCAACTAAAATATCTGTCTGTGTCTATCTGTGTAATATCTCTAATTTAATGCTCCTGATTATGATTATGATTTTTTTTTTTTTTTGTCTCCGTTAGCCTGGTTTTGGTTTGTTTTGTTAGACTAGTTTCCCTCGGGATAATGTGTTTTTTATGTTTTACGTTATGGCTGGGAGATGTTTTCATTCATTCTCACAAGCTCTGTTCACCCCATTACAAGCCTGTATATATGTGTCTGATTGTAAGAATAACTACTATGTGCATGCAAACACCAAACAATAGGCATTATTTTTGCTGAATTATTTGCATAAATAACAGGCTATGTTGTTTTAATTGCTGTACAAAGCTTTGCTCAATAAAAATCTGTTGTTTTTTTGCGTAAGTTGCTTTTAAGAGTGCTAAGTGGCCCTCCTCTCACCTTCTCATGAGTCGGTTTGCCTCTTTTCCCAAGATGTCATTGCAGGGTGGCAGTTTCTTTGGTTTCATCTTAGCAACAGTAACAGAGCAGAGACAGACAGGGATGAGTGGGAGGAGAGGAGAGCCATAACATCAGAAGACAAGAGAGACTCATGATGATCGGACTTCTGTAAATACTTCAACAATTAGCATTGATGCGTGATAAAGCAGCAGATATGGATCCACAATTTTGGACAGGTTTTGGAGGCTTGGAAAGAGGGTCTTGGAGAGGACACTTATCATTTCTTACAACTCTGTTTATCTTTTTGAGGAAATAAATATAAAACCAAGATTTATAGGATGCTTAAGTGAATGGCTCATTGCACCTTTTTCAGATTATTTTGAGGATGATGCACACGTGGAACTTAACTTTTCTTTTAAAAGTGTTGTAAAGCAGTATTTAGCCTGCGGATTACTTACTTGAAAACGCAATGGCAGTAAACCGGGGCCAGTCTGTGGAGTTTTCTGCGGAGTATTCTGTCCAAATTTCCGGGGATCCCGATGCACGCGGCCGGGCTCGGGCTGGAGGCGTCACTGTGTCCGAGACCCGGTGCTGCCACTGCGCCCCGCGCGCAGTGCGCCTCACCTTTACGCCCGACTCACTGGAGAGACTTTACCAAAGCTACTTCCGCCGCCAAAGACAGAAAAGTCTGCTGGTTTTGATCATGTTTGCCGCGCTTTTCAACAGCTTCATCATCATCATGTGCGCTGTTGTTTATGCACAGGACAAAGAGGCCATGATAGTGGTAGCAGCGGTGGGTTTAGCCGCTGACATAGTGCTCTTCATTTTGTGTTACTTTCAAAAACTTCCCACTTCTCCTGTTTTACGCGGGGCAGTGCCATACATACTGTGGCTGATGTTAAGTGTGCATGTTCTGTGTTACCTGGGGCTGTACTATGAGCCAGCCCCTCATGCCAGTAACTCGGTGGGCTGGCAGGCCTTCTTCACCTTCTGCACCTTCCTGACGCTGCCGCTGAAGCTCGTGCCTCTGCTGCTGCTCAGTGCCATCTCCTGTGGGGTGCATGTGCTCGTGCAGGGGGTCACTGTGGCCCAGAGGTTCAACGACAGCCTGAAGGGACCCCTGCTGATCAGACAGGTAAATATATTACCCACTCTACCAACAGTATGTCAATTCTATGTAAATGGGATTTTGTTTATATATAGGCGAGGCTGAATGAGCATTAGTTTATAAATGAGCATTAGTTTGTAATACAATTATGCCAAGTTAGTGAAGCCTATCAGTAAACAAGAAAAAGCACCAAGGAAGGTAAAATATTAAAAGAAGGCTATAAACCACTTAGTCTCAGTCAAATTAATCATTCTGTGAATCAGGGTCAGTGGATATCCAAACCCTTTTATATGCACTCCGCTTAACGTTTTTATGTCACTTAAAGTCCCCAAATCTAATTTTTTTTTTGTTATATTGGCTTTGATAAAGGACTTGTCAAAACACAACAAATGCTAAATCTGCTTTCTGCCGTGGTCAGCCCATTCCTCCCAACAGCTGCTTTACTCCTCTTTTTGTTTACCCTATAAGAATTGTCGGTGCAGGGCTTGTGCCCACTTATAATTAGAGTAAATCAGGCATCAGAGGTCAAATCTACAGATTGTTATTCACAAAGAGCCAAGTAAGTTAGAAATGGGGGTCATTTGAATCAGGAGTTTTAGGGAAAATCAGACCAAATTATATTGTGTATATTTTTGTCAAATTACATTACAACCAAATACTTTGCCACTGTAGCTTCTCGCCGATGTGATGCTGTATCTGTGTGCGGCCACAGTGGGGGTGATGTCATACTACATGGCAGACAGGAAGTACAGAACAGCTTTTCTGGAGGCACGCCAATCACTGGAGGTCAAACTTACGCTGGAGGACCAGAGCACTCAGCAGGTGACTCAAACATGCTCTGTCAGGATCATTATGTTTCCCACCAACTCCTAATGAGGAGTGTGTTTGCTTTCATTAAACACTAATAGGTGGATTGGAGTGTTTGTTGTTGTTAACAGTGTCACCCTGAGGGACCTGTTTCCCTTTATAGTTAGGCCAACGCAATCTCCGTTCCTTACATAGGGATGACACTATGCACAATTAGATACACTACACAATTAAGATCATGATACAATTTAATTCAAGCCACAATCCTCTAATAATTTGTGTACACCATCAATAAAATACCACCCATATATTTAAAAAAAAGCATATATATATATATATATATATATATATATATATATATATATATGATATATATATATATATATATATATATATATATATGAATATATATATATAATATAATATATATTATATATTATATTATATTATATATATATTATTCATATATATATAATATATATGAATATTGGGGGTGCACGGTGGCAGAGCGGCTAGAGCTTCTGCCTCTCAATAAGGAGATCGGGGTTCGAATCCCAGACCACCCCAACATCGTGGTCTCGAATTCCACCCTAACATCACACGATCTCTCTGGGTGGAGTCTGCATGTCCTCCCCGTGTTACCGTGGGTTCTCTCCGGGTTCTCCGGCTTCCTCCCACCGTCCAAAGACATGACTGTGTAGGTTAATTGACAACTCTAAATTGTCCCTAGTGAATGAATGTGAGAGTGAATGGTTGTCTGTCAATGTCCACGTCTCTGTGTCAGCCCTGCGACGAGTTGGCCACTGTCCAGGGTGTACCCCGCCTAAGGCCCAAAGTCACTGGGATAGGCTCCAGTCACCCGCGACCCCTAACGGGAATATGCGGTAGAAAATGAATGAATATATATATGCTATTTTTTTTAATATATTTTAATTTTTTCCTCCCATTGACCAATCATAATTTGCTATTCAGTGTTATTTTGTCATACTAAACCTAAAACAATGACAATAAATCAGATTTAACACAACAAAATTGTCAAATTTTCTTCCTCCAAAGTCTCTATACTCTCCTCCAAACCACATGCTTTTACTGAAAGAGGATTGGCTGTGGACCCTTAATTAAAAAATACCCAAGCCCATCAGTGGCAAGTAGAAATGACTGACTCTCAGTCTTGATTAAAATTTGATTAATTGCCCCGGCCTAATTTTAGACCATTCTTAACTCCCTTTTTTAAAACTGAATAATAAGTATAAAGCACAATGTACAGAGTCATTCTACTAATTCCTGGTACTTTGGTTACATTTTGTGACATTATTATTATCCTAATTATTGGCCTTTTTATTGAAAGAATATTTTCAGAAATTAGCACTGGACATGCTCTTTTTGTGTTTTTCATTGAATATACAACTTATGAATTATGCTCTGCTCAAACTACACATGCATGCTACATAGTGACCTATGTGTCGTGGTACATATAAAACCATTGAGTCTTTGATGATATCCAGTCAGTAGGGAAACGTCGACAAACCACGCATGACCGCCTGACAGGATTGTTTTTTGTCATCATTCAGTTACTGCCTCTCTTCTCATGCTTCACTAGGCTTATCTTTGACACCTGTGTTGCTGTGTGACTCTTGCAGGAGGAGTTATTGTTGTCTATTCTGCCTAAACACATTGCTGATGAGATGCTACAGGGCATGAAGAACCAGGCGGATCAGAAGGAGGTGCAGCGGCAGCAGCAGTTTAACACTATGTACATGTATCGCCATGAAAACGTCAGGTCAGGCACACATGTTTTTGTTTGTTTTTTTAAAGTATTTTGTCATTTAAAGGATTGTAACACTTGTCTGGTCACTTCTGTTTTTCAGTATCCTGTTTGCTGATATTGTAGGCTTCACACAACTCTCCTCCACGTGCAGTGCTCACGAACTTGTTAAGCTTCTCAATGAACTGTTTGCTCGCTTTGACAAACTGGCTGCAGTAAGTTTCTCACTGTTGTGGGTTTGTACCACAGAAGAAAAACATACTTACAATCACTTCAGACTCTAATGCATGTGCGGTTGTCAAGAGCATCGATACCTAGATGCTAATGGAAACTAAAAGTCGTATCAAAACCAGATACTCATTTGAAATATCGATAAAGGAGAAAAAAAACGTATAAACAGGACAAAATTAAACCTTTCTCGAATAGCTTTGGAATGGTCAGTAGTCATAGCAGAAATACTGAAAGATATCCTGTAATATTAAAGAAACTATATTTTGTGTTGAAAATTGAATTAAATTGTTCAAAAACTAGTGTGGGATTAACGTTCTAGTATGGAATCAAACATATTTATATCCGTGGATAAAAGAGGGTAACGCCACCAGACCACCAGACCTAGTTACATTACAGTATGGAAAGGCAAGGCCACTTTCAGTAGGATGGATGTTTTTAAAGGTATTTTTGAGCAATAAAAGACACATCATTTAATAAATGTAAGATTGACAAGATTAATGCCATACTATGGAACATTCCAGGCAAAACAATCAACATCTCCATGTCGACAAGCTGGTGGTGGATCCCCTACTAGAAAAGTTGCAAAGTGCACCTTTCAGGATAACAATTTACGTTCAATACCTTTTTTTCTTGCCTTACACATAATACATTTTTGATCAGACTGGATTCACAGTGTAAGCATACATAAAGATAAATTGTGTAGCCCCAGTTGAGTATTATGAATACTATTAGATTTTCCAAACTAATTGCTTGCTTAATTTATCTAACAGCAACATCACCAGTTAAGGATTAAAATTCTTGGAGACTGTTACTACTGCATCTGTGGTCTTCCCGACTTTAGAGAGGACCATGCTGCCTGCTCCATCAACATGGGCCTGTCCATGGTGGAGGCCATATCGTACGTACTGAAGGGGTTTAAAAGAATCAATTTATTTAAGTGAACAGAAACAATTACAGTATATTCTTTAGGTATGTGCGAGAAAAGACTCAAACAGATGTAGACATGCGAGTTGGAGTCCACACTGGCACTGTGCTGGGCGGAGTCTTGGGGCAGAAGCGATGGCAGTTTGATGTCTGGTCCACTGACGTGACTGTGGCCAATAAGATGGAGTCTGGGGGTATTCCTGGGTAAGAAAGCTTTATTATCAATTTTTACTGTAAATGACATGTGTGTTTATTTGTGTGTTTTATTTTGTTCATTTCATTGTATTAATGTGCTTATGACCATATGTATACACTAGAAACAACTTTACAATAATCAATATAAAGCAAGAACCTTTTTTAGAAAGACATTACCTCACACTTTGTACATCTAAATAAAACCTGAAATTTGTATGAGTTTGTATGAGTTTCTACATAAATTCCAAATTGTCTATGTTCTCAATTTTCTCTCTTACCTTTGTAGATTTAAAAAATCTACACACTAATATAAAATATTATAAAATAGAAAAAATAAAAATAGAAAAATAAAACAAAAGTATTGTTTCCACCCTTTTTTAGTTCATTTTATTTACATTTGAAGTTGAGGTTTAAGTTCACTTTAGCTCTTTTCTGATGGATTTGTCACATCATTATAATAAAAAAAGAACTTACTTTTGTCATATTATCCACCCCCATATGTGTTTAAACAGGAGAGTGCACATATCCCAGAGCACAAGGGACAGTCTGCATGGAGAGTTTGAGCTGGAGCCCGGTAACGGTGGCGAGAGGTGCGAGTATCTGATGGAAAAAGGCATTGAAACGTACCTGGTCATAGTGCCAAAGGACAAAACAAGTGGACTGAATGGAAACGTAAGTGCTAAAACTAATTAGATTATAAAAACTGTATCATATATATCTATATATATGACCTATGCATGTTTTTTTTTTTTACAGAAACCAGGGACACTGTCAAACCAAAATTCAAAGCAGTTGATTAACACTACATCAAGCAATGGGAATACGGCATCTCCTCAGACAACACCTGAAACAAAGCATGAGGTGAAATCTGAACTGCAGTTTGAGAACCACTGTCCTTTAGCTATTATTTGCTTAAATACGGAATACAACTCTTAAGAAAATAGATGCTATAGACGTTCTATAGGTATATAATATGTGTTCCAATAACCTTATTTCTTGACACTACTCTGTCCTTGTTTCCATTTTCTTAACAGTCGCAGAGGGTTAAGTTTGTTGAGGAGCAAGTGATAAACAGGCGTCTACAGCAGGAGCTCATTGAGAGGGAAACACAGCAAATGTAAGAATGAAAACAAAACAAAAAAGAAGTGACTATATTTGCGCTGTCTTATATGTCTGGTTCTGTGCGTTCCTAAAAGAATGAAAGAAAACAAGATCAACCCTCTGTCGTTGAGTTTTGTGGACCGTACGCTGGAGGAGCACTACTCGTCAGAGAAAGAGAAGAGGAGTGGAGCGGCCTTCTGCTGCTGTGCCATTGTGCTTTTCTTTATCACAGCCATGCAGGTTTTCATAGACCCGCTGTGAGTTTGTGTGGTTGTTTTTAACCCTGAAAGGAAATCTGAAAGGAAAAGTCCACCATGCTGATCCTCTATTTGCCCCTATTTCAGGTTGGGTGTAAACTATGTAACTTTTGCAGTTGGAGAGGTTTTACTGCTTATCCTTACTGTCTGCTCCCTTGCTGCTGTCTTCCCCAGGGTGAGAACATGACCAAGTGTTGACAAACTCATTTTGAGACTTAAGTAGACACATTTTTAACTCTTATAGCCAACTGAAAGGGAGTTAGTCATCTCGACCTACAAAGAAAGAATCAAAGTTTTGTTCATCTACAGATTAAAAAACTTCTATCTTCTACTACTATCTGTAATTTAAAACATGGACAATAGACTGTTCATCCAGCAAGAATTTCTCCCACAACCACAACAGCATAAAAGGATGGACAAAATGCAAAGGGAAAAAAAATATATCATAGCGTTTTCTCAGCCCTATCCATTTATTTTATATAACCAGGAAAGAACCACTGAGATTTGTAATCCCATTTATAACAAAACATGTACATAATCGTCGTAAGATCAAATCTGTGTTATTATGCTCTTTGTGTACCACAGATGTTCTCAAAGAGGCTGGTGTCTTTCTCATTGTGGATTGATCGAACGCGCTGGGCCAGGAACACATGGGCCATGGCAGCCATCTTTGTTCTGACCATGACTGTGATTGCTGATATGGTAAAGTTTAGGACACTATTTGAGACTGGTCAGATAATGACACATATCTAATTGTTGTTGGTGAATTCTGGCAAATTATATGATCAGCAACATTATCTTTGTTTCTAAAATCCCATGTTATCCAAACACTTTATTTTCCATCTGCATGTTTCCACTTTGTCCTCATCAAGCAACCAGTGTCTTCTAAGTGTCTGACTACTTGTTCCCAGAGGGATCCATTAGTTGTCTGTGTCACTGCTTGCTGGCTCATTTGTTATGTTCCCAAGAGTAGTCTGTTACACACGCGGGCGCTTTCTACCACTAACTAGAAAATGAAACACAAAATTAGCATTTATTTCAGTTGCAAAGACAACGTTCACTGTCAGTCAAAATATTGTTGCTATTGACTTGTTGCTCATATGGTTGCATTACAGTTGCACTGCGTAACTTTTCTGGTGGACAGTACTCTCTGGCAGAGGGTACTTTCCATCTGGATATGTTATTGCTTTTCCTGAAATGTTATAAAGTATGACATGTAACGTATCTATCTTTCTATCTATCTATCTTGGAGACAAGCAGCTGACACCGTAAGCTAAATTACTCGTCAGATCTATGCAGAGGTGACTCTGTTCACAGAGTCTGATCACTGTTCAGTTCATGCATTCTTATTGTTCACAGTAAGAATGTGTGTCTTTGATATATACCCACAGTTGTATCAGTATCAGTTCAGTGCCATATTGTTCAATGCCATATTGTGGAACATTACTGGTAAAGCAATAGTATCTCTATGTGTAAGCAGGAGGTACACTCTCACCAGAAAGATCAAGCCAGTATAGCTTAAGTATTAAAGAGAAGACGAAAGCCATGGAATTCTTGTCCTGAATGTTTAATACAGCTAGAGAGCGCTCCAACTCTTTACCAGAATGCAAGACAAGTTTGACTAACCTAGTTTATCTTCTTTGATGTTTTAGCTCAGCTGTGTTCCTCCATCACTTCGCCATCTCAACAACTCTACTGCTTTGGTGTTGGCGACTGTGGGGGACAGAGACTGTGCCAAAAATCCCAAACACTACAGCTTCATGGCAGTCATGTCACTTATTGCCACAACGATGCTAGTGCAGGTCAGCCACCTGATCAAACTTGGCCTCATGGTGCTGGTAGTTACGGCCACAGGAGCAGTGAATATCTACAGCTGGAGTGATCTTTATGACCTTTATGATTTCTCACAGTTTCAAAGTTACAGGTAAGAATTTGTCTGCAAATTCATTTTCGCTAGTTAGCTTTCTATAGTAGAAACAATTGTATTTTGTGTCTCCCACAGAGCATCTATTGTGCCGACCAAGTACCTTATGACTATGATGATAATAGTAATGATGATCGCCTTTTACTTTTTTGCCCGCCATGTAAGTCTTATGTTATCCTTTAATTACAAACTCTACGGACCTATTGGAATATGCGGTTGTAATAACTGCATTGCACTGCTGTTTTTGTAGTTAGAACATCAGTCTAGGAAGCTGTTCTTGTGGAAAATTGGTGTTCATGACCAGAAGGAAAAAGTCTCTGAAATGAGGCGTTGGAATGAAGCATTGGTCACCAACATGCTGCCAGAGCACGTAGCCAAACACTTCCTAGGCACTAAGAAAAGAGATGAGGTAGGCATAGCAGTGTTAGCGAAGTCATGTTTCATAATGTATTTATAAGCCTCAAGTAGCTCTCTTCACAACAGTGTCACCTTGTGGATACCTTTATACTAACATGCTGGCCCTTTAAAATATATTTGCATTTTATTCATATGTAAAGTGTTTACATTTCAAATGTTTAAGGCCTTGTTTTGCACATGTAGGAGTTGTACAGCCAGTCTTATGAAGAAATCGGTGTGATGTTTGCTTCCATTCCCAACTTTTCGGACTTCTACACAGAAGAGAGCATTAACAATGGAGGCCTTGAGTGCCTTCGGATTCTCAATGAGATCATCTCAGACTTTGACAGTGTAAGTTGGCTCTTTTCTATTGTATGTGTTCATAAAATTTCTCTTGTATACTTACTGCTATGTGTTGTTCTAGTTGCTAGACAGAGATGAATTTCGCTGGATAACGAAGATCAAGACCATAGGCAGCACCTACATGGCAGCTTCAGGTCTCACTACACAAAGTATCACTAATGGATATAACAATCTCAAGGTGAGCAAGATCTCAGAATAAAACACATGACATTCTTGATCTAAGCATGATAAAAGCTACTGTTTCATAGACTGAAGATACCTCATTGATTCAGCGCTGGCAACATCTCGCTGACCTGGCTGAATTTGCCCTGGCAATGAAAGTCACACTTAACAACCTTAACAAACAGTCTTTTAACAACTTCATGCTTCGAATAGGTTAGTTTATCTCACTGTAAAACAAAGGTAGATGCTTCTCACCGAGATAAACTGTTGGCACCTATTGTAGGTCTTAATAAGGGTGGAGTGCTGGCTGGTGTGATTGGGGCACGTAAACCTCACTATGACATCTGGGGGAACACAGTGAATGTAGCCAGCAGAATGGAGTCCACTGGAGTCATGGGAAACATCCAGGTAAAGTAAATATAGATAGATTTGTGTCATAGTTTACATGTTTCATTTATGCTTCTTTCCTCAGGTGGTGGAAGATTGCTATAAAATACTTAAAGAATATGACTTTCGGTTCATACGAAGAGGATCCATTTTTGTCAAAGGAAAGGGCGAATTACTTACTTTTTTCATGAAAGGCAGAGACAAGCCTGCACAAACCAATGCTCCAGTCTCTACTGCTCTACCTCACCAAGTGGTAGATGTTTCTTGATTTAATTTCAACAGCATATGTGGATACATTGTTTAACTTATATTGCTATTATCAAAGTATAGACAGTAAACAATATATTTCAAAATACATAATATTTTCTATAGGGGGTCAGCAATGTTTTGCATGCAATACAATTAAACTGGTCATTATAATGGTGATTGTATTTTTTTACTTTTTTGTACTTTACTCTTTAGATCATAAGATAATTGTGAGATTGTCTAGAAAAAAAAACTACTGAAAAGTACTGCACAAACTAATGAGCTGTGTTTATTTGGAAGTGAAATATTTATGTTATACTTAGGCCATACAAAATAAGACTGCATAAGATATGCAAATGTCACTGATTACAGAATTAATGATTGTGCAAAGTAAATTTTAATGCACCGCCTTCGGATTATAACTCTACCCGGAAGCTTGGTAGTGTAGGAATTTCCGGTTACGTCAGTGCGTCAGGGCTCCATTAGAGCTGCAGCTGTTTTGAGAAACAACAACAAAAACGGGCAATAACTGACAGTTCGCTCTGAGTTCGACAACCAAACCTTCAATCTGGAAGCTAGGCGTCCTTTTCCCACCCGGAGCTCCGTCGGCTGCTAACCACGGCCGCTCTCGGTGAGGAAACTCTGGCCTCCGCTTCCTCCTCCTCCGACTCGGACACCGGTGGAGCGTCACCGCCCCCGCGGAAGAAGCACCGAGCCTCGGCGGCGGAGGGAGCAGGAGAGCCCGGGGCTTCAGCACTTGTACCAGGCCTAACTGGAGTTGTCTTAGGACTTGCTACTCACTCTCAAGCCACCTCTGCCATCCACTTTAACCGAAGTATTGTCAACAACCTTAGCAGCAGTATGCAGGCAAACGGGGCAGGACAAGGACAGGAATCCGGAGATCTTTCCTGCCTAAATAGCGCACAAAACGGGGAGTCTTCCTCTGCTGGCCACTCCAATGGGCTCCTCTCCAGCACGGACAACGGGAACAGCGTCGGTACCAGCAACGGGGCTTCCACGGGACCCAGCTCGGGGTCTTTGGCAGGAACCACAGCTTCAAATTCAGAACTTAAAAAGAAGAAACGCTTGACACAGGCGGAGGAAGATGTCATTCGGTTAATAGGACAACATCTCCACGGATTAGGGCTAAAGTAAGTTTATTCTCTGTGTCACTCGAGGAAACCCCCAGCACCCAACATAATATTGGCAATAAACGCGAGGATTATGATTAAAACTGGGTAATTTCGAAGGGAAGTTGGAAATGGCAGCTGGTAAAACGCTGTTAGTATGCTTGACAGACACAAACATGGGGGGATGGGGTAGTTTTAGCCTGTGAGCTCGGCTTTGGTAGAAAGAAGGGGTCCATCTTGCACAATAACACTTAGCCTGGGAGCTAACAGCACAAGTCTACGATGTGGCGATGTGTCTTCATATTAAACAAATATACGTTTGTAAAAGCTCCACCTACAACTGACATATTGAAGTTTTAAATAATGCTATAGCATTGCTTTAACTGCTGCCATGTTAAAAGATTTCGCCCTCATAATCCATTACATCATCTGTAGTTCTAAGAAAACCTGAGATGAAAACAGAATAATCATGAAAATAGGATTTCATTAATATAATTAAAATGTTTGACATTTATTTTATCGACGTGTAAATGGCCAGATATCTGTGCCACTAACATCGTCGAAACGTAATATGCAGACTCACAAATTTCTGTTTTGATTTTGTAGCATTTCCATCTTGACAGCCTCAATAAAAGCAGGGTTTGTGCAGAATAAAGTGGGAGGACCGTGGATATGTCAGCCATAGTGTTATAATAAGAAGCATGGTTATGAAAACCGACCTGGTTAGTTCACGAATGCACTCTGCCTCTCTACAGCTGTCATTTGAATCAACTAAATGTGTTTTATTGATGTTTCTTTTTGTGTGCAATGATCACTACTATCGTCAGTGTTTTAAGGGAACATGTCTCGAATATTGTAATAATGTTGTAGGTTGTGGTGAGCAGAATGGTGGTTTCATGGCGGCAGAGGAATGCGCCTTCTCCAGCTGTTTTAGATTGAAATTCTGTATTTGAATCTAATTATAGCACAGTGGGCTTTTCAAGTAGCAGACTATCTTCTCCAAAGGGTCGTTGCTTTTGCCTTAAAGCTAGATATGCTTTTGGTGTCCTACTGAGAAAGTAGAGCTGCCATTAGAAGACATTAGAAAGACAGCTTAGCAGCGCTGTATTTACACACTGAGCTGCGGGCTTTTGACCATTTTGCCTCGTATGAAATAAGGCCCCTGCATTTGAGCTGAGGAAAAGGCAGCTGAGACAGTGCAGCTGGATGAGGCAAACACAAAGGTGCTGCGCCACTCCATTGATACACAAGAATGATGTCATAATGCGAGAGGTGTCAGCTCTATCCTTGAAGATTATTCAGCCTTTATCCTTGGACCCTGTGTGGTGTTTAACACAGGGGTCCTGCGTGGACAGATGGTTAGTTCATCCTTAACTAGTTAATGGTGGCTGCAGTGGAAGCTCAGGTTATGATGCTCTGTAAATACGGCCTAATACAGATTGAGCAGATTAATGAAATCATTGAATCCTGAACATGATTAGTGTCAAACATATTGCATTGCTGCCCTGACCTTTTTGTTGCCTGTACTTGGCTTTAAGTTAACATAAACTTCTTTGTCACTGAAGAAACAGGTTTGTTACATCCAAATAATCTAACCTTCCCTTGTCTGTATCTTTGCAGTCAGACAGTGGACCTGCTGATGCAGGAGTCAGGCTGCAGGCTTGAACATCCGTCTGCCACTAAATTCCGCAATCATGTCATGGAGGGAGAGTGGGACAAGGTGAGTGTTCAGTTCACAATGTTTCAGGTTTTAGATACATTTTATTATCTATACTACAGCAACAGTGGGACCTCATAGACTATTTGATCCTTCAATTTTGTCTGTGTTTGTTAACACAAGCTAAAATACACTAAGACGATAGATTGGATTATCATCTTAGACCTTCAGTCAGATAAAACCAGGGGAAAGGGGTATGTACTTTGGTCATTTGGTTTAGATGATTAAAATGTCTGATACAGAACAGAGCCATTGCATCTGACAGGTTGCCACAGCGTCACTGAAGGATGGGCCAAATGCAAACAACAAAAAAACTGTACCTTACTCTTAATTTAGGCTTTGAGATCATGGAAAAGAAAGATTTAACTAAATATGCTCCACACGTTACAGCTGGACTGCATTATATCTGATATCTAATGAAATTGTAGCAAATTCTGAAGTTAATGTATTGGCATGGTACTTCATGTGCTCTGTTTTGTGCAGAAACTGCTGACTTAATCATTTGTGTCTCTTGTGTCCCCCCTCTATCACCCCCCTTTGTTTTGGTGCAGGCTGAGAATGATCTCAATGAACTGAGAGCACTGATGCATTCTCCAAACGCTATTGTGGTAAGCTCTCTGAAAAAAAAAAATGAGTTGTGTTAAAGCCTGATCTAGAGGTCAAACTCGAGGACGCTCTAGAATGATACTGAATTATGCTGAACTCCTGTTGGTTGTATAATAGACTCTTAATTGGATTTTCTGACTCTGAAAATAATTGTATTGGGAATCGTCAATGAGCATCCGTATTGTTGTAAATGTCAATTGTATTATTGATATGTATATCCTACAACATATGGCTTCTGTTTTATAATCAGAATATTACAGTGGCATACTATCAGTGTTACATGAAAACTTGATACAGTGTGGTTGGGTTATCTATCATACTTCTGCATGTAAATAGTTTTTTATTATTCCCCTTGTTCACTTAAATCTTTTCAACACATTTGTCACAAGCTTGGTCTGGTCTGTTTCATCCTTTAGCGAATGAAGTTCCTGTTGCTGCAGCAGAAATACCTGGAGTATCTTGAAGATGGTAAAGTTCTTGAGGCTCTTCAGGTTCTCAGAGGAGAGCTGACACCGCTCAAATACAACACAGACCGCATCCACGTACTCAGCGGGTACGGTTACAGACCTAATATCATCTGCACTGTGGCTAGACTTCGGTTGTGTTCACCTTTGCACAAAGACCACATCTAAATAGGAAATAAACTTGGAACCAGACTAGGACAAGACTAGGGCTAAACCTGGAAAAGAACATGACCAAACTTTGTCCGCATCAGAACTGGGTTCAAAACAGGACCAAATCTTGGCTAGTGTGAACGCACCCTAAGTCTGAACGTCTTAGTTGTTAGAAACTCTGGTTTCCATTCACTAAGCATTTGTATGCACAGTAGAGGATTTTAAATACATGGCTTTAGTGAGTTCACATTCTACAATTCCAGGGGCCAATCTGGACAATTTGAAAAAAACGACTGCTAACGATAAATTCCAGAAATGTTAAACATTTTTTAAGGTTAAGGTAAAGTGTACCCTTTTGAGATTGGCTCTATAGATTTGCTGTAAGGAATTGTGTGGATGCCTGTGTAACATTGTCTTAGAATGATGCCATTACTAGTGAAGTATTTCACCATTTGCGTGTTTGAGTTTCATTTGGATTGGCCCACTTATTACAGCGATATTACCCATAAACCAGGTTAACGTCTGCATTTGGGCCATATCATATCATTCATTATATATCATCATTTGCTTTAGGGGCAACAGGAAATTGGGAATATCGTGAAATTGTTATGCGTACTCTGCAGATGATTTCATGGGTTTCAGCTTCCTGTTATACGCAATATTTTCAGGACTTTTTTCCGTTCAAATACTGTTGTAAATTATTTATCTTTATGGCAACGGTTCCTATTTCTCATCATTCAGTAACCCAGGGATAGGCTGTTTACAAAGTGTAATTGCCATATTTTATACATAGATTGTTTTGTGCAAAATATGCATTGTGTTGACTGTTGAGTTAGTTTGAATTATTTCTTGCAGGTACCTCATGTGTAGTCATGCAGAGGATCTGCGGGCGAAGGCTGAATGGGAGGGTAAAGGCACTGCCTCACGGTCTCGACTCCTGGACAAATTACAAAGTAAGACGTTTTTAAATATAATTGTGTGTTTGTTGTAAATGTCTTCTCCCCATGTCTTAACAGCTTATATGAAATTATTTTGTCAAGCTTATTTGACTAGGGTCAACTAAAGTGTTTGATTGACAAGCTTTCGTTCGTACCCTTACCATTACTGTTGTATTTGTTTCCAGCGTACCTTCCACCTTCTGTGATGCTGCCTCCTCGGAGGCTTCAGACGCTTCTCAAACAAGCCGTAGAGCTACAGAGAGATCGGTGTCTCTACCACAACACCAAGCTGGACAATAGCCTCGACTCAGTGTCTCTCCTTTTAGATCATGTTTGCAGCAGGTTGGTACTCATTTTTAAAACAATCTAGCATTTCTGTATTGCCTTATTATTTACACGTTCCATGTTTTACAGGAAGCAGTTCCCCTGTTACACTCAACAGATTCTTACAGAACACTGTAATGAAGTATGGTTCTGCAAATTCTCAAATGATGGCACAAAACTTGCAACTGGCTCCAAAGACACCACTGTCATAATTTGGCAAGTGGACCCAGTAAGTTTACAAAAGTGAATTATTATTTACTGTTTATTGTTGCGATATGGTTTTATTTTCCAACAAGAAACACTCAAACAGTATCTTACTGAAATTCACCAGAGCTATGCTTTTTATTACCTTTATACATTCACTGTGGAAATGTAATTTGTCATGCAGACTGAGCATAATCTTGCTACGAGAGGTGCCTAGGGTTATTTAACTAGTATGATATTACTACTTGTCAGCTGTTTGTATTTTACAATGCAATTAAAAATGTGTTTAGGAGAGCCACCAACTGAAGCTTCTGCGGACTCTTGAAGGACATGCATACGGTGTGTCCTATTTAGCCTGGAGTCCAGACGACACGTACCTGATCGCCTGTGGACCTGACGACTGCTCAGAGCTGTGGCTCTGGAATGTTCAGGTGGGACATTATGTTCTATTTAGAGAGTTTCCTTTATATTAAAGTCATAGTCAGGACATGTCAAGGTTCAGTGCAGCCTGGAGCCTTGATAGATTTGACTGGTGATGGGGAGGCACTCAATGACCTCTCCTCCCCTTCCTTTATCTCCCCTCCCCCATATTTACTTCACATCTTCTCTCTTCCCTTCCCCCATTCACACCATGTTTTGTTTTTCTTTTCCTTCTGCTGACCTGTTTGGTGACCAGACGGGGGAGCTACGAACCAAGATGTCCCAGTCCCATGAAGACAGCCTAACCAGCGTGGCCTGGAACCCTGATGGCAAACGTTTCGTCACTGGAGGACAGAGGGGACAGTTCTATCAGTGTGTAAGTGCAAGACAACAAAGATAAATCTCAATTAGGCTGGATGTGGTACAGCCTAATATGCAAGATAATAGAATTTTTCTGTTTTATTCATGATAACTGATGTATGAGAAAACGGTGATTCTGCACTTGGTTCTGTTCGAGCAATGGCATTTAAACATATTCATTCTGCCAGGACCTGGATGGTAACTTGTTGGACTCTTGGGAGGGTGTGAGAGTGCAGTGCCTGTGGTGTCTAGGTGACGGCAGGACTGTGCTGGCCTCAGACACTCACCAACGAATCAGAGGATACAACTTTGAGGACCTTACAGACAGAAATATGTAAGTTTAAAAAAAGTTTAATCCACTTAACTTTTCAATGGTTTTAATTTGAACTGTTTGCCAAAGCACATGATAACACCTGAAGTTAAGAGTGCATTAACAGTTCTGTTTTAGACTGATAAGACTAAAGGAAGCAAGAAATACTAATGGGCCGGCCAATTGTTTGTTATAAAGTAAATGGTGTGAACTAGTTGGATTGTTCAAACAAATAGTACACACATACTGTACATGGCAACATATTGGCTTTACAAAAAACGGAGATCTAACTGTGCATGTTGTATTTTGCAACTCATGATTCATGTACGTGTCTTTACAGAGTGCAAGAGGACCACCCTATCATGTCTTTTACTGTTTCAAAGAATGGAAGATTAGCTTTGTTAAATGTAGCAACTCAGGTACTAACTCTGCACAAGGTCTTTTTTGTTTTAATTATGGAAAATGTATTGAACACAAACACATCTTCCTATAATCGTATAGGGAGTGCACCTTTGGGACCTGCAAGACCGGGTTCTGGTGAGAAAATACCAAGGTGTAACCCAGGGCTTCTATACCATCCACTCCTGTTTTGGAGGACACAATGAAGACTTCATTGCCAGTGGCAGTGAAGGTATGTTTTAACAACCACTGTGTATATTTTTTAATCATTTACCTCGTTAGACTCTTATATGTTTTGATATTTATTCTAGATCACAAAGTGTACATCTGGCACAGACGTGGGGAACTGCCCATTGCAGAGCTAACAGGCCACACACGTACTGTTAACTGTGTGAGCTGGAACCCAGCCGTCCCCGGACTCATGGCTTCTGCCTCAGACGATGGCACAGTCCGCGTCTGGGGGCCTGCGCCCTTTCTCGAAACACAGGAATCTGACGGACTCAATGGTAATTTAATTTATTTCAATATCCACATAGTCTATTTTATAAATATGTTGTTATTTATATCTGTTATGTCATATGTCTGTTTTGAAAAATTTTCTAACTTGTCCCTCCACAGAACACTGCAGTAATATGGACAGTTGATGGTCACTAATGAAACAGACGACATCTACAACAGATTCAAAAATCCTACAATAGAAAGGAAACCTACCTGAGCAAGCAAAATCTACCAACACCCCAAATCTAGCGAAGACAAAAGCAAACACAAGGATACAACAGAATATCATAATCAAGGACGGCCTACATCAAACAGCAGAGGTGATGTGCTCTTTTGATCTGGAGAAATAGAAAACCAGTCATCAGGCACTGGCAGTCTTTGAAGTAATCACTTTTCCCTCGTCTTGTTGTATGGCTACAACCGAGTGTCATCCTTGTGAAAATCCCTGGAAAAACTCACATCCACCTTGAACTTGGAGCACATTGAGTGATGCCTCCAGACAGACACTGCAGGCCAGTCCTCCTCTGATTGGACTCGCCTGTCTGCCTGTGTCCTGCACGTACATGTATAATGTCTCCATTGACAAGGGGGGGTGTTTTGGGGGGAGTGGGGCAAAGGGGGTTATAGCAACTCTTCAATGTATGTTTTACTATTCCCCCTTTCTTCTTCGCTTTTGATCTGTGGGAGGCATACTCCATAAAAAAAAAAACAGACCGACCAACTGACGACCACAAAATGGCTATGCTAAATGTTGGTATTTTTTATAATACTTGTCATAGCATTATTTTCATTTTAAAGGTGAATCTTAGCTCAAGTAGTGCCCGTGGAAAACTTTGGTGTGGATATTCCACTTTCTGTTTCTCATGATTAGGAACTTTTATTCCCTTATTTAATTTCTAACAAGGACATTGCTGTAAAGTTACAGCCCCCGGTCCCTCTGTTGAGCTAGCTACCGCACAACTCCATTACATCTGCCTGAGGAGAAGAGTGACTGACCGTTCACATATCAACATTGAGAGGGTCTTGTGTTGGAGATGTGGGCACTGTCAGAACATATACCATGACCTTTCTCCACAAAACACAAGCGCTCAAATGTGAAAGTGCATAATAATTAATTAATAATTGTGGGAAAACAAAGTGGTGGTTTCTGAAAGCAGTTTGAGTGAGGCATGTTTGAAAAAGCTGTGGAGTGTTGTGGTCATTTCATATGATGATTTGAGGATTGTAATTATTCAATAAATAGTTAGGGCAGCCCTAGAAGAAAGGAGAGGTACCAATAGTCAGAATCACACTCTGAACCCACCACGTTCTGGGAGTGTCGTTGCAATTCAAAAATACACACTGACTGCCTTTCTGTTCATGAGACTGAACACAAACCATTGTTATGTTTGACACCCCCTCTGCACTTTGAGTGAACTTTCACTCTCGCACCTGCTGCAAAAATCAACCATAAGGTTCATTGCCTAGCAGACCTATGGTTGCCACTCTGGCCATTCTGATGGCTTAAAAGCTTGTATTGGCAAGACGTAATACCAGACAGGTAAAGGAGCTGAGCCCTCGCCATGCTTCTATGCACCAGGGCAGTAGTCAACATTCATCATGATTGTACATTCAAGTCCTTGTACATGTCGGGCACAGCTGCCTTGTGGATCTTAGAGACATTCAGCAGTACAACCCTTGCTGTGCAGCCACGTTACTCGGTGGTCAGTGAACCATTTAAAGCTTTCTTCCTCCCTATTTCAGGGTATGTCATAACTATTTGCTACAGACTGATAAACAGTAAAATGTTAACTGTGCTTTTTTTTGTCTGTTATTGAATTTTTGTTACTTAATTTTTTTTTTTTTTTTTTTTTTTTTTTTTTTTTGGACATTATATCTTTTTTTGGTTGACGTCTATCCTGTATAATCATATTAAAATATAACCAGGCATTTGGACTCTTCATTTTTATTCTTTTGAAACCCTCTTATCATTATTTTTTTTGTTTCTTTATGTTAACATTAACACATGTCTTATCCACTGCAATTAGTAACTAAATAAATATGCACAGTCACAACCATGCCAAAAGGTGTGTAGTGAGTTTTGAAAAAGTGTTGCGTACAATCAGGTCTAAACTATCCACCCCTCGCCTTTAAGAGTTTCCTTCATGTGAAGAAGTACTTTTTGCATGTCTGTGTACCTGAATGAAATACTTTGGTGGGTCTTTATTGATTGGCATTTGCTACTTTTCAAACTTTATCAAAACCAAAGCATTGAGGCATATAGTGCTTTTTCCTATAGGTTACTTGTTTCACTCAGCAAATGCACACTGCATTTCCACACCTGGAAAGCTGCATGGACTCCTTCCATGCCGCACAACATGTCAGCAAATTAGTTAATCATACAAAAGTCAGACAAGCTCTTTGGTTTGGCCAGTCAGACATCTGTTGGTGGCAAATGCTGTGTCTGTATGCAAGCTGGTGTCAAAGATGTTCTTTTGACTTTCTGATTTAAATGTCTTATTTTTTTCTGAGGTTGTGATGGTGGGTAGGGGTGGTGGTGTTTGGGATTACAAGGGCTGACTGTAGCATCTCTAAGTTTCTGGGGCAAGGGAGGGCCGGGGTCCTGTGTGGGGTTTGCGTTCACAATGTGTTAATTACAAGTGATTGTACTGTTTTGTATTGTGTAGGAAGTGTTATGTATGCATATTTTCAATAAATCATTCAGGGTTTTAACAATGGTCCATGGACATTTCATAGAGCAGGAAAAACATAACATTTTATGGTAAATTCCCCACCCTTGAAAATGTCTAAAGAGCAAAATGCTGTGAATTATTACATTACATTTTGAAAGCTTGAAAGCAGACACAACTGGTAGAATCTTCAATGCCAAAATTTAGGAATGACACAAATTGCCAATAAAATAACATTATTTTAATTAACTTGTGTTGTTGACTATACATTTTATCCTGCAACTTTTCTCATCTCTGCAACAGATGTGGACTTAACAATAACTTTCAGAACATTAAAACAAGGACAATTTGTAATAATTGACAATATAGGTTACTGCTGCTATCCATGGGGGTCTGAACTGTTGTCATTGTAATTAACAATTTTACAAAATGAAACCTTTTGAATAATAATAAAGTCTCCAAAATGTAAGTTGAAGGAAGCTGAAACCATGAATAATAAACAGATTTAGTACCCGAGTTTACTTTAAGTGGGAGATAAAGCTTGAGAGGTTCTCGCAAGACGTTTATTATTCTTACCATTGTTTTATTGAAAATATACATTGAATCAAAGTGAAGTAACATGGAGTAAATGGATGAGAGGCTTGAATATTAAAAGTAATAACAACCCTAAGAAATATACATTTTATGAAAAACATCAGAATAAGAATTACTTTTATTCATCCTCCATGGGAAATTCTTTTTGTTACAGACATGTAAGGAAACGAAAGGTGGAGTTATCGAAATAAAATATCACAATCACTTTTAGAACAAAATAGTATAAACCTGTCCTTTATAAAGAAAACCGCCGTATAAAAAGAATAAATGTACATTTTAAACTTGCTGTAAAATGCACCCTCACAACATGTCGTGTAGGAACACTTTTACAAGTGAACTGAAGATTGCACAATGACTTAACAAAGAATATTTTACAGTACAGAGTTCAGAAATTTGATGGCGACAGGCAGGAATGATCTCCTGTGTTTCTCAGCGGAACAGCGTGGATATGGCTGAACGAACTCTTGCAGCTGACCAGCACGTTGTGGAGCGGGTGAGAAGGAAAGAATAATCATGATTTTTGGATAACATCCTCCTCTGCAGCGCCACTTCAGTTATAGATTCACAGGACTTCATCCAAAAATGCTCAGTAATAAACAGCAAATATTCACTTCAATATACAAGAACTACAGCAAAGCCAGACATGTTTACTCCGTCTGAAAGGGGCGTGGCTGCGCGTTTACGTCACGACGCACGACCCCTCCCTCGGCGCTGTTCCCTGTTCCTTTGCTCCGTCTCCGCCACTGTCTGTGTCTGGAAGCGGAAAACAGAGCGCTACCATCTAACGAGAGGAGAAGACGAGAGGGGCACACAGGCTGCCCCGGCTCCCTTTGGCAGGCATGGCGGCTCCGTTAGCCCACTTCGACGAGGACTGGCAGGATTTTAACGAGTTCAAGCCGGCCTCGTCCCAGGAGTGCGACGAGGACCAACTCAACTCCAATGTGACCGACTCCACCGCCACCACCTCGGGCCTGGACGATTTCTCCGACCTGGACAACAGCTTCTGCGGGGAAATCTGCAGCTTCAAGTCCATGGAAGATCTCGTCCACGATTTCGACGAGAAGCTAACCGTGTGTTTCCGAAATTACAACACTGCGACAGAAAACATAGCGCCCATCAAACCCATCACGGAGGACAACTATCTGAAAGATGACGAGTAAGTGTTGTTATTTTGACAGTACGCTAAGCTAGCTGTAACTTTTTAGTCGTTAGCATGTCATCTTAGCATGTCAAGTTAGCCAAAGCTCACTGTAGTCATGTTTTCCTTTTGAGACAGTTGCCTTACACGTTTAATTCTTGTTAATTTGCAGTACTTTGAATATATTAATACATAACAATGAGTCAAAGCTACTGTAAATGTATATAAGATTAGTGTTGGAGCAATGGTTGATAAATTAAATGTATACTTTCAGTTTTGGTAGATGTTTTTTGGGCGTTAATAGACTTTCCTGGTTGATAGGTGGGTCCTGCATTGCCACGTTTCCAAAATGTTGCATAGAAGTGAGTGCTGAGATTGATTATCTTTATGCTTTTCTCTACCAGTTGTATGTTTCTGGGACCGATATTGACAAAAAACGAAATCTTAGTTTAATATGCAGACGATATTTTATCAATACATCAGGAAATGTGCCTGTAAATGTCTTGGTTGATGTTCAAGTTTAGCGCAAAACATTAGTGGACCATAAAAGGTAATCACAAAAGGGCAGAAATATCACTTCAATCCTTGTTTGGAAGATTACACTTGACGTTTTGTCTCCTTCAGGTTTTTCAATCTGTTTTTTATTGTAGTCAACACACCCAATATAGTAATTTCTAAAACAAAATAGCGTTATTTTTTAATATATTCATATATCTTTCACCTCTAGTTTGAGTGACAAGATGTGGTTCACCTGTTTTCTGAGATAAATCTATTGCTCATTGCCATTTGCCACATAAATTGCACAATTCTTTTGTAACTACCGTGCAACGTTCTATCTCTGCTCCCCATACACCAACTTACATTACAGTGCATGATTCATCCTACTTCTGCATAATATGGTCTTCCTCTTCTACAATACATAAACCACCCTGTCAGAAACATTTATCAAACTCGGGAAATAAAGGATTAAGCACAGAGGCTGAGAAAACCGAACAAAATAATTGGAAAGCAGCCTGCAACCCAAGGAGCAGCCAAAGTCTTTTCTGGCTGACTACACTTTGAACGTGCCTTGATAATTAAAAAACAGCATTGACAAGAAGAACTAGATTTTTTTTTAAATGTTCAAACTGACATTAGTTTCAATTTTATTATCACATACAGACAAATAAACGTGACTATCCAAAAGCAAAGACAATGCTAGTTTTTAATTTCTTCTCAGCATTGCTTCAAAAATTTAAGTGAAGGCAAATTAAATTGTGTTTTTGGCTGCTGCTCACGTGCCTGGGACAGTGTCAGCTTGGAGCACAACTTATATTCTTCTTTGCCAGTCATTGTTGCCCTTTTTAGCTCAGCTCCCCAAGTCGTGTGTGACCCTTTCAGGGAGAAACATGAAGGTTACATAAACATGACTCTGTGTGTGTGTGTGTGTGTCCGTGTGTGTGTGTGTGTGTGTGTGTGTGTGTGTGTGTGTGTGTGTGTGTGTGTGTGTGTGTGTGTGTGTGTGTGTGTGTGTGTGTGTGTGTGTGTGTGTGTGTGTGTGTGTGTGTGTGTGTGTGTGTGTGTGTGTGTGTGTGTGTGTGTGTGTGTGTGTGTGTGTGTGTGTGTGTGTGTGTGTGTGTGTGTGTGTGTGTGTGTGTGTGTGTGTGTGTGTGTGTGTGTGTGTGTGTGTGTGTGTGTGTGTGTGTGTGTGTGTGTGTGTGTGTGTGATCACAGTGTTGAGTCGATGTGACACATGGGTTCACAGCATCCCTCCTCGGCTCACTGATCAGAGCCAAGAACTAGAACAACACGTGCGGACAAATATTTGGACTGTTGAGGTGCTTTTTATTATGTCTGATGTAAACCTTTAAGTGTACAGTGCCTTTAATTTGTCTTTTTATGTCTTATTTATAACCCTTTTCTTTAGAAAGTTACATTTTCCTGCTGGGAGCTGGTCACATGCAGGCAGTGCATATTAAAAACAAGAAGAGTGAGTTTAGGATTTCACACGTTTGTTTTTTGCTCATGGTGCTCATGATATTGTTCAGCACACATTTTCCAAAACACAAGTGTTTCCAGTATTCCATGAACCAGCAAATACTAAATGCAATTTTAAGAGCAAATGACACCTGTTCATTAGTAGCGATGCCACAATACCAAATTCTAGAGTTAGGAATTGAGAGAATTGAGAAGAAACCTCACAATTTGACTATCATGCACAATTATTGACTTTAACACCATGACCAAACAACAGTGAAATCCTCTTCACACTGTCTAATAGATCATCATTCTAGAACTTGACCAGATTTTTAAAAAAATCAATAAAGCTGAAAAAATAGAATAAAGTTAAAGTGACAGAGAAGTGACAGAGAAAAAGAAATACACTTTAATAATCTTGGCATCCCTACCAATGACTTTGTAATAAACTGACAACATCTTGTTTCACAGTTTTACTGTAAACTTGTGGGTAACAGAATCCATGCTGCCGTCTGTTTCAGCATCATCTTGTCGCTCCTCAGCATGTCTCACTGTAAATACTCCAATCTGTTTGTCTGGTGTTTTTGAAATATTTTAGTTTTCTAGACACAAGAAATTGGGTGGACAGAGAACTGGACGCACATGTGAATAATGAGTAATTCTTTGTCAGTGTGAATGGAAAGTAAATGCACTTTGTCTTACCTCCTGAGACATGACAACATCTTCTCAGTTGCTAGTAATACTATAATTATCAGTGTTTGTTTATAGTGATACAACTAATGCCAGTTTATTGTTTTTAGGGTGTGGAATGCACTCACTGATAACTACGGCAACGTGATGCCAGTGGACTGGAAGACCTCGCACACTCGCTCGCTGCATCTACCCACCCTCAACCTCATCGAGCCAGAGGTAATGCACAAGAACGTTCAAGTAGGGCTGAACAAGTTTGAATACTTTGATACAAACTCTAATGATTGCAATTACATTTGATACATTCATTCATAGAGACAAATAGTTTGCAGTTTGTTCTTCTGCAGTTAATCTGTTTAACCACCTGCTTCTTATCTTTCTGTCCAAAATGAGCAGAAACTAGATAACCAGTCTCTGGACCTGTCTGACGATGAGGACCTGAGGGAGCAGATGGACATGCACTCCATTATTGTCTCCAGCATCAGCGACGAGCCCCTCTTCACAGCCGAACAGGTGCTTGTGTAGAAAACAAATGGGTCTAAAGCTCTGGGACTGGGAACACTGGTGGTGCGCTGGAGTTTTCTGGGCTGAACAATGTTGAGATGAGGATGGTTAACAAAAAGTTAAAATGAATAAAATAAATAATCATTATATGCACAATAATCCCGTATTCAGACTGCTTGCGGTGCAGCTCCAGTGCAGTGACCACAGGCATTCCAAATAATTAAAACAAGAGGAGTGCGGTTGTGCCAGCAGAGGTTGCGCAGTGCTCCGGATTCTTTCTGTTGGAATGACATTTTGGCAGATGCTACAGCCCTCTGCATGCTTGCCCCCTATATAAAGGGTTAGTTAGGTTGGAATGTGGTTTCGCGAGTGTGCGATGATATATTTTTGTTTTATCTTTTATCACCTTATAGTCTTGAAATGTTTTCAGTTATCTTCAGTGATTGATACCCAGTTTAAATGGTGCTCAACAGTCCTACCAACTTCAGAGCCTGCAGACACCATGTTGCTCATAAGTCCCAAGCAAGCGTTTAAACTTTTATATATATGTTCCAAATCTATGAGAAATGAATGCACATTTCCTGAAGCAACAAAAAATGGTTTTGTGACCGTTGCTGGATATATTACTTTTCCTGTCTTTAATGAGAGAAACATTTCAACTATTTGTGCCTCTTTTTGTTCAGGTAATCGAGGAGATTGAGGAGATGATGCAGGAGTCTCCAGACCCGGAGGATGATGAGAGTCCGTCCCACTCAGACCTGTCCATGCTCTCACAGGACCTCCAGGGGCTCCGGCGATCAGGCTCCAACTCCAGCTACGAGGACCGTGAGTTACAACAAACAAACACTTGTTAGAGACAAAACTATAGTTCAGTTATTTTAAAAAAAAAATCCCCACACTTTCCTTGTCATCATAGATAAAGTTCAGTTATTATTATGTTTTTATAAACCTGCTTTTTTGTGTGCACGTGAATGTCATTGTTCTTTTTCCACTCCACCAAATCAGTCAGTGAAGTGTAACAGGCCGCAGGGGCCAAAACGTGATCAAGGCTGCACACATTTGCACATGACTAGACGTAAATTGTTATGTAACATAAAATCTCTACTATGAAAACTGACAGCTCGTGCTATGCTCTTACGTTACATAATCAACTGCATGGAAGTGTTTCTACTGTATGTTTGATCCGCTGGTCATTGACCTCAAGACAGCCAGGGTTTTTAAATCAACCTGAATATTTTGGATATAAGAAATAAATGAATGCAGACAAACTACACACTACAAACATCCAGACTGATCCTTTTTATGTTGCTTTTAGAGATTACAGTGCACTTTGTATATGTATGAGCAAAAAACATGCAAAACATGTTTGACTAGAAGCACACTTTTTCACATCCTCTTTGAAATTGTTCATTTGAGATAATATTTGTCAAACTCAAATCTTAGTACAGTACAACTACAGTAAATCACTTTAGGAATTTCATGGTTCACGTTTAACAACATCCATCTACTAATTATTTATTTGAGCTTGATCCACACTAGACCTGAATTAGCACACGTTTGACATTTGGAACCAGCACTTCCTGTATTTGCATTATAAAGATTACAATTGTAGATAAGCCAAACACAACATGTCATTCATTCGTTCCTGTTCCCACACACTGTCAGGGTTGCGACAGCTGTCTGTGTCGGAGCTGACAGAAACTCTGGAGGAGGTGGAGTCAACCATCCGCCGCTTCAGTGAGGAGCTCATCCAAGCGCTGGCCCTTCGAGATGAGCTGGACTACGAGAAAGAGGTACAAACGTCTCTGGAGTGCGATCATGTAGCGCTGTGCGTGTTGTTAAGAGATAGTAGCACTGCAGCACTATGGGTTAACGTTATATTTACACCTTTTGACTTTAGGATAAACCTGGGCAATATGGTGAGAGAAATCTGAATTGTGATCTCATTCCTGCTATTTTGGTTAAATCGACAATGTTCTCTTGAATGCAGCTCTTCTCAAACACATTTTTCCGTCACTCCTCAAGCCTCAGCAGGGCCTTGAGTGACAGGTGGATTTAACCAACTGCCATGAAGTGTAAACTCTCAGAAGAAGCAGATAACTTTAGCTTCCTCTTCAAAGCAATATAAAGATACTTTACTTTACATTTGTTGTAAATTGTGAATTGTGATAAAAATCGACTTTATGATCTGGCTCCAAGAAAATTGCCGTATACCTTTTTGGCATTTGATCCACCCCTGCTTTAGGATTTGAATTACATTGGTCTTGACAAGGAATGGGCCTTTTTTTTGAGCCAATACCAATATCCGATATTTGGCTGGCTGTGATTGCTGACAACTGATGTTTACCAATTAAGTAATAATAAAAATGTTAGGCCCTTTGCCTCCTGGCGCTCGGGCCTAATAATGAAGTGTATTTATTTATTTATTATTGTGTAAACATATGGCTATATGTTTAGCCTAATTGTTCATATCTTTGCATTTTTTTCTGATACTGGAACCGATATGTCACTCATTCCTAGTTTTGACTCTAATTGAAGTGTTTGAATAAAGGGATTTTGATATGTAGATATATTTTTTTTCAGACATCATTTTCTTTGAGTTGACTTTATGAGGTTGTAAACCCCAAATAATATAATAATATAACCCAAACAAATTTCATGACCCATAAATGACCTATCTTAAAACCAGTCTAAACACTTGTAATGTAATGTTGTAATGTGAACTTAATTTAACTTGTATGTTCTCAATAATTTGTCCTTGTTTTATTGTCAACCAGGTAAAGAACAGCTTCATTTCGCTGCTGATCGACGTCCAGAACAGACAAAAGGAGCACCGGGATCTGCTACGGAAAAGGAAGAAGATTCGAAGTACTGTCACCACCGGACCCAATGGACAGAGGATAACCAGCACACACATCCCTGGCACGGTGAGAAGTGCTAAAACCCCAACACAAAAAGTCTCTGCATGGATCTTTGAACAGGGCGTAGAGCACAGAGTAATGCATGAAGACTGCATGTTTTCACAGACTTTGGGTCCGCTCTCAGTCAGATTTATTCTCCTTTTTAAACACAGAAACCTTTTAAAAATGTTTCTACTCTTTGCCTCTGCCTCCTTTCACTTCTTTTAGCTTCTCACCATAGAAGGACTCTCCAATGCTATTCACAATGGCATTCGTCAAACTTTTGGCAGCACAGGAGGGGACAAGCAGGTGCCCCGCTCTCTTTTATGAATTCACATATCTCCACTTTTTTTTCCCCACTACATTTTAAAATTTCTTTACAGATGCGTTCGGTGCCAAAACCTGTTTGATTTTGCTTTGATTCACGCAGTATCTTTATTTTTTACTGACAATTTAATAACCGTCATTCTTTTTATCATTTGTTGTTTTGTTTTGCATGTGTATCATTTGCAAATTGACTGACTCAAAATCAATTCACGTTTTACATATAAAACTTACCGTGCATGATCTTTCCTCCTTTAGTATCTGACGACAGTAATCCCTTATGAGAAGAAGGCCGGTGCACCGAATGTCGAAGACCTTCAAATTCTGACAAAAAGTAAGTAAATAAAAAGACAAATGATATAAAATGAGAACAAAAATGAATATTTCAGTAGTAGTAGTAATAGTTCAATTGTAGTAGCCGGATAACAATATTCAGATGATATTATCGCAGTCTAAGAGAAATTTGTAAAACATGTCTTTGAGCGTATCAGTTGAGGTTTACCCCATGGTCACAGAGAATTCTAATGTGAAACGTCTGTGAAATGAAATGTCTATAATGAATCACAAAAAATCAACTCTTATTTGAAAGTTTATAACATAGCCTTAAAAGAAAATCTGCTCTTTTTGTAGCACTTTTTTTTTTTTTACAAAAGCGATATACCTAATGTTCAAATTGCATATCTTCAAAACAATATTGACAATATTATATAAATTGCCATGTATTATCCACTTATAATGGTAAGTCTAATGCTAAAAACACTAATTCGGCTTTAATATCTCTCCAGTTCTTCAAGCCATGAGAGACGACAGTGAAAAGGTTCCAGCTCTACTAACAGACTATATCCTCAAAGGTAAAAGCTGTTTTTGTGTCAAATTAAAATAACGTCTCAATGTTAAAGTCTATATGACAGGTTACACTACACATTTCACTAAAATGTATCGGATTATAGATTTTACCATGCATTTTGCCCATTTGTCCACACTAAAAGTCAAGTTTTTGATGTTACTTCCTGGTTGAACATGAACAGCAATTGTGACATAGAGGTAATTCCACAACTGTTACCTAGCAACCATTTTGAAAACAAGGCCCAAAATCCATATACATTAATTACACAATAGTTAGGATTTGACAAATAATAATACCTGATAACATACCTGATTTTGTTGAATGATAGATTTAAACTGTCGGAAAAATGTGTCAGTTGATCATTTACTGTCTCTTTATTTTCACTGGTATGCTGCTTTTTGATGACATACTTACTGGGTTTCTGTGGTGCATTAAATTAATTATGGCAAAAATAAGTCCTTAAAATGTATTAAAAAGTATTAAATTCCCACATGCATTAAATCTAAAACCATTTTGACAAAAAAGATTCATCCATTAGAACAATCAATGACAGGTAGAAATGAGCATCGTCTGCTACAGCCCTTTGGCCAATGTTTATTGTACACTGTCCCTGTACAGATAATAACCAAATAGAAACCTGATAAAAATAAGAGCAAATAATGATAATAAATACTTACTGGTAAATACATTTGCATGGTTTAAATTTCATATTTCATGTAAATTAGCTTTTTGAATATTATTAGTTCATTGTATTCTGGGTATTCTGCTTCCTGATGGAATGGTTAGAAGCCTGTAGTTTTGACGCGATAAAAGCATAAACGTCTTGTTTTGATGTTCATCATGTCTGCATTAAAAAGTATTAAATTTGATTTGCTAAAACTTGCATAAACCCTGTACATAAAGGGATTTCATTTTAGAACTCGGCTCTACTTCCTGTAATTTTGAACTTTTATTTTTCAAATTTTCTACACAGCTGCAATTACACAAATATAAAACTATGCAAAAATATTTACCACAGCTCCCACTAAACTAAGTCATAATTTTAAAAAAAATCTGAGAACCTGTCATATTGACTTTAAGCCTTCACCAGCACAAATATCTACCTCTGCTTGCTCCTTTATGATAAATAATGGGTCTTTTTCACTTCTGACCTGTCCCCTGTCTCCTGTCTGTGCTGTCCTATGGTAGCTCTGGTTTGAGAGCGGTGGAAACAGGTTTGTGAGGCTCTAACGCATTAACACAGACATCCTCCTTCTCTTTCAGCCCTGTCTGAAAAAACTCTTTGTCCTTTACATTTTCCTCAATAGAAGCACCTTCTCTCCTCACAGCAGGGGCTCTCCCTCACTCACTCGTCTCTGTAGCTTTTGTGCCACTCTGTCAAGCTCTCTCTCTCTTCCTGAAACATGTGAATCTTTTGTCACGCTGTACAGACATGTGTCAATAAATTATAATGACTTATGCTACTTGTTGTTCCACCAATTGTACTTTGGAACACAGAGTTACTAATTTGTTTGTCTGGCCAAATAAATTTCACCAAATTAAAGAAAACTGGAAGACGCTGGGCCGTATGTTGTTATCTTAGCAGCGTGGGCCGTATAAGCTAATTACACCCGTAAGTGACAATAAAGGCCCCTGAATACTCCAAACCTGGTGTTTGATCTTTTGCGCTACATTAACCTGAAACACGTGACCACACAGACTCATCATGAAATGTGATGTCTGGTCTTAAAGGTAAAATATTATTATAAGTTGACTTTTTTGAGCTTTTAACCGTGTTCTAACATTGTTCCATCATTAATAACATACCTGGAGTTGAGTATAGCTCCATCCAGTTCACTAGTTTGATGACTCGTTGACCGTCAAAAACACTCCCTGCTGAACTCTCTTGATGAATGAGGTTTTTCCGATATCTGAAGTCCAAGAATCTTCTGCTGTTTTGAGTGTTAAATCATCGCCAGACTCGTTCTGAGCATTTCTACTAAACACGATCACTACAACTGCCAAGGCTAACTCATTTAATGCATTTCTTCACAAACCTCATTTTTAGCTTGTGTAAGTGCTATGCAGCCGGTAGATGGCGTCTAAACTCAGTAAGTTCAGTGGGAAAAGCGGCCATACAGATGTTAATGATTTAATGATTTAATGATGGGCAAAGTGAAGCCTCATGAAACTGCAAAGCATTTGAACCAAATTGTTCGAAACACACACATTTTAATTCTACAACATCCTCAGTGGTTCGAACCACATCCAATGTGCTATGAATGCCAATAAAATAACTTCACATTTTATGTGTGTGTATTATTGATATATTTTTATTTCTAGAATAATATTAATATAAAAGAATAAAAATTAGATGAAAGCGAGGAAATGTTTTACAATTTTGGGTTTACTCAAAAATTAGCTTACAATTTCCTCCTGTGTATTTTATTTATGTATGCATTATTATCTTACTTCTGAAAAGCAGCAAAACTCCAGAAGTATGCGGAGATTCTTGACACTTTGATCCATCCTGCAAAGGATGGGTCTCAAACTCAGTTTTTCATGTCTGTCAGAGCAGAGCGCTAAACACCTCACCATGTGACGCTGTTACGCACATTTACCATCTTGTACTGTAGACAGAGGGCGTCTCCGTCTGGGAAAGTTGCACAAACTCCTGACGATGTGACTATCCTTGTGACTACCCTATTACTTATCTCGCTTTTCATGAAGCCTCAACGTGAGTCCGATGTGCAAATGTGAAACAACAGCTTCATGAATATCTAGACCATCTCATTTGACAAGCGCGTCGAATTGTATTTTGGAGCAGCGTTTCGAGTGTCGAGGCTTCGAAAACCCGTTTAGTTCTAAAACATGAGATACCAAACTACCAAAGGTTCTCAAGAGCATGTTGAAAGGCTATTAACGATACAAAACCTGCATAATATTTTCCTTCAGATTGCAGGGAATTTGGCTTTAGATAGTTTCTTTAGCTATAAGAAATATCTAAGTACAATTTGATTCTGTCGACTGGATTGAAGGCCTTTCGCCACTCATCCAAGTAGTTCCTTCAATAGCTTCACTCTTTACACTTTTGTTAAATTTTCTTTTGTTATGGAACCAACCTGGACAACGGAGGGACTACGCAGATTATATAATTTTCCTCTGAAATATGCGAAAAGGGCTTAAAATTAACTTATTGGCATGTGTTTGTACATTTTCTTCTCTGCCCAGCTTGTAGCAGCACTTCCTGGTTCACTCTTCATCTGTAGCTTGCACAGTTCCTCATCTCCTCTACAGTAGTTACTTTGTCAATAAAATAATAAATAAACCACTGCTCCAATGACTTAACGTTTTGTGTCTCCACAGTTCTGTGTCCAACGTAAAGCCTCGGACCTGTCTCGTGTTTCCAGAGCCTCGGGAACATCACTGAGGGTTCTGGTATTACCCAAAATGAACTCAAAATCCCAGCCTTCCACTTTTAAACAAACTTTCCCCTTGTGGCATTTTGAAACACATTTATTTTTCACTATAAATCTGAAAGGATGATTTTAGCTTGGTACCTTTTAACTTTTTAATGCCTAATTGCTATAAAAAGTCTGCACAGAGATGCCAGTAATCAGTATTAGCTAAAATATTTTCCCAGCAACCCAGCATTATTTAAGGCAATTTTAGCAAGCTTTTCTGGCTAAGAGGCAGGTCTCTGTTTTATAAATTGAACGCATTTGCATCTTGGTAAAACCTGCCTAGATTCTTGATGGTAATGGCATGTAATTTAATGAGAATGAAACTGCTCGCTGAGGACCGAAGAGCAGGCCCTTTAGTTTTTGCATGTCAGTTTAAGAATGACACTTGGTCTTCGCTTTTTGATGGAATGTTGTAATGAACTATTTTGTATACAAATAAGAAATTGCACAGTTTGTAGTTTTTGAAAAGGGAAACTAAACCGAAAGACTTGCTGAATGAACAAATGATATATTTTTGAATTGGGTTTGTAGACATCTTTGAGTAACCGCTTTCATTACTCTTGTATATGCTGCCTAGAGATCCCTCCCACACACTCACTCCCTCTTTTTACATGTAATACCTCATGTTTTAGATCGTAACGCCATCTCATTTTATTGCGTATTAGCTAGCTTGTACTTTCTCTTCGCTTGATATCGTGCACGTCATTGGTATTAGCTTTTAGTTGATGTTTCTCATATAGTGAAGCCGTCGAGGGTCGTACGTCTTGCATCTCGTTTTCATCAGTGTTGCTGGTTTATAAAATATCCAGACTTAAGAGCTTCCGTACCCAGTTTACGTTGACATCACTGAGTAAAAACATCGTTGATTTAACTCCGCAATGAATCTAAAATGCATGTCTAACTTAAAGCTCGCCAGCTAACACCGGTGCTCCTCCCAAAGTCAGGTCTAGAGTAGATCTCAGGTTCCTCCAGTGTTACAGTGTCAAAAAACTGCAATATCATTGTTTTAGCAGGAAATAAATGTACTAACTTTCTACGTAGACTCAAAACGTGGGTAGCAAGCTGATTTTGAGCGATATTATCAAGCAAAATGTACTCTTTTAGTTCTAGTAAAGTAATAGCAATAGCTGTGAGATGGACACACTTCAAAACTTGATTAGTTTGTTGTTTGCAGTGAGAATAAACGTAACATTTACACTACTAGTTATTCAATCATTAGCAATTTAATCTACACAGAAACAGGGAATAATTTAAAAAATGCTGGAAATGGAATTACACAGAAATGTTTTATTTTGGTCTGTTGCAGTGAAAGACAAACAAGCATCAATATTGGTGCATTATTAGACTGTACGTAGCAGTTATTTCTAATGTTGCCAGCGCTGAGCATTGAAAACTAGCATGAACTGCATGCACTTTACAGTTTGAAATGAAATTAGTGTATGAATCAACCAAAAAAGGGAGAAAAGCATGTTGCAATGATGGACAAAAATTAGTAAAAAGGGAAATTATAAATTGATTGCATTTTTTTTTTTCAATGGAAATAAATGACACTAACTGTACATATCATACTGTTGGGTTACAGTCCATTGAATGTCACTGAAAGATATTTAGCATGTAACATATCGACAAAAGTCTTGACAATTCGAGATTTATATTTTTATCCTAACAAGCCGGGAGATGAGGCCTCCTTTTAAAATGCCTGATCATTTTGTACATTTAACCGACAACCTTTTGTTTTTAATACTTGTCATTCCCCAGTGAAGGGGTTTATGTTTACTGTCTCAACATGTGGTACCGCAGGACATTAATTTATTATGTAAATGTTTGTTTTATAACCTTATTATTGACTGTAATGGTACCAGTGTTTGTGCCCACATTTCAACTTGTTTCAAATTAAAAAAAACTGTGAAGACCTTGCATTGACGGTTCTTTTACTGTGTATCTAAACATTATTTTAATTAGCTTTTGCATGCAGTGTTATTGAATTTGTGCTGTCAGATCTGAAAAGGCAAACACAGATAAATGGCACATTGGTAAAACCTCCATCGAGAGGATTTAAGATTTGTTTAAGTTGGAAGAATGTATGTAATGCCATATGTGTGTAATTAATACAGTAGTGTCGAGCGGCTTAAAAAAAACAAAAAACGAATGTGTATAAATGATAATAATAGTACAAAGTTCATAGTCATTCGTTAGCTTTGGTTTTGCGATTTAAATGCAAATCTTCAAGTCCATTTGACGCCAAAGAACAAAATAATTTTGTTTTTTCAGTCTAAAGAAAGAAAGACATTTACAGAAGAAAAAGATGATCCCTTGAGTTCAAAGATCATCCCCAGGTCACAGGTTGGTATCAGTGAACATGGTGTGCTCTTTCTTCACTGTACTGAAGCCTTTAATGGAGTCTACAAATTCTTCATCGTCCATAAACTGAAAAATAAAACCATAGATTAACATTGAAAAACTAACAAAGCGCCCAAGCTCTTGCATGCATTCGGCATACATTTTTGGGGTCCCTCACCATCCCACTGTCATGGCCGGAGATGTTGGGGTCCCAAATTTCACTGTCTCCTGTCAGAGATTTCCCGTCCATCACTTGACTCACACTGCGCCTCAAAGAGTTAACGCTCAAGATCCCCAGCTCACCCTCAAGGTCCTCCTCACATTTGGCTTCTATCACCTCCTGGTGGACAAACATGGAACTGTCAGGAACATGTTTGAATCAGATCCATAACATAATTCTGTAGTATTTTGTACCTCAATCTTTAGGGTGAAGCCCTTGAGTGTAACACTGTTGGAGAAGGCAGTTGTGTCCGGCACTGTGTCAAACTGAAAAAAGATAAATTTGTAAGTCTGCATGAGAGGTATGAATATCATTTGACCTGAATAAATACACAGGTGAAATGGAGGTCAACATTTAGTGAGTTAATCATTCCCCTAAGATTTCCATTGTGGACCTAGTAACTCTTGACACATGAGTGCACTACAGTTTACTGTGTTTATGCTCAGATCTGTTGGATAGATGTGTCTGTCTCATGTGTTTTCTGCTCCTCACTCACCAACATAGAGTTACTAGGTGGGTAAATTGCCATGGGGCTCCTCTTCTCCATGGTTATTGCCACCAGCGGGGGCCTCTCTCTGCTGAAGGGGGGCTTATTCAGGGCCTGATGCAAAAATGTAAAACTTACTAATTACATTTCATCAAGTCACTATCAAGCATTCATTGTAATATGTTTCTGAACACACCTTATTCAGCACAATAGCAAGAATAATGGCCAGCACCAACAGGGCGATGGCTGCCATGACGACAATGAACCACAGCTCCTTGTGGAATGGAGTGTCAGCCTGTGCCCCATCCGCCCCACGCTCCCCTCCTCCTGCCCCTGGAGGAGTGGCACCTGCTGCATCTGTGGGGCACAAATGATAACATTAATATTGTAGGCTACAGTGTAGAGGATATTTGGATCGCACAACATGTCTTTTTCTGAAGTCTATGAAGCACGAGAGAAAGTCGATCACATCAGTGTAGAGATAACAACAGTAACAGGATGCAATGTCTGTTCACCCTAATTCTGCAGATAAGGGTGAATGTCGTATCACATTTAAGTACAATTCTGTACATAAATGTGGTACAATTCTGCATGTACGATTATGATTCTGTGGCTTTCTTCAGTATTTTGGGATAATAATAGCTGATCTAAACCTCGACAAGAAACTATAACACATAGAAACATTAAGATATACTTGTTGAGTCCAAACAGAAAGACTCACCAGTGCTGAGGTCCGTGGTTGGGCCGGGGATGGGGCTGCTGGCAGCCCCTCGTTGTGTGATACATGGATCAGAAGGTCACACCTGTCGCACCATCAATATTTTACACCTGAGACTCTGGCGACTGCACCAGAACACAGAAATGTCCACAAGATCAAAAATATCTCAAATGCTCATGCAGCTTGTTGGGTTAAAAATATGTTCCTCGAAAGTGAAGATGTAAAAATAGTTCACCCTTCGCTGTTCTGTGGAATTATCTGACCATCTGACGTCCCATGAGCCTTTGCTTGTCCGCAGCAGTGCCATGGTAACCCACGGTGCCAGGTGTCCCATTTCACTTTACCTGGAGAGGCCCTATCATCTTTTTGCATACATTATCTTTGTACTTTTAAATAAATTACATAACAGTTGTAGTTTATATGTCTGTTTTTACATGTTTACATGTTTTTATGCACTGCTTTGAGTCTGAAATAAAGAGTGATTGATAAATGTAATGTTGGCCTGTTCAGTAAATACAAGTAATTATAAATACTGAAACATGGCCATAAATTGTTTCTCATTTTCAAATTAAATGTGTCTCTTTTACCCTGTATGCATTTCCCATTGCCAATTTTTACATATTACATTTGTGTAAATGCCTATTTTCTGTGTAGAACAATTTTGCAGTGGCTTGAATACTGATAGGTCACAAGGCAGCTTAACCACAAGATGGCAGTATACAGCAACTATGTTGTAAAACTGACTGGAGGCCAAAATATTCAAAAATCATTTTGACAGTAATAAACTATTATGGCTGTCTTAGTGGTGGTAACACAGTAAATGTGTCTCTGGCTTTCCTAAATCACACCTTCAATTGATTAATCTGATAATAACCCAGTGTTTCTGAAACTCTGGTTGTACGTGAATTACTCTGTAGGTCTAGTGTTTGCTCAATGAAAAGTCTATTTAATTTTTTAATTACTGTTTAGAGCTACTGTAGAAATTATGTAGTCCTATTTGAGACCTAGTTTGGCCCTATTTTAGACTTGGGATAGTCCTGTTTTTGACTTGGTTTACAAAACATTTTTCTAGGTGGTACTTGATGAAAAAAAGAAAAAGAAATGAAGAGCCACTAACTTTTTCCATTCCATTTTCATATTCTTTTTAGTACGTATGTTTCTTTTAAGCCTCAGATTTTTTATTTATTTTATAAATTATTATTAAATGGAATTACCCTCAGTTAGAGACAGAAGAAAGTGCCAACTCAGTTCCATGCCGCCTCTAACTGTACATCTTACAGTTGTCCGTCAGTCCCAGTGGTGAGATTGGAGATGACAGACAAGAGGAGCAGCAGCAGATTTAGAAACAGTTTGTGTCTGTGTAACTGCTGCAGGATGCAATAAAACTTTTATACATCTAACAACTGGAGAAGGGAGACAATACACAAAAGGGTTTGTTTTGTTTCTACACCAGAGGACCAGGTCTTTGTCTTTGTTTCAGAAAAGTAGAGAATAAAAGCTTATCTAAATTGGTATAAATTAAATGTACGCTTTTAAAATACGTAAATAAGTAGAAGTAAACGTCGGCCTATGCAGTGTGACTACAAGCTCATGCCTACTAATGCTATGATCATTACAAATATTTAACGACCACAACTACAATTCAGCTCTTACGCATACTTCAACAATACAACAATCAGTCCAGTGCCAGACCGCTAACCAGTTACAATGACAACTACCAACACTATTATAACATCTACTTGTTTTATGAGAACCACTACAACTATACTAATGGCTTATAAAGTCTCCTAATCAAAATAAACTCTATCTGTTGTTGAATATATGTGGGGATGGCTAATATAGCATTGAACCTTCAAAGTTCATTTCAAGGGAGTCAACAGGATAATCTCCGGGTCATGGTTTTTCATTGTTACTAGATGCCCTCTTTTTAATCTTTACGTGCAACTCCCATTTGTCTAATAACCTAATCAACATTCATATCTAGCCTTGATGATTCAGAACAATGTGTTTTTATTGAGGAAGTGATCTCACCCTTGAGTGCCAGAATCAGCCATTTTTACAGCTCATCTCCGCGGGGCCCCATCCATCACCTGCTGTCTGTGGGCCACCGCCGCACTAGACACACACTAACTCATTTAGGCAGACGTTTCACTCAGAATCTCTAACTCACTTACCCAAGACTGATGTGCTGAAAAAAACTGCATTTTGTCTAAATCTCCTGATAGATTTCACTGTGGGGCACCTCAGGGATCCTTCTCAGGACTCTGGTCATTCTGTTCCTGGTCAGTGCCTCCTGACAACAATATATTAAACTAACAGCAAGAAGATAAATATGACAATTTATCAATATAATTTAATTTAATATAATTGTGATTGCTATTAAAAAGATAAGCAGATTTTTTTTTTACATCGGGTTCATCTATTTAAAGGCAAAAATATTTTGGTAAAAAAAATCTCAAAATGCTGTAAAAAGGTGATAAAAATTACCATTATATATATATTTTTTATTTTTTCAATACTGCCCAACCCTAGTTATAACTAATAACGTGGGCCTGTTATAGTAAGTCGTCACTTTACAAAATGCTTTGTGTGACCACTGCAGGCCTTGTTTTTGCCCAAACTTGTTCTTTTTAATTTAAGTCTATATTTTATTTAGCCAAATAATTATAATTATCCAATATGTCTAATAATTGCTTTGGAGTTATTTTTCAGTCATGTTGTTTATTTGATGACATTTTGTTCTTTTATCTAGATTGCTTTGCCAATTTTTTACAAAACAAACAATAATCTAATTTTGCTTGTGTTTCTTTTTAATTAGAATGAGCAGCACTTAGCATCCAGGCTATGCGGCTAGTTACCTAGCATCATGACCTAGCATACGTGTTTAAGGCATAGATGGTTTAATGTGGGCTATCAGGTGATAAATAGAAAAAAGAGAGATGTGAGAAATGAGAGAAAAGAAAATGGCGCCTGTAAACATTTTCTATGTTTTCTGTCAATCTTGCCTTGTCTTGCAGCCATAAATGAAGTTTATGTAAAAATGGGAGAAAAACTGGTTGACAACAGAAAAAAGCAATTTACCGTCCTCTCCTGATATGGGCTACAGCCAGGTAAGGCATTGTTTTAATACATGTTAAAATCAAGAAAAAATACTGAAATTCAAGACTAGCAGAGGTAGACTAGCATCATTTAATGTCTATGTAGGCTATTCCCTGATAGGATATAGAAAAACAGCATTCTTTATTCTCAACAAAATTATAAATTCTATGCTTAATATCTGGAATAATATTTTCCCTCATTTTGCTCCTCATCGTGTAACAATCATCATGTCTTCCATCATCATTATCATCATCATCATCATCATCATCATCACCATCATCATAAAAATAGAGAATGCTCAATTCATGTCTGACAATGCTATAAAACCTAACATGGAGGGCCCACTGACGGTGAGTGGACATTTTGTCTCAGCTTCTGTATCAGCCTTCAGCATTGTGATGACGACTGTCCCTGGAGCCACTGCTAGACTTCATTACATTATGGTTGTTAATTATAAATCTCCATCCAACTGAGCTCTGAAGGGCTCCAAGTGCCATAATGGGCCTGACTTGGAGATGACAGTCCATCGTCAGACAGCACAGCAAATCCACTTACTCGGCTGTAATGAATTGGTTATGAAGTGTTTTAGTTGCTACAGAAAGATGACACTTAGATGCAAGCTCCGCATTAAGGGATCATCTTTATTGCCCAAGAATCCACCTGAGAATGATAGCACAGCACAGCTCAGCCTAACAAAGCTTATTTGCATCTTTGAACATCTCTCTTGGCATAAGACATAACGTTTATATACAGCAAAAAGTACAGTATACATTTAATATTGCTCTCCTATTCAAACAATATACAGATAGTGTCACAGTACCCAAATAAAAACACACTTCTGAGTATAGCGATTCCTTCCCTTCATTTAAGATGTGCGTAAAAGACAATTTCCAGGTTGAAATATTCTTCACACAAGACACAGACAGTAAAAGAGGGCCACCACCAGTTTCCCCAAACGTTATGGCTAAAAGGCAAAGTAGTGCACAAACTTCATCCTATACATACAGTTATATCTGGACATTAATCTCTTCCTTACAGTTTTTGTTAGTTATGTATTATCCGTCTACAACATATTAAGTACACTTCTATTTCATGTATACTCAGTTTTTATGATATGCTATTAATCAGTGCTACAGTGGCATAAGCTATTATATAAAATTTTGTTACAATTTAAAAATATGTTATAAAATTACTGAATGTAATTTCTTTCTTCGATTCTCCATTAATGCCAAAGCAACAATGAAAAACACAGAGCCACTTTTAAATAAATACATGCTGTCACAGAGTCATTTTATGACATTACTTTCCCTGAACATTTCTGCTATTACCAAAGAGGCTTTCATTGTTTTAGTGGATTACATTAGTGATTCCCTTTATTCATCTGCTGTTTCTGAAATGGACCTAGATGTTGCAATACACTGCAGTGTGAGCGTCTCACAGGCCACATCATATTATGGTGGACAATTGCTGGTATATTTAATAGGATGCAGTGCAGTCTTTTACTCTTTGGCAAAACTTGCCTCTTAGGACACATTTATCTTGTCTGTACAAAATTGACAAATAAAATGAAACCATTAAAAGGCTTTCTAAATTCGCTAGGATGCATTAACAGGCTTCAAGATGGAAGAAATAATCCACAATTTTCAAGTATAAGAGAAGTCTCTTGACAAAGAAGCTCTTCTTTTGGCATAAAAATGTTGATGTCTCTAGAAGGCGAGTCTTCTGTTTTTCAGTCCTTCATTTCTCTCTGACCCAGACACAGGTCAGCACACAGCTAGCGTAATGTCTGTATTTGCAGTCTATATTCAGAAAAGAGAAAAATTTTAGGACATTGGGACAAAGCAAAGGGGCACAAAAATAATCCAGCAGCTTTCCATCTCTTGAGTTTCCAGGTTTGAGCAGATTTGAACTTTGAATGCAGGCAAAATGAATAGTCTTTCGATCCTTCATTGAGTTTATGCTAAAGCTAATGATGGTATGTCTGTGTTAGGCTTTTGCCTCCAGCAGTTCAAGGAACAGTTTGTGCATCGGCACGCGTCCATCCTGTTTGATGCTGCAGAAGTGCTGGACGGCCCGTGCAGAGGTCTGCCTCAGGAGGGGCAGCGTCATGATCAGTTTGCCCGCTCTCCGAGGGTCCTCCGGGTGATGTGTGCTCTCATAGTCCTGGAGAGCTCCGTGTAGGACGTCCTGCAGTCTCTGCACTGCCTCTGTGTCTTCAATCTGCATGGAGTCTGTCAGGACAGAACAGTTATATTAGAGTCTCACATATGTATGGCACTGTGAGGGTCATATTGAACGATTCAATATTGCATTAGTATTCATAAAACAGCTGCAACTAACTAGCTACTGCCCAGGACGAACCATGACTTTTATCAATTGTTGCTCATACAGATTGCAATTTTCGTCAACACTGCCGGAATAAATAATAACATAAAAATTCATGTACCTGAATTGGCGAGTGCGATGGCCTTCAAAACCACAAACTCCTCCTTTTCTATGCTCATGCTCTTGTATTTCTTCACCAGCTGCAGGATGGCGTTATTGAGGTCCAGCAGTCCAGCCAATTTTGACTGTTCTTCGTCCATGATGTAGTCCTCGGCGTACACCAGCTTGTCCTCCAGGGTCAGCGAGCGAAACACCACTCTCAGAATCAAAATCTCCATCCAGGCACTCTGCAGGAGACTCATCTGGTCAGCAAGAGACAAGGACGGGAAGCCTGCGGGAAACAGAGGAGACAGAACTGCTTAGAGACCAGGTACTTCACATTACATCATAATATATTAATCATTTACCTAATGTTTTTGATATTGACATAACATTGGACAAATTACATGCATTGTTTTATAACAAAAATGCTCATTATTATGTAAGCTTGAAGACGTGAGGAGGAGGAGCAGGAAGATGTAATGGGCATGGGACCAAGAATTTTATTTTCACAATTTTTAACTAATATTTTGCTGTTACAATTTCTTTTTGTTTATTAAATGTATCTATTTGAATTAGGAAACTGCATATTAATCAATGTGTCAGCATAGCAAGCAGCTTAAACAAAAGTATGCCATAGCTAGCACAGTAGCTTTCAACAATCACATTACAAGACACATGTTGATACATTACACAACGTTAAACAATAACCTAAATGTAAAATCAACTTTTTTGAGAAGCCCTCTGAGGCTGCTGCTGTTTTGATTTTGAGCTTTACAAACATAAATTGAATTGAATAGAGACAGACACACAACTTGACTATACATCTGAGACATTTCAAAGAAAACAGTCTATTTACTGTAACAATAACCATCAGAAGTTAAACCAGCCCACGAAAAAAAGCATCAGATTATCTATGGGTGCACGGCTGGTTTGTGTTTAAAAAGACTCCACTGAACCAGTTAAAATGAGCCTTATATTAAAGGAAACATGTAAGTAAAATTGACCCTAAACCTCATGCATGTTTAAGTAATCCTGTATTGTTGTGCCTTTGAGGCTCTGTTTTTACCTCCCCCCTATCCCCGCCCGCAGCTATGAACATACGCGCAAATATATGTTGGGTTAAAACATGTCACACAGATATTTTCAACTATAAAAATACATCAATTAAAATCTGCTGTGAAATTGGTCGTGGGGCTACAGCAGTTTTGAACAGGAAGTTAATGGCCTTTTATTACTAAGCTGTTTTAAATCAATATTGCCGTTTACATTAAACAAAGTATAAAATAATGATCTATGCATGCTAAAGTTTAATACTAAATACCCTTAAAACACATAATATGTCTTTAATATGTAAGAATCAGAAGCTATGGGATCATCCATCTTTGAATGTGAGACAAGCCTCTGTCCACTGTCAACATCTAATAGTTACTGGAGCAGGGACAACACTTGTCCTTAATAATGTAGTGACATGTGTGATTTAGTGAATCATAAATTAATACATGAGAAAGTATACGGATATCCGTCAGTGTATAGCATAACTGTGTATTTGTCACTGTCTATGGTGTAATCCTGATGCAGTTAGACCCCCATGTTCCTGAAAAGATTTTTTTAGGTTTTCCATAATAGAAGAGGTCATAATATAAATAAAAATGCACAAATTGGCTATACTAATTAAGATTTTAGCTCAAATTAGCCCTTGTATCACTATGAATGTTTTGTTAAAGGATTGTGACATTGTGTAAAGGGCAAACAAAGGACAGAGGGAGTGAATAGGTTGTGAATTTAATTAAGCTCCAGGGGACACACCCACTTTGATTAACAATTACACCCCACATGAGCACATTAAACACCAGCACGTCCCCCACATAAAGGCCTCTCTCTCTTTCTGTAATTAAACAGATTATTTTACAGGGCTGAAGGGATGGAGCGTGGGCTGTTTTTATTTTTGACACCATCAGTGACAGTTATCAGGATCCACTGCTCTTTACGACCTCCACAGGGGGGTGTGTGGTGCCGATTTGCCCACCATCACTCCCCGATTGATTTAAAACGCGTCTTTACGGAGTTTCATTGGCCGATAGGGATCAGTATTGTGGCACTTCAACCTTGATGTGGGACAGGGGACTTGAAGAACCTGCGTCAGAAATGTTTATTGTTGCAATATTGGTATTAGGGACGATATATCGGATATCGGTGATATCAGAAGGTTTCCCCAGATAGCGCTATTGGTTTGATATAGAAAATTTAGCTGATATTTGGTACCTATATTTTTCTGCACTGCCCCCAGTTTGTATTCAGTGCATAAGATTTGTCTTTTTTATACAGACTTGTGAGTAAAAATAGAAATAGGCGGCTAATTAGGCTAAACATATGTCTGTATGATTACACAATCATGCCAGAAATTAAATAATTAAGTAATTTTGTTTGTATTTTTATAAAAGTGATAAGTTAATTTTGAACTAACTATATCTTAACATAATTTTTTATGTGATCGAATTACTGACATCATCAAATATAGGACATATATTGGATATTGGTATCGACTCAGAAACTTTACTCATTTTTTCTTTTCTTTTAGGGGTATTGCTACAGCAAATCTTAGCATTCTAGCAGTGTTTTGCATGAATATTATTACAGCCCTTTCTCACAAATCCACTTAAATTTTCCTTCAACAAAAGCAAACAGGAACATTTGACGTTGAGAAAACAATTCTCATGCCACTGTTCATTACAGAGACACAGATCGGCGACAGTTGCTTTCACGCTTAAGTCCGAGCGCCAACTCACTGCGGACTCAAAAAGGCCACAAGCGAACGGGCAGTTGGTCTTTAGCCAGCTCATCTGCCAGTCTGCCCTTCAGACTCCAGCGCCCGTCACTGTCAATCTGCCTGATAGGAGCCGACACAGAGGCAAAGGGAGAGCGGCCCGAACAGTGGCCCGCTCACACTCACCTCCCCCTGGGCAAAGAACTCAGATGGCCGGGGTTTCTTTGCCCAGGACCCCGGTCGTCTCAGCGCAGGGGGCTGTGTGGCCTGCCACTCATCCAGAGCTGATATGACACAGCCATTACGCTTCTAGGGCGGCACCATTTTTAAGATCTGTTTTTGTCGCTGTCATTTTTTCAGATGGCCATTATTGTTCTGTGCTGACATTTTGCATCATCTTGACATCTCATTTTATCTATGGGAACTAATGGAAGTGAATCAATTTCTGTTCAATTTGTGTTATCTAGAATTTTTTAGCTATGTGTGACAAATGTAAAATCTTATGCTTTTTGTAAGATATTTGCACTGATTTTAACAAAAGTTTTCCTCTTAACTTCACAAACTATAATTTAAAATATTCAGAAGATACAATTTCCCCACATTTAACACAAAAGTGCGATATATTGCTACAGAAAAGAAAAAAAAAAGATAATACTGAAACTGCTTTATGCCATTGACATTCACGGCAGGATTCCTCCACACTTTTCTAAAATGGGTTCTCATTTGACCTTCTAATGCTCAAATCTTATTGTAGAACAAAAGTTGTCTGTTTGTCTTTTTGTGTTTGTGTGTTTTGCAGCCTCTGGTGAAAATCTGCTCCATCCGTGGCACTGCTGTTCTACTGGCAAAAATGCTACAAATACTTCCCATCAGTTTGACCGCTTATGACGACAACAGTGGAAAAGAAGTGGACAGCCAAAGCCCGAGGGTGAGTTCTGACTAGAGAGGTGCTACTACGCTTTATATAACATAACAAGAGAAACGCTGATGAGAAACATTAACTGGACAAAAAAGGAGAGTTTGAGGAAATGTAGAGACAAATTAAGATACTGGACTCACTTCCACAGCTGCTGCGTTTGTTTTGTAAGCATTCCCGAGATCAGGCATCAACAAAAAAACACAGGTGTTTCCAGGGTGATGTTTAGGGTGAGGCTAACAACAACTGATAAAGAAACTCAAAGGAAAATAATTCTAGGAGAGAAAAATTTTAGAAATTCTTGTCTGTATTGATGTTAAACCTAAACATTATTGCTCCCTTAAAAATGTCCTTTAAAGGTCAATTTGGGACAACGAAAGCATGTCATATGTTCAAGAAATGTATATAAAAGGTCAGTGTAATTACGATCATTTTAGTTTAACATGACCCTGTATAACCTTTTATATAGGGAACCAGATGTTTTGCTTAATGATTTTTTTTTTTATCCAAGTGCAAAAAAAGGCTTAGTTTTCAGTTTTCACAAGGGTTTTTTTCAATTAGAAGCTGGAGTAAATACATAGTTTATTGCAGTGAATAGGCACTTCTAAAATAATATATCAGATTTTGTTGTTTGTTTGTGTTTTTCCTTTCTACCTTCAGAATACATGCTTTCTTCTGTGTTGCTTGGCCTGACCATCCGCAGTTAGAGCTGTCAACGTAACTGTATACCGGTATTTTAATCCCTGTAAGCCTTCACAATGTTCTTCCCATCTTTTCCACATGCTCATCCAAAACAAAAAACCCAGGATGTTCTTTCTCATCCTCCTTGTCAGCGGGACATCTACCTAAGGCAACTTACGAAATGAGATCTAACTTCAGGAGGCTGTGATCATCTGGTGGCTGAGGACTTTGAGTGCAGAGACTGAACATGTCGCCAGTGCCAGTACCAACAGGCGTCTTGGCATCCACAGCTACAACAATCCTTCTGTGATCTGATTAGGGACTTAATGTGAGTTAAAGTGTGGGAGGGGTAATGGTGGGCCCCAACACAGTCTGCTGTGCGATATTGCTGCAGTATAAATATTTACTAAATAACAAAAATGCTTTAGTCTTATAGAGCTTTTTCCAGATGTCCAATGTCGCTTTACAGTTTCATGCATAATTCATTCACACCATACTTGGTGACAGTATGCTGCTAATGAAGACGTGCTGTCAATCTGCACCATCAGCTCCTCGCAACAATCGCACTGCATACGGCTTAGTTCGCTTCAGAGCACGTTGAGACATCCGAAACTGTCTCCTCTGTTTTAGGTGAACCATACCGTCCCTTTTACGGATTTGAGGGGGATAATGTCCTCCAAAGCAGTCTGTCTCCTGGAAAGTTTTTGAGCAAGATTATTGCATAAGAGAGAACGTGCCACAAACTGAACATCTTTTTGGGAATTGCTAAGATTGGCCCTGATGAAGAGTAATAATTTAGGTTCTATTTAGATTGTTTTTATTAAGAAAACATTTGTCATGTTTAGGTGACGTCAGTTGGTCATGCTCATGAACCAGGTCCTGTGCATGGAGACGCAGACCGCCATGAAAAGAAGTGCGTTATAAAGCGTAAAGCTGGTCTAGGGGACCAGGGCCAGTTGAAACGTGACCATAAACAGGTAAGGTGTAAAGTGTCTTGCAAAGGATATGATCAAAGTATTTTAACTGGACCAAAGGGGGTTCAATGCGGCAGTCTTTGGTGGACGAGCCGTCTAATCACAGAGCCACAAACAACATGTTCAGCCCTCTATAGCTCACCTGTTGTCAAATTATTGTTAGGCAAAGTACTGTATATTTCCCCACACATGACAAATAATGAATGAATAAATATTGTTAATCTTTCATACATTAAACAATAAATCAATATAACAAAAGATTGTGACACAGGCCTATATAACGGGCATGCAGACCCTTAACAGAAGAGCGTGTACCTGGGATGTGTTTGGCCCAGCCGATGTTAACGACCAGCTCGCGGTCGGCCAAATCACACAGAGTGGTCAGAGCCTTGATGTCGCTCTCTGGGACAGTGGGGTCTGGCATGGCGAAGATGCTCTCAGGCTCAGCCACCAGCAGTAGAGACACCACTTTGTTTTCAGGCACACAACCAACTGCAACTAGAAGATATAAAATACTGTCATTGGAAAAGGAAATTAAATCTAACACATAAAACAATCTTTTTAAAAACTTTTTTTTATTTTTTATTTTTTTATTGCGGTTCCTGAAGGATTTTGTGTCAATTGCATCAGGATGTTCCAAATTCCAGAATGGAGGCAACTGGAGGCAAAAGGAAGTAGATCATGACACATTTTCAATTATTCACTGACATTAGAAGTAAATAGTAATAGTTTAACTCTATATAACAAAACAGAAGCAACTAATTTGAATTTCCAGTGTAGAACACATAAAACATGTATTTGAGCTTCACACAAAGTATAATTTGTTGTAAAGTATGTTGCATATGTGAAGATAAAATGAAAAACTGTTGTAGATCAACTTTTCTGTAAGTATGTGTCCAGTAAACCTGAAAGCTTGATTTTGTCATCAAAAACGCTCAGTGTTTTATCATAATTTTCTATTGAATAGACAAATGTAAGGTAAAATACCTTAAAAAGACTTTAGACCAGGCTATATCACTCACATGTGTCTGAGTGGTTTTCATTCGCCAGAACCAACTTAATTTTTATATTTTGTGATATTCTGGGACTAATCCCAGTTCCTTTATTGAAATCACATTATGTTGTTTCATTTCCTTTTGCCTCATTTTCAGAATTTAGAATGTTTTGGGTTTATATAAACTTTTAAAAAGTATAGTCCTCTATAATCTAAATCCAGCTATAGCTCTGCAGTGGAGTCCTGTTTGGCAAATCATACTTCTGTTATATAGATTATGTATCTATATGAATATATGAAATCTGATATTATCATTCAGTGAAACCAATATTGTAACTCGAAACCAAAAGAGAGTATGCTGGTTTCCAACAAATGTTTCAATATTCATATTTCCAGTAATGTTGCTAGAGCCTTGAGCATAATTTGTCATCTATTTACTGTAGATACATTATTCAAGTTTCTTGAATTGTTGAGGTGTTGACATTTGAATTAGCAGAGTCATTTCCTCCGTCATGTTCTTCTAACTGCACTTCACAGTCCACTCGAGATGCAGAGTGTGTGCTTACATGTTTTCTTTTGGGGCAAGGCGTTCTGTGGATGCAGGTACGGGCTGTTCTCTGCGTCTATCCTCCTCTTATACTTCTGTCGGCCTCCGCGAACCCGGTCCAGACGAACACCTGTGAAAAGACAGTCAAGTCGCATATTTTTTACTACTTGTGTCACAATTCTGACATTTCAAACTTGATGTTGATACTTAGGAAAAGCCTTGATACTCAATGCAAATTTTGATATGACAAATGTTTTTTTAATTAAATAGAATGTAATTTTCAGCACATAGCAATAGCAGTTTCTTTAATATTAACATGTGGTCTTATATGAGTTCCGATATCATGACCATTCTAAAACTATTAAGGAAAAGTCTAAACTACAGGGTTTTACTAAATAAGACAGACAAGCATATTTTGTTATTTGCAAAGGATATCATTGCTGCCTTTGCGATTTACTAATGGCTACCACTCAAACTGCGGTTTTGATTTATTTGCGATGTATTGTATCTTGCAGTGGGCGATATTCAAAAATATTGTCTGAGAAAATAGCGTTTCTCCCCTCTGTCAGTCAAACAATGCCAGCTCATCTCCTATTATCTTGGCCTACGTCATCACAGGCACATTACCAGCAGTCAGACTGGACTGGGCTAGACTGGAATTCACACAATTGCAATGTCTTACGGCTCATGTCTCCAGGTCCTGTAGTGGTGGGAATAAACTTCTCTTACGTTAGAACTCCGGCATCGTGCCTCTTTTTTCAACTCTCAGGCTACTTTAATTTATTCTACAACAAATATGAATATTTTGATTTACATCCCAATAACAATAGTCAGACGATATTATGTCAATACAACAGAGATATCTTTAAACGTGTTAGTTGAGGTTAACTACTTCCTAAAGCTCAATATTGCTCAATCATTGTCCCTCCAGACTTGTAGAGAATGCGTTGATGAGCCCAAAGGAGACCAGATCTATTTGGTCACACATCAACACAACACACCTGTAACACAATCCGCACAACTTTGGAGCAGCTGATGACAACTGCTCATCCTAACAAGCCCGGGGACAGCCGGATCAGCGCCGCCGTGAACATTTAAGAGAGCGCACGGGGGCAGTTTGCTCTGGAGAATACCATTAATGCTTGTAGAGGAAACATGTCTCTCTGACTCAGAAGTCTTCAGTAGTGGTTTCGAGTTACCTGCGTGTGTGCGGTGTAAATTGCCATAGTGGCGCTCAATAGATCTATAATGGCACTCCAGTCTGAAAGAGGCTCTCAGCGGGTATTATTTGCCCACTTGACACCTCCGCCTAACACTCTATACACCTCTGAGCCCACTACTTCTTTACATTGAATATTTTTAGGCTATTATATATTGTAGAGACGCCTATGACACTTACTTAAGTATTTGTACATAATGGCATAGAGCAGTCGGTCTGTCACAAGAAAAAATTGCGACATGACAAATGAAAATATTGAAATAAAGAATAATATTGGAACTAAGTATTCTTTTTAAATACATTTTTAACCAAATAAATGTAAAGGTATGGTGTCTGAAAGCCAATAAAGTGTATTATTCATAAAACTACAGAATTAAGTAAAAAGTAAAGTAATTGTTGTTTATTTAATTGATTAACTGTTGCAGCCCTTTTAGTTATTATAGTTAATGAGTCATAGATATGTTAATTATTCAATTCTTTACATGCATTTAAGACAAGAAATATAATATGAAACAGTCCCCTATAATGCATAGAAAAGATGCACGTGATAAATTTGGATAAATACAGTAATTATCGTGAACCGTGTAGAGTTGTTCAGCTGTGCTTTAACACACTTTATTCCACTTGCATTTTTGTATTGGTGAAGTTAACACAAAATATTATGGCACTAAAAGTATTTAAAAAGCGTGTCCATCCTGATCCAGAATCACTGTACATTTTAAAAATGTGGATACAGTGTAATACTTGAATCAAAAGGAATTTTTCAATCATTGACAGTTTGGTAGTACATGATACCCTGAGTTTAAAAAAGGCTGGAATTTCTAACTCCTGTGAATTTGTTCTGGAGCATTACATTTAAATGTGATTGTATGTTGCTATAAATGTACATGTTATGGGCCCATAAACTCTCTATACAAAACTAAATACACACTTGAGGCTAAAATAATGTTGTTCTCCACCTGTTTCATTTTTGTAGTGTACTTTAGGCTAGATTTGAAAATTGTGTGCAGTTTTCCTGAAAAGCTGCAGAGTGGGGTATTAAAGAGATTGTTCAGGGTAAGCTACTGACCCGCTGGTGGTGTCACAGAGGCCAATAGTAATTGTGGATTAACCTGGGTCATTGGCACAAGATTAGACAATGGAAAGGAACGTTTCTGTGGCATCATCGCAACCAGTGAGCTGCACGTGGAATCAAATATGTTTGAAGGGGAAAAAGTACATACGGGTGTATTTCTGTGCTGTAGACCTGCCATAAACACACATTGGGCTAAGTGTAACTCTTCACAGTGGAATGTGCTGACAACTAAAAGGCCAAGAATAGCAGCGACAGGATAACAAAACAGACACAGCCTTGTTAGTCCAAAATGGATGGATACGTCATGCCTCGATCTATTTTCCTGTCTTTCATCACTGTCTTTCCCTGTCTCTATCCCTCATGAGAGGGCTTTACAAGTTCCTAAAACACACAAGACAGGATCAGAGACAGTCATTCGTCAGCTGATCCAGATTGATCCGGGTTACTCTGGCCTGCTCCTCTTCTCTGGCCTCCTCCACCACTGCTACCAGCTTGTATTTACTGTAAACACTCCCACGCTTCTCAGATATTGTGACAAATGTACACATGAGCTGCCGGTACACGGCGGCTGCAGGGGTTACGTCTCTTTTCTTGCTCTTGATGGCGAAGAAGAGGAATGTAAAGAGTTGTTTCAGGTAGAAGAGCGTTTGTCTTATAAGAACTTTGTGATTAGGATTAATTTAATTTAATCTTCACAGTTTGATGGGACCAGTTCATGTTGTTGTGCTTTTGGGAAATACATTTCACCAATGTTCCTTGTGTAAATCTGTGTGGGCTTTGGTGGCGCTGATTGGCAGCCACATTTCTGTCAGTCAGCCCATGGCAGCTGTGGCTTCATGAGCAGCTTACCTCGGCTGAGTGCAGGGAGTAAATGAATATGGCCTCCTGTAGTGCATTAAGAAGCCCAGCGAGCTTGTGAAGCAAAATATAAACCCCAGCCATTATTATGAGATTTTTAGTTGGCAGAGATACTATATGAGATCAGCTGACGAAAACACCAAAGGACATTACATTTGACTGACAAAAATCTAGTTAACTGACCATGACCATTTTGTATGACTTAGAGTAAGGTACTTTTTCTTTTGCTTGGCCAGTCAATACTGCACACATCCACAAAGACTGTCTGTAAACGTATCTTGTCTCCACGAATTCACGATGGGCGTAATTGACAATCAGAGAAAAGCATGGTCCATTTGTGTCAAAACAAACATGGTGACTTACTAGTAAAAAGGAAAGTAATAACATCGAGGAAAAGAGCAGATTTCTGCAGAATCAATAACCAAAGCACTGAATTCTGTAAATCTGAGAATATAGAGGTTATAGATTTTGTGCTGAATGATACAAGGATGTTCAGAGATGTCTTTTTCATTTGCTACGAATTAGTGACTGTTATTGGACCGTCACAGAGTTGTTTGTATTGTATTGTCTGACCCTCCTGCATTCAAACAGAAAGTAGGAGGGACTCACAATTTACATATAAACAGGCAATTTGTTTTAACTACATTATCTTTATGTAGTGACAAACAGTGACAAAAATATTAGACTCAATAGTATTTGTGACCATTTTGAACCACAGATGCCAGATTTGCCACTAAACACGGCTTAATCAAATCCTGCCTGAGGTCTATATGTCTTTAGCTGTGTCTTTAATATGTCTCTGAGTCGGCCTCTTAAACCGCAGTGCTCCTCTGTCTTCAGCCTTTTACTGTCCCTCTCTGGGGGAAAGCGGGGCATTACGAGACACGATGAAGCGCGTTATGAGGGCCGCTTACGACTGGAGTTACGAGGGGCAGTTCGCATTTCACGGAGGTCCAGGAATCCCACAGGGCATCTGGAGGAATTTACGAGCGGGGAGGGAAACGGGCAGCAGAAAGGGGGTGTAAGCAGGAGGACAGGGGAAGAGGGATGCTGTCAGTATCTGTGTACCTGTTAAACGCAAGTAATTTAGAGAAAGGGCAGAGGAGCACAACAACAAAGGTGTGCGCGTAAATGTGTTTTGACAAAGTTTACACAATGGCGAACTCTTGTAAAGATGATTGATGTCAGTAATTTAGAAAGTGATTCATCATTTTCACATTGTTTAAATAAATAACTTTACTGTGGGATGATAGTTTTATTTAGCATACAAGCAAGATTGATATAATTGACTTTTTATATTTTTGAACAAATATTACTTTCTAAATTTATTTTATTGTGTATCTACATGGAAAATTAATTTAGGTGCATTTTTAACTCTTTTTGTTGTTTTATTGATTGTGGTTGCAGCTTTAGACCCTACTTTTTAAACATTTATCTTATGGCTACATAAAACTCAAAATTTCATTTTTTCTTTATACAAGCTTTGTGTACTGTAACCATATATGCCCTATACCCGTTTATTTGCCCCTCCCTGTCTCTCTTTTATCATCATCTGTTGGCCATAAGCAGCATCAAGTGTCCCGTACAGTAGGAGGCGCCTAATGTTTTCCTTTTTGAGTCACTTCTAAATCTGGACAACAATATGTCAGCGGACAGGCACATAGACTGCAGACCGAGCACCTGACCGCACTTACAGACCCACAGTGGAATTCACTATATGCAGCAGCTACACATTATCTGCTATTGTTTGTTTCCTTCATAATGTTTCCTTCATAATGCTTAAAAAATAAACACACACACATATATATATTTTTTTTCTCTTTCTATCTTATCTTTCTATCTTATTAGATAGTTGGCATCTTCCCCACTGTGCTGCTGCATTGTTGGATTTAACCGTCAAGCGTTTTAAGTTTCATTGCTACAATTAGGTGAGACATGAAAGGCATTAAAGTCAGGGTGTAGGTAATACAGTGAAATCAGATCTGAGTATTGTTGTGTTGTTTTGTGTCCATGTTGAGAAATGGTCCATTTTGGTCTTAGACTCAGTTGATGTATGGCTTTATAACCTGTAACTGGTTTGTATAAAAGTAATAGATTATTTGGTGATAACTGACCTTCTCTCAACATGCCCACAGCCAGACACTTGACAAATCGACAGGCCTGGCAAGACTTCCTTCTTCTCTTTGTGATTTCACATTCATTGGAGGCTGGACAGCTGTATTCGATGTTACCTAAATCAAAGAAAGATAGTTATGGGGAGATGCAAACAGTAAATGAGTCCCCAAAGTGAGCTTGTTTTGTTGTTTACTGTTGCTGTGTTTTAAGCTCTCCATTTGTTTTGGGGCTATAACGAGAGCCAAACGTGCATGTTAGTCTGGTGGCATGAGGCCACTGGCAGGCGCTCTCAGCTGCCACCCGACATTAGAAACAGGAAGTGTCTGATGAGCCAGACATCAGATCTGTTGGTTTGATCTGACAGACGCTCATCCCATTCACCCTTTGACCCAATGTGAAGCGGCCGACACAAAGTCGCCTGGATGCTGGACACTAACCTGGGACTCGCGCCATCAGAGCGCAGTGCTATCCCTTTCAGCTTTGGCCTAAACATGTTGACTATATACATGATTGCTGTACTTTTAAATTCTTATCAGCTGTTTGCAAACAATTCTTTATTCAAAGGCTCGGGCAGTTTAAGAGGCAGGGGGCGGAAGCTGTAAGATAATACATCAGGGCTTGTTTTGACCAAAACAAATGCTCATCACACCATGTTGCTTGTTAAACAGGTTTATACGATGCAGGAAGGCATTATCGGCCATGCACCATAAACTGTCACTAAGTATAAAACTGTGCTGGTGTCTGTGTTTTACCTTGGATGGTCCTCTTGAAAAAGGCCTTACAGGCTTCGCAGGAGGCCACGCCGTAGTGGTATCCCGAGGCGATGTCTCCACACACCAGGCACAGGCGCTTGGCCACAGTGCCCAGCATAAACTCACACTTCACCTGCCCTTCGTCCTCTGCGAACCTCCTGCACGCAAACTGTCATGAGTCAAAGATTCAAGCAAACACTGTGCTGCAGGCAGAGCTCACTGACCTGTTTGTCTCTGCATTGTTGGCAGCGCTGTGGCCATAAAGACTTGGAGAGTCCAGGCCGTTGCTGTGAGGGTGACTCTTGAGGGGCCCAAAGCTTGAGTTTGTGTCCGAGGAGGAGCTTGCGGGGCTGGGCTGAGCCGGGCTCACGTCGCCCTGAGAGCTGGGGCTGGAGGGCTCACGCTTTATGGACGTGGGACAGGTGGGGTCCAGGCCCCTCAGAGACATCCTGCCCAAGGGACTGCAGGCAAACAAATTCATTAATCGGGTGCACCTTAAGATTCCAGATAATTAACCAAACTATAATTGTAATTTATGCTATAGTTTATTTTGTGAACTGACACTACACAATACTATATAACTATGTACTATTTAAAAAAAAACACTTGTTAGTTCCCCCTGTTCTCTAAAAAATCCACCCCAGTCTTATTAAAATCAGCCGTTTGTGATTTACCACATATGCAAAGCCGCTCCCTGTAACTCTTTGTTTTCAGAGGCAGTGCTTGCTTAGGCAAACTTATGGAAATCTCCAAACCAGCAATCTCTTTCATTATCATATGGAATCGTCTTCTTTTTCATACGTCTTTTACTATTTGTGTCATTGTCCATTCTCACTTTACATTTTCAGTTTTACATAATGACATCTTCTTGTTTGCACAGGAGGATATTGTCATCATCATTAAAGATAAAGAGAGGTACTTTATTGTGGTTTTACTGCTTAATCAAAAGAACATGTAAAACCAGAGTTGAGGCTGTCAGACATGTGATCTGACTTCCCTCTCACTCAGTAACACTGGAGTCAGGCGTGTGTGTGCATGTAAAAATAAAATTCATAGACCGGCTCCTAGTTTTCAACATGTTCTCTAGTTTCACATGAAGTGGGCATGGCCAACACTTACAGACATATTTCAGAGCAAGTGTCTTCATAAACACCCTGACACATAAGGCCGTTCAACTGAGTGTCGCCAAAGTCTTTAAAAAATGTCTGACATCTTTCTTTGTTGGTCACATGGCACAAATACACGTGAACAAACTGTATGCTGTTCTAATCTGTCAGGTAGATGTCAGTCTTTTTCCTGCCATGCAAATCAAAGTTCCCGCATCCACAGGTAATTTGATAGGCAAAAACACTGGCTTATTTTCCCACCCCAAGAGTAAACCACTGCCACGGGCTGCTGACCCCTCTATGAGCCACAGGGACCGGACCTGACGAACAGAACGACTGAACTAATTACTTCTCTAGAAAAGTGTCTGTGTGGCCTTCTAAAGAATGAGGGATGAAGTGTTTTTAAGAAGCCTGGGCTCGTGCTGCACTGTTGCCATATCATGTGGTGTTACCCAACGTTACGGTACATTACTGTTCTGTGCACTGTACGTCATGTCCAGCTAAAGCTAATTCATAGGGCTGTTGGGTTTTCTCAGAACAGATTTGCGGAGTTACAAACAGCAGAGGTGTTTTAAGGACATTTAAATTTTAACTAGACTGCTAATGGGAACGTGCGTATAAACCTTCTGTACTTTTTATGTTTCGTTAACATTTTCAATTTCAACAAGAACCAAAACACGAACATAACCCAGTGCCCAAAACAAAAGAGGAAAATAACCCAATACAAAATTTCACAAACTCAAACCAACAGCAAAACAAAAGGCTTTCAAACACTCTCAAACAACCCTTGTTTGTCCTTCAGTAAATATATATTTTTTCCAATGGGAGGGCACATGACATCCATTTATTCACAATGGTTTTATTACCTTTCTTTTAATAAAATTAAAGACATCTTTTAGCCATCACAGACACATGACTAATAAACATTTGTTCAACTTTTGTACATGTTTCTCTGGGTTTAAGCCAAACAAGAATAACCTTGGGTCCAATATGAATTGCTTGGAAATAATTTTCTCCATTATCTTCTCCCATAACAGTGCCATTATTCTGCAGTACCACAAACAAAGAACTTATTTTGTATTTGATTATGTATTTATAGAAAATAAAATAAAAATAGAGCTTGTGATTGTGAGAACGTGAGAACTATCAAGAGCATAAATAGGCTTAACAAGTTTAATAGATGCATTTTTTCCTCTAAGAATAGTTTAAAAATATCATCATTGACTCAGGGTTTATTTGTCCACACTATGTACTACTATACTACAGTATATTCATTTAATGAGCACGTCCACCATTAATCAATTATGATTGATTGTTCCTAAATCTGAACATTTTTTCAGTTGGCAACTAATTATAATGGTTACGTTTTTATGCATGCAAAAAGAAATGCTGCTGTGGTTAGCGTCTTCGAACAATTATTATTGAACTGATAAATCATGTTACAGTAAGTTGGTTAAAAATGTAATTTTGTCCAAGCCCTCTAAAACACTTAAATCGTCCTCCTTTTACTACTTTAAAAGCCTCTTTCCACATATCTTAATTTCTATCTCTTGTCATTACCTGCTTCTTTAATCCACTTTAGCCACTATAAAAACAATAGAGAGATGTAATTTGAGTTTCCTTTTAAAATGACTCACCGGTGCCGTTATTGGCCATCCATCACAGACATCCATATTTCTGTGTCAAGTCACTGACAGCTGAGATATACTTTATGTTCTCCCATTATAATGCATCAGGAACGTAGGCGGGAGGGAACTAGTGGCATTTAGCTTCTTTAATGAAATGGCTAAGTGATCAAACATACTGTGACAGGTTGCTAATCACAAAAAACGATGAGGAAAATTGTGTGTGCGTCAGTGGGAATTCAGGTTATCAAAGCCTTAGCCCTTTGTGGGTCAGTATCCAAAACAACTCTAATTGCACCTTGGCAACAATGGCTAAAATGCAGCAGAAGGGAAAAGTGAGTGAGCGGGAGAAAAGGAGGAGGCGAGGCCAGAGGATGTTACAAGAAGCAGACGGGTAGAAAGTGTGAAAAGGTCTAGGAGGGACAAAAAAGGAGGCCCATTAACCTGAGGGGTGTTGAGACACTTTGAAACTAGTCATATACTGCACAGACAATGACCACACGAAGGAAGCACAGGACTGCGAAAACAGTACAAATCTCAGCTCAATAGTGCACGATGTATCTCTTTATGATGGAGATGTCATTGCTTTTGCCTGTAATGTTACACAGTATGGCGTCAAACTTATCAATAACCATGGAGACAGGCTAAATTACAGGTCAGATTTGTGGAAAGGCGAGTGCACACTCACTGTAAGAGGTTTGAATGCAATAAAACACCTGCAATTGAGTGAACGCAAGAAGGGCAATATTGACAAAAATGAATATGTCTCAATATTTTTTGGAGTATCTCGATAACGTAACATAATGTAAAGCCAACAGAAATGTGGTCTTTTAACGTTTTAGTTAAGGTTTGCTCACCAGACAAAAGTGAAATGTCTGTAAAATGAATCACAAAGGTACAGAAATATCACTTTAAACCCTTATTTGAAAGTTTACAACATACATTTTTATTTTTAGGTTTAATCAGCTCTCGTTGTAACATGTAAATGATCATTTTGCATATCTTCAAAACAACCTTCACGATCTTTTCAAAATTTCAATATATTGCCCAGCTCAAAACGCAAATAAGATCAGTTTAATGCCATACTGTGGAACATACCAGGCAAATCAACATCTCACTGCAGACAAGCACATGGCAAAAATCCCACTCTACAAAAGTTACATAGAGCACCTTTAACAATAGAGACCTACGTGTAACCCCAAAGAATATCCAGGTCAGTAGGATTTCTTAACTTTTACCCATGAGCCATTTAGTGGTGAGCAGGGATCAGTAGCAGCCGTGGTCGCAGCATAAGAGTCTTAAGTCAGTTGACTGTTCTCTGTCACTGGTTTACTCCACATACAACGTTGCGTGCTGCACATGAGATCATCTGCAGACGCCCCTCTTCATCCGATTGACACTCGTAAAGCCATAACGCGTCTTATTTGAAATGTAGCTTATGTTGTTTAGTTAAAGCAATGAAAAAGCGATTGTGACTGTGCGGTCATTGCAGCAGTGAAGGATGCATTTTATCACATGCTTTTGTTTGCGTTGTTTTATGGCAAAAAAGCAAGTGTAAGTTAACTTTTCTTGACCCAGTGTAAAACACACTGAAACCTTTCTCTAATCTGGCAACCCACTAATCATTATCTGAAAACAAACAGCTTGAAACAATGGCATTTATTAACCATGCATCAGAAACTTTCGCAGTGGGCGGTTTAGATAGAACGTAGCTGCAGTTTAATTACATTTGCAACTGAGTTTATTGAATTTTAAGTCAAAAATCACAACAGCAGGCACCATGCTTTACAAAATTTGACCTAGAGAAAGTCAGAAAATCAAACAATGAAACAGTCAGTGGTCAATAAGACAAGCAGATTGACCAACAGTCACATTTTAATTGAGTAGGCACTATAAGGAGCACACTTTTGCATTGTGTTGGAAGTACTTACTCAATGTCAGAGTGGTAAGTGAAGCACTCCGGGAGGTACAAGTCGACTAGATCCATCTGAACTCTGTCACCATACTCCGGAAAAAAGAAAATTTGTCACTCTTGTGCAGCTATAACTTCTCAATATCTTCACAGCTTTGAATGTAACTTATGCCTGCCCACTGTTGTGTCACAGTTTTCTCATGGTCCCTGCCTGTCTTCCTGTCAGTCACACCTCTCTTTCCTCTCTCCTCAGACGGACCCCCGGACACTTTGCCTTTGAAGAGTTGTGGCTTCAGAGCTGCTGGTGTGACAAGGGTCTCCAAGCAGAATCTGGCCTTCATGAATATCCCAGGCAGGCAGCCACACACTCACATTTGAATGGCCTTCCCCCTCAACAGGGAGCTGGCGCCGGATTGGCTGAGCGCTGAGCCAATCAGAGGCGGCGTCTCCCTGGGGCAGGTGGATATGGGAGCAGGAGGATGTTGGCCGTCCTCCGCCGACAACTTTGGTAAGGAGTGTTCAAGGGGAATTCGTAATAGATAGCAACGACTGGGGCATTTAATCTATTTATTAACAGGAAAGACAAAAGGACTTGGCTGGATTTTGAAATGTCTTGAGTTGAATTTGAAAATGTGTTACCGAGCTTTAAGTGCCTTTGCGCATTTTATCTAATTACAGGCTGTGGCGGTTTGCCTAATTTGCTTCTTTTCACTGACAAGGCACGTGTGTACAAAATGTAAGCAGTAGTAAGTACTACTTGGCACAGGGAAAAGATTAACTGGGGCAGCAGCGGTTCGTGCTTGAAGGCCAACTTTGCTTCGATACAAGAGTTTGTACTTCACTCAGATACAAGATTTATACAATATCTAAAGATGAGATCAGTTTGGATTCTCGTGGTGTGTTTTAGTCAAAAGCATGTCTCTCTTTCCATCTGTCAGAAAAGCAACAATAAGAGATAATTAAACAAAATATATGATAACATTTATGTTTATTTCAACTGCAGAATTTAAAGGTGCACTCATTTCTCTAATGGAGGACCTGTTTGTCTCTAAGGAGATGTTTTTGCTTCGCCTGGAATGTTCCGCAGTATGGCATTAACCCCATCTATCTTGCATTTATCGAATTACAAGTGTTTGTATTGTTCAAAATACCTCAAAAAGCAGGCTGTCTTACTGTGAGCCGGGTCGCCTTTCCACAAATCTGACTATTTCATTTTCTCCATGGAGATAGATAAGCTTGTTTTATTGCTTTTATTCACATTTTCATTAATTAATTAACTTTTACAATGAAATATGATAAAGATTGCTTATAAACACGATGCTCTTGATCTGCCCAGTGCCATACATAATACAAAAGGCAAAACACTCCTTAGTTCTACTTCACTTGAATGAGTAAATGAGCAAACCAAATTAGGTAAATTAAAGCAGCGATAGTAGCACAGGTACAAGTCAATCTATCCAGCGTCACTCCTCAAATTGATCCTGTCACTTCGCCTGTGAGAGTGAAGTCGAGCAGTCTTATGCAACATGTTGTCACCACGAGCTAATCCACTTAAAACACAGAAACCTACCTAATCAGAGACAATCTGTGAAAACAAAATACATCCAACCATTTGGACATACTATACCCATTTGTTTACTTATAAATGTATTATAAATGGTAAATGCACTTCGTTTTGGGACATATCAGATTTCAAGGACACTATAACAGAGTGGTTCTCAAACTCAGTGCTTACCTTTTATTCCACAGGAGTATTTGTCTAATTCAATGAAGAATGACTGGAAAGAATGGAAAATTATGGAAATTATGCCAATTTTTAGAATCTTTTTGAGTTTGGATACATTTTATATTGTTAGTTGATGTATTATTTGGTCTTGGTTCTTCTGGTCATTTACACATTACACATGCTGGTGTGTCAGAGTGAGTTCTCTGTCCCTTTTAATTTGATGTATTACTTCATTTACTATTTTCCATATCCAACTAAATAGCTAAACACAGCTATCCCGGGTTTATTTTTGTTAAGTCTTTGTTTAGTTAATTATCACACAACACATTCCTTTCAATATGTTTTATTTGTCTAAATTTGCATTTCATCTCAGTTAACTCCATTCATCATACTGACCTGGTTCACCACATGGTCTGGTTAAAGAGGAGGCGGGCTTCATGGCAGCCATTTTTGCCATTTTGGAGGAACTGCTCGAGTTCAATTTGGTTTTGATTTAGTTGGGTGTTTTGTTTTTTGTGTTTTATAGTTTCGTGTAAGCATTTACAATGTTTGGGGGACATTGCTCCATTTTGGAACAAGTAATCCACCGTTGTCCGTGTGAAGGTTGAGGTGGTGCAGTTACCTGCCAACAGAGTGCACTTTCCTAGGGGAGGGGCCCAGGGCATAAAGGGGATCGGCTGGTAACCTGGCTCGCACCAGATCAATATGTGTATCACTCATTGTGAGAATTAATATGGCAGGGCCTGGTTAATCGGCTGGAGCCATTCGGGGAGAACCATCAGTGTAGCTGGGTACCTGTGGGGTTTATTCTCAGTTTCTTAAATTCTGTTGCTTTTAATTTCAGTTAAGCACAGTTATTTTTTGTAAATATGTATTATTTTGCCACTTTTGCCACGCTGAATAAATTGTCCAAAATGGAAGTTTTGAAGTTTGCCTCCTACTTTTGACCACTTTGGCCAGCTTCACCCCAGCTGGGTTTAAGTCCTATGTTAGGATGAACTCAAATACATTGGACTTTGACATAGTTTGGTCCTGATTTGAGTCCAGATGTAGATCTAAGATCTAAGCCAAGTTTAGTTCTGGCTTTAGTCCCAGTTTAGTCCCAATTTATTACTCCTGTCATATTTTAATATTTTAAAACTGTGTTTATTTTTATGGTGTATATTTTGTTCATCATCACATCTATGGTCTAACTAGACCACAATTGTCTAATGTTAGTTTCTATCTGGTTTAGTTCAGCTGTAATCCTGATTCAGTTCAGGTTTAGTTCTCGCTGACTAGTCCTAGTTTAGCCCCAATTTTTCTTAGTTACACCTGTCACATATATCTTTTTTAAACTGTAATTATTTTTGCCTTTGATTACATCTTTAGTTGAACTAGTCCACAATGTAGTAATTATAGTCCACTATAAGGGCATTACTTTTTAGATTTCCAATGGTTTGTATAACACTACTTTCAAAGCCAGTATCTACTGTGTTGTGGAGTGCCCAGTCTAATTTGTCCATCGTCTCACTTGTGCTCAGCGTGCCTAGGGCTGACCCTCATCTCAGTGATGTCCACAGGAAAGAAATCACCTGCCGTAATCTGCTGCTCGGATAAAGACCAGACGGCAGACTGCATGGAGTGCCTCTTATCTCATTACACACGGCATGAAACGAGTTGCCGCCAACCCAACACGCACATTAAAACGCAAACAAAGACTTACTACACGTGTCAACAAATACAAGCGTCTGGAAGAATGGAGATTTGATTTATCTTAACTTCAAACTAACGACACTATCAAATCCAACCACAATATAAACTAACACAGACTGGGAAATTATCTTCAATAAACCATTTTGGAAAGCGGCATATCAGTTAACATAATAGCCTCCAGCGTCAATGCAGTCCTCATTTGCACTCTCTCAGGTGAAGCGGGTGCGCATACAAAGTGGTTACATTAAAAACAAAGTAAAGATATTATTTTATCATTAAGCTGATGTGTAACAATGGCTTTTGTTTGTTTGGCAGCAATGCTCTGCTGTCACATGAGGCACTACAGGGAAAGAAAACACTCAGGTCAAGACAAGGCGCCGCCGGGTAGAAGTGAGTAACAAATGAAGTACTTTATTTATGATAATGTAGATGAATTAAAGATCTGAACCAGTTGTTTTTAATAGATTCTGTAGCCTATCTTGTTGTTTGTGAGCAAAACCAAGTAAGCAAGAGGATAACTATAAAGTAAAAAAATTTAAAGCAAGAATCCAATAATCCAGGGTTTAGGTCAAATTTATTTTAGCAACATAAATTGTAATGACCTCAGACAAACTTTATTGGACACGGCAGCTCAGAGAGGCCAATGGTAAAACCATAGATATAAAAATACATAGTTGTACAATTAGATGCATAAAACAGATAAAACTTAAATCAGGTGGTAGAATGGTTTAACTATTTAAATATGTGCTAACACAAGTCAGCATTTTGATGGTTTGGCATGATGTAACTTATCCTAAATGTCTATTCTTTAGCTTATTAGTTATGCAATTCCATTGGGAAGAGCACTTTGAACATGTATTTAGTTACAGAATACTGAATACCTGCATTAAAATGTATATTGTACTGTTTTCCATTCTGAATATTTTCTTTTTAGTGTAAAAACACAACAAAGAATTAAAACAGCTTTTTGTTTTTGTTTCAACTTTTGTATGCACAAGATAAGAGAACTGTTAAAAAAAATGAGAGAAGGAAAAGTCGCATATACACTGACTTCAAAAGCATTTTCTATTTTTCTCACAAATTCACTACAGTTCAAAGCCTAAATGTCATGATCAAATTCCACAATGTATTCCTACGAATAGTTATTTTCGATATGTTTTCAGTTACTTCCCAACACTGTGTTATTCTGAGCGTAACCATTTGATTGGCACAATCTATTTGACTCTGTCGATGTTGGCTAATTAAAACATATGAACATAAATATACTTTATTGCTTGATTTTTTGGCATGATATGTCTTACAACTGTTTCGATATTTTAAAAAATAACAAAACAACAAAACAATTTAACAATATCTGCCACCAACAGCATAACAAAAGAATCAAGAATCATTTTTTACACTTGCTGTGGTGGAGGCGAACATTCAGTAATTGGGATTGGATGCTGGCTGTAACAGAGCCCTCAGCTGCCAGCTATTGACCCCAGATGCGTCTAGTTTTCTCTGAGGGAAAAGAAAACTGTGGGCCAGCACCAGACACCTACAAAAATCAACTCACATTTTCCCTCTGCTCCTCATCCCTAAACTCTGAGCCACCAAATCTGCCGCCTCTTGGGGACAGCTGTCAGATTGACTTTCCAAACTGGACAGTCATTGGGCTACGCTAACCCCCCTTCTCCCCCATCGACACCGCACACACACATTTGCATCCCAGCCCCAATCTAGTCAGTGTAATCTGCTTAGTTTATGCCCGACTCATACCATCCATCAATTACAGGCCCACAGACTATTGACACTGTGTCTGCAAACACCATTGTCTGCACCAACCCAAGCTGAATGTCCCAAAAGCATCGCCGCAGACAATGAGTGAAAAGGAGTAAAAATGAGTCCTACCAAAATAGAAAATCATTTCCGTCTTCTATGCCTTCCCACTTTGATGCCCTTAAATAGATGGATAGGATGGGAAATGATACATTCACTGACAGATTGACTGACAGATGAGCGCACGCAAAAGTATCCGTTTCATTGTATTGATCTGTAGCCCGCACTGTAAAGAGGTCAGAGGTTACTTACACGCACGCCCACACACACACACACTCACGGAGCAGGAATGACGGTCCATAATCTGTGCCAGGACCGAAACCTTAGAAAGCCTTTGGGAGCAGCTTAAAGCATTGTAACCATAGAAATGTCACTAAGAGCTACTGGGGACCTGCTGCTGCTATTCTCAGTGGGTCAATGGACTTCAAATGGTTTTCACTTATCTCAGGGATCCAATGGGGCCGTTGTGGGCAGGAAGTGAGGGACTGCTGGGAAAACATGCACACAGGAAGGCATTCGGGCGAGGAGGATTTCATTACAGCTAAATTAGGCTCGTTTTTGCATATTTCAAAATAGAACTGTGGTCAGTAATCAATACACAAACTTGCTCATGGTGCCCTCTACTGGAGACATTGAAACCCTTTCTGGCATCAACGTGAGATTGAAAGTGCCTATGACAGGTTGAACTACTCATTTTACTAAAACACAGTCAGGATCATTATATTTAAGGTTTTGTACAGATACATAATACTTTTTTCCTCAGTTTGGACATTTTTTAGGTTTACATTTTTACTTTCTGGTTGTATGACATTACACTAAGAAATTCCAACAGCCATTGTTCCAAAACTCCTCTAATGTCACAGAAAGTATAAACTGACAAATAAAAATATATGAGAACAGTTTTATTTTGTTGATTTCATGTCTAAAGTATCAGAAAAATGATCATGTTTTGGAACTCTCTACTTCCTATCATTTTCTACAGCGTTTTCATCTTTTCAAACTAGTACTTGATTGGTGTAAAACTATATTTTTTATGTATTATCCCACCAAATAATGTCAAATCATAAAAACTTTGTCAATCTTAGACATCTTTATAAAGATTGAACACAAAAATTAAAACAAAGTCAAAACCAGGACAAAACCAGTACTTTACAACATCAAATATACATGTTTCTTAAAGGTGCACCATGTTACTTTTCTGGAGGGGGGTCCAGCACCTGCTTGTCTCTATGTAGGAGTTTTTCTACAGTATGGCATCAAATGTGTCCATCTTGTATTTATTTATATTGGTGTTTTATAGCTTAAAAATACCTTGATAAGCGTACATTCTTACAGATCTTACCTGTGACAGCCTGATGGCATCACCTGCTTGTGTCAGTAGAGAGAGTTTTAATGTTACATTGTGGAACATTCCTGGCAACGCAGTTACATAATAATCATATACAATGCCAGACTCATTCCCATTGCACTTGGCATGTGTATTGTGCAGACTTGGTCCCGCTCCGTCCAAAGACTGTTTTAAAGAAGTCTGTTTTATGTAGCACGACTCAACTTTGGAATGAGATCCGGAAGGAGCTGAGAGAATGACTAAATATGCATAGTTTTATAAAAGGAACTGAGGTCTATAATGTTAGTTATCTTACCAAAGAACTCAAAGACTCAAGAGCAATAATGGCATTCAAGAAGTACATAAAAGCCGCGATAATAAGTAAGTAATTAAGTAAGTAAGTAATATGGAACAGAAAATTAGGTTATTGCGGTTGAAAGGGTTTGCAATGTATTTGTGTGTGTTATTAAATGCAAATGTATAGTGTAGTGTGCTTTTATCAGTGTTAAGTTCAAGATCACGTAAGATTGCTCTTCTTTCTGCTCCGTTTCATTCATTTTTTACTATGTTTACCTATCTGTCACTAATGATGTCTTTTTTATGTCATGAATGAAAATAGATATAATTATAATTACAAAAATATGTGTAATTGTTCTGTTATTATACATTTTGATGACATTAATGTAACTTTCAATTGGGATCGTAGGAAGATTAGCAATCACCGCGGAGGAATCTAATGGAGATTTAATAATAAATAAACAAATAAATAAATACATTTCCATCGACACAAACTGGTAGTGAACCCTCCATCTGGAAAGTTACATAGTGCACTTTGACTAAACCTGAGCCTAATTCACACATAATTCCCAGTAAATTGCCCGGTGCAGATTGCCAGAACACTCAGCACTGACCCCCGTTCACACATGCACTTCAGTCCCAGCACTTTGCCAGGCTTGCTCCGTTCACACTGAAGCTGGCATTTGGCTTTCTGCGTTTTGTCACTATAGCAATGTGCTGCATCATTAAAATTGTGTAACCTAGGAAACCAAGCTTGTAGCTAACTAAAGGAATGAGCGATGGTACTGGAAATGTCCTGGCTTTATTCACACGTATGTCTTCCCTGCATCAGTGTTGGCAATTTTTCCAGGTCTTTAGGGAAATTGCCAGATAAAAAAAACAAAACAGGTTAATCAGTTCTGGCTTTTTTCACACATGACCCTGCTCTGGCTAAATAACACGTAAATTCTAGGTAAAGCTGCATGTGTGAATGGAGCTTAAACCTAATCACTGTTTTGTCTTGATAATGAGTTTGATAGCAGCTTGCATTGTTTGACCTTAGATTAATTTAGCATTTTAACCACTGAAACCAAATAAACTGACAAAGCCATTTTTTATTGTTCTTCTTCCACTCAGTCACTCAGATCTGTTGTTCTCTGGCAGGTGCCCATCTGGAAGTTCTTACTTGATTATACCCATAAACCTTGCTCCCCTCCCAACAACATAATGTGGATTACCCCGGCACACGTCCTGTCATATTCCCTACCACCGGGATTGGATTACATGGCCGATTTCTGTTCTTCCGGCGTATTGGCTGCGATTTACAAAGCAAAAGGTGAATTTCTGATTGTTTGTTTGGTTTGTTTAATGAGCCGATCTGTGGACTGCACTGACTTGACTTCAATGCAGATCCCCAAATCCTCCCGTCAGTCATTTAAACCTAATTTGCATGCAATTTACATCTGTCTCCACTCAGCATCCTGTTTGTGGAAGGAGTTAGATTAATTTTTCAGGTAATAAAAAGGTGGATCTACAAGGTAATCAAGCTTATAGTGCCACATTCAAACTGTTTGCATTTGTAGATAATAAAACATAATCTTATCCCTATTACCAAGTAGAATTATATTTGTTAAGCATCATAATAAGATACTTGCTACTACAGTGGGAATTTTGATGTTATATTAAACATTAAACAAACACATCAAAGACTGCATGAGCTCAAGCACTCAATATACATTTTGTTTTGAGGTTGCAATCCCTGTTCTCAACACTAGATGCCACCAAAAACAACCCTACATAGCTTACTTTACTGCTGTGGAGTAAAGTAAATTACTCCAGCCCGGTTGTGGTAGATATAAAACAAAAAAGATATGGCTAGTTGAATTTTGTTTTGCCCAGTTAAACTTTAAACATGTTCCTAAAGATCTACCTGTTTAAAAATAGTCCAAATTCTCACCAATTAAAAATCAAGACAGGAAAAGAAAAGTTTAAATGTCGTTTATGCATTGCCACAAAAGCGGATTTTAATAACAATCTGCTGAGGTAGATATAAAAACATAAAAGATATAGGCTAATATATGAACGTATACAAAATCAAAAGGTTAGTTGAAGTTTTTTTCACACAGTTAAACTTAAATAAAACATAAAATGTGTTCTGCCTGATTAAAACAAGCCAAAATACCAAAGCATAAAAAATGTCCTTTTAATGTTTTTGATGCATTGCCCCATATGTTGTTTTTTTTAGAATTTTAATTACAAATTGCTGAAAGGGTGTTTTGCTCTATGAAGCTGAGAAAGTGCAGACTGTCGTGTTCAGTTCATGCACTTGAGATTTGTCTTCAAAGCTTCACTCCACAGTAATGAAATAATCAGCCCGTTTCACCCACTCGCTCAAACTGGGCGCAAACCTGTTCCCCCTGTCCTCATGTGGAGGGCTGCGGGTCCAACGCACACAAGGAATCATGGGAGTCAGCAGCTGATTCAGGAGCTATTAAAACACACACACCGTCTATCTCATCATATCATTTCAATCTCCACAGGTGGCAAATTCAGACCCTTCGGCGAAATGTCAGCGTGTCGACTCTAAACAAATCAAGCGCGCTCTAAAACAGCTCGTCTGTCACATAGATACATGTTCGAGATTGTTTTCTCTTATTAAGTGTGTTTGAATTTGCTTGTTGTAGGGATGTGCGATATTCACAAACATTAATATCTCTTTTTTATCCCAGATGAGTATGTCAATCTAACAGAAATGTGTTAAAACATGGCTTTAAACGTGTTAGTGGAAGTTTTAATTATCAGACTAAATGCGAGATGTCTTAAAATTAGTCACAAAAGTGCAGAAATATCACCTTATATTCTTTTACCACATAAGGTTTTTCATTTTTAGTTTTAACCATCTCTTTTTGTAGCTTTTTTAATCACAAATGATATAGTCAGTATTCAAATTTTGCATATCCTTAAAAAAATGTTGACGCTATAATATAAATGAGATGTATTGTCCTCCTCTAGCTTGTGGTCTAGTGCAGGTATTCACTAATCACGGAAAATATTTGGCTTTCAAGGCACCATTAAAGTCAAATATCACCGGTCGGCTAGAGTTATGAGGGCAAAGTTTATTGGATTATTTTTTATTATAGTTTAACTGGGATAAAGGCATGCGTTCCCTTATCTTTAGGGTGAAGGATCTGGGAAAGAGTTATGTGGATCTTGCAACTAACTATCTGAAATTATATTGGTGTTTAATCAGAGTTTTCTGTCAACTGTTTTGGCTTGATCTCCAAACTCATGACACCAGTCCAAAAGGTGAGCCTGGACAAGGACTAATTTGATGACTTGAGACAAACCAGGACAAAACGAGTTTCAAAGGTAGTCACGCGGACAGGATTTTTGATGATACTGATAAAACCTTTGTCATGGACCACTCCTTGATGAATGAGGGATTACATCGACTCATAGATGGTTATCTCAAATTTATTCTAAATTACAAAAGCAAAATTAATATCAGCAGAAGACTATTTTCTCCCGTTGTGTGAATGACATTGATCTAATGGATTTTATCTCTCCACAGGTGACTGGACACAAGACAAGCGTTCAAATCAGTGTATAATCAGTCTTTGCTCAAATTTGTTAAATTAAACTTTTACGGGTAATTAGTACAAATGTCTGGTTCGTTTCATTAAAGCCTAACAACAAAAACACAACATAATGACCTCAAGCGTCTCCCTCACTTGTGCACACACCCCACCTTCTGATCAGCTTTAGTTATTCAGCCACCCACAGTCCAGTGATTTTCTGGCCACGGCAGGTACACCAGTCAAAATGTAATTTTCTGCGAGATTACACATGATAATGAATCGCTTTTCCCGCTCCCCATAAATGATGACTTCCAATTATAGATGCATAAGTATTGATCCGTCAACAGAAGCAGTGAGAAAAGAGCAAGAGGAGGAAGGGCAGAGCAATAAGGGATATTATGTTTAGTTTTTTATACTGAATATAAAACATGCAGGTTTAAGGAACACACTGAGTTTAAAGAAGAGATTGTTTAGATTTGTTTACCTGAATACTCAAAAGTCTACCACCTGGACTTTCTCTGTGCCCACATGCATTCAAACACTACTCAGGACTGTTTCTAAGCAGACTGAACATTTACAGCTCTAATTAAAAGAAACACAGTAAAAGAATCTCCTGTTCTTTCTCTGATTTGACTTTATGAAGGATTTTTAAATAATCGTAATAATAATAATAATAATAATACTCACAGTAGGTTTCATGCGCTGGTCTGTGGCTCCTCTGCGCTCCAGCTGCAGTCAGTCACTCTCAAGGACAAACGCGCTGCTCTCCTTCGCCTCCTCCAGTCTGTGCGGCTCAGCGATGCAGCAGCAGCGCACATGCCCAACACAAACACGCACACACATGCAGAGTTCACCTGTCTCTCTGCCTCACTGGGGAGTCCGACGAGAGAGCGTTTAGGCGCAGAGGATGAGGAACGGTTTGAGGGAAGAGAACATGAAGGTGGTCAGTGGTGGTCATTTAAATGAACCAGTGTATAGCTTTTTAAAAAGAGGGAGGGAAGAAAAGGAGGGACAGAGGACACACGGCTCTCCTCAATTCCCAGAGATGTACAAGAGTGAATCTATTGCAAAAACCAAGAGAGAACCAGGAAAGCAAAAGAGGGAGAATCATATTTCAGTGATGTTGAGTCAGCATGTGGTGGTGTTGATAGAGTTAGTACTATTTACAGACGGTCATGGAATAAAGGTGTTTGTTCAGCAAGTCCATACACTATGTTGTATAGACTGAAACCATTTCTAAATTATGAATCCGTTTTGTGCGTAATTGAGAGCCGAACTGATAAAAAGTGCACTTGCATCATCCACTCAAGGCCCTATTGCAGTGGAATGTGATGAAATACTAAGGGAATAAAATGTAATACTAGAAATAATTTTATCTGTTCTATTGTTTTGCTGTTTGCGACATCTTAAAGAGATTGCTAGATGTGTGACGTGTAAGGCAAAAAGAAGAAAAACCTTTATCAATATTGTAGTTTGTAGTTGTGTAGATGAATTAGTTGGGAAATTCAGAGAACAAACCGTGGTGGCAAGGTCATCCAAATTTCAAAATATTCAATGTTATGGAAGTGAACATATTCTGTAAAATCACACAGGCACACTCAGAGTCTTAAACAGTTTAATACTTTCAGAGTCTACATTATTCATGATCGTAAAGTCTGGCTACAATATTACAAATATATTCTCTGTCTATTCGTATTTGGTTGTGTATTTTTAAACATAACATGAACACACAATGGTACAGTCTAAAAATAAGAAGATAAATGACAGTTTGGATCCGTCACTCAAACAGTGTTGGCACAACTGCACAGTCTGTGCGCTTCTGAATTAAAGGTTTATTAACCCTAAAAAAAATAAAAGAACAGCCACCGTCAAGCACTTTGTTAGCCTTTAGCTTACTGACAATAGGCTGCTTGTCTCTACAATTTTATATTGTATGATGAGTCCAGAATGTTGAGATAAAATCAATGCTGAAGATGATGACTGCATAAATAAACAATAAAACAAACCTTTCAGTCAGAATTTGTACCCTAACATTAATACAATAAAAATAATCCGACATCTTGAGGTATGGCCGACTCTGTAACCGACATCTAATATTATTGTGCAATATAAAATCATTTAATCCTAACTTTACCAGGCAAACTGAACTGTCCTCTCTGGTGCATGCGGGACGCTACTCTTTGTATTGGCATTTTGACCATTGGCCTGAGGAGAAGGCTTTGAGGTCAAAGTGCTGAGGCAGCGTGCAAGTACAACCCACTAACGATGAAGCATCATTGTCATTAGTTAGAGCTCAGTCACTCAGAGTCTTTGTAAGTCCCCAATATGGGAAAGATAGATCAGTGACCACTTCATCTCAGTCCTGGATTCATCTGAACTTTACAGTTTATGTCCCTGAGCCGGTCTTGAATCTCCTGAGATGTCCCGTCTGTCTCAGGTCGAACCGTTAGAACCACCAGAACCACAAGAACCATACAGCTGTTCAGTTGAAGCCCAGCCCTGTGCCTTTGGGTCTCTGTGTGGCCCGGACAGGTTCAGTCATGCCCCGTCCTTCAGGACCAAGGCCCATCCCGGGAGCCCAGCCCATACTCTGCAGCATTCTGTTACCCATGTTCGACTCTGGGAGGGGTGGAGCGTTCTCCCCAACAATCCCTAGAACCAGAGGACACAACACACGGTCACATGCACAAAAAAAAACAAAAACTCTTTATATTCAAGAAATATTTTACTGTTGTGATTGTCTTAAAGTTTTAAACTTTTAGTCAATTAAACAAAACTAAATGTACAATGCATTGTAAGGTATATATTGTCCATATGAGACAGATGAAGAGGAGGGCAGATCATGCTGTGCACAAGAACAAAGAGAAAATGAGAGCCAAAAATACAGTAAAAGGAGGCAGTTGGCAGTCGGTGCCAGATGGTGTGTTGGGTGAAGTAGGTGTGCGTCCAATACCTGAGGGGCCTGTGGAACTGAGGGGCGCCGCTTTTCTCCTCCGCTTCACATCTCCTGTACATAGAGAGCCCAGGTGTCCACTGGTCTGTCTGTCATAACACAACATGGGAACATTCACTTTCTATCTGATCATGGAGTAATCTGTAGTTGATGTTAAGATAATGCAGAATACAGTTAATTGTAAACATCACACATGTTGGTTCAGTGTCCTCTTTACTGGAAATTGGGGCTACACAATATATCACACAAGTTTTGATATTGCAATATTTTTCATTTATATTTCAACAACAACAAGACCCTGCAGAAATGTACCGTTTATAAAATAACTACACAGAACATTCAAACACCTCTTTAATCCTTCTCACCTGCTGGCTGTTTTCACAGAACAGCTCCTACGAGTGCGTGGGTCCCAATGCAACTGTAAAAAAACAAAAAACAATTAACAACAGAAAAGCTCATTTAATTTTAGGAGGCCATGAACAAATGTTTGCATTATGAACTCTGATAATCATGACTTACTTGTGCATGTTCTCTCCTCAAGCCTGGGGGAAACCAAGACCTGCAATCAAGATGGACAGTTACATTTCTGAAGCTTTAGAGATTACCGTTGTCTGTGTGGCCAAACGAGGGAAATGACAAACACAATTTTTATACTTTTAAAATCAGAGAAACACACTCACTCGTGGGAGTCCTGGGTTTGTCTGTTCAGTCTCTCATTGAAACCTTGACTTGTGCCCTGCACCTCTGAGGCCTGCTGGTTTCCATGGAGACGGCTTAATCTAGCCTGAAGGCCTGATGGACAAAACACATCCCTGGTTTAACAAAAGTATTACTAATAATAATAAAGATGGCAAAAACTTAACAACGTAGGTAGGAAGAACTTAGTTGAAGAGCACAAGCGTATACATGTACAGTATTCAGAATTACTTTTATTCATCCCCAGGGAAATTCTTAGTACTGCCTCCTGCTGGTCAAAAAATAGACTGCAAACACATTGCATTACCAAATGTACCTCTACTCTCACAACCACACATAAAAATAACACCGATTTTCCTGAAATCATGCACTGGCAGTCCAAAAAAAAAAGTCACCTCAGAAAACAAAGGTCACATGCTCTAATGTTTGGTTGGACCGCATTTAGCTTTGATTACAGCACACATTCACTGGCATTGTCTCAAAAAGCTTCTGCAATGTCAAAAATGTATTTCCACCCAGTGTTGCAATCCTTTTTCACTAAGATCTTGTATTAATGATGTGAGAGTGTAACCACTGCCAAAGCTTTCTCCGGCACGTCCCAAAGATACTCAATGGAGTTAAAACAGGGAAACCTGGACTCACCTTCCATTGCTTCAGAGTCCAATCTTTATGCTCCCAAGCAAACAAACCTTTTTTGCGGTTAGCGTCACTGATTAATGGTTTTCTTCTGGCTGCACTGCTTTTCAGTTCTAATCCCTTGAGTTCCCTTCACAAGGTTCTTGTGGAAATGCTCTAACTTTCACTATTAAACATAACCCTGAGTTGTACAGTTGTTTTTCTCCTATTTGATTTTGTGAAAGGTTTAAGTGATCGTCGATCACAATCATTCAGGAGTTTTTTCTGACCACAGTTCATCCTCAAAGACTATGGTTCCCCCTATCCTTCCACTTTTTAATAATGCCTACTGTAGTAGTCTCTGCAATCGAATTAGATGTTCTTTGTGCTGTTCATTGCAGCCAATGATTAGTTGAATCCAGGTGGCTACTTTTTTTTGGTCAGGCAGTGTGTGCATTTGTTTTTTAGTTTACTGAAGCAGTGCTGATTACCAAAACATGGAAACACTTTGAACTGTTTATCATCTTCAAGCTACTCCCTTCACAATTAACAGTGTTCAGCATTAAAATAACCCCCCCAAAAAATTCATTAAAACTAATTTTGCATAGACAACATTGCTTTGACCAGATGTTTTACCTCTTTGGTTTCCAGAGCTCATCAGTGGAAATGCTCCAGTGAGAATGCTGTTAAAAACAGGGTCTACAAGGTCAAGCTCTTCTGAAGGGGTCTCCCTTTCCCACCACGGGACCACTCCTGCCACACCGCACGCCCCCCCAGGCATTGACCCAGGACCAGGCTCCCCTTCATAGAACCAGTCACTCTGCTCATCATCTCCTGCAAGAGAAAGGGTGAACAGAGAGCATCAGTGACTGCAGTTTTAACTGCAGTTTCCTACTTTCCTATTTGTATTTTTTGTTTATAGAAGAAATGATCAACATTAAATTCATCTCACAAATGGATTAATACCTTGTCTCCCCTCATCATTGGTAAAGAGACCACCATCACTGCTGTTACTGTCGCTGCTTGTTTCACTGTAAAAATAGGGAAAACAAAGGTTGCACTCAATCAATATGTTTTTAGATGCACACCAGGAAAACCACATTTCTCATCTAGTCCGATTTGAGCAGGATTTCCAAGTGAGGACCTTTGACAGTGGAAATTGGGATTTAAAATTGCAGATTGGAGGACTGGGATTATACCGACAGACCTACTCATTGTATCTGAAATGAAGCGGTAGAAATAAAAATTAACTAACCACCTGTCACTCATGTCCTCATCAGAACCTTTCTGCTCCTCCAGCTCCATCTTGTCCTTGGATCCTTCAGTTGGAGAGGAGATATCCTCACTCTCCACCACAACCCCTTCATCAGCAGCTTCCTGGCCCAACCTGTGAGCCACCACTTTCCTCTTTTTCAGCCGATTCTTCCCTCCCACCGGGCTGACCACCGGTGCTCCACAGAGCTCCATGGAACTCCTGCCCTCCCCAGCGCTGGGTCTGTGTGGCCTCGCAGCAGAGCGAGCCTTTGGGACAGGGGGAGGTCCTAGGAGAGTAGGTGGTTCTGGTTCGGCCGGAGGATCCACAGCCATTCGCTTGACCTTCCTACGACGTCTAAGGCTACGAGTACCCTCAGCTGAGCCCAGGACAGCCAAGTCGTCGGGCCACAGTGGCCTTTTACTGCGGCCGGCTTCGGCTGCATGCGGAGTACGCCGTTTAGCACCAAGCTGCTCATCTGAGTCACTGTTGTCACGAGCGTGACTGTTGGCAGCAGACACTGCTCCTGTGCTGGCACGATAGTCCTGCAACAAATAATTCATCATAAAAGAGTACAAATTACTGTCATTAAATACAGGTTTTCTTTCATCTTTTACTGCATCTACAGCTTAATATCATTAAAGATCCAGAACATGTTCATAGAATATAAAATAAAAATAGTAGAAACATGCATACTTTGTGCTCCTCCCCACTGGACTCGGAGCCCTCGCTCAGGTGTCCTGTCTCCCAGGGCGGGTGTGGGTTGTCTGACCGTCGTTTTCTGCCTCTGCGTTTTCGAGCTTGTCTCTTCAGCAGACAGCCCACCGTCAGAGCGTGGTCTCCTCCGTCACCACAGCCTCCTCGCGCCGCCTGTTCCGAGCTCTCCTCCAGCGCTGACACCAGGTCATGGACAAGTTCGTCCATCGTTCGGCGAAAGTGCCTGCACAAACAGACATGGAGGAAAGATAAATAAAAAAAAATAAGAAACATGATGGTTTAATGTAGGCTGCAGATGTGATGAGTAATATGTGAACTAAATTGGCAAACAGAAAAACATTTACCCACAGGTTATTATAAAATATGCACAGATAATTATATAAACTGCACAGAAGCAATATAATAAGAACAGGCTTGTCTGGTGGTCAACGTATTGTAATATGATTCGGGAGACTAATACACTGAGAACATGTAGCATCTGTAACAGTATAAACAGCTAAACACACTTTTGTGGTCTCGTTTATGCAACATCAAGCATCTGATTGTAAATATAATAGGCTCAAATTGTGAAACCGTTTGTTCTCATGATCTCTTGGAACGAGATCAATCCTTCTGCCATAAATAACGCTGGCCTGTTTCTTATGCTGTAACAGTTACTGTTGTTAGCTTTCATTGCTAAAGAGATACTGGTTGTCTTGGGCAAGAGTATTTTTATGTTAGCTCAAGTAACTACCATCAAAACAACGATGCAGTTTAGTTAAAACTTTCCTTTACATGTCTGATTTCGTATATTTACATGACTGTCTATCTACCATAAACAAACCTTTTATAACCAGACTAACACCGCATATCCCGTTAGCAGTTAGCATTAGCCTAGCATCCCCGGCTGTTTCACGAGATTTGCGTGGACGTGAACAAAATGCAAGTTGCGTGTGTGTGATTTCACGCAGCGGCACGTACCAGCCCGTTCCCGCTTTACCGATGGTTTTTAGATTCGCTGCACGGAACATGAAAGCCTCAAAATGCCAGGTACCTTCAGCCAGAAACAAGAGACCAACAGTCACACAACACAGACATCCTGACACAAAAGTAGCTGGATCAATAACGAGCACAGGAGGACAGTGAAGGCACCAAGAGGTACGCTGCGTTCAAGTGCTGTGGGAAACATTACTTTCATAACCTATTTTCTTCGTTTAGGCCTGATCCTTTGACCATCATCTGGTAAAAGAGAATATCCAGCTCCTGGGCAGGTAAAATATATAAATTAAGCTGTAATCCACTTATTTTTAGGCAAACCAATCACAAAATATTCATTCAAAGTACATTACAGACATTTAAATAAGAATACAAGTGTAATAAAATTACAATACAGCATAAATCTACAATACAAACAAATAAAAGCATAAACAGTTATTTTAAAATCTATTTAAAAAGAGAGCAGGCAGAGCCGTCTCTAGACACTATAGGGCCCTATAAGCAAAAGGTATAGTCTGGGGCCCCTTATATATAAACAGTTAAGTAACTTTTAAAAAGGTGTAATTTGAGCTTTGACAAGTTACATGTAAGAAGAAACATTGCATATCATAACTACTGCATTTTCAAGCTTGTAGTTGTGGTGAATATTAATTTATGGAACCCTTTTCAGACTGGGGCCCTACACAATTGCCTGCTTTGCCTACCCCATTGTGGTGGCTCTGAACGCAGTCAAACATAGTCATGGCCCTCATGCCTTAGGCTGAATTTGCCCAAATTACTGCTTTTCAATAACTCAGTAACATCAATGTGACAGACCTAAATTTAATGCTCCAAGCCTTAAGATACAGCGGCTTTGTCAAAGATGTAAAATGCATCCATCAGAATTATCCACTGTACTGACCACAGGTCTATGGCCCTCCACTTCAAAACTGTTTCAATATTAATATGTGAAAAAAGTTAGGAAACCCTGCTATAAAATATTAGATGCATCCAATCCCAACATTCGGAGGAGAGTTGAGCTTAAATCAATTTTGTTGCAGGTCATAATGTGAACGCTAGATGGCAGTGTCGCTTGGACTTTTGCTCCGTGCCGGCTCACTGTTCTGAAGTGGTTCTGAAGCATGGTGTGAACAGCAGAGCACTGTTCACGTGTTCCATCTGTGACAGAATATACATTTGAGGAGTTGAAGAGACTTGGCGTTGGTCCAGAACAACAGGTGCCGCGGCTTTCTCAGAAAATCTGTGACATGAAAAGATGGAGAAGAATTTTAGTTTAAACTAAAACATTATGTAATGCATGTGTAAGCAAAAATAATGTGTGTGCTTTTTATTTTGATCCATCAGTAAGTGACTGGTCAAACTAATATTGAAAATCACTGGTGACAGGTGTCCTTCCTCAAATGCCGAAGGAGTCACAGGGTCTGCGTGATGACCACTCCAGAACAAGCTCAAGTTTCGGAGCTGAGGCCCAGGTAAATTTAGTAAGATACTGTCCACTTGCGAACCGCAGTCAGACACTTGCCATGCTCTAGGAGAGAGGACACACGTTTAGGAGTCCACTGCCTTTCTTGCTGTCAAAAAAGGGATAGTATCGTGGGGTGATTTCATTATGGATTCTTCTGCTGAGGAGGATGAAGAGTTGTCTGAAGCCGTTGATCACTATATCTCTGAGACCACCTGGAGCTGGGTAAAATAACATATCTGCATCTAAGAACTGTACATCTAAACAACTTACCGCATGTATAGAAATCTGAATCATGGAAACTTGCATGGCACTGGACAGGAAAGACACCATCTTAACTGTACGTGTCCTCTAACAAACTTTAATGTAACAAAGATATAAGTGGGCTGTTATGTCACTGGCCCATATGAAGAGCCGGGACAGTGAGAGTAGACGTGTGGATTACCGTGGAACCCCCGTAAAATGATCTACTGAGACGGACAAACTGAGTTCAGGCTGTAGCGACTCACACAAAAGCCTCTGAGATTATAAGATTAGCCGGCTATTAGTTGTTATCAAGATAAACACAGTGAGCAACAGGGGGCAAAGACTTAACCAGTCAGTCAATGGAAATTATGCATCCTATAGAAAGACACTTGAACTGTATAGTATGATTTCCATATAACTGCCAATTAATGCAATTAGAATAGAATCACTGCACACTGAAACACTTTTTACTGTGCATATGAGGATAAATGTGTTTTTGAATCATCTGTCTTACTGCAAAAATATGGAAAACAACGCTTGCACAATATGTTTACGCGCACGTCAGGAAAAACACATTTCTGACCTAGTTTAATTTCAACATAATTTGAATGAAACTTTAATTGGGGGTGTTGCGATTCAAATCTCTCACATTGTATTAACGCATTAGGAGTTCTCTGCTTGTACTCAGAGCCTGTTGCATGCATACAGCGCGCTCCGATCCCTGTTGAACCGTTATTACTGTCATGACATGATTGATACAAAACATTCATGTTCATGTCAGGGATTGTCTCATCACATGGTGTTTTGACACGGCGTATTCTGTATCTTCTGTGAAACACAAACACACTTTTAGCTCATGTCAGAGGTCATCCGGTGGATCACATATCATCTGGACACCAAGTGACTCAGTAAACACATTTGAACATTGGTCGACCAAGGCATAGTCTGAGCACCATCTCCTCATCCAAACGCTCCACTTTGTTTTAGATGGTTGCAGAATTTTCTCAAGTAACTTACTGAGATGATGCCTTTATTTAGCATTTTTCATTATACTAAACATTTTAACTCCCTACAATACATTATGCCAAAACATTAGATTGCTCAAACCGCTTATTGTAGTTTTATGTAGTAAAGTAAAAAAATAAAAGTGCATAGTCTACTTCCTTGATTTTCAACCAGTGCGCCGGGGAACACTAGTGTGCGCTGAGGTTTTGCCAGCTGTGCCTTGAGAATGTCCAATTTGAGTTAACAGATTGACAAATGTGGATGTAATTGACTAATTTACCTTTTTGGAGTGTCCTGAGCTACTTCTGCATTAAACAATAACACAAAACCATCCCTATTACCAAATTTAAAGAACCAGACAGTGGCACAAACATTAATTGTCTTGTTATATACCATGTTTTGGTAACGTTTTTGTAGTAAGTGGTGTGCCGTGGTAGCTTTTAAACCCAAAAAGTGTGCCACAACCCAAAAAAGGTTGAAAAACACTGGTCTACTTACTACAATATCATTACAGGAAAATTTTGTACCATTGAATGCATATTAAGTACACCTACAGCCATCTATAGGCCAAAATGTTTCACGAAGCTAAGTTTGGGGGGAAGATAATGAACTGCTGGTTATGAATGTTCAGTAAACATACAAAGAGATACAGTTTAATGTCCTAAATGTTCAGTGAGTTCAGATAATTCCAACGTTGCAAGAACAGTGCCAGCATCACCTAAACAACTGTAAACTAATGAATGTACTTCTTATACTAGAGTAACTGTGGGAAAGTGTAGCTTCTGACTAAGAGGAAGCTGAGCCGCACATTTGTGGTTTGAACAGTGCAAAACCAGACAAGCAAAACTGTAACAAAGGAGTTTATGTGCAGCTAATTACATCTACGAGGTTAATGTAAATAAACAAAACCTTGTAGTTTTACTTTAAATCATCATTTTAAATCGCACGGGTTCACAGCTAATGGTCACCTGTGTCAATATGACTCGACCACATAAAGTTTACAAAGCACACAAGAGATAATGATGTGCAATAATGTCCTTGGAAACAGCTGACTGAAGTGGAAAATCTTTAACAAAGACACTCATTCAGTCTTTTTTTCCAATGAGCAAACCCCCTGTCTGGAAAACCAATTAGTACCTAATTTATCCACAAAACCATAACAGCTTCTGCACTGAGAGGATGCACGGTGCCGAAGCTGGAAAAATCATTAGTTTGACAACAAAACAAAACAAAACACCATTATTTTTTTAATTTAATCCCTGTGCTCAACCAAAATAATAAGGATTTAGGTACAGAATGTAACTTTCTGGTAGTGGAAAGTCACCCGCATAATTCTATATACTACTTTGGACCATTCTCCATGCACATCAATCCATTTTAGAATGAAATGGTCAGTGTCAGTGTCATTGTCAGTGATCAAAATTCCTAAACTAGGAACTTGCTTCAGCGGTATAGTGCAGCATGAAACAATTGACAATAATAGTAAAATATAACCTCAAATATAAGTAGACATGCATAAAAATAAGGACTGACTCAAATGAAATACAAATAGACTCAGACTACATACTTTGGCGTTGACATATTCGATGGTATATACACAAAATGTACAGTATGGTCATATGGTTTATGCCATACTGTGGAATAGTATAAGGAAAAGGAAGAAAGATGCAATTTTAATACCTTTTTAGTGCAATAAAGCCATGAAATGAAAGCGAAAACATGCTTTGGTTGAAAACGACTTTGAGTTCATAGATTATCGTAATCAAGACCACTTTATGTAACATTTTGTACTTTTTCATGTCACAGACCACTTCCCCATCCTCAGACGCACTACAGTTTCACTTCGGGGCATTTCTTTCTCCAGGGCAAACATACTATCGCATGAACTCCGCGCGCGCTCTGATTGGTCCGAAATATCGCCTCACTGTAAAACACACTGGTGACTTCAAATGCTGACGTCTGTGAGTGTCCCGCTTCCAGCTGTCTCACGTATCTCCTCACGGTGCCGTTTGAGACATAGCGGCGTGACAAATGGGCTCTGTCTTGTGATCTCAGCTTTACTTTTTTGTTGGTCTATAAGCTGTTCCACATGTAAATTTACGCATGATCAAACACTTTAGTAAAATGAACGTTTCCTTATGTGGTATTACACTCCTAAATAATCTAAACACACCTAAGCTTGACTCAGCACACACTTGCGAAATCAGTTATTTTGCAATTACACAAAAAGTGCTCGTTTTTGTTGCCACTGTGGCATCTCTGGCCGTGCGTAACTCCTCCTCGTTCGGTCGGCGAGGAGGCGGGACCGCGCTGTAGTTGGTGAAGTCATTCGCTGATTCCTCAAGAGCCACGCGAACTGACGGACCGAGGACACAGCGGCAGAAAGTCAGCAGCATCGTATTTCCATCCGCCCGTCACACTTTTTAAATGCTGCGTCCCGATGAGCGCAGCGGACGCACGGGCAGATACGCGAGGACGTGGTTCTATTATAATGTCAAGTGCTGTTTCTGGCTGTAGAGGACTCGCACGCCTTTAGTCTGTCATCGTTTGTAACTAAAGGTAGGCGCTGATTCATCTGTCTGTCTGTTGACCGCCGGTGCGTGAATGGGCTTGTGCGCTTGTGTCCCAGTAGAAACCCGTTACGTTATGGCACGAATGAAACATCTTCTCTGTCAGATGATACAAGATGATACAGGCTGACTTTCATCTTTTATGACGCCCTTTCAGTTCACTTGCCCTTGTTAGGTTGGAGATGCTGATTGGCTGCTGCTGTTCGACACATGTTCAAGTCATGTGTAGGCACTTTTGGGTATTAAAATGTGGTAAAATATTAATAGGAAACACACTTAACCTTTGTGTTAGGTACCAGCTGTGTTTTGGATGACGTGTGTTGGTTGTGAATGACATGTTTTCAGCACTACAGCATCATGAGTGGTCCAACCAGATTCCAGCCTTAACGTTTATCTTTTAACCACCATCTGCATAACATACATAATCTGCATACTTGCCTCAATTCTTTGCATATTTAAATAAATGCGCTATTCTGCCAATTCTTTAAAAAATACTTGTTTTTCTGCAAGGAACACACTGCAAGACATCCTTTTTACATCTCATCTGGGAGAGTCTATTTTTAGCCCTAACTGTTTCTCACAAAGTCATTTCTGGGCTGAGTTGACAGATTTGCAAAAAAAAAAAAAAGTTTAATAATTTACAGCTGCAGTGGAGGAGGCTTTGTAAGGAAGTTATCATGCTGCACGCTTTATTATGTCCCGTCTGTTGGTAATAAGAGAGTTCCTTCTTGTGGATATAAATGTACAGTGATAAAGAGGGGCATGAGCACTGTTCCAGCCACAGACATATTTGTTCCAGCTCTCTTTATGTATAAGGGGCCCTCTTACATAAGTGACAAGGTCAGACCCCCTGGCTTTATTTTTAGACCACTGCAAATAATTGACCACCTACAGGTTTTTAATACTTGCTCTATAGATTTTGAATCATGTGATAAAAAAAAATGAAATCTCTGCATTTCCTGTCATCTCTAGTGTGTCTTTGTTGCACATCAATGAATCAAAATGAAAGCAAATGTTTTCACTGAAGTAGCAAAGGTTCTCAATAAGAATACTTGAATTGTGTATTGCAGCTGCAACTGTATTCGTTTAGCACTGATTACATTGTTTGTTTAGCTGGGAGTGGGATATGAACCAACAAAATATGGGCTGCTTATCGTGGGAAGTGGGCAATTGACCAGAATAACATATAGTAGAGGTGGGCAATATATGGAAATGTATATGATATCGTGAATGTTGTTTTGAGGATACGCAAAATTTGAATATCGAGTATAAAAATTGCTACAAAGATCCACAAATTGTTCTTCTTAAAGACACGTAAGCAGGAGATGCATTCAGCTGCTACAAAGATAGTGGAAAAAAAAGTTTTTAAAAGTTCAAATTAGGGTATAAGGTGATATTTCTGCACTTTTTTCCACAAATTTCACTGTTGTCTGATAATTAAACCTCAACTAACACATTTAAAGACACGTTTTAACGCATTTTAACACATTTCTGGTTTCTGTTTGATTGACATAATATCTCAATTGAGAAACATACTGAGACTTTTTTTTTTCAGTGTCGCCCACCCTATATTCATTTATTTAAACATGTAAACTGGAAAGACAAGTCATGTTACCAATAATGACACCGCGACTGCAGTCGCAAGTTGAAGAAATAAATAATATAAGATACTCTACAGAGGATAAAGAGCTGCAGGTTTACGTGTCCAAAAAAGGAGTAGGAGAAGTATTATTGCTCTAAAACAATTACATAAATGCTTTTCTTATGTAATTGCCCTTTTAAAACCGTCTGCTATGGTTTCCTCTAATAAACACCTCAAGGCTGTGACTTCTCTTTTCCCCGAAGGAGCATCCGGTCTGTTTCTGATGACCTCTTGACCCTTCAGTTTGTCTGCCGCACCACCATAAAAAGCTCGGATATAGAAGCGCAGGGCTGTGAGATTTATGTCTGCGGTGTTGGCCTGAGTCTACATTAACGCACCTTAAAAGGGATCTGTCCTGTCTTGTGTACGGCTTTGAAGTGACAATCACAATTCCTAAAAAACTTGAGACACCGTTTAAAACGTAACTTGAAACAGAATGCAGTGGGCCTCATATTCAAATGAACAATAATGGTACAGTGATTGGTTGGTTGGTTATTTAGGGTGTGATAATTAGCCAGCAGCACAAATAAATATAAATACTCTTTTTCCTAGTGCTTTTCTTAATTGTTTTTGCATGAACTCCCGTGCCTTTGTGGTCTTACGTCGCAGTTACATCTATAAATGCACTTCATAGTTTTGAAAGATTTCTAGATTTCTACATTTCTAGATTAGATTTCTAGATTAGAATAATCATGATTATTCTGGTCACAGTCGTAAGAACTAAAAACTGGTAATCGTGACCGTTTTAGAATTCAATCTGTACTGCAAAAAACAATTCACAATAATCTTACTTTTGTTTTGTGTCATGAAGCTGGTCACTACTTACTTTTGTTTTGTATCAGTAATCGGTAATCATCTTGATGTTTCTTCTCACTGACGTCTGATATCGTGTCATCCCTATTTGAAAGCTTTGTCACGCTCGTCCTTTATTCGACTTTTATCGATCGACAGGGCATGTTTGAACGCATTTTTGTAGAATAGCCCTTTCACTGATGACCATGCATGGAATCATCATAACTTTTTGTCCCATTTGTTGTGACAGACCCGCCAGACCATGAACTACGTGGGTCAGCTGGCAGGGCAGGTGTTCGTCCAGGTGAAAGAGCTCTACCGAGGCCTAAACCCCGCCACTCTCTCCGGGAGCATCGATGTTATTGTGGTCAAACAGCCGGACGGGACGCTGCAGTGCTCCCCTTTCCACGTCCGATTTGGGAAAATGGGCGTCCTTCGATCTCGGGAGAAAGTGGTAAGTTTAACAGTTGAGTTTGTTTTGTAATGAATAACCTTTACATGAGTTTGACTTATTTGTGTCTTCTGCAGGTGGACATAGAAATCAATGGAGAATCAGTAGATCTTCACATGAAGTTGGGCGACAATGGAGAGGCCTTTTTTGTGGAAGAAATGGAAGACAATCAGGTACACGAACAAGAATATTACCACTAAACCAAACTGACTGTGTCACATCAACCATTTACTATATATAACTTACTGAATCAATCTAATTTCAATTTTATTATGGGATTTTTGCAGTACTTATACATTATTAAGTGTGCAGTTATTATGACTAAATATTATTGTTCTTTTTATAACTCCAATCCAATCCACTTTATTTATTTAGCACATCTCACAATAATTTCCAAAGTGCTGCACAATACAATTGAATGATAGAGAAAAAATATAGCTCAATTGAACTAGTCCTAACAATAAAAGTAGTAAATCAAATAAGAACAGCTGTATTAGAAAAATTAAATAAAACTGTGAAACCAATCACTACGACTTATTTCCAATACTACTATAACTATAGAAGCTAAACGCACTGTCTCTTTAATGGCCTTTTTTTAAATTAAACAACTGTAAAAATTCTAATTAGTTGCATTTTTATGTGTTATGTACAGTGAAAGGTGCACTATTTGATATGGCTAAGTTAATCGATTACTCGCAACTAATCAATTATAGAAATGGTTGTCAAATAATTAAATAAATGAGCAATTATTAACTGGTCTATACACAGACTCCAGAACATTGTATGTGCTGAAAGAAGAGGTTTTATTACTCGGACAGAGCAGGAATGACACAAAAAGCACAGGAAACATGAAAATTGTGTATTTTTGATTAAAATCCTTGTTCATCTAAATATTCTCCATGTCTTCAAACACCTTCACTTCAGCTTTGTCTGGGTAAAACTGAGTTAAATTCTCATATTCAAGGGTCTTTTGGGTTCTAAACAACTAATTGATTAATCGAAGGAATAATGAAGGAACATTATTATTTTAGCAATAGAAACACCTAAACAATAATGTAATAAATGCAATGCCATACTGTGGAACATTCCAGGCAAAGCAATAACATCACAGAGACAAACAGGTGGCGCACCCTGTGTCTGAAAAGTTACAGACAAAGGGTACATTAGGGATGTTTAATGTGCAGTGTTTTAGTCACATACTATTCTTTTCTCCACCAACCATTAATTATTTATGATTCAAAAGAACTGTAACGGTTTTTTCAGGGCAGTGGCAGGTTCAAATCAAAACAAAAGTCTTGACTGGTTATGTCCCTAATACCTCGACACACCCATGTTTACACGAAAGACTCAATCTGGGATGTGTCAACCCTCTCGTAGTAGCAGCAGTTTAAAAAGGTCGCTGTGTATTCAGAGTTGGCACCGCAGTCTGAAATTTCACTCTTTGCATTTCAGAGAACAGCATTCCTTTGTCTGGTTTGTGAGTGTCTCTTGTAAAAAGTAGGACATACAGTTGTACTTAAAATGAGCTCTCTTCATTTACACAATGACACAATCAGGCTGGAAAGCATAATTAGAGTGCTTAAACAACATGTTTTTACAACCTCTTGAACATCATGCACATAAAGTGTAAGTGTATCCAAGAATCTTAGTTAAAAAAGGATACATTTATGGCTTTTGCATTGCAGAAACTCTAATGTTGCCACTATTTCAGCTTTTACTTTCAATGTTACAAAAGCTAAAAAATGTATTGGAAACGCAGAATTATGCAAAATGTTTACTGTTAATTATTAATACTGTTGTCTGAAAGCTACTGTGAAGGTGAGCTGGACAACAGCACGTGAAAATGATCAGAATGGAAGTGAAACTTTCAGCCAAAGAAGTTGTGAAAAATGTGGAAAACACAAACGGCAACAGTTCAGTAAATAGTGTACTTTTTGTCCCACTGTCAAGTCTTGATAGACTGAGAGTCTTAGATTAAATTAATAATACCAAAATCTATTCATCTAAATCTATGGTGCAAAATACTCACCCTCAGTAAGTTAGAAGCTTTCCCAGCTCAAGAACAGTAAAGTAAACCAAAGGATCTCATCAAATGTTAAAAAAGATAGATAGATTTATGGCTTTCTATTTTCATTTCAGAAAGTGTAATGTTGACATTACATCTGCTTTCAATGTTACAGAAGGTAAATACTTTCTTGGAAACTCAAAATCCTCCAACATGTTTACTATTTGTACTGTAGTCGTTGGGGTCTGAGAGCTGCTACTGCTGAGGTTCCAGTCTGACCACAACAGAAAAAAAGGAAATGGGTGATTTATTCTCCCGGGAGAGGTGTCGGATTCCTCTCTCCTCTCTGGGAAACTGGGAACCAATGGAATGGATTTGTCCGTACGACCTTCTTGGCTCAGAACTCCAAAAACGTGACTGTGTGCTGTCAGCCCTTAAATCAAACGTTAGTAGGTCAGATTTTCCCTCCAGTTTGTTCCATATGTCTGGGTGAACATGCACACACACAGTCTCATGTTCGTGGGAGACCTCTCTTTTCCTAGAAGGAGCTGTTTCCTTTCACAGAAGCCTGAGATAGAGGCTCTTTTTTTGGGGCTGGCTGTTTAGTTTTCCACTGGCGATCTGTTGAAGTTTTTGGCAGCAGGCTGGACACATTCGCCTGCTTGACTCAAAGTGTGCAAAACAACAGAACAACAGAGTCGGATTTCAGTCGGCATCCAAAACATCTGACCTACTTTAGATCTATACTAGGAGAATTTCATAGGCTTGTGTCACTGCATGGTATAAAACATATATTGACAGTGGGGCAGAGAGCTGGCTTTCCCATCTTGCTATTATTTTAGGACTGCAATTATTCTGCTAATTGATTAGTATTAGGCTACAAAATACATGTAAATATCAGATTTTTACAAAATTTGACCCAGATAAAGCTACAATGACAGCCTGACGGAATATATTTACAGACAGATTAGGAGTTTAATCAAAAACACAAAAAGTTCATGTTTCATGTGTGCATTTTAAAGTCTGTATGACAGGTTCTGATGATATTCTATAACTAGCTCTATCATAGTTTTACATTTGTGAAGATATATAAAAATATAAAACGCTATATAAAAATGTGACAAACATAAAAATGACCCCTACTGTACCTATGTCATATTTGCTGCTCATGTCCAACCAGGAAGTAACATTACAAACATTATGAAAACTGTCAAGCTGGGGACAAACAGGCAAAATATTGTTTAGTAAAATCTTAAATTATATTATTATTGTTATTATTAATATATCAATAATCAATTAGTTGCGATTAACTGGTTAACTTGTTTCAGACCTGTTTTATTTATTGTTTATTGGATAGGGACTTTTGTGGTCTATGAGATCACTGTGCTCCTGTTTTGACCATGTTGCTATTACTATTTAGCACTGTTACTCCTATTTTGTATTATTTATTTGTTTCTACTACCACTAATACTGTTACCACCTCTCATATTGTCAGACTCTACAAGGTTTTCATGGACTCGTTTCTGTTTTTTAAATTATGTACAAAATACAATTTATTCTTCTCCGTCTCATAACAGGAAGTGGTCCCCTCCTATCTGGCCACCTCACCCATTCTGGCTGATGGAGCGATGCTGATGAGTTCCTCCCTTTTGGGGAAGAGCTCTGGGCCTTCAGTGCAGACTTTGGGCGCCGCGGGGAGCAATGGAGAGCCGGGCAGTGTGCTAATGAAGAAGAGGAGGAAGAGGAGGAGGAAGACGAGGGCAGACAGCATGAGGAGAGAGGAGAGCGGAGAGTACTCTGGGGGTGAAGACATGTTCACCATCGATATCAGCTCCGACGAAGGAGAGATGGACAACAGCAGGTAAGAAAAGACTGAAGTTGTGACAAATATAGAAAACTCATACAGCAACAACAGTGTACATCCGAGTGTGTAAATCCAACATATAACAAATTTCTATGAATTAGATCAAATCACTTTGTTTACATGCACAAAAATCAACTGGCCTTTTTAATTAAGTTTTGTTCATAGGATTCTGTTCAAAGTTCACATTTTAAATGCGAATTGATAAAAAGACTAAAATAGGTCTATGGAGCAAGAACAAACTAATAAAATAATGTATTTCAGAAGATGTTTGAACAGATCTCAACTACAAGGGTGGCAGTTTTTTTGCACAATAAAACAGGAGATTTTGTTGTATGTGAAGGAAATTATTGTACTTAAAAAATTGCAGTCTTTGAGATTTGCCTGTTTACGTCCATTAAAACAAAAAACTACTACTTAAAATTTTGTTTCGATTGCGATTAATCTTGCAGCCCGAACGGGAAGTACAGTTGAGGCATCTTGATTCTAGTTTCGCTGGGTACACAAACAGTTCTTTAGTAAGTCGAAAAATCAAATGCTCCACATAAATGAAATGTCACTTATCTACGTATGTTTTCCAAAATTGTGGTCGTGTGTGATCGCTGTTTTTATCACCAAATATAGCTCCAACGTTTTGGTGCTGACACTAAATTACTAAACATCCTGAAGTAATTTATCTTGACCTGCTGCAGACTGAGACAAAAGTAGTCTGACAGGTTTGGGGGCAAATACAAACCGAGTTCGGATGTTTAGGTCACTCAGAGTTCTCTGTGCATGTAAACATAGTGAGTGTAGCGCCAAAATAGTCACTTTCAGTAAGTTAGAAGCTTACATGACCAGTTAAGTTAATGTAAATGATTAAAGAAAAAAACAAAAAAAACTAAAATACTTGGAAAAAAAACTGTTTTACGAATTTAAGCTTGAGCCAAGTTTGTAAAATTTCCTAAACCAGATATCTTTGCATTCTCGTACATTTTACAGTGTTGCTGTTTTGGTGGTCGTAGATTATAGACTCCCTGATTCTTAACTTAAAGCACATGTGGGAGCTACAGCCAGATACACGTGCTTGAGAAAAGAAGAGAGAACAAAACAGTGCCATACATCACTGGAAGTTTATATCCAGCTGTGACACAGGCTCTGACATTTAACCCATGGAAAACATCAAATCCCCTCTGCAAAGAACATTTTCAGTCATTTTCAGTGTTTAAAGATGTCAGCCATGTTTAGCCCTGTTTACAAACAAACTGCTGGTATGTGAAGCTGAATATGATCCTACATTGCTGTGTTGACTTGCAGCTGGACAGCTTTGTGGTGAAAGAAGGTTGTAAAGTATCAGGCAGTGACAGGTTTATTTCATCTTTACCTTGACACTATTGCATACAATGTCTGTGTTGTTTATATAGATGTAAAACTAACCCAAGTCAGTAAGATCAAGTTGCTCGCATCACATTTGGCATTTCTATAATTTGATATGCTGTACAAAGTGAGAACCAAGTAGTGTTGTGTTAAATAGTGATAACTTTTACAATATACTTTGAATACCAAGTACGAATACATACTGTCAAAGAAGTGAGAAGAACACAATTATAAAAAAGTAAAAACATTGTAGTCAAAGTTAAAACAATGTCAATGAGAAAGTTTCAATTGCATAGTAAGTACTAGTACTTTAGTAACATTATTTTCTGTTGATCTACTAACTAACAGTTTCTACTTAGGTCAAAACGTTCTCAGCTCTCTAACCACAAATATTTTTTAATCTTGAAAAATCTAGTTCTGCACTTCAGTGTCACTCAAAAACCAACCCCACGGCTGCTCCTTCCGTCAACAACCTCAGTGACGAGTTGAGGCTTGATCTATGTGGTTTTAGGAACTCATTCAGTCAAATAATGATATAAGTGAAAGGTCATTTTGTTCTTTTAGGTGTTTATCGCGGGAAATTGCCAAAGAGGAGAACAATGGAGGTTCAGCGAATGGTTCATTTAAGCAGAACGGCATCTATCCTCGCTCAGATGGAGATTGGAGCCCACTGCAAAGGTGCAGTTTTAATGCATGGACACAAAAAAGCAAACTTAACAGATCTATTGCTAACTGAACTGTATTTTTCTCAGTCCTGGCAGTTCACGTCCCACTTCTCCTAAAAGCGACTCTGAACTCTTGAGTAAGCAATCGAATGCAGACAATCAAAATCCAACAATGCACTGGGCCTGGGGAGAACTGCCACAAGCTGCAACGGTAACTTAAAGTTTATGACATGAACTTATATTCAACTAAATCATTCTGCATAAAAGGAAATATTGAGACTAGAAATCATCCACACAATAAGCAGAAAGAAAAACAACAAACATATTTAGTTAGGTTTCAAAAATGAGTGGCAATTAACTAAATTTTGCTATTTTTGGGGCACATGCTGCAGTTATTTACTTAATATAATGACCTCTGTAATAAAATACTGGCTCCTTAAAATATCTGACTAACGCTGTAGTTATTACCTCAAACATTTTTTTGAAAATTGTGTAAATAACCTCAAAATAGCATATTAAGTGCAGTCCTGGGCGACAACAAAAAACTGATTACCATTAATCATTACTTTTTTCCCTCATATTGATTGATCACAAATTACAATTAAATTTCATTTTATATTATTAAAAAGAAATAGAAACAGCTTTAAATATTAGTTTCCTGAATATAAATATTACAGACATTTAATAAATGCCATTTAACATAAAATATAGTCAGATTTCTTGCTCCAAAGTTTGACCTCAGCTTTAAACCACATTGACAAGTAGAGATGACTGAATCTTGATTCAAATTTGATAAATGCCACAGCCCCACTGGCGAATAGCAATAATGCAATACTATAGAGATTATTAGTTGTATATACATACATTTGTATTGATAATTTTCTTCCCCTTTAGCCTTCTTTCCTGCCTGTGAAACCCGACCTCTCTCCAGTCGGCCCCGTCTCCATCACTGTGTCTGAGAACACACACTTCCGAGTAATAAGCCACGAGTCCAAGGCAGAACACTGTGAACCCTGCTCTCAAATGCCAGCACTCACAGTCCTAATGTCAGAGGAGACGGCCCACCCCGGGGAGCCAGAGGACGGGATGGAGACGCAGACTGAGGAGGTCCAGGCAGGTTCACCCAGCGAGACAGCACGAATGATGATGGACCTGGATGAGACTGCACCCCGAGTACCAAGCAAAGCGGATTCTCCCTCCAAGAAAAAGGGTATAGTATGCTTTAACATTTAGAAAACATGTCGTATTGATAAACAAATCCAAATGGGAATGCAAAATGTGGGATTAGTTTTGCGATTAGATTAGTTTTGTGATTTATTTTCTATGATTCTTTTGAAATTTCACACAACTGACAAGTCTGAAACATGAACTGACAAACTAATAAAAGGATCACATAATATTTCAGAATATGTTTGTACAAATCTAAACTACAGGATCAGCACTACTATGAAAAATTGCAGCCTTTATGATTGGCCAGTTGCGTTAATTCAAATTGTGATTTTGATTCAATTAATCTTGCTGCATTAATCCGATTATGAAACATGAACATGAAAACATGTTTGATTTATTTCCAACAGAAAAAAGGAGCCGCCATCTTGGTTCTGATGGGATTTACCTGGATGACATCACAGAGCTGGAGCCTGAAGTAGCAGCGCTGTATTTCCCTAAAAGGTATCATCAGAAGTGAAAAAAGTTACTCAAAAGTTTTGATCATTTAAAAAATAATTATAACTTGACACAGTTGATTCACTTTTTAAATCTTGGTTTAAAAAGTGATTACCAATACAACCTCAGCTACAACTACTGCAGTCTCTTTCACTACTGCTCATCTTAATAGTGTTCATTCTGGTCCTCTGCAGTGATGGGGGCGCAGGAGTGCGGGGCCTGGTCGACCCCGGCCTCCACAGCACTCGTCTGTCGCCTCAGTCCCTCAGCTCTGGAGGGGACAGTGGAGTCGACACTTACTGTGACCACATCGGTGACCTGCCCTCGATGGCCATCTCTTTGTGTGGAGGACTCTTGGACAACAGGGAAATCACTAATGGTGATGTTTATACACTAACCAAAGATAAATTAACCACACTGTAACATACGCAATTTGCTGAACTTTAAATTTGTTCACTTACAGAACAGTTTCATGCCAAGATCGTTTCCTACCAGCAGTTTGCAACAAATCCGTCTCTTATTGATGACCCCAACTTAGTCGTGAAGATAGGTTCAAAGTAAGACACAAACGCAGAGTATCCTTTGTTATCTTTAGTGTCCATAAAATTGTAATTTAGATATTATTTCCATCTTTGGTTTTGTCTGCCCTAGATACTATAATTGGAGTACTGCAGCTCCTCTTATGCTGGCGATGCAGGCTTTTCAGAAACCTTTGCCAAAGGTAAGAAACTGATACGTTCATGGATCACTCTGCTGCTCACACAGCACTGAGACTTAATCTGATACAAGAGTGGATTTATTACATGAGTGTGGCTCCTCCTTCTGGCCAAAGCATGTATTAGATCTTTTAATTGCCAGTCTATTATGCAAAGTTATGCACGTTCTTATTCTCTATTGTGTCTCTGCTCTGATCCCTCTTATGTTGCCACTTTATGTATTTCTTCTCCATTAGTTCACTTGTATGAGTTATATGCATACGGCTATAAAATTCTTCACCTGTTGTTTAAATGGCGTACTCAGCTACAGCTCTGTGCGTCAACAAAAATGTATCTTTTATTTTCATGTTAATGTGTTCATAAAATTCCTTGTACATCATGTCTGTCTACATTGCCCATTGTTTGGCTTTATTTTTAAGTGTTTCTTGTGTTTTTTGTGGTTGTTTGATTTACGTTTTTGGCCACCTACAGGCCACAGTTGAGAACATCATGAAGGAAAAGATGCCCAAGAAAGGAGGAAGATGGTGGTTTTCCTGGAGAGGCAGAAACAGCAACTCCAAATCTGTAATTACATAAACGTGTTTAATGTTCTCTGTTGTGTGATGCATAGTATTCTTGACTTTAAACATGTTTTTTGTAGGAGTCTGGTGCTTGTGGCTCCGTGGATCAATCTGGGTCAATGTCAAACAGGTAAAATTAACTTGATAAAATGTTTTTTTTTAAACTCATCAACATTTCATCATTGCCAATTTTTAAAAGGTTTCAATATATTCTGAATAGTAGAAAATGAGGTATATATTTCATATTGTTTATTGTTTGTTTATTTATTTGGATCACTATATATGCCTAAAATGACCAAGTATTCTAATTTATTACTGTGCTTATGCATTTATGAATTTATCTTTAGATTTAATAAAACACTACAAAGATTTTTAGGAAGTTTTACATTTTTGTTCCACATTTTATTTGTGACATTATATATATATATTTTTAAATATGTATATGTATATTTTATATATTTATTTATTTATGTATTTATTTTCAGTTTTTAAATATACAAAATTGAGTGAACATTTAACACAACACAAGCAACATAGACATCCCATTAAGTGAAGACATTGTCCAACAAAAACATTCAACTTAGTTCAAAGATTGTTAAATTTGTCAATTTGTTTGTATGTCATTTTTCTCTCCATTTTTCTCATTTTAATTACTACGTCAATCCAGTCCTTGATCATCAGTTCAGTTTTGTGTCCTCCATTTTTTTCGTATTTTCAATCGTCTAACCTTTGTCTCTTTTAGGCTCAAAGAAGAATCCTCTTCAAGTGATGATGAACAAAGAGTGTCAAGCTCCATCCAATCAGAGATGGGACATCCATCTGGGGGCGTGACCTACAAGAAGACGCTCCGACTCACTTCAGAGCAGTTGGTAGGACTTTCTGTCCAGTAAAGGTGCTAGCCCTGAATGATGTGGCTGATATTGACTCGTCTTCGCCTCCACAGATGTCCCTCCAGCTGCAGGACGGTCCCAATGACGTGGTCTTCAGTGTGACCACTCAGTACCAGGGCACGTGCCGCTGCCAGGGAACTATCTACCTCTGGAACTGGGACGACAAAATCGTCATCTCGGATATCGATGGAACCATAACCAGGTTTGTCTTCAGTATTTCCAATCCACTTCCATTATGTACCGCATTTCACAAACAGTGACATATAAAAATTTCTAGAACCTTTATTGGCTTTGTCTTGTCCCAGCGCAAATTCCTTTTTAAATGAATACAGTCCGGTACAAAATAAATAAACTTGAATAGCAGTTTGGCATACTGCTAATTATAAAACAATTTCCCATCATAAAGCGCTTTCCACAAACATTGTGACATTTTCATGGTAAGATTTAATGTTTTAGTCTAATGGAGGAATAATTTCAACAGGCCTTGTGTTATAAATCTGCAATAATTCACCAACTATCAGTGAAAAACCACAATAACCTGATCTATTGGCTGGGATTTGTCTGAAAGCAACATTTTCTCATGTTTCATTCCAAGCTTGAACTAAAGTATCTTCTTTTTTTTGTAGATCTGACACATTGGGCCATATTCTCCCGACTCTGGGAAAAGACTGGACACATCAAGGCATTGCACGCCTCTATCACAAAGTCAGCCAGTAAGTAGTTATAGACATGCATAGTTTAGATTCGTTTATATATTTAGTCTAGATTATTGGACTTGTTTACTTGTTTTAATATAGTTTCGTCTGACTTTCAAGCAAAGTTCAGTACGCTTTTACTTGATTTTGTTGACTTATTAAGTGCATTTTTTGTAATCCACTGACTCCACTTTTTCGTAAATAAACTTTTTTGTGTGTGTACTCAATGTCATAGTCAAAAATACCTTGAAAATGCAGACAAACTAACTAAATATATCTAAACTAGTTAACCTACATAAAAATTCTGAATTCAAACCATTTATATTTTATCTGTTTATGTTTTGTTGTGTGTCATTATTTTACAAAGCCCATACACAGTATTTATGTCACTGATCATCATTATTTATTGTCAGAAATGGCTACAAGTTCCTGTACTGCTCAGCGCGCGCGATAGGCATGGCCGATATGACCCGAGGTTACCTGAACTGGGTGAATGAGAGTGGAACCATGCTCCCGATGGGCCCCGTGCTCCTGAGCCCCAGCAGCCTCTTCTCCGCTCTTCGCAGGTTTGTCCCTCGATTATCTGTTATCTCTAAAACATTGTGATGAATAATGTACAGACGTTTACCTGCGTTTTACCGTTTTCAAAGGGAGGTGATAGAGAAGAAGCCGGAGAAGTTCAAAGTGGAGTGTCTTAATGATATAAAGAACCTCTTTCATCCAAATACTCAGCCCTTCTATGCAGCATTTGGCAACAGACCCACGGTACGCACAAATAACATTAACAGCTTTATTTAGAGGCGTTTGGTGGCAGAGAGGTTAGTGTTCCTGCCCTAATACCAGGAGTTTGTGGGTCAGTGTTTATGCTAGTGTGAACTCTTAATGTACATGAGAATTATCAAAGTTAAAACCCAATACAATAGCTTCTTTTGATTTCATCTTATTGTTTTATTATGAATTTATATATTTTTGACACCATTGTTTTACTTCTACTTGAGTAATATTTTGTTTGAAATACTCTTACTTGAGTAAAAGTTCTGTTTCCTCTTTCCACTGTGAATAAATCTATTTATTTATTTATTAACCTTTATTTTACCAGGTAAGAACCCATTGAGAACAAAACCTCTTTTTCAAGGGTGACCTGGGGCAAAGTGAAAAACATAACAGCAAACAAAGTACAAAAACATATTTACATTTTAAAAGAAATTTAAGAAATTAAGAGCAAAATGTACATTTAAAGGCACCGACAATTTCTAAAAAATTGAAATGGAGTGACAACTTCATCTATCTACATGTGACAAAGCCTTTATTTTAGATTATTTGAACATTTGTATTTCTTGCATCACTTCAAATATGGTTTAGTGTTTCTCATTTTTGTGTTTATCCTTTGAAAATACGTTGTGCATTATTTATTCTTTTGTCCTTCAAATTACTTTTATTTCAAATTATATGTTAATTATGTAACATCACTCTTACTTTACTTACTTTATTCACCTTTGTTAATGACCTGAGAGCAACCATGGCACAGTGGAATACAATTACCAACCAGAGGCTTCTAATTTCACTGTAAACCCATGATGACTAATTAAGACTGATTTCCATATTTTTCAGGATGTGTTTTCCTATAAAGAAGTTGGCGTCCCACTGAACAGAATTTTTACGGTCAACCCTAAAGGTGAACTTGTGCAAGAACATGCCAAGACCAACATCTCGTCGTAAGTTGTCACTCCATTTCAATAAATATAGATAGATAAATATAGATAGATATGTAGATAGATATAGATGTCCTCAAACTATAATGACATTTTCTTCTCTAGTTACGTCCGTCTCGGTGAGGTGGTGGACCACGTCTTTCCACTGAAGGCACGGTCTTCTTCTTCAGATTTTCCGTGCTCCGACACCTTCAGTCATTTCACTTTCTGGAGAGAGAATTTGCCCTCAGTGGACCATCCGGGAATCACACCCTCAGAGACGAGCAGCTGACGACCTGTGGCCTCAAACAGTGTGCATGAGACGTTTATGTGAATGCAGAGAGTGATTGATGGTAGAAAGGGAGAAACACTGAAAATCCCAACGCACAAGATGGGTGTAAGCGCACTTTGATGAAATGTCTATAGTTTTTTTGTGACTAGTTAGACAAATATTTATATAAGAATATATTTAGGCAGCTTGGTAAAAAAAAATATCTTAGCATGAACAACTATTGACAAAGTACTTATTTAAGCTAAGTTACAGTAAGTTACAGTATGCTAAACTTGTATGTTTTTAGACTGAATGTAGCTTATATTGAGTTTCTTTTCAATATTAAAAAAAGAAAAGAGTAAATTAATAAAAATTTACAAAATGTAAAAAAATGTTACACTTAATTAAGTACATGGATGCAGAAAATGTACACGTGTTGCATAGAATTAAATGTATTTCAGTTATAGGTAACTAATGCACTTTTATTATGGATCAAGCAGACAACTTTTAAAATGATGCAGAAAGGAAGGTACATTATGAAACTGATATTTATTATAGTTGCAGATGATGTACAATGCAAAGCACAATGATATTGATGATGTTAACATAGTTTTTTGCAGATTATATTTTTCTATACAAAAAAGCATGTTTGTGTGACTTTTGTCGCCTTATTATGGCCCTTTGTCTTTGTTTCCACGTCCATAAAGTATCTCCTATCAGAGTGTCTTATCATTATTGCCATGAGAAAAAAAGCTTAAATTGTGAGACAAATGTACTGTAGATTTTTAAAGTGATTATTCTTTCTATGAAAGAGTTACATTATCTGTGATTGCCTTTTATTTTCAACAACTCATCCTTTTAATTCAATAAAAAATACATTGGTCAAAAATATTGTTATTAGTCTACAGTGATTTTTTATCAATGATTAATGAATTTACTTCAAGCGTACGTCATTGAGCACAGGTCAAAATAAAAGTACTGTACATGCTTTAAGTTTACTTTAAGTTTACACATCCAAAATGTACAATCGTCATTATCATTATTATTATTGTTGTTATTATTGTTGTTTATTGTCATTATTATTCCCTTGTGAGAATGACACGGGGTTAACAGCGTGGTCTGGGGTTACTCGAGGACACGCAGAGCAGCGGGAGGAGTTACACCCCGCTGCACCAGTGGGTTTCCCCCCGGGATCTGAAGCGGACTTGGCCACAGAGGACCACAGTTTTTCGCAGGGAAAAAAGAAAAGCACCTGCAGAGCTGCGCTTGCACCGAGAAACTATGCCGAGGCCGAGCACGGTAAGAAACGTGATAGCGGCTGTATGCTGTAAGAAGATCACTGCTTTAGACGTGCACTCGACTTGATGAACAAATAACGGCGTCAACTTTTGGGGTACAACCATAGTCTGTGGGTACAACCGAACCAGTGCGAACTATCAGTGCAAAAAGTTGGCAACAGAGCAGTATTTAGTCATTGCATTGTGTTTGCTCGGTGTTAAACTAAACCTTGACCTAGTTTGAAGAAGTAGGCTGCTTTTAGATAAAGAAGAGCGCCCAGTGCACGCAATAGACGCACAATGTTGCCCTTTAATTTATTCTATTATGAATTAGTAACACTCACATTCCAGTAAACTTACTTTACTTCTTTACTTACACATTATGCATGATCTCGTGGCTACATTTGTGTACAAAGTTACTGTCATTTCATCTGCCTAATATATTGTGCTTTCTAGTATACAAGCGCTGCCAGTGAGGAGTTGGTGGACATTTTGGAGGAGATCAGGCGCAGTGGGGACCTCGGCCATGCCCTGAGGACCTTTAACCCCCAGCCTTACAAAGAAATGGCGCCCTGCACAGCTTCTGATCTCACCAAGAAAACACTGGAGTCACAGTATCTGCAATATGTATTCAAAGAGGTAAAGTAAGGTGTATTAAAACATTGGCCAAATCAATATGACAAGTTTATAGTTATATACTATATAGATACTGAATGTGTGACAACAACACGACACAAAAGCTGCAAAGACTTGTTGACCCAATTGGAATATTATCCCTAATCAATTATTGTCCAAACAAGGTGGTATTGAATTTTTCTTCGTCTGTAATTTTGACATTGACAAAATTTATGTGAAAATGTCAGCCTTTCATCACCAGGCCTGTCTCATCTACAAACACATGACTTGGAATAACAAAGATATTTTATACAAACACAAATACATCCCGCCATGCGCGAACACACAGGAGGCACAGCGCGTGTTAGCGGAGCGGGTTTTGAATACGGAGCAGGACTTCCCGGACTCCTTGTTGATCATCCTTGGGGATTTTAACAAGGGTAATCTCAGCCAGGAACTACCAAAGTACAGACAGTTTATTAAATGCCCGACCAGAGAGCAGAACACGCTGGATCACTGTTACACTACAGTGAGTGGGTCCTTCCGCGCGGTTCCTCGCGCTGCCCTAGGGCTCTCAGATCACGCCATGATCCACCTGATCCCCACGTACAGACAGAGGCTGAAGCTCTCCAAACCTGTAGTGAGGACTTCTAAGAAGTGGACCAGCGAGGCAGTAGAGGAGCTACGCGCGTGTTTGGACATCACAGACTGGGATGTGTTCAAAACTGCCACGGATGGTTTGGATGAGTACACGGACACTGTGACGTCATACATCCAGTTCTGTGAGGACAGTATCATCCCCACACGCACCAGGGTGATTTATAACAATGACAAGCCCTGGTTCACACCCAAACTGAGGCAGCTCAGGCAGCAGAAGGAGGCAGCATTCAGAGCCGGGGACAGAGAGAGCTACAAAGGTGCCAAGTACAGATTTAGCAGGGAGGTGTCAAGAGCTAGATCTCTGTACAACACGCGCCTAAAGCAGTCTTTCTCTGCTAACAACGCTTCGGCGGTCTGGCGGGGACTTAGGCAGATCACCAACTACAAGCCCAAAGCCCCCCATGCTGCTGACGACCAGAAACTCGCTGAACAGCTCGTCTCCTTCTATTCACGGTTCGAAATCTCAACCCCCTCCCCCACCCATCTCACTACAATAGACATTTCTGCCAATCACACCCCGGGTCCCCCCACCTCCCCCACCGGCCTCTCACTTCACAGGGACAATGTAAGGAAACAGTTTCGGAAGTCCAACCCCCGGAAAGCTGCTGGACCATACGGTGTCTCCCCGCCACCCTGAGACACTGTGCGGACAGGCTGACTCCTGTCTTCACAGACATTTTCAACACCTCCCTGGAGTCATGCCATGTCCCAGCCTGCTTCAAATCGTCCATCATCGTCCCTGTTCCCAAGAAGCCCCGGATCACTGGACTTAATGACTTCAGGCCTGTGGCGCTGACGCCTGTCGTCATGAAGTCCTTTGAGCGCCTGGTCCTGCCCCATCTCAAGTCCTTCACCTCCTCCGCCCTGGACCCACTGCAGGTCGCCTACAGAGCCAACAGATCTGTAGGCAGCGCCATCAACCTGGCCCTCCACTTCATCCTGAAGCATCTGGACTCCCGGGAACCTACGCCAGGGTCCTGTTTGTGGACTTCAGCTCTGCATTCAACACCATCATCCCTGCTCTGCTCCAGGACAAGCTCTCTCAGCTCCACGTGCCTGACTCCATCTGCAGGTGGATCACTGACTTCCTGACGGACCGGAAGCAGTGCGTGCGGCTGGGGAAGAATGTCTCAGAGACTCGGACTATCAACACAGGAACTCCACAGGGCTGTGTACTTTCTCCTCTCCTCTTCTCCCTGTACACCAACTGCTGCAACTCCAGCCACGACTCTGTAAAACTGATCAAGTTTGCGGGCTGACACCACCCTCATCGGACTCATCTCGGACCGATGAGTCTGTCTACAGGAGGGAGGTGGACCGGCTGGTGTCCTGGTGCAGCGACAACAACCTGGAGCTCAACGCCCAGAAGACAGTGGAGATGATCGTGGACTTCAGGAAAGTCTCAGCCCCCCTGCCCCCCCTTGCCCTGTCAGACTCTCCCATCACCACCGTGGACTCTTTCCGCTTCCTCGGCACCACCATCACTCAGGACCTCAAGTGGGAGCCGACCATCAGCTCCATCATCAAGAAGGCCCAGCAGAGGATGTACTTCCTGCGGCAGCTGAGGAAAGCCAAGCTGCCGGCGCAGATGATGGTGCAGTTCTACACGGCCATCATCGAGTCCATCCTCACCTCCTCCATCACCGTGTGGTATGCTGGAGCCACAGCCAGGGACAAACAGAGACTACAGCGCATTGTGCGCTCTGCTGAGAAGGTGATCGGCTGCAGCCTTCCATCTGTCCAGGACCTGTACGTCTCAGGACTCGAGGGACGAGCAGGTCGGATCACAGCTGACCCTTCTCACCCTGGACACGGACTATTTGAGCCACTCCCTCGGGCAGGAGGCTCACGGTCCATCCGGACCAGAACCTCCCGCCACAAGAACAGTTTCTTTCCCTCTGCTGTTGGACTCATGAACACTTTGTAACACCTGTCACTTTAACAATAATACTATTTAAGAACAATCTATTTGCACTACTCAATTGCACATTGCACTATCTGCCAACTGTACATTCTGTATATAGTCTATCTTAGTCTATTTTATTTTTAATTTTATGCATGCCTTTTTATATATTTTTTATATTTTATCCTTTGCTTTATGTTGCACCTCATGAGAAGCAAGTTCCTACGTTTGTGAATTTCACTAACAATGGCAATAAACAGTTTCTGATTCTGATTCTGATTCTGATATTTTTATAGAGTACTATTTTCAAAACAATATTAAATGGGTTGATCAACTATTTAATGACAAGGGGCTGTTGGTAACATATGGAGAGTTTCTTCAAATATATAGTGTCCCAGTCACTGCTGGTGATTATGCAAGAGTATTTGGGGCCATCCCCTCCGGTGTGTGCATGCTGTTTAAACATATTACAACAATACCCAATGCTGTTTCATATTGGATGTGTTTGTTGATGATATTCCGTGGAAGAAGGTCTGGCTCATGCCCAGTAGAAATCTGATAACAAACAAGGTAAAAGAAATGTCACTTAAATAATACACAAATTCTATCCAGCTAAAGTGTACATAAAGATTTTAAAGGTTTTGTAAGGACATTGAGAGTGATTCTTTTTATACAAATATGACAGTTGTAATTTGTATTGTTCAATTAATACTACTTTATTATATTGTGTTTGATGTTACAACTTTTGTAATAAAAAAGATCAGAAAAATATTTGTGAGAGCTAGAAATGAGTTAGAACGGTTTAGATTCAATACCTACTTCCTTAATGTACTGTTTTAAAGTCAGGTACCCCAGCTTCAATCGTGCTTCCTAGTAGAATACCACAAATACTAGACATAGACTGGACAATAAAAAGTAATAAATAAAAGTGTCTTCACAGATCGCCACAGAGTCCAGTTTATCCACGGAGGAGGTCAAAGAGGACGCCCGCTTGCTTTTGGAGGAGATGTCTCAAAACTTGCAGCTTGGTTTTATCAGACTGATGGGCTACACTTTGAGCAAAGTGTTGAAGCGATTATACACCAACATTTATGTCAACATGGAAGGACTTAACACGGTCTGACTCAGTGTTTAAAAAAAATGAATAGTAATAAATTCATAATAGCTTATCTTTTTCTTGTTTTACAGCTACAGCAGGTTATGCAGGAGAGCCCAGTCGTCTTAATGCCCACTCACAGAAGCTACATGGACTTCCTGATCATTTCCTATGTACTTTTTACGTATGACATCCCTGTGCCTGTCATTGCTGCTGGACTTCGCAAGTATCTAAAGAAATACACATTTATATTTGTGATACATTTATATTTAGGGAAGGTATGTTGGTTATTGGTGATATTGGGGATATCGGAGACTTTTCCCAGTTATCAGTGTGATACATAGCTGATATTTTGCACTGATATTTTGTTCTTTACGGCCCCAAACTGTGTGTGCTCAAGTGTCATTCCCAGTTCGTCCTCTGTGCATCAGATTTAACTAAAAATATATGGCTGTATAATTTCACAAGCATGCCAGAAATTGTTTTTACATCCCAGAAAAAAATTTTTTTTGTTATTATTTTTCCTAAATTAAAAGGTAATATGTGAACTTTTGTGTTCTTGTTATCGGTATCGGCAAATATATGTTACGTTATGTTAGCCACAATAATAGGACATCTGCTCAAAAAAAAAAAAGAATGTTGGACCATCTTTAATTTCTGTACAATTAACCTTTTTTTAATCTGTTTTGGACTGTGAAGCTCTTGCTGGGATGAAGCTTGTGGGAGAGATCCTGCGTCGTTCTGGTGCCTTCTTCATTAGACGTTCTATCGGCTCTGATAAACTCTACTGGGCTGTTCTGTCTGAGTATGTGAAAACTATTATCAGGGTAAGGTTTACTAAAACTGATAATACAATACATATTACAGTAAATAGTGAGAAAATATGTCTTCTTTGTAGACTGGATTTGCACCGTTTGAATTTTTTGTGGAAGGGTTGAGAAGTCGCACCTTTAAAGCCGTACCTCCTAAACTCGGTGAGTCAGGATTTAATAATAATGTTGGCTCTAGCATCGTAGCTTTTTATATTATGAATCTTGATGTATTTGTTTGCAGGTATGATGCATATGGTGCTGGAGCCGTATTTTAAAGGTGAAGTGTTTGACATCACTCTTGTGCCCATAAGTATCAGTTATGACCGAGTGCTGGAGGAATCGCTGCTCGCTCATGAGTTACTGGGCATCCCCAAACCTAAAGAAACTACAACGGTATGTTTGGTACACCCCTTTTTACAAGTAAAAACATTTGCATTCATTCAGCAAATACAAAATATATAACAATTTCTAGTTTTGTTGGACATAAAAAAAACGTCATGCTTAATGTACTTTTAAGAGGTTTAAACTGCTTTATAATGGTTTCCCTCATCATTCGTCCTGAATTCCCACTCACGGCACTATCTATTTTTGATTTAGTGAAAAATGTATTATGAGTATTGTAGGCAGTTTCCAAAAAATAACTGATAATCTGCTGCTTGCTACAGTGAAATGTCACTATGAAGAAGTGGAGCCAGCAGCAGAATTGGTTCTGCACTTTGGAACATGGAATCAATTGACCCGTTCCTATTATTAAAAGGGCGCTATGTAGTTGCAAGTGGAGGGTATGGAACGTTTTATTTTCCTGGAGATGGAATAAAAACCAAGCAATCACCTGGAGACAAGCAGCAAACAAAGTGCTGCTTGCTCTTTGGGCAGTAAAAACTCTCTCTTTTAACTGGACAAATGAAACATGGATGAGTTTTTATCATACAGTGGAACCTTCAGGCAAAGCCAAAATAACTTTATAAGAAAATCAGGTGACGACCCTCAGTCGACTAGAAAACTTACATAGTGCACCTTTAAGTCATTTTAGATCAATATTGCGGTTTCCAGTGGTAATGAATTTGAAATATTGAGGCTCATATGTTATAGTTTCTTAGTAATAACTTAACTTAACAAATATCATGTGTAAGTATGTCAATATGGGTTTACCACATACCATAGTCATAATCTTTTCTCTTTTTTCAAAGGGTCTATTCAAGGCCACCAAAGTGCTGCAAGAAGATTATGGCTGCATGCATGTGAACTTTGGTCGCCCATTGTCGGTCAGAGATCTGTGCCAGGGCAAGATAAACCGCTGCCAATACAACCTGACACCAAGGTGAGTCAGAACATGTATGTCACTAAGTAAGGTTTATTAACATTAATTATTCTGTCAACAGAGACTTACCACAAGCGCCCAGTGCAGACATCCAGACATGTGTGAATTGGCTGGCCCACTTCATAGTCAGGATTCAGGAGCAGGGGTCATGCATAAGCCCCTGGTCCCTAATGGCCTGTGTGTTACTTCAGTGTCCCACATCGACACTGACAGAAAGGGGCATGATCTGGACTGAGCTCAAAGACAAAACTCTTTGGCTGAAGAAGTTGGCTCTGCGGTTTGGGGCTCGTCTCCACTGGCCAGGTAAAAGCATTTAATTTTTCATGTAAAATAACATTTTCAAGAGCATGACATTTTTATCCTCCTCGTTTGAAGACCAGATGTATGTTCTAATACTGACCAGCAGAGGGCGTTTGTACAATCCAATATCAGTAAAGCTTGGCCACTGATGAGTAAAACAAAATGCAGTTAGATTATTAGTAGAGGCAACATTATAACCCCAAAATGGGCATGTGCAAGTTTTTAAGTTAAAATATAATTGAAAAATGTAGTTTCTACAGGAGTAGCCATAAACCAGTGACTTATAGATCCAATTCAACAGATGATGCTAAAAACCCAAAAGCAGAGGACAAATTCCCCTATAATAATAAAGTCCTTAACTACCTTAATTTAAAGTTACTGTGGGTTGCGTGCATTGATTATGACTAGATTCCAGATTGTGAAGACTTCGTGGAAAGAGTGTGAGAAAGATCAGACAGATTAGGTGACTGTGTTTTGGCACGAGCATCAGATTCACTTAAGAGATGTTCAGTGGATTATTGTGGTTCCAGCAACTCACCTGAGCGGACCCTTACAGACTGTCACTATACATGTGCCTGCGTTAAATAAAGTGTACACATTTTGAATACATTTTGACCAGTGCCTAATTTATAAATCAATACTTACAAGAGAACGTTTGGACTCGAGTGGCAGACTGGGGGAACAGGCCAAAACAGTTATCTTAAACACTGTTATAATTAATCCCTTTCAGAGTAAAAACGTGGCTTAGATTTGTTTATATTTTGCAGAACAAGTGTCAGACCAAGATGTACTGTTGTCATCGGTGGCCCTTCATCACTCCATTGCCGCCTGTAAAGGGGATTGGGTCAGTCTGGTTCGGGAAGAGATGCCTGTGAGAAAATGTCCGATCACTGCAGAGGAGGAAGTAAACAGGACAACGGCGACGGTGCTCATGTTGGCCTCATACAGAAATCATTTGCTTCATGTTTTCCTTCGTCCTGCTATGCTCGCAACCGCTATTCAAGTCACAAAGAGCACACAAAGAGGTGAGACTGAAAACTTCAAAAGAGTAGATATCTTGCACACATGGCACTTAATTATTGTTATGTAACTATTTCTGCTTTTTTTTTTCTAACAGATGAGCTCTTTATGTTTTTCTGCTTCTTGAAGGATATATTTTCCTCTGAATTCATATTTGTGCCTGAAAATGTATCTCAGGTAACTTCTGAGCACTTTAACTGCACAACATGATGAATAGCATATGATTTTACATAGAAAGTACATTTAATTTAGGCAGTGACTTGCAAATAGAGTTAAACATGTTAAAGAATAATTTAAAAACTCAAACCAATTTTTGCTGGACCACAGGCTTCCTGCTAAATTGGCCCAAATAACAAAAAATAGTACTTTTTATTGACAATTGTGCTATCATAACCTAAATAATAAACATTTTTATGTTCTACAGACCTTAATGTTCCAAACCTGATTGAGTTGTGGTTAATAAGGCTCATGTGGAGACTCATCAAAACTATATCAAATGCTAAATTTTGAATGATTCACTTCTTTGTCTTGTCATCTATGTTACAAAATGCGGCCCTCTGTGAAAAAACTTTGGACACCCCTAAAATAGATGGACAGAAATAATGCCAATATTCAATGCCATATGCAAAATTAATTTGCAATTCTTACACAGTAGTAATTACACTGTTTTCTGTTTAGGATTTTGAGGAGGCATGTTTGTTAATGAAGGACTGTGAAGCCATTCATTTCAGTTTGGATAAAGTGACAGTGACAGAAGCTGGACAGGAGCTGCTGCACTTCTTGTGTGCTCTTCTACAACCTTTTATTCAGTCATATCAGGTAATGAAAATGATCTATTTCACTGTATTCACTCTGTTTAATAATATTGTTTTCCATGTCCAGGCGATGCTTGATTTCCTCACTGAACATGAAACCAACGACATCTCAGAAAAGCAGTTGCATCCGACTGTACAAACTTTTGTCATGAAGCGCATTCTCTCAGGTAAATCTGAAAAGGAACTTATATCTGCACTGTATATAAGGAACGGAATTATTATATGCATTATGTGTAGGAGAACTCCAAACTTACGAAGCCCTATCATCAGACACACAGAAAAATGTCCTATCTGCATTACGCACATTAGGGGTTTTGACTAAATTGAGTTGGTAAGTAGAAGTCTACCTTCTATAAAGTTACTTAAATCTTTTACGTGATACAATTTGATCTTGTTTTGATTTCAGGTCAAAAGACAATCAATATCAAGTGGATAAAGCAGCTGTCAAAATGATTAATGACATTCTTTGTAAGTCATTGTTAGAGCTCAAAAGTGCATGTTTTTCTCTGGACCTTTGCCGTGGAGAAACTAACCATGCCTTATATCTTCTCTCTCTGCAGATGGAAAAATCCCTCCCCAGGTGCTCCACAGGACGCCTTCTTCAAAGCTCTAGTGGCTGGAATAAGACCGTGTACAGCATCAGCCTACAGCCCTACTTACCCCGACATGACCCTGTTTATTCCCCCTCTTTCCCTTTCAGTAAAGACTCACATAGGACACGCTGCTGCACACAGTATCCTCCGTGCCAAAGGTCGGGGTTATCCTGGCTGGCGTCTGCTTATCACTCGCTTGTCTCTCTCTTTGTGGTTTAATTACACACAGTTCTGTTGAGTGGAAGCTGTAGACTGTAGTGCATCATACATTCCGGACATATTAACAATATATGTAAAAAAAAAATTACTACATTATACTCTAAAACGTTGACCTTTGAATGGTCTGTGTAGTTACTAAATTAATGTGACCTGTGATGTATGATACAAAAATAGACTGAGACAGTAATTTTGTATTTTAATAAATGTATTGTAACAAAATGCACCTTTATACCATCAGACATCAGATGTCGCCTTCATTTTTGTGTGTGAAAAGTTGCATCCAGCACCTGCAAAATCTCTGCCCCACTGCCAGTAACAAAAGGCCGCATGTAGTGCCACTTAAAGAGCTTTACTAAACACGGTGACAAACATCATCTATAAACAGGTGGCACGTCGACTTTGATTCGCAGAGCACTGACAGGATCTTGACAAAACACTGAGATGTATTCCAACACTTTAGAGTTGAGCTTTTTCTCACTTTCTTTGGCTCTTATGCGGTCTTTGTCCCATCTTTCCTTTTCGCCGTTCATTTGAGAAAACAGATTAAGCTGAATGGTGCGCAGTGTGGCCGCGAGGACGTAGAAGCCCCCCTGCATCATGTGGCAGAAGGCGGAGCCCAGACTGAGCGCCGCGCCCATCAGGTTGGGCACGGTCTCACAAACCACACACATGCCCTCCAGAAAGTGCAGCGTGCCTTTCTTGGCCAGCGGCTTGCCGTGCTGCAGACACTCCGGTGGGTGGGACTGGTTGTGCTGGGCATGGTGGATCAGGTACCGCGCACAGTCGTAGAAGTGTGTGGCCGCCCTGCGCAGCGGGAGCAGCGCCAGGTACAGGTGACAGGCGGCTTTAGTCAGAGCATGGAAGAGCAACCGCAGCTCAAGCACCGCGTTGCCTGGGGATAAGAGGGTGACACTGTCAGCTGTGGGCCGGTTTAAAGCCGTGCCAAATGTCAACAATCATTACAAACAGACAGATTAGAGCCACTCCTTCTGACGTGAGGGCGTCGCATGTCACCCGAGTACGCAAATCTGTGTCTGTTAAAATTACGCATGCCCATAGACTGGCCATACGTGAAAAATATTGTTTTAAAAGTTACGTGAATGCAATTGTACTTTTTCCTGATTTATGTCTCATGCGAACCTTTCAGCTTTGATTATAGAACTTCACAGTGCGTAAAAGGTCGTCCAAAGTGGTGCTGCCATTAGTGAGACAATAGGTCTCTTCGTAGGCTTATATTCTTCTAGTTTTTTTGTTTTTTTTTATCATGCAAAAACTAAATTAGGCAATTGAACGGTCAATTGCCATGATCACGTGCAATATAGCCAACCATAACTTTGGAATCTTAACTCAGTGCTCCACAACATTGTTGCGCCTATAAAAGTTCCGAGTTGTCTTACCGTCTATGAAGCAGAAAATCCAGAGAAGGGCAATACAGGCTGCTAGTGAAGTCCACCAATCCATGTAGTCTCCCAGTTGTGCCGGGCTCAGCCGCGTAAAGAACGAAGGCAGTGAAGAGCTAAGCTATGCTCTGTCCATGTCCTGCCTTAACACCGCTAATAGCCTGATAATTAACACGACTGCTCTCCCGGCAGGTGTCAGACTAGTGGCCCCAGCTCAACCACCTGAACCTGCAACCACGGTTTAAACAAGCGGTCTAGGCTCCTATCAGTCACGTCCAGAATTAACATCGTGTATGTTGAATGGAAAACAGCTTTGCACTTTATGTGCCACAGAGATAGATTGATCGGTAACATTTATATTTTTGTAGACCATGGCGTGGTATTAAATTCAACTGCCTTTATATATTCTGTCATTTACTATAATAATATCCAATAACTAATAATTCAGATTGAGATGATAAAAAATACGTTTGAACGTGTGCGTAAAAGTCTTGATTTGTCGTGCGTGTGTGTGGCGTCATGGCAACGCTTCTCCCGCTGACAGAACACCTGCGGCGGACCGTCCTTTGGCTCTGCACCGCTCCACAAACTACAGACTCCCACAGCAGTTTATATATACCCAGTTTGGTGTCTTAACTTTTGGATTAGACATGTCTCCCAAGAAGGGAAGTGGTCCAAAAGGTTTCCTGACCTTCCATACACATTTCCACCGAGGCTTCTTCATTCCTGAGGTAAGATTAAATTACTCTTAACTTTAACATAATTTTAGCTCAATACTAGTTATGCCAAACTCTGGTTTCTCAACTTGCTCTACAGTACGATTGTTCTCAACATTACTACAATGACTGTTTATCTGTGAATGTTCGATAAATATTGAGGTCTGCTTTAAAGTCATGTATTGAGACTTGACAGTTTGACAGGTGGTTTCTGGGACAGCTGTATCTGTCTCCATTGTCTCTATGCTGTCATGTCTCATGGACAAGTGTGCAGTTAGACACAGTGTCAGGTTATGGACAGTCTCGTTCATTAGTCACTGGAGTGGATCAGGTGGAATGTGTAAAAAAAAAAAACAGAAACATTTCAAAAAAAGACCTCGGTGCAAAAATGAGTTGTTATCTCAATGTGTAATCAAAGTCACCATGTAAAAAAATTAATAAAAAAAAATCCCTCAGCGCAGTCAAACACGCTCTGTTTGCGTAATGAGTGGTCTCGGGTTTCCATGTGAGAATGTGATCTGTCATGGCCTGTAGTGTTGGCCTTTGTGTCCCTAAGTTCAGCAGCACAATTGTGTCTGGACTGTTTAATTCTAGCTAGGATTTATACTAAGCCAATAAAGCCTTGATCTATGTATTTTGATGTTTAATGTCACACAATATATTCTCCAGTGTGGTAGGAAACACTGGAGGTGTGAAACATTTAAATATGTACTTTTAAACTCAAGTACATCACTAAAGAAAGCATGTTTTTGCAATGAGGGTGTACAGTTTGTAAATGAAGATATTTGTGAACCAAGGTGGCTCAGCAATAGTGATAAAGTTAATGATAAAAATAATAGTAATAGCAATTAATAACATATTTACATTTTGAACAAAAAGTATATTGTTCATAATTCTACTCCTAACATGTTTACTTGTTTTCCTTTCAGAATTATATTATAGATTCACAAACTGATGTTGCAATGATAAGAAGTTCTTCTCAGCCAAATGTGAACTCCAGTAGTCACAAAGCTAAGAGAGAAGGATCAAATGAGGTCCCTAAATCTGCAAGGTCCTCACAACCTCTGAGGCTAGAAAGACGCTCTTGCCCCTCCATCAGACGGCTCCAGGTACTACACATTAGTAAATTGCACATAAAATATATAAATATATATAAAACTACTATTGCAAATGTTTTAGGCCAAAATGGAGATTGAAAAACATCAGGTGAAAGAAACTATGGAACAACTGCTGAACACGGAGAAGTATTTTATAAAGGTAAGATTTATAAAGACTTAAACTTTGAGTTGTTAAATTGATTTTTTGAATCCTGGCAGGGGTTGGAAGATGTTTTAAAGCAGCACGACATAGCGGAGCAGAGGAGACGGGAGCTGCTCCACAAACACTGGACCGAGCGTCTGTGGTTACCTTTTCAAAAACAACTGAACCAGCGCGTGTCCATCTGTGGAGCAGCAGAGATAAAGAGACGCCAGGGCCTGTACAATCAATACCTCCAGCATTGCAACAACAAGGTACACAACACTGACTAGATACGTAAGATTTTACCCATATATGTTGTACAATTAGTTGTTCTTTTTGTATTTTTCAGGGTTATGTGTTTCTAGACACCTACAACCCAAAGGAGTATGATCCACTTTTATGCCACTCTGAAAAGTATCATTATATGAAGGTAAATATTTTTTTGTTTTTGTAAATATTATTCTGCTCATCTCTGTCAGTAGTGTCTGGAAATGTGGAATGCAATAACTCAGAAAGAAATAGATAAAAATCAATTGCATTGTTGTTATAAAAGGATGATAAAAAGTGATATTGTGATATTTAACTTTTGTAGAAGAAATCCTTAAATACTGACAGATTGTATTAAGTACCTAAGGGTTTGTCAGACCAAAATGCAGGTCATTGAAGGCATAATACAATTACCATGTAGATTAAACAGAGAGATGCTCTTTTCAAGAATCAATCAAGTATATACGGAAAGAATACACCCAAAGAAGCTTGGGCATCAAACTATCTTGAAACAGGTAATTAAGTAAAAAAAGAAACAAAAAAAGTCAATTATATTTAAACTTTTCTATTCTGTTAGGCTTACATGACTTGCCTCTTTCCACTAGATTTTAAAACTAGCAGCAGAGAAGACAGCAAGCTACCTCATAATTTTCAGTCCTCCCTGATGTCTAGCAGCTTTGCAACACCCGGCACACGACACAGGACTCCGTCCAGTTATTCTGCTTCAACCTCTACAAAAACACCAGCAGAGACTACAGCTGTGAGGAGAGCACTGAGCAGGTATTCATTTTACTGCTTCACTGACTCCGTGAAGGATTTGTGAAGCAGGGGTCAAGATAAACCTAACAGTATGTCTCCTTCAGGCTCGATAAGATCCCTTGCCACGTTGACACAAAGTACAGACAGCCATCAGAGTGCCTGAGTTATGATAAAATGTCAGCAAATTCAACTGTAAATAAATATATCTGAAAACTACCTCACATTTTTCTCAGTTTAATAATATCTGCATGGACTGAGAAATATATTGGCGCCATTTCTCGACTTTAATGGCATTAGATTCCTTTTACAATGTACAGTAGTGTGCAACATTTCACAGTCTGACATTTGTAATGAAATAAAACATGACAGTCTGTGTTTGTCATTATGTTAATTACCTGTGTCCAAAAAAGAAAAAATAAGTCTGTTTTCTCTTCAATAAGATGTTAAGGCACATTAAAAAAACATTATTATAGTTCAAATAGTGACTTAAGCCTAGGCAGTCATGTTGGCATTTTTGATTTTGGCGATTTGTGTCTAATAAAACATAATGAATTAAAATTAAAAGTGTGTCTCATTTAGTGGGCTCGTAAAGCTGCAGGTCCAGTTTGACCCACACTTCTCCAGTGGGGACCTCGTGCAGCAGAAGGCGACGGTTTGCTGCTCCTTTGCTTTCCATCTCCTTCTTTATAGTCGCCAAAGGGACTTCGGTGCGACCCAGGAAATCTGACAGACAATTTATACGTAACCATTTTGTTCCCGTGCACGTAATTTAGTACAAAATGCTTTACTGACCGTCTGGGGAGAACTGGTCTTTCTCAAAAACGGTGATACACAGCACGTCCTGGTACACGTCTTTGATGAAGAACTGGCAGTTGAAGTTCCATTTTGGGTTCAGTGTGTCGCTCACTGGACGAGAGGTGTAGCACTGAGCCCCCATAGTCAGCTCACAGTAGGGATTACTCTTCCCTGAAATTATTTGGGTGTAAAATACAATATATGCTGTAGTTACATGTAATATTTCTAAATTTAACCTCACAAAGCCACTTGTAAATGAACACCTTACCATTTGGCTTGCAGGCCTTGAGCTCCTGAGCTTCAGTGACAGTCACAAGCAGCCGTCCGATACCACTGGATTTAAGAGAACGAGCTAGAAAAAGCATAGGTTCAAACGTACTGTAATTTGAAAGTAATCATTACATTTGTTATAACTTTACCTTGATAAGCTTTCTCTCTTTTTTTCTTCTCTGTCTCAATGAAATGCTCTGAGGCTGCTTTGATTTTTTGGACCCATGCTGCCCTAAAGTAAAACATGAAACTGTAACGACAATGAATCTTTTTTATCATTGTCTTTTGCATAATAAGCTTACCTCTCATTCAGAGTCTCAGTCTTAAGTGTGTAGACTCGATCAATGTGGGATACATGAAATATAGGCTCATCACTGGAAGGATCTGGCGGCATTTTCACCAAAACTTCATTCAGGAACAAAGGCTGAAATCATAAAAAGTGATTATGGTTGCTATTTATTCAAAAGAGGTCAGGTGATGTCCAGTTGTTACCGTTTTGTACATCTTGAGTTGGATGCTTGTCTTGGGGCTAAACAGCTTGTCTTGTCCCGAAGATGAAAATGGTTTGGCACCGTGTGTGAGCAGGAGGAAGTCATTGAAGAGAAAAGCCCACAGCTCCCGGCTGCTCTTGGTTTTGTACAAGCGACCACTGTGCAGCAGCTTACGGGGCCCCAAGCAGTTTGTCAGGGAGTTAAAGACCAAGTGCTGAGATAAAGACACAAGCAAACAATGTGTCAAGTAGAGAAAACTTAAAATTAAAATGCTGCCACAGGTTCGTAGATGGTTAAATTGAAACGGCTTAGGGAAGAGCATATGGGGTGTAATAAGGTTGAATTCACGTTGTAAAACTGAATGATATAATAATTTCTGATGGAGGGCAGGAAGCTATTTTTAAAGAAATATCAAAACCTACGATCCACAAATGCTGAATGTATGAAACTTGCATAAACTTACAGTCTCATTATCATCGGACCCACAAACTTTCGACTCAATACAAAAAAATAATGTAACTTTTGTTTATTTGTACTGACAGAAAAGGTGTTGAATTTTGTGCCAACTCTTGCTTCATGTGGATAGACTCATTAGGTACAGCGAAATTAACCCTTAAACAGGTAAACAAATCTGCAATCTGACTTGAACAGCAAATTCTACTGTCAAATTCTGACATGTCTCCTGCTCAATTTTAAACTATTGACTCATGGAGGCATTTGATTTGCTGTTGCAACTCTTTGGAAGGTAAAATACCAAAAGAATAGAGGAGAAGCCTGAAGTGTGTTACCTCTATGGGTCCTTCACACTGCACATGACTCTGTATCCACTCCAGTCGGTCTGAGTTCTCCTTCTCTCTCACCCCTTCATTGACCTGTGAGCACAGCTCCTCTGCTCGGTCCAGAGCGTCTCTCAACGGGCCACGGTCTGCATGAGACTCTGGTGTGTGCTCCAAGATCTGGGGAGGAAGAAAAATCTACAGTAAACTAAAATACATGTTCAGAGGCACAGAGCACTCACTGCCCTGGGGTTTGTAATGGCATTTCTAGTGCATTGGTCTTGTTCTACCTACATTCTTTATGAGCAGCGGGTACCGCGTGATCCTCTGCATGGGCTTGAGCAGGAAGCTGGACAGTGGCATTCCTTTACAGCGGTAGTTAGTGGCGATCTTCTGCTCAGGAGAAAACCAAGCTGATGAATCATGTACAGCAGGTACAGTGTAATGTTGTCTACAATCCTCCAGTACCTTTAGGAAGTCTTTAAAGTCGGGCTGGTTGTAGGTCTTGCTCTGCAGCAGAGCAGCAGCATTGAGCTGACAAGAGCAGAAGCGGATGTACGGCTGCATGTGAGCGAGCTCTGAGGCCAACAGATCCCCTATCAACTGTACCGGCATGTTCTCTCCTCCCGTCTTTTTACGAACACGCAACGCCCTGAAAATACGGTCAAATGTTAATTAAACATGCTCTATGTAACTTTTCTGGTGGAGGCTCTGCCACCAGCTTATCTCTATTGAGATGTCCAGAAATGTTTCACTTATTTTATCAAAGAGACAAAGAGACTCCAAAGAAACAAGCATTTGAAGTTTCACAGTTTAAATGGTCATTCAACAAACTAAAGGTGTTATCGGGTAATATTATTTGTCAAATCATAACACTAGATAATTTATATGGATTTTGGCCTTTGTTTTCAAAATTGTTGCTAAGTAACAATTTTACAGGAATTCACTACGTTTTCAGTGAAATTAGTTGTCTAACCTTTTAACTTTTAGAAAGATTTTGGACAAAATGGGACTGATCTTTTGTTGTCCTTTTTATTCTCAAATTTACTTGCTCTCTCTGGTCTTATTGTGTTGTTCTTGTTGTCTTTTTTGTGTGTTTTTTGTCATGTTTAAAACTTTGGAAAAATTCTAAAATTCAAATAAACAAACCAATAAAGAAAAAAAATGCATAAGTAAAAAGCAAAAGATGAATGAATGTGTGCTACTGACTTGAGAAGTTTGGTGTTGCACATGATCAGCTCTCTCCAGTTCACAAAGATCACTGCCATCTCAGCCTCTGTCAGACGGCCCGACTCTGACATGGGTTTATAAAACACCTTGCACACAAAGAAAAGTCCTGAACAACTTTCTTAAAATACTGAAAATTCTTGTTGTGAGTGTATTTACATCCAGCACCAGCTCCAGGTCCTCCACATACGTCTCTTCGGTCTGGATGAGCTCGTGGATGTAGCCCTGCCTCTTCCTCTCCTGAGGGCTCATTGTGTCCAGGGTCATCAGGTCTGCGCACCCTACACCGCACATGCCAACACACATGCACAAAACATGCACCGCAAACAAAGCAAACGCAAACTGGAGTCAAAAACACAACTCATATGAACATTTTAGAATCTCTTTATTGTTCATCTATGCATGTATTTACATTTGCTGCACAGACAAGTGTGAGGCACGTTGCAATGTAGATGCAGAACATGTATTTGATTAAGGAATAATACCCACAATAGCAACACCGATGGGACAAAGAGAAAACAAAGCACCTTTTAGTGGAGAGCTGACTCCGAATGGTTGCATAGGTGAGATGAGTAAAGGTTAGTGAGCGAAAGTGTGGAAGACCCAGAGGCCAACTGTCAGAGGAGTTAGCAGATCAAGTCTTTGAGGTTTAAAAGCAGCGGCTGGTAAATGCTGACAAAGTCCTAATACTAAAAGCTGAATTAAAAATTCGCTGGTGAGATCACAGTTCAGTTCAGTACAGAATGAGTGTCAATCCTATCCGTAAACTTAGGAGTGCATAAGAAGAAGGGGTTCATAAAAAAGAACAATCAAATTCAAGCAATGAATCAGTGAGCAGCAATAATCGTAGCTTAAGCTTTGGAAGTGCTTGGTCCGTTTAACAACAATATTAGTGCAATGGATGAGTCTTTATAAAACTAGTGGGCTAAATGTTTGATTTAAAAAACTAAATTATTCGACTTCATTTTTACATTACACTGGGTATCCAAACTAACAACATTTACAACCAATTTCACTTAAAATATCCTTTCATGCTTCCATGCCAACACAATTAAGTTACACCAAAATCTCAGTATTGGTAAACAATCAGAGACTACTGCGGCTGACGACCCATGGTCTGCATATTTTAGCTCTGTAAAGGTTCTTAGCAATCCAGAAAGTCACAGTAAAACATCTCAAAGTTGCCATATTGAAGGCAAAGGGCACAGCAATCAATCCTTTTGGGTTGTCTATTTTTATAGTTTTAGAGATTAACAATGAGGGCTACATATGACATTGAGAAAAGGTCTCTACTACAAATACATATAAATCTTCTTGAACCAACAATACTGTATACCACATAGGGCTGGGCAATATGGTATTTTTTCCCCCTCAAATTGATAAATCTCAATGTTTGATTCAATTTGATTCCTTCTTAAGAAAAATAAATTAGAATGGCTTTTAGAATGTAAATAGGATGAGAAGGATTTTATAAGTTATGTAAATGTATATTGTTTGTTAATACCGGTTTAGTTGATAAAACAGATCCATCCCAAGTTTATTTTTATTTTTATCTTATTTCGAACCTCTATTTCTTCTGCTGGTCGGTTGCATGTTTGTAACGAAAAGAATTTCCCCTTTGGGTGGGGATGAACAGAAGGAATTCTGATTCTGATTAGTAATAGAGTCATGAGCAAATTTGGCATTTAACACACAAAATTAACCAATGTATTTCTCCAAACTCTGACCACTTAGAACAAACAACTTGCTCTTACTGCCACAGAATAGACTAACAGTAACATTGTAACATAATCTGCAATTAATAGATCTCAATTCGATTCAATTTTGATTAATTGCCAAGCCCTAATACAAAACACACTGCCTCCTCCATTAGTATTGACAAAATATTATAACAACTCTGAATGTAAAATGTGTTTGTTAAAGAAAGAAAGGACAAAGTAGAAACAAAGACCAGAAAAAGGAAACATAGGACAGAGAAAAGGCAGGAGGACTACAAACACCACAGTCCTAAACAGGTGAGGAGAGAGGAGCGAAGAGTGTCCGCTTCACTGCCCGAGGTGTTCAGTCTCAACAGGAGGGGTGAGGAAGAGGAGGAGGAGGAAGAGGAGGAGGAGAGGGAAGGAAAGCCATCTACAGTCCTATAGAGGAAACAGAAAACAGATGAAGGAAAGAGTCGGGAGGGGGACGTGAATGAGATGAAGGAGAAAGACAGAATATATTAATATAGATTTAATATTAGAGTTTACATGGAAGTGCATTAATAATGTATTTCTGTGATTGAAGTGTTTTTCAGATCAGCTGAAGGAGGAGGCCCACATTTAATTGGATTTCCTGTCACATAATCATAAGTTTACTGATTTGTAGAGATGGACAGATATGTTTTTTTCCACGACTGATGCAGGTGCTGATTGTTTAGAATCCAGAGAAACCGATGGGTGACTGGCTCTACTGATAGTTTTGGCCAATTGGGGTCAATATTGATCATTTTCACCAAATGATATATTTTCAATTAACTGCAAACTTATCCACAAGCCTGTTTTACTACATACTGGATAACTGGATAAGAGAGGAGCAATCATAAGAGTGTAGTCATATTTTGTGCAGTGTCCTCTTTGCACTAAAGTGTTCAAATAAAGAGTTATGTTTAGTCTCTAGGCAGTTATTCAGCCCAGACTAAATATTGGCCTTGGCTGGACATTTAAGGTTAATAGCCGATAACTAAAAACTAAAAAACTAAAAAGTGCAAATGTCGTCCTAATTATATCGGCCAACTGATAAATGCTAACTTCAGTATTTCTAAGTGTAGATTTTAACACAAATATCAAAGTGAGCAGTAGATTATACAAATGACAGTGTGGTGAATTTTATATTTCAAGTGGCATGCAAAAAAAAGTAGAGCGCTCCAAACTATCACCACCAAAACACGTTGATTGATAAATGTCTGCATAATGTTTGATGATTTATTAGTCACCCTTTGTGTAAACAGACAGTTGATGTTATAATAGTCCATTCCATAGATTTTAATCACCCAGTCATTGTTTTGAAAAAGAAAGGTGTTTTTTTTTGCTAAGCTCTTCTTACAACTTTAGACTGAGCTATTAAAATCCCACCGATGATCACCAGTGATAACAGGTTGACACCTTACCATCAGTTTGTCCATGCTCTGACATAGAATCTAGTGAACCTGGAGTAAGCCAATCACATACAGTATAATTACACTATATTTAAAAAAGCCAAAGAAAAATATCACTTTAGTCGTTTGGTTGAGAATAGAGAAGGAGACAAATGATAGACTTACATTGTTGGCTGGGGTCAGATTCTGTGGTCATCTTGATGTAGTTTGTGGGCAGGAGACCGATGACCCCATTGGCCTCCCCTTTCCACCAGTCTGGGTTTGTTTTGTCCAGGACGCTAATCAGCTGACCCTTGGAGAAGCTCAGTTCATCTGGGTTAGCGGCGGTGTAGTCGTACATGGCGATTACCTGACACACTGGGAAGACGGATTCAACTTCATTAATATCCTTATTCATTTTAAAAAATGTTTAGTGTCACGTGTTGTAACGATATTTGGTGGTCTGTTACCCGGCAGAGGCGAAGGGGAGGACTTGCTGCTGGAGGGACCTAAGAGTTTGACATGAGAGGAATGAAACCAGCCTCTCTGTCGTCTCTTTCCACGAGCCTAAAAGCAAACAGAGTAAGAAAATGAAAATCCAACTCAAGTACTTCTGACATTTACACAGTTATTAGCTGAAGGATGGACTGTTCAAGCCAAGACCACTTACTGCATTTAGTTCATGTGGCACATTCAAATCAATACTTTTCCAAGGCAGATGAATGTTCAATGTAGTTTTGTATTTCAGGTATTCTGCAGTAGGAATTTATGATAATAATGGTTCTGATTTCCTCTTTTCACTGACCTGTTGTGCCGTGATTCTCATGTTGATACAACATACATTTTTCATGCTGACATACCGGTATTTCTCTTTACTTAATCTAGAATTGTTTCATGGCCGATTACAGTTACTGGTTGGAATTTCTGTGCATACAATAATTGGAAAACTACACATGGAGCTTACTTTACACACACTGATGGTTTTTGCTATTTTCTGAGTATATATAATGTATTTATTATTACCTTATGTTAGTCATACAGTAGCCTCTTGAGTGTCATTCTTTCATTCAATAATAAATAAAAAAATAATAATTATGAAAAGAAAAAGCATGTTTTCCCATTCCTTTGGTTGTAACATCCCACAGTATGGTCTAAATCTCTCCATGGAGAGTGTGCAGATATGATAAGAGAACATTTCCCCATTGTGGGACAAATAAGTCCCACATCTAACACACTGCAGGTAGAGCAAAAAAAAAAACACCTCTTATGTACAGTAAGTGGCTATGGCTATGATTATTTGCAGTGCAGCAAATGAAAAGAATAAAGAGCAGGTAAAGTGACTTCAGTGAGAATTTCACCATAGATGATTCACATTATGTTACAGTATTGCACATGATTACGGGTGGATGACACATGTTCAGCTTTAACAGTGTTCAGAAGTGTGTTTTTAACTATCAAGTAATGTGCGACCTCCAGAAAGCTGCATACTGTTGCTGTAAGACATAAGAACTAACAGAAATAAAAAGGACTTTTATTTTGTAGACTGACCTGCAGTTCCCCAAGCCACCACCCGGAGGAGTTCTTGGCCAGGACCACAATCAGTTGCCCGGGAGACACACATAGCTGGTGCATCATTGGGGCAACGTTGGCGGTGACGGCTTGAGCAATCTCTGTTGACAAAACACTAAAGATCAGGCTCGTATTCCAGAAAAACCAGGTAAATGTCAAGGATTTAAAAGCAATATATATTTTGTGAGCTTTATTTTTTTTTACCTGGCTTTTTGTTAGGACCTCCGGGCTTTGATGTCTAGAGGATATATTACAAACACGTTATCAGCATGGCAACCAAATTAATGAAGTATGAAATTAAATACTACTGCTGTAAAGTTTAGTCTATAATTAAGTCAGAAGCACAATGTTGGTATAGGCTTTTGCTCACCTCCGGCTCAACAGGTCGGACGTAGTTGGAAGGGAAAACACCCGTCTGGTCCCCGATGCATCCTCGCCACCACTCTCCCTCTCTCTCCGTCACCATGACAACGTCACCTTCAACAAAAGTCAGGTCCCCAACCTCCGGGCTTTCATATGTGTACAGGGCAACATATTCTGTGAGGAGAGAGATTAGATGCAGCTGCACATCAATTTCACTCCACAAAATACCTCGATGAGAAAGCTCAATGTTAATCAACTCACCCTCTAACTGACTGTCAGAGTCTAGGGAGTCCACACTACAACAGAGACAAGACACAGACTATTACCCACAATTCACTACTGTCTAAGAAGTAGGAATGTCAAGGTTATTCGGTTAATCAATAATCGTAATTATTCAGGTCACAATAAGAACTAAATAATAAGCAACAATTAATAATATTTCAGTTCAATCTATAACAAAAATTAAAACTACAAGTAAAGCAGGGCTGCACAATTAATCGAAATTGGAATTTTAATGGACACAAATGTAAATGTAAAGCAAATCACAAAGAATGCAAGAATCATAATCTCCACAAACCAAAAAATGTCCCATTTTATTCAGCAAAAAAAACTGCTAACCCTGTAGTTTATATTTGTACAAAGATGTTCTGAAATGTGATTTTTAAAATGAATTTCTCAGTTCAAGACCTATTTCAGTCTTTTTGTCAATTCTCTAGGAGTTGAACTTTGAGCTATTAACAAAAACATAAATTGCAATACTGGTCATACAAATTATTTTTTCCCAAATCGTGCAGTACTAACTTAAAGCACTTTTTATCTTTCTGTTTATGTGATCATTACTTTTTTCATTCAGAAAGTTTGATTTCATAAAGCTAGACTTATGAAAGAAAGCAAATAAAGGATTTCACAGAATAATCATAAAATCGTGATGTTTCTTCTCTCGATAATAATAACACAAAAATTTGCTACGGTGACATCCTTAAATATCGTCTTACTCTGTGCTGCCAGCTGCTTCTAACGTCACATAGCTCTTGGGAAACCATCCTTGCGTCCCGTTGAGCTGCCCCAACCACCAGTCGTCCCTCTGCTGCAGCACGTTGATGATGTCACCCTGCGAGAAGCCGAGCAGCGAGGGGATGACGTCGCCGCCTGAGGAGAAGTGCAGGTCCAGGTCTGACGTGGGTGACCATGACGAAAGTGCACGGGCCAACAACGGGGACGGGATCTGAGAATAAATATCGATTGTGTTATACATAAAGGGTTGTTTATTGTACATTTAATCAATAAAGACAAGACCTGTTAACACTAATGTAATGTATTGGGGTCAGGGAACTGTACACATTGAAAAAAGAGCGGAAGTCCCAGTAGAGAGGGTCTAAAAACTGAACTGCACGTTATATCATGTGTGTGACAGCAGCAGTGAGTGTACTCTAGCCAGACCTAGTTTTGTGACGGCCAAAGCCGGTCTATAGCCCAGATACACAGCTCCAAGGCAACACAAGCTGGAAAATCAAATCGATTTACAATCTTCCATGATGCACCTGTCATTTCCAGACAACCCACTTAGCTAGTAGAGCTGTAGTCGACTAAAGAACGAAAGAAGAAAAAGACACGTTCTCTTATTATTATTCAACTAAAAGAGCGAAAACAATTAAGTATCGGGGTAACGATCGGACCTCGTATCTGACCCAAACTACACTGACAACGTCACAAGATCTCACAAGGAGTCCATGCAATTACAAATATTTATGCACCCAAAAACTAGTAAACTGTGTACTTATCTGTAAAAAGGAAGCTTAAAAGAACAGTAAACTCCCAAATCTCAAACTAACTCACTAAAAGCCTTCCTCCTTTCTGCAGTGATCCATAAAAACCTTATAATAAAGTAATTAGTTGACGAATAAAAATGTTGGTTGACTAAGACTCCATTGACCAACTAAACGACTAAAGGTTTGCAGTCCTACTAGCTTTACCCTAGTTCTTTAAAAATGTAAGTAAATAGAAAATATACAATAAACACACAGAACAGTATGGTCTATCAAAGGTGGCAGTAGCTCAGTAGGTAGAGCATATTTTCACCGCAAAGCCTTAAGTAGGCCTTTCCCTGCTGCCACCAATGCACGCTGCTGTATTCTTCTTCTGCAACACGCTTCGACCCACCTTCCCTCTGTTGTCTGAATTCAGAAATACAGTGTTTTTCAACCTTTTTTGAGCGTTGAAAAAATACTGTGGCACATTATCAACTAAACCATTATTGAGAGACTGTTATCAAATGACTCCAATTAGAAAAAAGGAATTAATAGCATGTCTGTGTGACTGTCTGGATTTTGACATAGTGGTTGTTTTTGTGCCTTTTCTGGTTTAGAAGTTTGGTCAGGACACTCAAAACTGTGAGAATTAGTAAACTCAAATTTGAATTCTTTTCAAGGCTTTTTAAGACAATCCCTCAAAGCGTGCTGCTAGTGTTCCCCGGCACAGTGGTTGAAAATCAAGGCAGTAATGTGTGTAATAATTATTTGATGTAATAATTCTTTGATGTAAACAATGGACAAGTAAAAGTAAAAAGAGTTAAGTAAAGATTCTAAGGTCAAAAGGCAATGTATTCATCGATTTCAGCTTCCTGTTCTATGCAAAACTTTGAGGGCTTTTTCAAATTCAAAAGAAAATATATAATATTTAGCTTTCAGTGGTTCTAATTTCTCATCATTCTGAAACCCATGGATAAATGTGATTATGACTTCTTAAATGGACCAATGGTTTTCTTACCTGTGAAGCCTCTGTTTGCGTGGGTACAATGTTGTCACATATTATGTCAATCTCTGGGATTCTGTGTATAGTGAAGAGAAATAATTAGATAACAGACCTAATAATTTCCACAGAAAAGCGCTGTTGAGCTCTATAATTATACATTAGACACCGCTGCCTCCTGCTGCTCTTAATTACCCTGTGTTAAGTGGTTGTGGTAAACAGGAAGGCCGGCGCAGCGGTGAGGAGGGTCCCGTCTCTGCGGAGGCTTCATGTGGGCCGCATTTTTTAGCGTAACTATGAGGGAACCAGCCCCTGTTTCCCCGGTAACTCCCACACAACCAGCCGGGCTCTCCAACCGTCTGCTCGTCCACCTGGGTCAGAACAACAACAGTCGCTGTGAACTAACTATAGATTATAATAGTTGTTTCATAATAATATATCCACGGGTTACATCATGCAACATTTTGAGGACATTTTCACTTTCAAAAGACACAACATTTTGATTTAAAATGTTGATCGCTATGACAACAGTGTTTATTTCTCATCATTCTGAAACCCACGGTCACAATTCAGTCACAGTGAACTATGTATGAATTATATTTGTATATTAGGACTAAAACAATAAATAATCACATACTGATAATCATAATCATAAAACTCAAATACATACACAAATACCATTTATAACAAACACAGCTGCATTAATAAAGGACAAATACATGTTATGCATTATTTGTATGATCGGTCTTTATCTTTACTATGGCATCTTATGTTTTAGAACTAAAAACTACAAATCAAAATGACTTTCTGCCGCTCTGGAATTGATTTTGGGCTTAGGGGATAACATAGGTGAGACAAACAAATGCTGGTTTGCCTCTGACACGTTAAAACAGGAAGGCAGTTCGTTAATGATCATGATTTGATGTACAAATGCTTAGAACGAGCCTGGAGATGATTTATGGACTTAAAAACAGAGCTCATAGGTCTCAGAGCTCGACCTATGACATAACAAATCCAGGAAATCAAAATGGAGTGTTTTTTATGCTCAGAGGGGAGAGGACTTTCTAAACAGAACTACTATGAGTGATGCTAAATACAACTTCAGGTATGTTTTTGATGACGGAGCAATATTAGAAGATGGCTAAAAGCTCAAAAAAGTAGTGTGTGTAGTTTAAATTAAAAAAGAATTAACCGTTTCTGATTTTCAACAATGATACACTTTATTCGTAAATATTTTCTGTCTAGAAGGCTTCAGTCACCATATTTCAACTGTTATTTGTTAAAAATATATTGAAAAAGCCTCAATGTACTTTAGAAATTATTGTTTGAAAGTCGACTAATCGAAAATATAATCGCTGACCAGTCGACTACTAAAATAATTGTTTATTGCAGCCCTAAAGTATACTGAATGCAAGCTGTGTATGGAAGGTTGTTGTCACTGCCTTTTTAGTCATTCAAAATCAAAAGCACAGTGCAAATAAAAAAAAGAAAAAAAAGTTTCAACTTTTATGTAAACGTTTATAAAATGAAATGGTAGGCCTGAGTACCAGATGAGTATGTTTTGTATTGGTGGTCGATTACCTCTATAAGGCAGTCTGCATCGATGCTCAGCTCATCTGCGTTGCGAGCCACAAACGAGTATAGCGCTCTGTAGGGGGTGAGTTTGGACGGTTGCTGGGAGACCAAAGATGCGTTCTGAAGTCGTTCTCGTTCTTCAATACGTTTTCTCTCCTCTTCCTCTTCTCTTAACCTCCTCTGTTCCTCCTCCTTCAGCCTCCTCTGTTCCTCCTCTCTCTTCTGTCTCTGCCTTTCCTCTTCCTCTCTTTTCTGTCTCTGCCTCTCCTCCTCCTCTCTCCTCTGCCTCTGCTCCTCCTGGGCTCTCTCCTGGGCAGCCCTGAGTCGAGCCTGTGCCTCCCTCTCCTCCTCTTCTCTCTGTCGGGCCCTCTGTTCCTCCAGCAGCCTCCTCTCACGTGCCTCCGCCTCCTCCTTTTGTCTTCTCTCCTGCTCAAGGCGCTCCTGTTCTCTCCTTTCCTGTTCACGTCTCTCTTGCTCTCTCCTCTCCTGCTCCAGTCGCTCCTGCTCCAACTTCGCTAGCCTAAAAAAGCAAAATATGTGTATAGAAAACTTAAACAGAAAGGAAACAGAAAAGTTGTCCGCCTGTTTAAGATCACTTGTTTGCACATAGTAGTGCACTTTAATAGTGTACGAGCTTAAGTAAGGCATCTCTTAAAAACATGTATAACTTTTTTTGTTTTTCTTTTCTTCTGTCATGGCTTATTCAAATACATTAAATAAAGCTTCCAAAAAGTTTTTTTTTTTAATGTCAAGCTACATCCGTATATTTTTAATTAAAATATAACACCTCAAAAATTAATTTCTAAATTATAAATTCATGTCATAAATATGCAATTGTACAGCAGCTTTATCTTGCGGCGAATAAGCCTTGAGCAGACGCGTTCAAAGTCACCCAAAGGGAGATGTAAATGATGTGTACCCTCCCACTCACCGCGTGGCCTCCTCTTCCTCCCTCCTCCTCCTCTCTCGCTCCTCGTCCCGCCTCCGCTGCAGCTCCCGATGTTTCTCCTCTTTGACTCTGTACAGGTCGTCCAGGACGGCCTGCTGCCTCACCTGCTTCTCCCTCAGCTCCTGATGCGGTACACAGCCAGTTACATAACCTCCAGATAAAACACTAATGCATCAATGTCCACCACAATCGTGAATCACAATGAATTAAATATACGGTGAAAAGTGGTGCGGCATTCATATTTCAGATTATAGTACAAAATAGAGCAGGCACTGCAATCAAAAATACACAAGCAAGTTGCTGAGTTTTTCATTCTATTCCCTCTAATATAAAAATGATGCAGATCAAGCATTTTCCTGATGTTCGAGCCTTAGGGCTGGTTCTGTTTGCACAACAAAAACAAAGGAAGATGTGAAGCTATAGCCGTTCTAAATTATAATGAGTTAAAGACTTGGATCCAATGATCAAAGCATAGAATGCAGCAAATGAGCTTCCTTTTCTGGAGATGAAAGATGGAGGAAAGTTATGAATGATAAGAACTGTTACATGATGGGAGATACACAGGAAGTGCCATAACCTTGATAAGGAGGAAGAGCTGACTGAGACAGGCCAGCAGGGACAGAAGGCACCGTAAGACACAGTCATCCATATCCCCAAGCTGTTAGAGCCACCATGAAGGAGACAAGATGGAGAGAGAAAAAGATATGATGACAGAGGAAGCGGCAAGTTTAAGAAGTAAAAGAGGCAAAAGCAAGAATAGGAAAAAGAGATCCAAGGATGCATTAGAAAGAGAACAGAAAAGTTTGTTAAAAGCTAATATAGAATCAACAAAGCAAGACTAAAGAGCAGACTACAGCGCAACAGTCATTAGTGCAAGATTAAAAAGAGATTATGAAAATACCAATGACATCATTCTTGACAGGTATTGAGTTAGCAAGGTTTCCACCCGGGAATGTGTGGACATCCTATTCTTTACAGTAGCAATAATGCTTAGGTAACAAGGTTTTCTGTCGCCTCCAGGGTGAAACTCGAGAGCTACTAGGATTAGCTGAACAGGATTTCACCGCACAGCTTTCTATAGTGCCCTTTTCCAGAAACTGAAATAAGATTCAAACTGAAAATAGCCTAATGTTGTAAATTGTAGAGTAAAATGTAAACGCTGATGGATGTAATTGTATATTTTATTAGATTTTTTTGTTTTGTTTTATTGAAATAAAAGAGTGTGGAGGGAGTGACCATAAATAGTCTCATGTCTACTGACTGTGACGTGCACAGACCTGCAGCTCCTTCTTGTATTGCTCCATCTCATCCAGTTTCTCTGTGGTCTCCTTCTCCAGGACATTGAGCTGGTCCTTCAGCCGCCGGCAGTTCACGCCCTTCTCTGTCACAGTCTCACTCAGATCCAACAATGCCCCCGCTATAAACAGAAAGGTCGGCGGTCAAAATCAAATATGACAGATCATCAGTTTGTGTGATTTGGAGTGCATTACACACCAGGGACTTTGTTGAGGCTGATGCTCCTGAGCTTCTCTGTCAGCCTTTGTTGTTCAGGGACGAGCTGGGAGAGTTTCCTCTGCCATTCCTAGAAGTAATTTATAAATAGTTGGAAAACAGCAGTACCAGATTTTTGTAGACTGTTATTTTTACCGTTTATTCAAGAAAACAAATTAAGGTGCAAGCAAACTGAAAGGTGAAAAACACAACAATGTATTTTAACCTCAAACTGAATCTGTAGTGTGTTGATCTCAGCGATACGTGCATCTCTTTTCTGATTGATAAGGTCCACCTCTGCTTTCTGAATCCTCCTTTTGCTTTGGGCATCACGGAGACGGTCAGAGATTTGTTTGTGCTTGTTACCCTGGGAGACCAATTGCATCAGTGCATTGTCTAAAGCATTTTATTATCCAGTGTTATAACTGCATGTGATCTTACCACAGCTTCAAGCTCCAATTCCAGAGTTTTCTTCCTGGCTCTGAGTCTGGAGATGTCGTCCTGTTCTCCTTCTCGTCTTCTGCTCAGTTCCTCTCTTCTCCCACGCTCCCACTCCTCCCTTCTCTGCCGCTCCAGCTCCTGTTTGGCTGCCTAAAAGATCATCCCACACAAACAAAATTTAACAGATGAATCAGTATATTTTTGAGAAAAGTATTTCACATGTTCAATAAACCTGCTGCTCACCTCTTTCCTCTCCAGTTCCCTGAGTCGCTCCTCCTCTCTCTGTCTCTCTATCTCCCTCTGTCTCTCCATCCTCCTCTCCTCCTCCAGCCTCCGTCTGTTCTCCAGCTCTCGGGCCTCTCGCTCCCTTCGTTCTTGGGCCTCTTTCTCCTCTCGCTCCCTCCGCTCTCTCTCTTTCCTCTGCTGTTCCTCCAGAGCCAAACGACGCTTCTCCAGCTCTGCACTTCCTCGCGCAAAGTTCTCCTTCAGTTTGTCCTCATAAGATACTGACAAATATCAAGGTAAAAATGTAAGATATTGTAAACTGAATTATAACAATAAAAAAAAATATTTTATTGTAAAACATACCACTGGAGTTTTTGGTCTTTGGCACAGAGTCAATTTCTATGTCTATTAAGCAGGGAGTTGTGTAGGGTCCGTTTCCATTGACAAGCTCAATAGGTTTTATTCCTCCTCTGAACCCAACGGAAACAAAAAGTTTTCTTGTTAGTTATATGAGTATAAATATTCAGTACAATGTATGTGTATGTCTTACCTGAGAGAAGGCGGGATAAGGTCCTGGGGCAGTGTCAGAGGAAGGGGGCGCCCTGTTTTAGCCATGTCCACCAGATGCATGGCCAAAATGAACTCATCTGCTCTCAGCTGACCGTCTTTGTCCACATCAGCAAGGGTCCTGCGTAAACAACAACAATTAGAAGCACAATATAGTTACATTTACACATTTACACTGAGACTACATTTGGCTCTAAGAGAGTACTGAAGAAGGTTCTTTGATAAAAACAAAACGAAAAAAAACAAAAACAAAACTACAACTACTATTTATGAAACAATAGTAAATACAATGTTTTACTATTACAAAATATTCAACAAATAAACTGTTTTGTCATTAACTACTGTACCCTGGGGTCGGCAATACTGACACCTGTTTTTTTACTATCCTGATGACAATAACCAGCAATCCATCCTAAATGTGCCAAAACGTAGTGTAGTAAATGTAGTGGTTAAGGTTCAACACAAAAAGTGAACTGACCGTAAAGGGAGTACAAAAGTGCAGAAACATCATTTTATTATTCCCTGTATTATTTAACCAGCTCTTAGCAGCTTTAATAGTTTTTCATAGATAATAAACTCAAGAATAGTCTTATTTTGCATTTCCAGTTTTGATAAGACTCTCACCTCTGCACTACAGCTGCAGCTGCTTGCACCATTAGAGATTCACACACTGTGTGTTTACAGCATTAGCCAGTAACAGAGTGCTGTATTCTGCTTTATGGAGGTGCAAGGAGCAAACATGAATTTAGTTTTTATTACTCTAGAAAGTGTAGGAAAGCACAACAGAAACACAACTAAACTCACTAAACCATGTTTATAGCCTCCCGACACCGACAAAAGCACTTTGTGAAGCATGCAGTAGGTTACACCTGTTATCTCTTGACGGAGCAAGCTGTTATTTGTATTCACAGTCAGTTTCCTACACACACCTTGTACTCACCAGATGGTAGCAAGCTGGGTCTGCGTCAGGTTGGATGCCATTAGTGCATTTCTTACTTGAGGCCCTGAAAAAAGGAAAAGTATATATATACATATTTTTGTCCCAATGTCATAAATAAGGGAAGGCCCTTTAGAGAGAAAATGACCAATAGCAAAGTCAGTCAAATGTCAAGGAGAGCACTCGAGAGCAGCCAAGCAGTCCAGAGAACAGTGTGTTTGTTTAGCCACAAGTGTGTGAGACCCACCTGACAAGTATCCGCTCATGAGTTTGTCCAGTGTATTGAACTGTTGCCTGTACTTGAGTCTTGAAGCCTGTGGAACGGCCCAGTCACTCGCTCCTGTCTTTGGAGAGTTACTGGCTAATGAAGTAGTCGATGAAGAATTTGAGCTACAGAGACAGAAAACAATTACACGGACACCTCTACTAGCACTTTTTGTAGTAATTGATGTAGTCAGCATTTTTATTATTTCACACTTTAAAGTACCACTAATTGCTTTGAGACTCCCTATAGTCATTCCTTGGTTCCTAAATAGAGGTAGGCTAGCTTGTGGACGACGACTCTTCTCAAAAAACGACATTTGCAAGCTCTGCTGATTACTTATTCTGTTTTTACTTTGCACAAGGCCTTGAAGCTAAAATAAAGGAAAAGCTTGTTAACCCTCACAGAAGATTTTTTGGCTTTAATTGCATGGAGAAAACATGCAGCCAAGACATCTTAGCTGACAAATCTGACTCCTCCTTCGCCTGAGGGCTAAAAGCTGGGCGTATACCATGTAACTATGATGGTCATATGATCATATTAAAATGAATAAGAGTCATAATGAGCAGAACAAAGTGGCCGAGACAAAGAATCCGAGATGCTATTACACTCACCTGCATCAGTGGGTGATAGTTACCTCTCAATATTTATGTGCTCCTATGCAACTACACCTAAGGTCAGGGCCTTTTGTATGAAGAACGTGACACACAAAAGTACGAAAACTGACACTGCTGCTATCCTTTTCCGAAACAGCACAAAACAGTACAAAACACCATGAGAAACACCAGAGACATTGGATACTTTCACCAAACAAGTTGAAATCCAGCACAAGTAAAATGTGTCAAGGGCAGTTTAGACATTAACACATCCATGTGCATTTTATTTTTAAATGTCTCCAGTTTACAATGTGCTTTTATTGAAATGAAACAAGTAAGGTTAACAAGCTTTACACTCAAGTAGCTCCTACATAACACTGGAAAAAAAATATAGACGACACAACTCCATAGTATTTTCCTGGGTGTTGATAACATTATGCAAACTTTAGGCAATGCTTAAATATTTCAACATTTTGGAATTTTATAGATTTGAATGTCAGAGAGACACGTGAACAGAGGTAGAAAGGAACAAAATATAAAAGTAAAAGTGCTGAACTTAAGAAACATTTTTAGGTATCTGTGCTTTGCTTAAGAATATTTTTAAATTTTTCTTCTCTACATTTGAAAGCAAAAATCTGTACGTCCTACTTCACAATTTATTTTAAATGGACTAAACATTTGACAAATGATAGTTCTCTGTGAAACTGATACTTTTTATTCTAATACTAATACTACATTTTTCTACTGGTACTTTTAGTTCAATAGATTTATTAATGCAATCTTTTTACTTTTAATGGACTAATTTTTCTCCCCTGTATCTTTACCTTTATACAAACTTATTCCACCACTGCTCATGGATATAGTATGCATTTATTAAGTATCTATTTAGTATATAACAGAAATTATATGTATCTGCAAAAAACAGGGGGTCTGACCTGCTGGATCCCAAGTCCAGTAATGAGTTGGCTTTAGACAAACCATCGGTCGGAGAGAAGGCCATAGGTGAGGAAAAACCAGACAGAGACAGCCCTGCAAAACAGATGTATTTACAGAAACATTCAGTGTGGCCATAATACAGAACATAGGGGTGTGAAGAGGAATATAAGGATTCAAAGAACAAGCTGCATACCAGACTGTAATATTGAAGGTATCAGTTGCCCTTGATCGTGTCACTTTCATAATCTAATCTAATCTCTTCAACACTTTACAAGCGCAGCACATAATCCTTTATATTGACATTGGACCTTAAACAAAGTGAATGTTTTGGTCTGTAGTGGAGAGACATGAAGTGTGTGGCGTTGTATATTGCTATAACAAATAATTAAAACATAAAGAGAACCTTCTTTTTGGATTATTCACTTCACTCCCAAGAAAACAGATACAGTGTGCTGACGTTACACCTGAGAGTACATTGTGATTAAAACAAGAAAATAATAAAGTACAGCGCAGTACACCTACAGATACATTAAATTTAGATTTAATTTTTTAAAAGCACAAATGCCCTAACCCTAACCCATAAATACTTCTGAATACAAAAGCTATGGAAGCCAAACTACCAGTATAGTAGTATACTAGTATAGTACAGTAGTGCATAAAACAAGAAAAAAAATGGCTAAAATATGGTTAACAAAACTGTACATTTTGCACACACAAAAAAAAAAAAAAAAGAAACAAAAACAACAACACTCATCTAATTTACAGTATATATAATATATGTATATGACAACATCTTTATTTGGTTAAATGAATGTTTTAAACTAAATGTGTTCCTTGCGAGTAAATTGTCTCTGCATTTCGGATGGAATTTTGTGTATTTATTCCTTTTTAGATCGCTGTACTAGATTTTTGTACTTTTTTAGTTTTCTCCACAAACTGCCCACTTGACTGATGTAAAACTATGAAAAATACACACATATACACATACACATACACATAACACAGGTATTACCCAACCAAACAAAGTCATAATTAGAAAACGTAAAAATCTCCTTTCATATGCACTTTAAACCCTTGATTTTTGACCAGTGTGCCTTGAGATATTGCCAGGTAGGCCTTGAAAAAATGTCCAATTTGAGTTCACACATGTATTTAATTAAATAAGTTACAATTTCTGTAACCTGTAACCTCACCTAGTATCCTGGGCAAACGTCTGATCCAAATAAGAGAGCAAAACAATCACTGCTGCCAGATTTAAAGAATCAGATCAAAGCACTGACAATATTTGGCACATCAGAAAAAGTGTGATTTTGTAATAAATTAGGTGTGCTGTGAAATCTTTTCCACCTGGACGAAGGAAGGATTACACTGACCTTTTCCACCAAAATAGATAAGAAAGTTCAAATTTATTTGCAGAAACATTTTACTGCACTTCTCAGTTGCCTTTGTACCTCAATAAAAGGTCTCAAATGGTGTGCCGTGACTCAAAAAAGTTGAAAAAACGCTGCTTTAAACATAGCAACATTTAAACTATAAACGTACCAATACTGCTTATTTATTACCCAATCATAAAGAGTATAGTTCAGAATATATATTAATATGGTTCCGTTGCAGAACCGACCTGCTGTGTTGGACAGAGCTGGAGGGGTGAGGAGGTTGCCGTTGGTAAGTCCAAGGTTTCCCATGGGGATTAGGGGCAGGGTCATAGGTGCTGGTATCAGGGGTTGAAGAGTAGGCATGGGAGGGTTAGCTGGGATGGGGGTTAGTATGGGCATTGCAGACATGGGTGGCATGGGCGGCAAACCAATGGACAGGTTTGGCATCGAGCCCATACCTGTAAGAACACACAGACAACAACAAAGGAGCGGTGGCTGACAGGTTAAATGTAGATTAGGGTTTTGTAAAAGATGGACAGTTGTCACAAATTCAAAACGATATTTACCAAAACGTGCGGCGGAAGGGATGTTACCTCCTGCACTGGATACAGGGGTCTGCTTCATGACCATAGGGAGGGACGTGGGTAGGTTCCTGCCCTGAAGTTTGAGTTTTATGAGTTTCATTGCGATGGAAAACTCCAGTCTGTCCATCTTTCCATCGCTCTCCATGTCCGCCAGGTTCCTGCACACAAAGAGGAACATTTAGTCATGAAGGAGCAGGTTTAGTTCAATACAGAATGGGGTTGACAAAACTGAAACCCAGATCGATACTGAACTCATGAAAAAAAAAAAAAAAAAATCACATACACAAGACAAATTTTGACCTTTTCTAAATCGAGGTAGAAGTGGGCAGTATATAAACATTTTGATGATATTGTGAATAGCCGTTTTGATGATATGCTAAATTTGAATATTAATGATATTATTTAGAGTAAAAATGCTTCAAACAGAACAGACTAAAAATAAAAATGAACAAATGTTATGTTGTAAACTTTTTGCTGGACAGACTCTGCACACCTGACTGGGCGACAGATGCGTAGGAGGAAAAGCATTTAGAAGAGAACTCCTGCACACTCTTCATGAATTTATTGGTACAACGTTTCGGTCACTTTGACCTTCTTCAGGTATATATGTTGTAAACTTTGAAATAAGACAAGAAAACCCAAGCCCAAAACCTTTATTTGTACCACAATGGGGAAATTCCAGTGGTACAACAAAAAAACAAGATAAATAACTTTAATAAATACACTTAAATCTAACACTGCACACTGTGCAGGTAGGGCAATAAGTGACCATGGTTGTAGGTATAAGACATTTCCGCACTTTTGTGATTCATTTCATTTCATTCATTTAATTTCACAGACCTTTCACATGTGTCTGATAATTAAACCTCAACTAATACATTTAAGGCCATGTTTTAACATTTTTTATTGGTTTGAAATAATATGGTGTGAATATTGTTAGCAGATACTGCATTTTTGTCCATATTGCCCAACCCTATTTAGAAGGATGCTGATCAGTATTATAACTAGTACAAATGCAGGTGGTAATATCAAGTAATCTACTACTACTTTGTGTTAACAATTATTGTCTACAAAATGTGTTTCTATTCTGGTATCAAAATCAGTACAGAGTATCAGTCTTGTATTGAAAGTATTTTGAGACATTTTTGAATCGTGACAACACAACATACAGAGGCACATTATGCACTTTTCCCCCCAAACACAATTAACTACAGTAGGTGGGGCAGTGTATGAAGGAAGTCAACTCTCAACAGGAAGTGCTGGAAACTGCAAAGTGCTGCAAACTAATCCAGGCCCAAGACAAACGCTAAACTTACTGACCCTTTGTTGTTACATTTTTAGGAACATGCACACTCCCGTACCATATTTCAGCAAGAACTGAAGGAGGCAGCCCCGACTGGAGGAAAAACTTCCTGGCCTGATCCCCTGAAGAATCAAAATCACAAGATCAGAATTCAAAGTGGAGAGCAGGCATCTTTTGACCTCGATACAGTATCTTTGAGGAGTTGCACTGGCAAATACAAAATGGTCTGTCAAAGGAGCTCTTACCTGAGACAAAGCCGAGGACAGGAGCGAGGCTGTCGAACTGTTTGTCATGTTTTCCCCGTTCCTCAGGAGTGATGGCCCAAACGCTCGCTCCACCTGGACAAGGCCAAAGAACACAAACATTAATACTATTGTCATCGGATTTCAAGTTTCAAAGGCATTTCAAGAATTGGAGTAACAGCAAGGAATGTCAAGATTATTCGGTTAATTGATAATTGTGATAATTCAGGTCATAATGTGATCGTAAGAACTCAAAAAAAATGACACATGTGACAATATCAAGTAAAATTATGTCTTTTTAATTCAATCTATAGTCCAAAGAACTTTTTATCTGTCAGGTTTTGTCACATTAACTTTATTTTGTCACTGTAAAGGTCACAAAATTGAGGAATAGTAAAATGTTAGACTAATGAGAATGATAGAAAATGAAAGATTTCATTGTTTGGTCTAGGGCTGTAACTTTGGTAATGCATTAGTCCAGCTATTATTCCTTTGAATAATCGATTAGTTTAGAGTGCGAAAGACCCTTGAATATAAGAATTTTACTTAGTTTTTACCCAGACTGATTGAAGTAAAGGCGCTTGATGACGTCCTGGTGGAGAATATTTATAGATGAACGAGGATTTCAATCAAAAATACACAATTTACATGTTTCCTGTGTGTTTTTTGTGTCATTCCTGCTCTGTCTGAGTAATAAAACCTATTTTTTCAGCACACACAATGTTTTGGAGTTTGTGTATAGACCAGTAAACGATTACTCGATTATTTAATTAGTTGACAACCAGTTCTATAATAAATTAATTGCAATTAATCTATTAACTTGTTGAAGCCCTAGTTTGGTCATGATCTCAGTAATTGTGAAAGGGCTTAAATTCATGATTTCTTCCCTCACAATAATTGTAACACGATCATTTTATTTTTTGATATCTGTAGTAGCAACAAATATAGATTAGATTAGATAAACACCATTATCTTGGATTGACTCACTGCTTGCTGCTGCAAAAACAGTTACACATTCCTTCGAACACTACAATCAGCCACAAAAAGTTAAGAGTCTAAGATATTGCACCAGCTCCATGCAGCATTTAATTAATGACACATACAACTAATTTAAAACAATAGAGGTATATGCTTGATAAGGCCTGCTAGATTGAAGAATTTCATTTTCAGTCTTTAGTGAAAGGGCGTCCCGATGATTCGTCAGGGACAGAGTTTAGAAAATGTCATGTAGAGAAGTAAACCCTTTCCTGTCCATCACTTTTGTTGTCTTAATAACCAGTTTTCCAAGTCTAGATTTACATTGTTGAAGAAACAAACCAGGCGGTCATACTGAATCATACTTTCCACAACAGCGTTGTCATAATTGTTGTACTCTTTAAAAAGTGGAATACAAATAATAATTAGAGGAGAGTAATATATACAGAAATGTATTTAGTTAATTCAGCAACCCAACAAACCCTTTGAACTCTTCACTAATGTTAAATCAGAAATGGGTCGTGCATAAAAAAATCTGCGCAGTTTCCATCCCAAATGAGACTTCTGCAGCCTTAACTGAACGCTGGTAATGATTAATGTATAAAATGTCCAGTCAGCTTGTTTCACACTGCTCCAGCCCAGCATATTAAAAGGTAAATCCAAGGTTGTCATGAATAAAATATTAACTTCATGAGGGGCGTGAAACTCTTTCTTAGGGGCGAATAGAACAAAAATCTCATCAGAGCCGCTTCAATCTGTCATAACGGAAACGCATTACATTAATCACACTAGACCCAGTGTCTCAATTTCCTCTATCATAACTAAACACCTCCAAAGCTGTTTGGGGAGGAAATTGGCTGCGTGGACATTAAAGGCAGATGGGAGTCACCATATGGTTATAATTACATTACAGATAAAGACAAAGACTTAGACAGATAATTAGTGTTGACTGAAGAAACAGAGGAACGTCCTGCTGCACACAGAGGACGGAAGCTGGTAATTAGTTAGTTTTAGTTTATGACTCAAAAACTTGACGTTATAAGATTCTGCTTTCGTCTTATCAATGACACTGAAATGGGCACCATAGTGAATATAAATATATAAAAAAATATATATATATATATTTTCCTTTTTTTTGTACGGGCACACATTTCAGTATTTCCTATCATCTAGGAAAGTAGATTCTCAAAATATTTAATACAAGAGCAATCCTCAATGATAAAAACAAAGATGGTTCTTCTGTATATTATGTGAAATCAACTTCAGCTTTTAACCATGATATAACAGTATTCCCTCATCATATGTTTGCTCAAATTGTATTTCGATTTATTTGTAAGATTGAATACTATTGTCCTGCATTTGAGGGTTGACTGCTAAACAAACTATGAACAAAACATATTTTTTTAATCTACACGTCAATTTAATACTAGAAAAACACACATATTATGTCTTCTTTAAGAATAACCTGTGCAATATTAGAACAAAGGTACTTTGTGGCACTTTATTAATTTTCAACATAGTGCTTAACTTCAATAACAAAAAGCTGACATTTGCAATAGACCAACATGTTGTTTTACAATGAGATGCTGCACTGAGGCTGCATTTCTCTGAGGACTCTAAAGGACTATAACGGGAGTGTATGTCCACAAAACTCCACCCATGCTGTAATTTACACACTGTCAGGAAATACCAGCCTGCCCTGATGGAACTTCCTCCTCCAGACTAACCCAAACACTTGTCTAATTATCCTAAATTAAGCAACATCTGATTCACCACAGGCATCTTAAAGAAATCCTCATCTTGCACATTTCTCAAAGATCTGAATCTGCTAAATGGTTTCACCAGTGATTTCCCAAATTGCGTGTAATACATTTGCTTTCAAATTCATCTCTAAACTGTTAGTTTTGGACACTATGGCACACATCTGCTTACACCTGTTCAGGTGCAGTGTCTCTTCACAAAGCTAGTGTTAGCAGCACATAAGTATAAGTCCCTGACCTACTTTGCATTGTCAGCAAAATGTGGCCATGAAAACTGCACAGATTAATTAATCTCGCTCGAGATGTGGGTGTATCCCCCACATTGTCTCTGCATTGACAGGCCTCATTTAGAAGCTATTGTAAGTAAGACAAGGGAGGCGATATTTAGCACAGCACCGCAGGGACATGAAGCCTGTATGACTGCACGGTAAACAGCCAGTTTACACTGTGTTTGGGAACAGCCCGGCCAAAAGGACCAGAGAAGTGGGCCAGTTCAAGTTTCTATCATGGCCCGGGTTTAATACAGGCCTTACTACCATAATCATCTATAGATATGCACAGTCTTCACATTTGACATAGAAGTAATCTAAATAGACTGAAATCACTTTCCTTGCTGCAAATTAATATCATCATTTTATTCTGATGCATCAATTATTGGTACAAATCTGTTCTTGCATTTTTTATACAATATAACAATGTAAAATGGCAGAGGAGCGTTTGTTGTTAAGCGCTAAAACATTTGCCAGTGCCAATATTTGTAGCACAATACATACAGAAGAACATTTACTCACGTCCTATGTAAAATCAAACAATTTTAGAGACTAGAGTCTCCCACAGTTTAGTCCATACGACATGCACTGTACCAAAAATAAAACATTTCACCTGAGGATTTACTTCATGTCTTCCTTGGTGCAACAGTGGTCTCTGAACACATCTGCATTTCTTACAGACATCTGCTCCAGCGCTATATTTATTATCCTCATCAGCATAATGACAAAAACACTCTCCTCCCCCTGTGTTATAATAGGATTCAACAATACCATGACAACAGATGCCAATTTCTGAAAAATGTTTTGGCCTAGAATCAATATATTTACTTCGTCTCATGCAAAATATGTTGACAACGTTTCCGGCATCCTGAACAAAAACACTTTCATATGAGGTAAGTCCAACAGGAGCTGTTTTAAGATCAAAGCCTTGGGAAACAATTGCATTCTTGTGTCGTGTGTGGTTTTGTACAATTACAGACAAAGTGTGATACTCTTCTTTTTTAAAAATGAGAATAAAGTAAAAAAAAACCAACATAACCTTCATATGATCAGATTGGACCACAAAGGCTCAACAAACGCTTCACCTGCAGCCACTTCACCAGACTACGCAGCACTGGCTTCAGTTTAGAGATGCTTTGATCTAGTACTATGTTTTTTCATTGTAATTTCGATCAAATCCTTGTGCATAGTTAGTGCATAGAGCTGATCAGAGCTGACCATCTGAATTATCACAATGACGCTTTCCATTGGTCAGCTCTGACTCTTTCTTCCAGTTTAACCCTTCAACTGTCCAATCCATTCATTCAGTTCAGTGAGATTTTGCAGTCTGGCCTTCAGATCCCAAAAGTGCGCACGCATCACTAAAACAGACGAGGGAAAGACATTCGTATTGACAGCGAGATTACACAGCGTCCTTACCATTCATGGCTGCAGGTGGGGAGAAAAGGGGGGAGTCCTCTTCTAGCTTTAAGACATCTGTGAAGAGAAAACACGAGAGAGAGACATGAGCTTCAGCTGGAAAGAGAAAGAGAGAGAGGGAAAGAGGAGTCTGCATGAGTGAAAAAGGGAGAGGGAACAGAATAGGGATCAAGTGTGCACAGACATACTGCAAAATAAATAAATAAATGCACGGTCCAGTTAACATTGATAGGGAGGCTCTGTAAAAAGGCTTGCTCTGAGGGGGATTCAGAGAGAGAAAGAGAGGGAGAGAGAAGTGGCAAAGGCAACACTAAGATGGCAAGAAGCTGCATTTGTCATTGTCAACATAACCAACACAGAACTAAATCCTTGTTATAGAAAGTTTGGTGATATTGACAACTTTTTGGAGTATCCCAATGAGGCTGCAGGATATGGGAAATTATTGCGTTACGGATATTATTATGATACTTTTTCCTCATTTGCATATATTTTTCTTTTCAGGCATGAAGGATTACTCAACTATTACTTTAAAATATAGAAACTCAGGAACAAATACACACAAACTGGAGACCTTTGGAGTGTTAAAACCTGGAGTTGTTTTGTCAATTACTCTGCAAACCATAAAATGACATTACTGAGGCATTTTAAACATTTTATTCACTTTCATTTATGTGTGTATGAAATAGTGGAAAAAGTTATGAGGATTTTGAAGCAAGAGGTTTAACTAAAAACACCCAAACATTCACTTCTGTAGTTAACTAAACAGCGCTTTTGTGGGTGAACATTTGAGTCTGAATGGTAAAAACAGTAAAGTACTGTAGAAAAGTTAAATAAAACAAGCTCAGGCAAACAAGAAACACAAGATTAATTCATTTAACCATTTAATATTATCGCACATCTTTGCGATATGCATATTGCGATAACGATATTTTTTCGATATATTGTGCAGCCCTACATCCCAATAACAATATTTATATAACCTTATGTGAATCAAACCAAAATGTGTTAAAACATGTCTTTTAACGTATTAGTTATGGTTTAATTATCAGACAAATATGAAATGTCTGTTAAATGAATCAGAAAAGTGCAACTATATATATTTTTGCAACATTTATTACTATAAACAATATACTCAGTATTCAAATTTTGCATATCTTAAAAACAACTTTCACAATAATATCAATTTCAATACATTTCCCATCTCTATTGGGAGCAAGGAATGAGTAAACGAAATGTGTATTGTTGAAGTTTCACTGCATTTAATACTGTATAAAGTAAAATGGTGTAGACTAAGCTTGGCGTGTCACAATAATTACTATATCAACCTATTATTCAATAAATAAAAGCTGGGGATCATATTGTTGAGTCTCAGTATTTATCATGTGTACATTTTCTTTGCACTAGTGGGAAAAGTTTTGTTATTTTTTTCTTGTACGATTAAATTTGAGCTGTTGAGGGTTGAATATGTGACTTCTATGACTAATTATAGATATAAAATAAGTACTTAAGTGTTTTGTTCAGCCATTTATTTATTGCAACGACAGTATGCATTTAGAAATAGTTTATTGGGGTTTTCCTGCTTTAGAGTAATTGGGACACACATCGCATTTCAAAATTTGTAATTGTGACAGGTCTGCATGCAGCAGTCTTAAAAAAGTACAGAATAGAGACAGACTGATAAAAGGTTTGGCTGATAGGCCTGTCACGATAACAAATTCTGACTTACAATATCTTTCTACAGAAAACTATCACAGCTTTAAGCCACTGACACAATAACCTTCAACAGGATTATCCCCTTTTCTAAACATTATTGTCAAAAAGCATACATTGCAACTGATAAATAGCAGAATTATACATTTAAGCACTTAGTATCTATAAAGAGTCATAAATGTTACTAATTCCACTCTCCACAGCTCAAATATTAGTGTATTACACAAAAAATAATTATATTTGCCTCACTATTGCAAAGAAAATGTACAAATGCTAAATACTGAGGCCCAAAATACTGTACATGTGATATAGTAATTATCTAGAAACATGAGGCCACTATTCAAATGTTTTTGAATATGAATATGATCAGCCTTGAAGCTACAGCACTGTTAGGGCCAATCTCAAGCTGGAAATGCATTAAACGTGCAAAGGAAAGCATTGTACAAAATATGTTTGAGTAAACTATTGAACTATATATCATTTAGGAACAATTAGGAGTTTGAGGATACCTAGGATTTAGTGAAATGTTTGTGTAATTCACATTCTGAGTACAAACTGCACGTAAGCTCTGGCGGTACTTGAAGAGGGTCAGACAGTTCAAGTGTCTGTGAAAGAAAATTGAAAAATGTGGCATTCTTGAATAAAAAGAGCTTCACCTTACAGAAAGCACAACATTTTAAATCGTTAAAATTCTGGTCTACAATAAATATTCCACAGCATATTTTAGAGGCAATTTTATGTACAAGGACAGGCACTTGTGTAGAGACATCCTGCACAAATAAAGATTTATAGGTGCTTTCACTGCGCAGTCAGACTTCACTGTGATCCTGGCAGAGTCCCAGGAGCCACAGCAAGACAAACACGCTGTGGGAGGTAATATGACTAAATTGGAAAATGGGTTCAACAAATTATAGTTCAAGAGGATAGCAGTGCATGATTTAAGAGGTTTGAAGATTAGGCATTCTTTCCAAAATTATAATAAATACATGGAAAATAATGTGAAGAGCAGGTGGATTCAGAAACATTCATGGTGTTTTAATTTCAAATCAAGATACTGTGTACAAAGCACTTTTTAATTACATATGGGAGCATTTCTATTAAACCACTAAACTACACCGGAACAATTGCAGTTTTTAAAATCAGTAATCACAACGGTTAAATTAGGATAATTTTTATTTTTTATTAACCAGTAAAAAATCAAGTAGTCCTAATCTGGAGCCAGATCTATGCCAAATTAATCTGCAAGTAACTGCAGGTAATCTGACTGTAATGACATTGGAAGCGATAAACCAAAATTAATAGACTTCTTGCCCAATGTAAACAAACATACAGAGCTAAAACAGAGGTGAAGGACACTATAGATTGTAGGGCTGTAGTCTTTTAGTCTTTTAGTCGTTTCATCGATCGATGATGTTTTAGTCGACCAACATTTTTTTGGTCGACTAAAAGGATTTAAATGACAAAAACAGCACAAAAAAAAAGTGAAGCTATGGAGTGAGTTAGCTAAAGATTTTGGAGTGAATCATGAGTTTAATCTATATATCTAACATATAAATACACTGTCTCTTGGTACTTTTCCGTATGAATTGTTATTTGACCTCCAGTGCAGTTGTGGTTTTCTTTTGAGTGCAGTTTGGGTCAGATACAGAGAGATACTTCATAGTTTTGCCACACCCACTTTTAGTCGGTCGATAGGACCAGTCTTTAGTGAATCAAGAATTTCTTTAATCGACTACAGCTCGAATAGATTGATAAATTGGTTGTGGGAAAGAAAGTTAATCAATTAATCTCAACAAATTGATTATTAAGTCACCTAAATTAGTAACTGACTAATCATGAGCTGGACTATACCCAGGCTCCAAAACATGTCAAAGCAAGACTTCCACCAAAATGACACAAGAAACATGTACATTTAGTGTAGGGCCGCAACTAACAAGCATTTTTTTTTTAATCGATTAGTCTAGCGATTCATTCTTGTGATTAATTGATTCATTGTTTAGAGCGCAGAAAGCCAGGGTGTATGAGATTTTTACTCAATTTTAGTCAGATAAAGTTGAAGTGAAGCAGTCTGAGGACATCCTACTAGAGAATATTTACACACAAAAGGGTTTCTTCATCAAAAACACTGAATGCATATATTTTTCATGTCACTTTTGTGTGATTCCTGCTCTGTCTGAATCATAAAACCACTTTTCTCAGCTCATTGCATGATTGGGAGTCTGTGTATAGTCCAGATAGCGATTATTCAATTATTTGAATAGTTGACAGCTCTTTCTATAACTCTTTAACTTGTTTCAGCCATGTTTATGATTCATAAAGTGTTTTCTCTAAATAAACTCAATCAGAACGGCCTCAAGCCTCATCACATTTGCTTCATCAACAACAACAAGCTCACATTCCCAGGCCTTCTACAACTAATAACTTAACTGAAAGATTAATCTAATTTATTGAATTTATATTTAAAAATTGGGCTGTTTTTTATACTTTTGGGGCTATTGGCAATCGGCCTTAATCCTCCACGATAAACTGATATTTTGTTTGGACCGAACTGCCGCCTTAGGAAAGTCATTAAGCTTTATTCGAACACTTTATGGCGAAGACGGCGCTGCATAAAATATGATTACACTGCTTCATGGTTTGTATTATCTTATCTTATTTTTATACTTTTATTATGCAGATCAGTGCACAGTTAAGACAGTAATTGAGTGACTGAGGGGGAAATTATTAAAATCGGTCCTACATTTTGGCAGAACTTAATGGTCATCGGCAGCTCTGCATTAGTTCAACATTCAAACAATCTATATTTGCTTCAGGTTTCGTCTTAAAGTCACAATTGTACACATATTCCTGGACTGTTAAGGAAGCATTTTCAGCACTTTGGTGATAAGAAATGCAAACAAAACAGGCAAGCACAATCGGGCTCAATAAACAGCGTCCCGTCTCCATCAAGCTGTGCATTAACCCAACACTAAACCAAGGACAAAACCAGGCTTACGACGCTAAGTCCATTTGGTAAAACCTCCATTTCTCCCTCCATCATTCCCCCATGCGTCTTATTAGACCGCTTCCTTGAGCATTACGGCTTCAATTTGCCCCCGTCCCATCAATCCAGCCACCAACCAGAGCCAGGTCAAAGCAATCTCCTCTCGGCTTTTCTCACATCACGCTTTTTTTTTTTTTCCGTCATCTCCCTGTGCTCCTCTTCCTTTCTCCGTTTCATCCCGTGTCTTTAGTACTTGTCGCTCACTTAACATGTACTGCAGTTGGTCTTACATGACTCCTACACACTCCTCCTCCATCCTGTCCGACTTTTCTGTCCGTGTTACAGCATTGCTCCATCACTGCTGTTGCCTTTTTGTTGTCTGGATTCCCCAAGAGGAGGCCGAGCTTGTTGTGGCATAAATCATTTTCCAGTACATGCCGGCAGCGCCAATTACTTAAGACCAATGAAGCATTCAGAAAAGGGCCATGCATCTGAATTTAGGCTGCCGTAATGCAGCGCGATATGGGCACACGGAGATACCAAAGACGTAAACACATAAAGCATGGTGTGTATCTTCAAATGCCGTAAATCTAGTCCGAAAAGAGACAGCTATTTGAAGAGAGCCGTCACCGCATAAACAAGCTAGAATTACTGCTTTGAGGTCTACATGACAAGTCAGTTTATCTTTCCAATATTATAATGAATGCTACCACAGGACTGTATAGCATGAGTGACACAAGACTGTCATTTTCAGCTTCTAGATGTGAAGCAAAAGGTTACACACAATATTGCTCAACCAAATTATCTGGCATATTTCTCAACGGTGTACAATATACGCAGATGCAATATATGTCTCCGTGTTACCCAGGAGGACGAGTTTACAAAATCTGAATTCTCAAATGATAAGCAGCTGCAAGAAAACAAACAAAAACATACTGCACCATCTTCTCATTTCGACCCCAGCATGTTGTTTAATTGGTAGTCTGGGAAAAAAGTTTACATTACTAAGCTGTGGGGCATAGATTAGAATATGGAAATAAAATCCATTTGACAAACAACACAACGCATAAGCATTATAATAAATAAACACACGCCTGTCACAATAATTACCACATTGACTTTTGCTTTGTTTTTGATATACAGAGAGTGAAAAAAACAACTTTTATGACTCATTCTCAGCAACAACCAACTAAAAATGGTTTCATTCTGCTATTTATTTGTTGTAGCTCATATTTTTTAAACAATATTTCACATTTAGAATGACTTCGTTTGGAATTATCCAGTTTTTGGGTTCCTGTATTAGTGGTATGAAGTTGTTTCAATTTTATCGTTTATTGTGATAATCTCTCTAACAATAAATATATCTGTCTGAAAAATGTTTAATTATTGTGACAGGTCTACACACAAACATAAAGATCTTGGGCAATGTTAGAGACAAGGACTGCCTTTCATTTCAGTAGTTGACTAGTCAGCGATGATTTTTTTTTCAAATAGTCAACTAATCAAATTATTACTTCTATTGTACATTGAGACTTTTTAAATACATTTTTAACCAAATAAAGGCTGAAATATGCATGGTGACTGAAGGCTTGTAGACACAGAATATTTACAAATAAAGTGTTATGCTTTTAATTAATTTTTTTAATGTATTAATTTATCATTTAATTTATGATTTAATAATGCAGCTGTCTTTGTCATAAAAGGTCTTTTGGAATGTGTTTTAGAGTTTGTATGGGCCACTTAACAATTATGATGATGAAATTATGACTCACAATTATTCCAAGTAATTGTTAGAGCCCTGTTGGAGAAATCAAATTTATTGCAACCACTTCTGCATAATTGTTCTCACTGTCTCAGAATAAATAAGCTTTACTTAAACAATTGCAGTCTTTTGTTTTTTTTTGTCATGTATATGTCAAATTGCAATATAATTTAGATTAAGTTACAGTTAATTGTGGCCTAACCAACTTAAACAGTATCCTTACTTTGATGTAACAGCCTTGTGACCTCTCCACGTGTACTTCTGTTTATTTTACACTTATCAAGAACAGTTTCCACTCCCTTGTGCAAACAGCGAGCAGAAAGGCCCACACACTCTGCTCCTCCGCCCTCAAGCACAACACTGTTGTACCCTGAGGACTGTGACGTTTCACAAAGAAGATACACATCTCCTGCTGCTACCATTAGAAAGGATCTAACCAAAAAGGACACATCCGGGATCACTATACACAATAGGCTTCGATTCTCTGAGAGTCTTAACAATATTTGAGAACAGTTTCATGCAATTATAAGTGTAGTGTTGCTGAGTATGAAAAGAGCATACGTTTTATTCATGAATTCTTTTTTAATTATAGACTAGATAGCTTCAAGGCTGAAATAGAGGCTTGCAAGACCTGGTGCATATCTTTGGGCTGAACAGTTTGGGAACAAAACATCTAATTACAAGACTTTTGATTAGATTTGCAATTTATGTTTAAATAATCAGATTATTTTCAAATTTTACAATTAAAATATGTCCAAAAGAATTGACAAAAAGACTGAAGTAAAATAGACCAATGAAGTGACTAATAAAATAATCAAATGTATTTCAGAGCATGTACAGATCTAAACTACGAAACTACAGGCAGTTGTATGCAGAATAATAGGATCTATTGTTATTTGTGGAAATGGGGATGGTCCTGGCACAGCAGCAGTTGGCAGTATCTCAGAGCTAATGCTAACTTTTATTAAAATGGAAAATGTATAAAGAAACATCCAAAAATGTTAAGTAAAGACTGATTATTTTTTGTTTATAAATGACTTTTTTATTTAGTTTGCATTGACCCATAAACACCTCAATTTATCAACACAGAAGTGTCTCTGGGGAAGTATTCATCTCATTTGTAAAGTCTTTAACATGTTGTCAGTGACATTCACCTGCAGCTCACTGTTCACTGCATGACCTTTAAGTATTTATTCATTATAGTGTGACTCAGCAAAAACTTTGTAGATACAAAATTAGATCATTACTAAATAGTCAACTGAAATGCTGTGCAATTATTAAGGCAATTAAAAAACTGCAGTCTTTTCTATTTGATTGGATTATGATTAATCTTGCAGCTCAAGGGAAAAGTGTTGCACATTGACCACCTAAGGTCAATCTACAACTTCTGATCTAGTAGACAATTATATAACGCTCACGATTCATAACTTTTTAGCTCTCAGTGACTCACATCTTTTTCATCCAGACATGTCACAAATTGCTTTCAATCTTTACAATTGTGTTGTGAGTTCACTGCACTCTTTTGCGTATTTGACAGACCACCCCGTTAAGGTCGCTTGTCACGTCCTAAACCAAATGCAAACACATTTCTATCTGCTTGACCTACGATGATGCATTGCAGTTTTAGTGTAGCAGTGCACTGGAATGAAAGGAGCTTTGACCGGCCTGCTGCTCCCTGACTGACACCTGTGTAGAGGGCTCGGATATGGCTATCAATGCTCGTGCCTGTGTGCACACTTCCCTCGCTCTGACAGAGAAGGAGCCTGTTGTAGCACAGACAGCCCAGGAAGCCCAAAGCTGCACCTCCGGATGAAAGGACATAGTGTGTTTCATTGGGCTTTCTTCTTCCTATTCACAAGCGCATGGACGTGCACTGATCTTCTGCAGAGGGGAAAATGGGGACACAGCCAACCGGAAGGATCATTTTATAGTCGTTTTATACATTTATGGGTCAGCCTCAGCTATAATTTTGCCTCTTCTAAAACATTCTCTCCTATCTTTCGCTTTTGGCACTGGACAGTCATTTCTGTTTCAAGGAACAATGCCAGCTTGACCTAACTAGATCCGTCTTCTTGATACTGTCGTCTCGTAAAAAAGGCTTGTCAAACTTTAAAGCCACAATAAAATCCAGTTGTTTTAATGTTACGCAATGCTTTGCTCTTTGTCAGGTGGATAGACTACATAACACAGGGATACTGGGATAGGAGCAGCTGCCCGCAATTTCTCAGCTCAGGTGCCGGTGGTGGACTTTGCCACTTCAGCAGGTGCCTTGTCTTGTTTTCCCAAGAGCAGCAGCAGAGAGGACTGTCGTGCACACACACTTGGATAAAGGAAAGATAGAGCAAGAAGCCATTTCTATAATTAGTGTTCTGCAGAGAATGAAACAGCTTTGCAAACTCACGCTCGACTCAAAATAAACAAAGGCACATGTGGTCATGGATTCTAATAAGGCTGAGACTAACAATTATTATGGTAGTCGAGTAGTCGGTGATTATTGTCTCAAATAGTTGACTAAACATTATTTTGATTGTACACAGAGACGTTTTAAATACATTATAAACCAAAATAAAGGTTGAAATATGGTGAGTGAAGGCTTGATTTGACTAGTTTTACAAGCAGTAAGATCAAATTGAGTTGTTGAGTTGCCATTTTGTGTTTTTGTGTATGTGCAGCACTTTGGAAACAGTTCTGTTTATGAAATGTGCTGTATAAATAAAGTGGACTTGGATTTGAGAATGAAAAAACAATTTAGTATATCGTAGACAGACAACACAGTTAGAACAATTGGCTTCTTGACAGGCAGTATAAATACAATGCCATCATATTTTGATTCAATAACGCCGCTGTCTTTGTTATCAAAAAGCTCTTTTGGCAGCCCATGTGTTTTCAAGTCTGTGTAGTCCAGATAACGATTGTGATTATCAAAATACGACTGCAATTATTTTTTATAGTTGACAAGTCACAATTATTTCATCACAGCCACAGACTTTGGAGAATAATCATAATAAAACAATAGCATGGGGCCAAAAGTCATGTTACTATTCAAATATTTTTGAATATTCAAATATTTTTGAATATGTCAAATATTATACAATGTAGTGAGGCCGTGTGAATCTTATTTCCCTATAATTCAACTTGAATGATCATATTTCACAAAATCTCTCCAGTGTGCCAAACTGTACATATCTTCTGACAGATCTCCATGATTGCTCTCAAACATACCAGCATAATAGTAGGCTAAAGACACCTGATAGCACTATAAATACCTTTGGGTGGTTATTGATATTGGGAAGAAGCCAAACAAATGTGATCTTTTTCTGCTTTATGATTGATGACCCATATTTTACCTATTGTTGTTGTTTTTTTTTTCTTTCTTGCTGACAAAATGGTAGCACAAATGGTTAAGAAAATATTTTGAAAAAGAGCGCCTGGGTAAATGATTTGAGCACACTGTGGACAAAAACACTGCAGTATTTCCCCCTTAGCAAATTAAAACAATACAAATCTACTACTGGGAAAGAGCCTGAAGCTGAGATGACATGTCTTTCGTCCAAGTGAAGCGATAAACAGCTCGTGTGGTTTACCTGTTGCGGTCCAAAGAAGCGGTGCTGCTACATCCACATCCAGCGGACACCGAGCGGCTCCGAGGGCGGATCTGAAGCAGCGGCGGCCGGGGCTGAGGGGCTGATACTGGGCGTCCCTCCGCTGCTCCACCGCGGTCAAGCTGAACCCAAGGAGCATGAAACACTTCCGCTGACGAGATACAAAATAAAAGTAGTTACCGCAGTTGTAACTTGTTTGTTTGACCTTCACATGCAGTGCAACCAGACACAGCTTCATCTTGGCCCATACATACTGAGTAAAGTCGACATGGATGTGGCTTTAAAGGAGAGGTATTATGTTTTTTGTCAAGTACTTTGCATTGAACTATATCATAAATAGATAATCATTTTGCATTTTGATCATTGTAAACTGCTATATTGATGTAAAACGGCTTAATAAACAAAACACATCCATTCACTTCCTGTTCAAAAATGCAGATAAGACAGACCTTTCATAGTGATTGTCATTCACATGTGTTTATTTTACAAAAGAGGCTGCATGACATTTTAGAACCCAATATTTATCGCTCAGAGTCTTCATTTTTTAAGTAATCATGACTAAGTACAAAGATGTGGGCGGAGATAGGGGGCAGGTGAAAACAAAAATTTCTTGAGCTCTCAAGCCTCAGCTGCAGGACACTACAGGATTACTCAAACATGCATGAATCAATCAAAATACAACTCTGAGTAAAGGAATGATGAGGAAATTGTTGTAACAATATTAAAAGCTCATTAAAGTTGATCTTGCATAATATATCCCCTTTAACCACGTTACAAATGGTGTTCCTTCATCATTCATTCAAAGTTGTATTTCGAGTGATTCATGCATGTTTGCGTTATCCTGAGGCTTGTTTGCTTTGTTATCACCTATCACCCATCTCCACCCACTGCTCTGTACTTTCAATTATTTTAAAAATTCAGTCAAACGACTAGTGTCCCAGAGTAAAACGAGTGGTGTCCCATAGACATTAGTGGACATATTGTTGACACGTTATATGCATTTTCATTCGTCCTGCTTTTGTCTCTACCTCATCCATTATCCAACTGCTTTTAATGAAACATGAAAGAGAAAAAAAAAATCTCCGCTTTTAATAATTCATTTTATTTTGAGAGAATTCTTCCTACAGTCACATGGGTTTGTGTGTGCAGTTAAGCCTGATGAAAACTGTCAACATTTTCTGGTAGAGACCACCACCCAGAGCTCAAAGGGAGTATTACAATCGGTCCTAAATTGGGACTCGAGTGTTCTGGTATATTTATATATAAATGTAATAAAACAAAGACATAGAAACCAACGGAGACAGATGGTTTATGGTTTTTATTTTATTTTCCAAGACAAATCTGACTGTCAGTGTTCGCTCAAATAGTAAACTTAATACAACTTACTCTAGTTGTTCCTGAAATTTTAACAACAAAACAAAAACAAATCATGCTCACTTGAAGCATCAGGGACTTTCATAGTCCGACTTTGACAGGAATATAAGTTAGTCATTTTATTTTTATTGCACATTTGAAATGCATTTATGGTTCATGATGCTGCAACATGTACAAAGCTCTCATGGAGATTTGAATGGTTGTTGCTGTAAGTTTAGAACGCTCTAAATAATTGGTGGGGCAGGTATCCCAAGTGAAGAAAAGAAGACTGAGCCTCCCTCTCCAGACTTGCCAACTCCTGGACAGTTGGGGCAAGGACATCCACATGACCCTTGTAATTACCCCCTACAAAACAACACAACAGTCATTTAATTATTCATGTATTATTCATCTACAAGTAATTTTACTTTGTTGCATCTTATGCCAATGTTTAATAATGTGTATTGACTTACCTCCCAATGCCCTGCGCTGACCGTAGGTAACCTTTCCATCGAACTCATCGACTGGCACTTTGAGGTCTGGCTCACACTGAGTGATGGTGCATTTTAGATGCTCCTCAATGTCAGACAGCAGCTGTCAAAAGATACAATTTTAGTTATTTATGCACAAGAAAAGAGTCAAAAACAGCGAACATAAATGGTGAATATTAATGAAGTCCCTGAGTTCACCTCTTTCTCGTTGTACCAGATGGTGCAGCCACCGTCTTCCTTTAGTTTTGTGTTGTAGCAGCCTCTGCCTCGGTTTGCACACACGTGGTACCACACCTACACATGTCGAAATACATATATAGATTAAAATAGAACACATATACCAAATATGACACAATTTCTACTTGCCTTTTCTTTTTCCATGGCAACCAGGGAAATAGCAAGACCCATTCTAAAAGTAAATTAAAAGAAATCAGGAATGAGGAATGAAAAGTGTATCACGTTCATTTATGATTATACAATTCATATAATATAATTATTTCCAACCTTTCTGCTCTTCCGACTCTGCCAATACGATGCACATAGTTCTGTTTCTCATCAGGTAGAGTTACATTGATCACTACAAAACAAGTAAAAATAATAAAAAATATAACCTCTGCTATAACCTAGTCTAGTCGTGTAGCTCATTTACCATAAGGAACTCCGTGGATATCGATTCCTCTAGCGGCAACATCAGTGCAGATCAACAGTCTCACTTCTTTCTTCTGTTCAATAAACACATACATATAAACTTTTATATGTATAAGCGATTATAATTAGAATACCAAGTTTGTTACCTTAAAGCGCTCCAAGTTATTTTTTCGTTCATTTGGCTTGCGGTCACCATGGAGACACACGCAAGAAAACTGGTGGTTTTTACTATCTGGACCTAAAAGAGAAAAAAATGGTCACACATTTGTAATTTGCAAGTGGAGTACCATGAGTCATGTAACATACCTCCACCCTGCTGGATAAAGTGCTGCTCCATATTGTCACAGTCGATCTTGGTGCGACAGAAGATGATTGCCTGGTCCATCTTGTGCTCCTTTATGGCCCTTACCGTGTACTCGCCCTTTAGGATTTTGATGGCTTCTGACCACATTTCTGTAACAGCGTCATAGTATTTATGGTGTTGACAATTACTTACTGCTGTTTTATATGTTTTATGTTTGTCAACACAAGAGTCTTAATTTCACCTGAAGAGTTGGCTCCAGGTCTGGTGTTATCTTTAGCATGTACTTCGTCAGTCTGTCAAACCCAAAATAATAAATATAAATTATATATCACTTACAATGTGAACCTTTGTAAGTGTTAAGTTGGTGCCTTACCCTGATGTGATTTTTGCCCAGACGCTCCCACAGGCGGTCAGCTTTGGGATTGACCGGAACCACCACATGGTGGACTGTCTCAGGCACAGAGTCCTCTCCTTTCAGATCTACCCAAGTGGGGAAGTGCATGATGCGCTCGGACAACTTCTTTACATCAAACGAGTGCAGTGTGGCTGAGCACACAATCACCTGGCAAAATAAAGTTAGCTCAAGCAATGTTTGAGGTGACAGATAAAGCATTTTCACAAGGCTTACTTGCAGTCTCTTGCCATCGGACGTGACCTGAGGGATTTGTTTGTGGAGCCTGTTAATAAAGTCTGTGTATCCTGCGGATAGGAGTCCATCCTAAAACACAATAAGTTTTAAACCAAAGTATGAAGAAAAGGGAAACAGGTGACTGCAATCTTACTAACTAACCACACAATTTACTTACACATTCGTCCAGAACAAGGAATCGAACTTGGGCCAGAGAAAGCTTCCCCGTGGATATAAGGTCATCCAGTCGGCCTGGGGTGCCTACAACTATATCAATCTTGAAATTGGGGAAATATTAGTGTTGTGATGCTGAATGTAATATTGTGTTATCTGGCAAAAGCTTTTAGTAGATTTGTTACATACGCCTTGCTCCAATGCAGCCAGCTGGTCTTTGGCAGCCACACCACCAATCACCAGTAATTCTCTGCAAAGACAGATTATACATCCAATTTAATTTGAGCACAATCATGTGCAACTGTAATGTGAAGAGTAGAACTACCTGAGTTTTGGGTTGTCCACGTATTTCTTAAATTGTTTCACATTGTTGAGAGTTTGCTCAGCCAATTCCTTAGAGGGTTCAATGATAAGAGCTTTAGGTAAATTGGATGATGTATTCACCTGGGTCACTTTGGCACTTCCTAAACACAATTCATATACATTTTTAGCAGTGTTTCCTTAAGTTAAAGAAACTGAGCATGGTAATGATGATGGTGAACCCCATATACTGGTTTTGGTTAGCCACTGCTGTTCTGTGTCGGATTGGAAAGGCACCTTTCCCGCTCCACCAATCCCTCCACCTGTCACCTTCTGCTTTGATGTGTCTCTTTTGCATTTTTGCTGTAATTTTTGTTTATTTTTTGTTGAGAAACTTTAATTATTATTACAAACTTGGTCTTATTCAGGTGAAAATGGTCTGTAATAAGTTAAGATTCTGATTTAGTTAAACTTAAACTTTATTTAGTAGCCTGCTTTTATTTTCAAAACTCAGGACACTTTTTTTTATTACATTTTAACTTAACCTTTGTCACTTAATAAATTATTATCTTAATGGTCTGTTGTTGCTTCCCTTGTTATTTCCCTTACATTCCTACCAGAGCAGAGGCCTGTACTATGAAGCTGGCTGAACTTGGACTGAACTCCTGGATAACTTCCTCTTAAGTGGATTTATTAACCAAGACATGGGTGTCTATGGATAAGCTGTAATACGGAGTACTTCACATCTTGTTCTGTCAACCCAAGATTTTCTGAATAACACCGTGCGCGTTAGCACCCGCTGGCCAATCAGAACAATGGAGAAGAGAAGAGCTGCATACTTCTCAGAGAAGGATCTATCATCCTCAATAAATATGAGGAATTAAAAAGTAAAAGTAAAAAGGGGAACATGATGGCTGAAGAGGGCAGGGAAAGTACTGCGGATTCACTCAAAGCGTAAGTTTGATGAGTAGCTACATGTTATGCGCAAAGCTGTATCAATTCAAACGGCATCTCTTCACTGGACAATATCGGGGCATTAAAACCAAGCTCTTGCTGAGTAATAATTTACTGCAGTTGTACCCTATCGGAGTAAAGTGTGAAATAAGTATAAAAATATTGTGCAAAGTGGTAGATAATGAGGCTATGACAGGCTGCGTGTTAACCATTTTCACGTAGACCCAAAAATATCCTCAACAAATTTTGCAGCAACAGAAAGAAAGAAAAATGAGAGGGCAGTTTGGGGAACTGTTAGCACTCAGCTTCGTTTAGAAGCGTTAGCAATGTAGGGCTCTAAAAGCCAACAGAGATACTCGATTCCCTCACGAGAGAATCGGTACCTCTCAAAAAGATAATCAGGGAAATCCAATGAGTTTTGGCGATTTTCTCTCAGTGGATTGCTCAATTCGTTCGCCCAAATTGACAGGATCCTCAAGGAATGGTGACGTCATAGCGATGGTGAAATTTGATTGGTTAGCTGCATATGCTATTTGAGTTTGCGGCCTGTTGCCATAGAGATTTAATCTGGTAGGAAGTTAACCAGATTCGTAGTACCGCCACACCAGATTTAACCTCAGACTTACTTTGCTAACCCACTAACCCATCTTCGTAGTACAGGCCTCAGGTTGTAACAACATAACATACCTGTTTGAGAAGACTTGACTGCATGAGCCTCTGGTGCTTGGTCAAAGGCAACAAACCCACTCTTTGGTGTATGCTTGAAGTCCTCTCCTCCAAAGTTAAACTTGAGCTCTGCATTCTAATTACAAAACAGTGTGTTGCAATAATAAACAACTCATTCACCTATTACACATGGGGTATAAGTAGTTTTGTAAGCACCTTGAGCACACAGGAGGCAAAAAAGGCTTGATTTTTTAGGTTTTGAGGAATGTCAAATGCAACACCAAGGTCATTGCCTGTAAGAGGGGAAGTGTAGAGTAGTCATAATGAGCAAAAAAAATACGAATAAACAAAAAACAATTCATTCTGATTTTCAATATAAGGAAATGTAAGCGCACCATTTTTGGAAAAGGAAATCTGGTTCTTTTCCAGATCTAAATAGCAGCCAATGGTGTCATGCATGGTGAATTCCTGAATAAAAAGAAATGTTATTAAAAAAACAATTATGTACATACAAAAATAGAAAAATTATTAAAATACCTACCTCTCCATAACTGTCAAACTGCTTATTGTTAGATTTCTTTCCAGTTCCACCAAATCCAAACCCATACTTGTCAGTTCCTAGCATTAAAAAGCAAGAAATAACAAAAGTACAATAATAATTATTTATGGTTATGAGATATTGCGCAGTGATATTATTGTGGTTTAAGCGTTATTGGGAGCAAACATGAGGGGTAAAGAACACACCTAAGTCCAAGGCTGCCTGACTAGTGGACCAACCCACACGACACAATCCTTGATCATGACAAGCCACCTCATAGTAATATTTTCCTGGAGACAAAACATACAGTATATCAGAAATTATCAGGAATTATTTTGAATCATCAGTACAGACCTTTTGTGACACCCTTGGTAGAACGGCAGCCATGCCATTCTTTGAACTCCCTACTCTGGCAGCAAAGTCCATCTGGCCCAATAGCTATGGAAAAGAAACATGTACATGAATGACACAAGAAGAAAAATCAGAAAATAGCATACACTTACCAAAGGCAGGGCTACGGTCATAAGGATTCATCTGCCAATTGTTGAAGACTGGAAAAAATAAATAAGGCAAGAACAAAATCTATTATACAGAATCATACACTGATTTATTTTCAATTGTCATGATTTATAAACATATTCTTACTCGCTCCTCCAGTCTTTATGGCGGCTCGCCCCTTCTTTCCCTCCTGCTGATCTTTCAGGGTTTCATATACAATCTGGATTACAGGGATACTGAAGGCCTGAAAAACAACGCATCGCCAAATAAGATAAATTAACTCATAATAACTTTTGAAAGAATACAATGTAAACATACCCCTGTTTTGCCACTGCCAGTTTCAGCTGCCTAAAAATGTAATGCATGATCAAAATCATTTCAACTGATTCATGTTTTTTGGCAAGTCAACATATTTTTCCAACCTACCATTAGTACATCCCCTCCACCAAGAATAAGAGGGATAGATTCTGCCTGAATGTCAGTAGGCAGTCTAGGTAACAAAACAGTTATTTAAGCATAATCAAAAACAATGGAAAGATGCAAGGAAAATAGTTTTCTTACAGCTAACAGCATAGTTAATATATAAAATCACTTACAGCCAGTCCATCTCCTCCACGGCCTGCGCAATTTCAGGCATAACTCCCATTTCTGTTGAATACAAAATACATCATAGGGTTGTTACACTAGCGCGGCATTTACATTTTAGTCTGCTTTCATTGTGGTATTAAATCAAAGGGTTTTTATAGCTGAAATGTAAAAAATCATACCCGAAAACGCTGCCATGATTCCAGACACAAGTGCAACTCAACCGGATATGACATATACGGCTTGGTGAAGCAGATTCACAGAGTCGACTGATACACAAACTACAAATATTGGTTCCGGCCCGAGGGATTGTTTTCGTCTGTTTAAATTCTATGATATACAGTAGCGTTGTAGATAAATAGTGACAATTCAGCCGTTATCATAAAAGAGACGTAGTGTATTTTTTATTTATTTTTTATTTACAGACACACATTTTGTTTACATAGTTGGCGTGTCCCTTGCGCCCTGCCGTAGACATTTGACAGCTGGCACAAGTAAATATGGCTGAAGATAGTTTAATTGAAAACGATGAAGAAAACATTTTATACGATTTATTGGTTATTACAGAATGGCCACCAGAAACGGACACGCAGGTAAGTTCATCAATTGTTTTAGCTAACATCCAACACTTTTATAGAAGCTACAATAACGAAATGCTTCAAAAAATGAGCGCCGAAAGTTATCTAGCATTAGTTGCACGGGGTCAAGCGCCCAAAGCCACGTAGCGTCTCTACACAGTTGATAGCTAAAAGTTATTATTTATTTGCAATACTTGTTTGCCATAAACTATAGGTTTGAACTGAACTGTAGTCACGAGTCATGCATTTGAAATATGTAGCATTAGCATCACATTAAATTGGCAGTTGTAATGCATTAAATGGCTCTAAAATTAATAAGATTATGCTCACACGATTGTTTCTAATTTACAGCAGCGAGGCAACAAGGAATACAGCAGCTCTGTTGTTGCAAAAGCAGTGACAGGTACGTTTTAACTTCTTCTCTTCATGACCACTAAATGCCTAAAGGGGGCACCTTCACACCATTTATCAACAAGTCTTTTCTGATGAAACAATGTGTTAATTTGAAGTCTAGTCAACTCTTAAATCCATCCTGATTGTAGAATGAAAATAAGAGGTCTATTAGATACAATACTAATACTTTAACTTGATTGAATTGATCATCACGATATGATCATTTTATTTTTACAGGACCATTCCGGTTGATTTTACAGTATTTGTGGTACAGGTATGCATTGCATTATTTTTTTATTTTGAAACCAAACTTGCTATAATTAACTATAATGTAAGGTGCAATAATTACTGGATTGAAAACATTTTAATTATTTACTCAAGATACTCGTAGTAATAGGTTTATGCTAGTGCATGCACAATTCTTATACATAGGTGACGTCATATGCTGCATGTTTTTCATATTTACCATTTGATAAATATTATAATACTAAGAATTCCTTAGAACTAAAGTCTAATAATTGAGAGTCTTTTTTTAAACTAAGTTTATCTAAATACAGTAAATTAATTGCCTTAATAGTTTCTTTGAAAAATGTTAATAAGCCCTAGATCTAACCAGAAGTTTCAGAAGTTCAGAAGAGTCCAACTCTGCTTATGCTCTCAGCAGGTGGCTGGCAGACCTTGTTAAAAATTCAACATATTTTTTTCCTGCCTTTTAGTATGCTAATCTCAAAGATCTAAGCATAGATTACTATGTTCTGTGTCTTATTCATGCATTAAACTAATAGTTGACAAATATATAAATACCAGTACTAAATACATTTGTGAACTGTAGCCCCACCAGCTCCTTTCTACCTCCTGGACTTGTTCGATTGTCCAACAAGCAGATCAATTGGCAGCTGGTTTTATCAAGGTGAGCATGTTAGATTTTTTCAAATAACGTTGACGTTGATTTTACGTCTCCACTTAAATTGATTTTCCTTTGTTCATTCCCACTTAACAACCTTTACACTGTGTAAAGCAATCACTGTCAATGTTCTCATTTTCCCTTTCCCTCCCTGAAATTATCGTCTATTCTTGTCATCATTTCTCACCAAATTCTATCTCTCTACAGTAATGGCAAGTTGTTGGCGGTGGTGCAGGACCAGTGTGTAGAGATAAGGTAATTAGTGAACTCTAACCTTGTGTAAAAGTCATTCTGCAATAACGCCCTCAATAGCTGCAGTCTTTACTAGTACTGGACAATCGGCTCACTGTGGGTTTCATATTAATTGCCTAATACAGTAAAGTAAAGTCGTATTGTAAGGGCATGTTGCTGTTACTTCCAGAAACAAATTAATTTTCCTCTTCTTCAAACAAATATTGTACAGTATGTACACTATAGCCACTGTGTGACGCTTTACACTGAGCAAATTGGAAGTGAAAATCAATGAAAAACTTAGTTGATATACAATTACAACCCGGCTCTCTGTCTCTCCAGAGGTTAACTACACATGGCCTCTTTTCAGAAAACTTATTTCACTCATAACTTTTCTGTAATTGAAATTCTTTGATAATAAACCCACATGCTGTGAAACTTACAAAATGTGAAGCCTTTCTAATTTACATGTTAAATGGCATTGTGGTAATAGAATTGACTCTGACTTTGCCTTGTGTTATTATTGAGGGATGTTGTTCTTTTCGCTGCAGTGTTGTTTAACAGTGGAGAGCTTTAGAGCTAAAGCGAGTGGGTGTTCAGACAGCTCAAGGCCTTCTCCTCAGAGATCTGTTAAGTGTCTGTCTAAGCACAACCTACTACCAAGGCTGCCTGATGCATGGGGGGGCCACTTTGGCACACTGTCAGTGGCTGTTACTGCTCGCTCTGTACTGGCTCCAATAAGGCTGCTGTTGTTCACCATCACTCATTGTGTGTCCTCCACAGGTCTGTGAGAGATGACTTTGGCTCGGTCATTGGCAAGTGCCAGGGTAAGTAACCTCTCGCCTTTTATCTGTCACCACACTTACGCTCACTTCCTGTGGGGCAGAGCACAGTATTATGTTGTCACTGGTTCAGGATATTTGGCATAGTAATATTGTGGCTGTGCAAATTGAATTGACTTGTTAAAATTGATTTGTTTTGGTTTCTATTTACTACATTTATTGATTAAATACAATTGATTACAGCAATGTGTGTGTTGATGTCAGGTAAAACATTCCCCAAAAGACCTGTTGTTTTGTAGCTCGGATAATACCCTCCTCTTACCTTGTATCAAATTAGACAATGGCAGCTCTGCTGTGCTTGATCAGTGGAATAGTTGAATGGGATGCACGCTTGAATTTGTTTTGTTTTGAAAGTTAAAGAGACTGCATTGATGAAACAGACTGCAACTTTTAATGATGGTGGATCAAAAATGAATATAAATTTGTGCATTTCCACAAATATATTCTGAAAAGAGGGATCTGTTCAATTTGAGATTTGGGCCTAAAAAAGGAAACTAAGAGTAAACCATCTAACCTGTAATGATCCATAGCTAAGTGCACTTGTTTTTGTTCATAAGTAACCAAGGGTAAAAATGTACAAAGATTATAATGAGATTATTATTTATATGCAGTAAAACCTGTTGGAATTTGAATGAATATGTGAAATAAACCATAATAAAATAAAAATAGAGGACCATTATCATTTCACTTCCTCTCGTGCCCTTGTCATGGCTGTTATACTCTGTATTTATTCTTCTATAGCTGCCATTGTGGGCCATTGCTTCTAATGGCCTATAGTGTGAGTAACACTAGCCCACTGCGTCAACCCCAGTCTATCCTCTTTCCTTTTCATTTCATTTCTGCTTTTTCATTTCACTTTTACTTCATTTCACTGAGATTTGTCCTAATGGATTTCCCTGTGATCCTGCCGTTAATGGCTCTTGCTTTAGTGTGAGATGGATATGCGCGTTGCTACATTTTTACGTGTGTGTGGAAGTGTTTTTTCTGTCGCTGCACCTGTCTTTTATACTTTTTTCTCTCCCCGGCTGATGCTTTCTCCTCTGTACATAATTCATAAGTGTTGAACTCTGATAAATGGATCCCTGAGCCTTTAGATAGCAGGTTCTCGTTGGATTGTCGGCTATAATTCTCCCAAACATGTACCTCCTTCTGTATTGGGATAAAAACAAACACAAGAGGCCTATTTTCTAGCTCCCCCTCGAAAGCCATCTATGTGGAAATGGGGCCCTCTCAGCCGCAGAGCAACAAACAGGATGCCATACATTCTGGGCAGTTGAGAGGATACTTTGAAAAGGAAACACAACAAAAATCATGAAAAACTGCAGAAAGAAGCACATATGTACAGCATTAGGCTGTAGCTTTAATAGGCTGTGATGTTAATAGGACAGGTTGAAATGTTTAAAAACTGAAACATTTTAGTAGGTAGCTGATTCAATTCAATGGAATGGTGGGAATCTTGCCATTCTTTATTAAAAAATACAATAGAATTGTCAACAGAAAGTTAGATTCTAATTGATACTTAAACTAGATGCTAATTAGAGGGGGGGGGGGGAATATATATATATCAAAATTGACTCATAAATACACAAAATTAGCCCTTTTCTGAATAGTTTTTTAGAATAGTCTTAATATATACTGTATCAGAACTATGAAACTACTATTACTTTGTGCCAAAAACATTCTATTGTGTAAAATAGGAGTATTGTTATCATTGTGGTATCGATTGGTTTTGAAAATCAAGCCTCCTCCTTATTTCGAAATTTAATTTGAAATGTTTTGTGACAACACTTAAATATAATACTATTTAAACCATGATTAAAACGACCTAGAGCAATCATACTGGTTGCACGTTTCTCAGTGATTTTCCACAGCTCACGCTCTCAAAGGTGCTTTAAATCTCACACTTCCTGAGGTGCACTCTAATACTTAAGACTTTTAAAATTTGGTGAGCTATTATTCCTCTCAGCGGGTGCCCGTATTCATCGTTCCAGCATCCTCCCTTTCCCCCTGTTCCTCCTTTCTTTGTCTGACTTGCCTCCCACATCATCGCTTTGTTCTTCATTTAAAATTCCAGTCATACAATATCCAACGCCTCCGTTTTCGTGTGCGCTGTATTGCCCACTAGGGGTTGCGGCAACGTTTGGCAGCCAAGAAATCCAATACAATAAACGCCAATAAACACTGTTATGTGATATCAACAAAAACATTACTTCCTTTTCATAACTTTATTGCTTGGTAGACACTGCGTCTGTGGTGGCATATTATGTTTCCCGCTGTGTGAATGCAGAGGTGACTTAAATATTTAGTTTGGTTTGTTCTTTGTTCCAACACTTAGTGAGTATGCTGTACATGTCATAAAGCCTACATCATTTATTACATTGTGATTTATGAAAAGGAGAAGCAGTGGGAAAGGGGTTTCTTGTGAGTTCGAGAAGTATTGTCAGTGAATCCTTGAGAAAATGGCAGCAGGCAGCAGTGTGCTTCATCACTACGATATGGTTACAGTCGCAGCACTGCTGAGCCAGCACTGGGCTAAAACAGTAGCCTATACTTCAATAAAAGCTGGATTTATGATCTCTGTGCTCTTTTTCCTCTGGCTGGGTTCACTCGCTCACCCTCTCCTTCTCTCCTTCTCCCAGTCCATGCCTATGTGCTTATTTTTGAAAGACAATCATTGAGATGCATTACATCATTGTAGATAAATTGGATGAGGTCCTTGACATGCTGTATTGATGAATGGCATTAGATCTCCTTCTTTTCCCATCAGTATTCATCATCAGGGCTCTGGAGATTATTCCCAAAGTTTTCTCATCTGGACTAAAAGGACTGTGTCGACTGGCAAGAAAAACATAATGTAATGTGTACAGCAAGTTCAATATGCAGTTAAATGTATCTCAATTCTGCAAAAACAAATTGGAATTTCAATTTCATTAAACAAAATAAAGGTGTTTTCAGGTATTATTCTTTGTCAAATCATAACTATTGTCTAATTTAATTAGATTTTGGCCTTTGTTTACAGTATGGTTGCAAGGTAAGGTAAGCCAAGCCAGGACAATACATTATAAACTTTACAAAAATGGTCATGTAAAATGATTTAGTAAAAAAATAGATATAATAATTTTCACTATGTTTTAATGGAATGTGTAGTCTAACCCAGTGGTTCCCAACCTTTTTTGTCTCGAGCACCCCCTAAGCTTTGTTTTACGCTCAGAGTACCCCTTAACTTGAATTGCTGAATTTACAACTAAGGACACATTTTTATTCAGATAAAAGTACATTTCATCCTGAGTTAAAACCTAAAACCATTCCAAGTACCCCCTGGTAATTCCTCACATACCCCTTGGGTCCCTGTACCTGGTCTACCTGGTACACTGGTCTAACCTGTCGTATACCTTAAGCTTCATCTGGGTGAGAATGTATAAAAATCTTCCGTTTATGCAATCTTCTTCTAACTAATAATAATAACTTATAGTAATATAATAATAATAATAACTAATAATCCATTTAAAATAATCACTAGATTTATCTATTATCAAAATAAGTGTTAGCTGTATCTTTAATCTGATTTGAATGCTGTATTGTCCAAAAGAACCTATATTTTCTTGACACTTCCAAGACTTGCTTGTGTGTTCTAAATGCAAACGTTCAAGCCTTTTATTTGTTTTTCTTGTTTAAACAGTGCCCAAGGACCCGAGTCCACAGTGGCGCCGTGTGGCCTGGAGCTATGACTGCACCCTGCTGGCCTACGCCGACAGCACAGGCACCGTGCGACTCTTTGACCTCATGGGCAGTGAGCTGTTTGTCATTCCTCCGGTAACTGCTCTCAATCTGCATGACGTTTAAGCAATGCACATTTTTTGTGACTCTATGGAATACAACATAAACACAAAAAGGTTCATTTGTTGGTCTTCCAAGTCATTTCTTTTTAACAGACTAGCACAGTATCCAGGTATGAGTAAACATTGTTTTTTTTTTCCTTTTTTTCTTCTTTTTTGTTTTAGTAGTGGACACATTTGCAATTTTTAAAGTCTGACACCTTGTAATTTTATCTTTGCTCTTGAAATTACTGGAAATAATTACAGGGGACGCATGTCTTCTTCATGTTTCTCCAAGTGCCACTTGTGTAATTGAAGACATGCCAGTCAACTTAATTGAAACTAAATTCCCTGTAATAAATGAATGTGATAGTTTTGTCTCTTGTCAAGTTTCCAAAATGGTCATTGTCCACGGCATATACTTTGTTGCCTGACCTGCCTAGACAAACTCATTTTTCATATTTCATTACAAAGATATTAGGCAGGATTCTTCCCCACGTCTGATGGGTGGAATTGACTGATAGAGACAGTGTTGGAGGAGCTGGCTCATACAAGGCTCGTATTTTCTGCTGCTAAAAGCCTTTTATTTATCAATGAATTATTTTATGGAGACTATAAGGGATTTATATGGACAACAGCAGATAGAAGGCAAGGAAAAAGCTGGAGATTTGGGAATTAACTGTGAATGTAATCTACCTTTTTACCCATTTGATTTGTTTTCTTTACATGTTGTTTCTGCATAAACATCCTTCAGAATAGGTTCTTGTGAGTGGAGTTACATGGTCAGAACGCCCTCCGTTTAGTCAGTCAATTAACTAAAAACTTGCCTTGTGTATCGATTAAAATTTCGTTAGCCCACAACTGCCAATATACTTTCTCAAAGGTGATAATTGCTCGAAACAATCCCTAGTAGAAAAACCTTGAAATAGGTTGTGTTAAGGTGACAACATTCCATCAGCCTACAGTATATTATTTAATACAGAGGGTGGCCAGCTAATATACATTTCTTTAAATGCTGATTTTTGTTTTTGTACAATGAGGTCTTCGGAAGAGAAGAGAAATCATCAAGTTCAACATGTGTGAATTTAGCTTTTTGATATTTGATATTTCATTTCAAGTCCAATGCAATCTAGGGCTGCACACTTAATTTAAATTGAATAAAAATTGCAATTTGAATGTACGTAATTAGCAAATTGCAAAGCTGCATTTTTGAAGTGCAATAGGTTCCTCCACAAACACAAATGAACGTTCTAAAACAAGTGGCAAAACATGACTGAAAGTGACATGAATGCGCCAAAAATGCCACAAAAAGCACCTGAAACTTGAGTATAAGCATCTAAAAGCATCAAAAACGTGACTAAAGCAACAAAATGCAACAAACAGCAAAAGAACGCGACAATAAGTGACAAAAACATGACTAAGTGACAAAAATGATACTAAAAGCGACAAACACGCTACTGAAAGTGACACGTGACAAAAAGCGTCAACAACTTTCCGAAACATGTGATTCTTTTATTACTTTGTCAGTTCATGTTTCAGTCTTTTTTTCAATTCTCCTGGTTGTGTTTAAAATGTGAACTTTTAACAGAATCCCATTATTAAAACAAATCGCAAATCTAGTCACAATACTGGTCAGAAAAATCGCAATTAGATATTTTTCCCAAATCGTGCCGTGTGATTATGACACTACCACATTCTAGAACGTGAATGGAACCTATATACGTTTTTGTGTAAAGTCTGAGATAACTTTTGTTTCCAAATTTCCGTAGCCCACTTTTGGATAGTTCCCATCACTCTTGTAGACTCTGAAGATGACTGACACCATTGCTGCTCCCGTGTTCCTTTGAATGCGCTCTGTCAGACACTATCTGGACCCTCTTTCGTTTCTTACTCCTTTAACTCCTCTCTAAGCACGTGTCATCCATTCTCCTCGTCTTTTCACTGCCATCAACCCCTGTTTAATTTTTCACTCTCCGCTCTCATCCCCTGTGGACCTTCCTCCTCAATCTGCCACTTTGGGTCAAACTCCCCCCTTTGCCCGCCTCCCTCCTCCACTGCCCTGTTTGAACCTGTTATGATCATGTTTCTATGGCGTCCATCATGTCTTCCATCTCCCCTTTATCCGCGCTGTCGTCCCCCGCCCCTGCCGCGCTTCTTCTTGTCTTTGCACCGCCTCTGATCTGCATTCCTTTAGAGCTCTACGCCACTTTGTACATCGTCTAGTACCACACATTCACTCCTCGGCTGTACTCATTTTCTTGTTTGTCACCGTTAAGTGCACACTCTGCCGACTCACAGCTATTCCTGGTAGTAAAAAAAAGCTAAATCTGACAGAAAAAGTAAAACATCTTTTTAAAAACGCTACTTAAATCCACCCCTATCACTTTGTGTCTCCTGTAGTCTGTTATCTTTTATCCCTTGCCTTCTCTTGTCATTGTTTTCTTTTTTCGCTGTCTTCTGAGGTTGCTCTGATGTATCCCTGTTGTTTGCCCTTGTACAAATAAAAATATCATAGATAATAATACACATTTTTATAGTTCTTCTTTGCAGTTACATCAGTCAGACATTACTCTTGACTTGTATTTCTTTCCGCGTTCAGGAGGTGAGTTTTCCTGGGGATCTGAGCTGTGCTGTAGCAGGCCTGATTTTCCTGGAGTACACAGCCAGTGCACAGTGGTCTGCCGAGCTGCTGGTGATCACATACGGAGGGGCACTGAAGAGCTACCGAGTGAGGTAAGATTAATCACACAACTCTCTTATGAAAATGTATCAGGAATATTTTTTTTCTCATTCAAATATAACTATAACGTACTATTGAGACAGCGATTGAAGATGACATGTGGGATACGTTTTTTGCAAACAATGCAAAGTTTGTCAGAGAGGCCAGGGTGAATTTATCAAATACAAAAGCTTCTGTAGATATTACTCTTCCCCATAAAAGCTTCATAAAATGGAGCTATCTATGTTTTATAGGAGGTATTATTTTTGAGCAAGCCTGTCTTTTGAATAAGAAATACTAGTATTTGTCAGGTTCGTCAATGGACCTGTTTTAGATCGATATTGCAGTTTACAGTGAACAAAATGTAAAATAATGTCTTATGTAAATACCAAAAAAAGCCTATGTTTATATATGTTTACCACTAGTTGATACATTTTAATGTAAATTGACTAAATGTCAATATCTTGCTGGTGTTTTTGATGTTTTTGAATAACAAAGTTTGATTGCTTTTTAATTCACTAAAACATACAACTTTTTAATTAATACTTTCTGACTGGTTGTTTGCATGTGTCACACTTGAGACCCACCTGTTCTATTTTTTAAAGGGTATTATTACAGATAATTTCCTTACATTTATCTGATAATTTTACCTCTACTAATACGTTTTAAGACATGTTTTAACACATTTCTATTGGATTTACATAATTTCTTCTGAATATTGAGGCACTCCAAACTTATTATTATTATTATGAGATATTACTTTTGTCAGTAACGCCCAACCCTAATGCCATTAAAAGGTTCACCTCTCCACTGATCTGACCTGCTAGTGGAGATAAATAACTTTCAGTCCATCTTGTGGAAGCAGGTGGTGGACTCTTCACTCGAAAAATTACATGGTGCACCTTTAACTTACTTCACTGCAGATTTATCCCTTAATATTTGACATAGCAAAAAACACACATTCTATAAAACATATCCAAACCTATTTTACTGATCTTACTTAGTCCACTTAAATTAGATTAGCATATTTTACCATGTCACATTTAATTACGGTTTGAATTCAAATCTCCATGTCAAATTATTATGTGGCATTGTTGATTAACTTTCTGTGCATGGGCGCGGATGTTTTAATTTGTTTGATGTTGCCCCTATCATCTCCCTCTTTGCCCAGTGTTGGAACAAAGCAGAACTTCCAGGAAAACCACAGCTTCAGTTTCTCTGGCCACTACTCGCACGGCATCACCTCCGTCATCTACCACCCAGGACACCGGTAAGGTTATTTGGCTTTTTTTAATTTTTTGTTCTGGGTATTGGACAGACACAAATCCTGTAGAGTGAACAATGAAAGTACTTTGTAATATTTGTATGGAATGGGAAATGCCCCTTTTCAAGGTAATAGTACTTCAGTTGTGACGTGCAGTGTGTGAGTAAATTTAGTTATTTTAGTTGGAACCTCTTATCACGGAGCCAAAGTGGAGCCCACGGTCCAAAATTTTGGAGTTTGATTTAGCACGTGAGGGGCTGCTGAGATATAAAGGTTATCTCTTTTGATTATGGACACAATTTCCACGAGAACGAGAGTCATGACACAGTTTAAATAAATAATTTGTTTCACTTCACAATTTTATGCCTCACAATTTTTTGCTGTCATTGTAGCACTGCTTTTTGGAAGTACGGCTTCTTTCTCTGAGAAAAATTTAAACACACGAAAAAAATGTAACAAGATAATTTTCTTCATGTGTGCACTAGCCTGTGGTAATGTGATCTTTTTTGAGATTCTGTGACACGTGATCTTGTCCTATCCCTAGTAACTAAAGAAAATGTAATCATAAATCTCATTGCTGATTAATTTTTTATGTGCAAAATATTCCGTTTTTGGTCTCTGACTGCTAAAACATTTTGGGAAAGTAACTCGTCTTTACTTGATATTTGACCTACGTCATCAGAAGTTATAATAGTCCCAACTAGGGCTGCAACTAAATAATCGTGTAATTGTTAACTGGTCAAAACACAGACTCCAAAACATTCTGTATGCTGAAAGAAGAGGTTTTATTACTCAGACACAGCAGGAAATTTGTCAATTGTGTTTTGTTTTTTAATTAAAATCCTTTTTTATCTGTCAATATTCTCCACCAGAATGTTCTCAAACGGCCTCAATTCAGCTTTGTCTGGGTAAAATTGAGTAAAATTCTCATATTCAAGCTTCTTTCGTGTCCTAAACAACAAATCGATTAATTTAAGGAATAATAGCTAGACTAATTGATTACCAAAACAATCAATAGTTGCAGCCTTAGTCCCAACAGTGGAAGCATGGGAAAACCTCAATGAGCAATAGTACAATGTGTTGAGTGTTCATATTGAGCTCTGTACTTATAGTAAATACATTTTCCCTGCATTAGACAGAGCCCCCCGCCTCTCTGGACCACTCTCAGACTATACTTGAAATCTTTCTACAACAGACAATAGACGCATTCACTGTACATGTATTCACCCATGCGTGTCCATGAATCCAGTCAGAGGTAGCGCATGTTCATTATCCTTCGTCTAGGAGCTTGGCAGATTGATTCATTTGTAATTATATGTGATTGTGCAGTCTTATATCTTTACTTATCAGTGGGTCACTTAATAGAAAGCAGTTTGAGTGTTTGTGGACAGAGGTAGATAAGTACTATATAAACATAACAATATACAGTTTAATGATAGTCTACAGCTTGTGAATGATCTCTTAAATTTAACGTTGTTGCGTAGTGAACTGCCTAATATGCAGATTTGTTTTGGAGTGTTCAAGTCCTATTATCATTTGACACCAGGGGCCAGTAGCTTGTTGATAAGCTTGTGAAAGTGGATAATATTGATTGTTGTGCTACAGAGAGTTATAGCTTCAGATAACGAAGGAGCACTTTTTTGTAACAACTGAACATGGATAAGATGTTCCTTGATGGAGTGGGGCCAAAGAGGCAGGAACAAATCACTTTAATGCAAATGTGCTGGATTTCCCTATCGCAGCCCGGGGTGTCCTTGGCCCTCTCTGTGTAATTTCCTAAGGGGTTGATTAATTATGTCTAAACTTGCACCTGTGACCCTCTGCTCCTGACACGCTAAACAAACCCGGCTCTGGCCCGTGGTGGTGCTCCGGTTTGGCAGTGTAATGGCTTTTGGCAGCTTCTGTCAAGTGTTTGCCAAATTGATGGATGAGATGAAACTTTAATGATCCCTGTGTGAAAAGTGGGTCAGCAACAGAGAGAATGGAAGATGGGTAAGGAATTGGAAACCTGGGACATAAAATTGAACATTATAAAATAACACATTAGCGCATGTTGAAGTAGCGTCTCGGGCAGGAAGCAAGTGTTGATCAGTTATCCAGTACACAGATGGGATAGCACTTAGACAGCAGTGTTCCCAGATGTTAGATGTTTTGATCGTTTTATTGTCATTATTATTAAAAAGTGCAATCATTGTATAATTATCTGTTAACATTTTGTAACACATCCGTCTGTGTGGGCTTTGTCACATTAGCACAAGTGAATCTCATAAATGACACATGGTGCTATTAGGGCATCTTTATTGTAACTAACTAACTCAAAAAATATGGTTGCACAATTAATCGAAATCAAATTGAAAGTTTGCCTTGAACGGAGGCAATTAGCAAATTGCAAAGGCTTCAATTTTTGCTGTCAAAAAAATGCAATAATTTCTTCCACAAACAACAAAACATCCTGTTTTTTTCTGCATTAAAACAAATCCTTAAACAAGTTACAACACACATCTAAATGTGACAAAATAGGTGACTAAAATCATCAACAAATGTGACTAAAAGTGAAAAAAATGACAATAACTATATCAAAAACGACACTAAAAGCAGCAGAAATGTTCTAAAACATGTGATTCTTTAATTTCTTTGTCAGTTCATATTTTCAGTCTTTTTGTCGGTTCTCCTGGTTGTGTTTAAAATGTGAACTTTGAACTTTGAATTATTAAAATTTCAATGCAAATTTAATCTCAATCGCAATACTGGTCAGACAAATCACTATTAGATAGCTTTCCTAAATCATGCAGCTCTATCAAAAACTATTTACGCGTTTCTGCTTAATATTTTGTGTTATGCTGTACAGCACTTTTGGCCATTTTGGTTGTTTTAAATGTGCTTATAAATAAACATTCACTTCACTTGAGACCCCAGTAAAGGACAATATTTTAAATTAATTTATTGGACAGCTGCACAACTAAACATTACAAATCAAAACAACAGACAGTAGTGACCAGGCGTGGGCAGCAGCTTATGCTTTTTGTGTTTGCATTTTACGCCATTCAAGGTGTTGCATGGGTGGAAATATTGCATTGTGAATGTGACAATGAATGCATTTCAGTGAGTCACACATAGTAGCTCTGTAAACTACCAAGGACATGGCACACAATGATCTTTTATCCTTCCTGTGAAATACATTAAACTAATGGGTGGTCATTATTTCTTGTAAATGAACAACGCTGTGTTAAACTACCTGCGTTGATTATGTTGTGAGGATAATGCGTAGGAGACACTCTCAAATAACAGATATATTTTGCAACAATGCTTTCTTTAAATGGATCAGATACAGGTTGTCTCAAAACTGTCTTTGTGGACTTGTTGCCAGGACATAAAGTTCTTAGTAGCACAGACTTTATCCACCTCCTCTTCTTTTAAATATGCAGCTTTTGAGATAAGTTGACTTAAATGATTGCACATCCACTTCACATTCCATGAAAAAGGGTTTCCAAATCAGACTAATTTGTTATATAGAAGTCTGACTTTGCATTATTATATGACTTTGTATCAGTATAATTCGTTCAGCAGGGGGCAGTGTTGAGCCAGAAAGCCGTGCCTCATTCACACTTCCTCTGAGCTGCAGATCACAGTTGCAGTTTAGTTCTGTTTCACTGCAAAAACAGACCTACTGGCCTCTGTGGTCACATTGTGGTATTGTCTGCGTCTTAACTGGGCTTTGCTATTAATTCCAGGCATATACTCCTCCAACTGATGAGTAACAATTTAATCCACTTCACCTCTAAATACTACTTCTACAACATGAATGCTCTCTATTAGCCTTGTGTGAACCCAGACTCAGAGATGACCCCACAATCACTTTCTCCAGCTGCTGAATTTCTTATGCAAATCCTGCCAAACGATAATGATTTTGTGTGTTTGAGGTTGCTGCTGGTCGGGGGCTGTGAGGCCGGAGATGAGAGCACGTCCAAAGCCTTGTGCAATGGCATCACGGCTTGGAGGGCCCTGTCTGGATCTCCACATTACAAACAAGTCACCAGCTATGAGGACGACGTCAACGCTGTAAGCACATGCCATAATGTGGAGGATATTCATCATAATCAATATATTATTACAATCATATTTTTTGTTTAATTTGCACACGTTTTTGGTTGAACAATATTTAGTTTAAAGTAGGAATGTCAGGATATAAAATTTTTGTGTTGTGGTTATTGTGAGGAAAATGTCCTTGTTTTCCTTCACAACTGAACGATTATTCTCGATTACTACGACCATGTCCAAACAGCAGTGAAATCTTTCCCATCTCATCCCATGTATTCTCTGTTGTCAAACACATTGTTATTTCTCAAATTTGAGATCAGCCCTATGAAATCAGACTTTCTGAATGACAAAATATAGTAAACATGACAAAACAAGAGATCAATAAAGCACTTTAAATTACGGTACATTTTTTTTAAACTATAGATTTAATTAAAAACACTTCTAAATTACCTCTAAAATGGTCACAATTATTATTTATTACGATTATATTGTGACCGAAATATTCATGATTATGGATTTACCCAATAATCTTCACATCCTTTGTTTAAAGTATCTTGATAAAAACTTGAGTAACAAAATTTTAGATTTTGTGTTAGGGCCACTAACTTGTTTTTAACACATTAGTTTGCAACTTCTTTACAGAATCCAAAACGAGGATTCTTCCGTTTGCCAAGTTTTCGACTGTTCTCCAGACAGGGGGACGAAATGGTACAAAGCTCTCTTCACATCTTTGCTGCTTTTTAAGGACACCAGCACTTTTAAACATAGCGTGTCTATTTTTGTCTGTAGGACGGTGTTTTCCGCATGAGCCTCAGCCCCGATGGCACCCTGCTGGCGGTCATCCACTTCTCTGGTCGCCTCTCTCTCTGGGACGTCCCCTCTCTCCGACAGAGGGCCACGTGGAGCCAGGACCAACAGGTACAACACGCCTCGCAGCTATTTGTCTTTTATGCTTGGCTTATTCTACTTTTGCTGAGAGAAACTGGGTGCAATGCAGTAGTTGTTCGTCCTGCGCCTCTACATTTGATGCTTGACTGACTGCATTAATGTGGTTTAGCTCTGGCCCAGACAATAAACTATTGCTTAGGAGGGACTTACATTTGTTCCTGCTGCAGTGTGGGTCTGTGTTCTACTTCATCACTGCTCTGAATATGAGTGTTGTATAAACGGGGTTTGCAGCAAGATAAATTTTTTTCCCCTTTAATCTCTCTTTTTTCCGATCCCTCCATCGTTCCTGCAGCCAGGATTTGAGGAGATCAACCCGGAGTTGAAGACGTCGCTGGAGAGATGGAAGAAAATAAAAGGTAGTTTGGCCTAGAGGACTGGAGAGAGTCGAGTTTGTTGCTGATGCAGCGTTGCACACTGGATACAATACAACCAGCTCTGACACGTCTAGCACACTGAATTATACAGATATTTGGATGTACAAGCATGAAAACATTTTGCCCCCTCCTCTGTGTCCACACTTTCCTTTATGCGTCTGTGCTGTTGCTTGTCTGCAGTCGTACTATCCATATTTTGACAGTTTTGGGCCACTTCCAGTGACAGCTGTGACAAATTGCGTATGAAATAATCAGTATGAGTGTTATCTTGGACACGACATGTGATAAATTCATATGTCCTTAATCACGTGTAGGCATGTGCTGATGGAGTGGGACAGCAAGTCGGCAAAATGCTCCAAAGCAAAGCGTCAGACAAATTAGACCAAATGGTGTAGAGTAAACAAGATGGCCATGACATATTTAAATTTAAATGTCATATTCTTTCACTTCTGGTGCTGCTCGATCACACGTCTTGTTTGTGTTTCAGATAAGGAGCAGTACTACCCGCTGGTGGATGTGAGCTGGTGGAGTGATAATGTCATGATTCTGGCCCGCTGCTCTGGCTCCGTCACGGTCTCCTCGGTCAGGACACTTCGAAACCTCCTGGGAAAATCCTGCGAGTGGTTCGAACCCTCACCGAGACTTACCACTGCGTATGATGGGGGCTTTCTGAGTCTTGAGGTAAAACTATAAAAATACCCCTCCTATGCCATTGCAGCTGTGTAGACAGCAAATCATATGGGACACTCTTGGAAGCTTTTCTTGCCCTAGATTATCTGCTATTGTTCTAATACTGATGCACTATTGTTCAACTTCCTGAGGTTTTATTTTCTTCTACACATGAACATTTAAGGCGTTTAAGAATATAACATGATTTTCTATACAAGGCTGTTGTGTCACTAAATTGAATTTGAGTTTGTTTTATACAACCGGCTCACTGAATACTTTCTATTACAAATACAATGGTCATGATTTTATTCAGCAAAGTGTTTTTAATTTTACCAGAAGCGTTGTGCATTTATGGTTTTCTTGACTTTGTGCTCGTTCTACGGCAGTGAAAAGCGTATGTGTGTATGGTTATGTTCAACAAAAGCCTGTGATGATGAAATGTCTGCTCCCGAGCTGTCTCCCCAGTGAGAAACTCTGATATCAAATCATCCTCTGCTTTCTTTCCAGCCTTCATGTCTTTATTTTTTTTATTTTATCTGATTGCAAAGAGAAAAGAGTATTCTTAAGCAGCCAGACGTCAACTTTTAGGAAAGGTTTCATCAGCTGCAACAATGAGAGGGGGATGGGTTTATGTGGAATAACCAGGACCGTATGTGTATGTTGTTTTGAGAGGTGTATGAGGTGCTATGGAAGCTGCCTGATTGATAAAGGTGCTGAATGTTTTACAGGTGCTAAATGTTTCATAACCTCTGTTCTGGTGCAGTGCTTTGCTGGAGGGACCAACATTTGTCTGCCGCAAGCTTACACCTAAAGAGGCTTCAACACAAAATATGAGTCGACCTAGCACTGCAGCTCACAGTTGAAAAATAGACAAATATTTTTTCCCCCTCTATATTGTAGATCTACCTTACAAGCGAGAGGAGTGTAGGAAACTTTGAAGTCTTTCTGTTTGGCAGCGTGACCTTGGTTTTGTGCTGGGACTGGCTGCTGATGCAGCAGGAGTGTGTTAAATAAACTGTTTACCAGGAAAAGCAGAGCACAGATCAGTATTCTGTTCAGTACCTTGTGCTCATCTCTTCCCTCTGGCAACAGGTTTAATCTCACCATTACAATTTATTCTGGCCAAAAATTATAGCTAGTGGTGTGACCAAAGAGACAGATGGATTTTATGTGCATAAAAGTAATGTCAGCTGTGGTTTATGATTAAAGCCACCTGTTTGAAGTACATATGCCTTCTGTATTTGTGAATTTTGTGATTTTTTTTCTCTCTTAACTTTATTTTTAACGATTTGCAATCTCCATCTCCTACACTTTATCCTCAATTCGCATCCTGTTATTTACTGTGGGTAGTTTGGGTTCACTCTGTTGTAATGGACTTTTTGAAGGGCTGTCAAGTCATTTTACACGCATTCCCTTGTGTATTTTATCGCCCAAACCTTTGTACAGTTCTCATGTCCTTCTCTCTCTGTCCTGCTGTATGAAGTGTGAAGTGAAGCAGGCACAGAAGCGTGGGCGCCTGAATACTGTGTCCAGTGAAGACGAGGACGCTGATGATGGAGGAGACTCTGACTCAGATGACGAGAGCTCGGCCAAGGCGCGGTACTTTGGCTACATTAAACAGGGCCTGTATTATGTGACCGAGATGGAGCGCTTCGCACCGCCACGCAAACGCCCATGCACTGTAATCAAGAACTACCGCCTGGTTAGTCTGAGGTCAACCACACCAGAGGAACTATACCAAAGGAAGGTAGGAGGCTGGTGTGCCACTGTCTGCTAATGCACAACACTCTGTCTGGTACTTTAAAAGTCATAAAATGTACTGGTTAAACACAAGTCCAATACTGCAGAGAGACTTCACACTTTGCTTTGAGAAATCGTCACGCTGTGTTTGATATGAACACAAGTCCACTCAGCATTAAAAACCATTTGAACGCTGATATGAGATTATATATATTCAATAACTTGCATTCTGTTTCTAATTAGAAAACCAACACTGCAAGTGCTTATTCGCTTTGAAGTTAATTTAAATCTGCTTACTTCACTGCCAACATCAATGTGAAGCAGCATTATTCATTTGTACTCAATGATGTATATCGCATTTAGCATGGAGCACATACACATTTTTGGCTGCTTAACTTCCCAGTCCTTGCCGGGTGTCATATGAAACCACATGGCCACCGACTGCCTTACAGTCTGATTTGCGTAATGTTTTTTTCTCCAACTAAATAAATCCTGCACCAGCGCAGTCAAGGGCTATTGTTCTGTTGGCTTGACTCCAGAAGTGCTGTCGTGTCGAAAATTAAACCAAGCAAGATGTTCAGTCTGCTTTAAGGCTATTTCTCCATCCCAGGAGTTTCTCTGAAATGCTAATTGCTGCATTAGAAATATGGCTGTCGCTGCTTGCTCACGTACAAATTGCTGCAAAGACAACAACATGCTCCGTCATAAAATACAGAGGGAGCTATCGCCGCTCCATGGTCCCAAGTTTGAGCACGGTTCATCAGTCATTTTTATGGCCCATCATCTCCAGCCTTCTTCATCATTGTCATCATCATTAGGCACCATTAGTCATCGCCATCATTTCTAAAAGTGGAGAGGTACCCAGTCATACATCACTATTATCTTTTTGTAGCACTTGGGGTGGCCATTGTGCTTTTCCATCCGTGTTCCTCTCCTGTTGTTTTCCACTTGAAATGTAACATATGTAATGTGAAAGGAGCGGGCCTGTCACTGCTGTGCACATGTTGTGATATGGAGCTTCTAGTGGCGCAATGAAGAAACAAGTACGGTTTAGCTTACAATACAAGATACAAAATATATTTCTTAATAAGATCTTTCTTGAATATTACTATTTATATATTATTATTTACTAGGACTGTACAGTTAATTAAAATAAAATTGAAATCTTTGGAAGCAACAGGAAAATCTCGATCTCTTTATTCTGCGTTAAAACCTATGCTGTGGTTTACCTCTGTTTAAATGGACACAATTTAAATGGAATCTTCGAACAGAATCTTTTTATTAAAACATAAATCGCAATTGCAATACTGGTCTGAAAGAAATTGCAATTATAAAATTGCAAGATATTTTTCTCAAATCATGCAGCCCTATTATTTATTCTGTATATACTTCTATAAATACTTTATGAATGGCAGTGTTGGTGACATTGCTTGAATATTAATGTTTTGCTATGGAATCCAGTTATTCATAATTTTATTGAAAAAGCACAAAAACGTGTTTATTACTCATTTATTACACTTACAATATGTTTTGCTTTGATCTTTCAATACAAATACAAGAGCTGACAGACCAGCACTTGCTGTGATGGTGTCAAATGGGATAAAGGGAGAATCAAAACCTTTGCCAAATCAATGTGAATCACTCTTTGCTCAGAGGCAGATGATTTGCATTACAACTAATGAAAAGCTGAAACAGAAAAAACAAAACAAAAAAACAAAAACTTTGATCTTGCTTGACTCGATCTGCAAACTCTGTTATTTGCTCAACCAAGCACTCCTTTTTTCATTTTATTTTTAGGGGTTATGACCTAGCTTGCTGCAGCAGTTGTAGCAGCCAAATCAATGAGATAAGGAAGTATTTTTTGTCCTCTTACATCAACCTCGAGGAAGTCTGGCTAAAGAACTATGAACTCCGACATAGAGTTGGTGATCTTCCTTGTACACATTACTTACTAACTTGAACAACTGCTCTTTTGGTTTAATTGATTATCATTATCATCATATAACAAGGTGAAAAAAAAAATCCACACATTTAAAGTCCTGTGAGGATGGTGGTATGTTCACAATTTTCTTAAAGCCAGATTGCAATTTATCAAGAGTCATGTACATTTAGAATCTTAAGACTTAAGAGGTAACTTAAAGGACACATATTATGTAAAATTGACTTTTTTGAGGTTTTAACCATGTTATAACATTGTTCTGTCATCACAAACATGCCTGGAGTTGTATTTAGTTTAATTTATGTTAGTCTGATGCTCCGAGATCTTCTGCACTATTTTTACCTAATGCAGATTTTTTATTTGATCGCAATAAACTATACAGATAAATGTAAAATAAGTATTATTTTTTTAATGTGGAAAAGTATATTGCTCATGGAACAAAGATAATTCTATAAATCATTGCTTGACTCGTTCTGCGCATTTCTGACTGAAATCTCGATCATTACAACTACGTAGCTGCATTAGCGTCGGAGGCAAGCTTGCAATTGTTTATCTCACCAATGTAATTCCCTCTGCAGCCACTAGATGAAGCCAAACACCAATTCCTAATGTGGGAAATACCAGAGTGACATAAAGCAATCTTCTTTTTTGTAAACTTTTTTTATTCTAAAACATGAGATTCTAAAGTAAACTATTCAAGATCATGTTTAAAGAACTACAATAATACAAATAATGCATAGGACGTCTCCTTTAAGATATTTGCTTCCTTGAATTCCTTGACTCAATCAATAGAAGTGGGTGGGCAAAATAAATCAAGTGAATCATGGCAAATGCTCTATATATATATCCTCAATCATTTTATTGTACTATCAACCAGAGTACAGCATTTTACTCCACCCTGTTAAATGCAGATTTACATTTTTCTCCTAATAATGCCTTTAGGACAAAGTAGGAAGAAGTCCTCTTCAACATGAAATATCTGAAATATATGAAAATAAATTGAATGATAAAAATCTTAAACCAAAGCATTAAACTTCAGTACATCAACCCTCACTAACATATTTAATCTGATATTGGTAATATTTTTCTAACTTGTCGCTATATTTACTCACAGATCGACAATGAAGAATATGGGGAGGCCCTATCTCTGGCCCATGCTTACAATCTGGACTCTGACCTTGTCTACCAGAGACAGTGGAGAAAGAGTACCGTGAGCATCGCCTCCATTCAAGATTATCTGGTAAGAGATTGAGCAAAAATTGAGAAATGTATGGCAGGAAATGAAAGGAATATAATAAGAGGAGAGGCTATAGATATAGATAGAAAAATGCTATTAAAGTCAAGGTGTTTATCAGCGTATAGTAGCTGCAGAAATAGAGTAGAGCCGAGTGGGTGTTGCAATCCCCCTTACTCTTATTTCACGCATCATTTTTACCAATTTGTTGCGAAGTTCCACACTCTCCTCGTCCTAATTCTCTATCTCATTTTGTCCCCATCATTCCGACTGAACTCGATCCCATTCGCGTCGCCCCCAGAGTAAAATCCGAAAGCGCTCCTGGGTGCTGCACGAGTGTGTGGAGCGAGTCCCGGAGAACGTGGACGCGGCCAAAGAGCTGCTCATGTACGGCCTCAAAGGGACCGACCTGGAGGCGCTGGTGGCCATTGGGAGCATGGAAGACGAAGGCAGGTGAGAGGATCTGAAAAATGCAGAGCGTCAACTGGCTAAAAACAAATCAGAATGTCTTCTTGCAAATGTTGTTGGATTTTTATATATTTTAAAAATAAAGTACACAGTGCACATTTTAAACATGTCCTCGAGCTCTGACACTTTCTTGACAGCATGCTAAAAAAAGAACCGCTAAACTAATATTTGAATCACATGCTTTCCCAAACATTTAGAACTAAATGTTTGTAAAGGTCTAAATTACAACAAGACACCAATGAAAGAACATTATCTAAATAATTGCAGCCTCTGTAATTTGCTAATTAAGTCTTGGGATTTGAAATTTTAGATTTGTTTGTTTAGCATTTTAAAGGTGCACTATGCAACTTGCCTGATGGAGGATCTGCTACCTGCATTATTTTAATGTTATGTTATGTTTATTTTATACGTTGTGCACACACTGTGCAATGTTTTTTCTGAAAAAAAAAAAACCAACAAAAAAAAACAACAAAAAACATTAAAAGTTGTGTGTTCTGTGTTGTAGGTTTATCATGCCAGGTGATGTTGACCTTGACGACCTCCCGTATGATGATATATTGTCTGAAGACGAGGAGGTGCTTATCAAAAAAGAAAAAGAAAATAAGAAAAGACAAGAGCTGCTGGACAGAGTAGATTTCAGCAGGTAACATGGCACACTTTCTTACTGCCTCACATGGACAGCCGGGGTCAAAACTGTCAAAATTACAGCTAAATCTGAACAAAAAGCAAGACGGTATCTCAGTAGAAGTGCTTACAAAGACCATCCTTCAGCTCCATGACCCTGGTTAAATTGTTTTTTCTTCTTTCTTGAGTTTTTCTCCCTTTAAAAATGAGCTGAATGCTTAAGACGATAATATATTTCAGGCATCTGCAACTCTTCCTTCTGCCTTGTGGAGCAGTTGTTAAGTAGGTGGAAAAATCTCACTGAGGTTTCCCTCTTGCCTTCCCATTTGATTTGGCTTCTCTGCAGACTGTTACTAAGTCTTTGGAGAGCCTAAATATAGTCCTCATTTCCCCACTAGAACTGTAATGATGGACCAAGCTGCTACTGTTGGAGAAACTGCAATGATAGTATTTAACTTATACGGTAGATAGGAAGGAAATGGAGGCAAAGAGCTGGTAGATTTCACACTGATTGTTTGATTAGGTCGCGGCCCCTTGGAGGAGATCATAAAGGCAGAGACATTAATGAGCACATGGGAGAGAGAACAGGGGAGCACACTGGTGCAGATTAGTGGGTAATCTTCTGAAGGTAATTTATGCCTTTGTTGTGGAGTGCCCAGGGAGAGACTAATGAAAAACCCTTTAGTGATCACTAATCACCTCTCATACACGTACACCGACTCAGCCACATGTGCTTGGACAATTTAAGCTATTTTGAATGCATTTGAATGACCATCGGGTTGTATTAGGATTCTCCACTGTAGAGACTACAAATTAACAGTAGATACTAGAATACTTTTAACTTTAATTTGCCTCCAGTGCCTTCCAAGCCATTCATTTTTCAAATACGGTGTCCCATTCACTGTAAATACAAAGACTGAGAATAATTTAAAAACCTTGAAGAAGCAATATTTCAGAAACCATTGCTTTTAAACCATCAGAATTATCTTCTTTTAATAATCCCATTTCTCTGTCCCAGAGGTGGCCATTTGTACAGTAGACGTGCCTCACAAAGTGTGTTGGCAAACGTGTGGGTGCACAGAAGCCCCGGCCCCCTCTGATGGATCTAACCGTGTCGCCTTGAGGCTGTGCGGACGAGCCTCGCGACAGATAATAATTCTCTTAATTTCTTTTTAACTGCGCCACCATTACAGAAGCGCTTTGGTATCGATCACTTCTGCTGCTCCGTCACTGTGTGTAGATAAGAGCTGGATTTAACTACCAACTGCCATCATCATCAGCACTTTTGTCCTTTTACATGCTCCAAGGGTGAGATTCTGTAATGCCTCCTTTTATCTCTCAATGCTGATGGCTTGGCACTATCCTTTAAATAAGTCATCATGAAACCACTGATCAAATCCTAATCTAATATGTAAATATACTTAAGTAAATGCAATTTTATAATTTTCATTCTGTTTTTAGGAGAGTCAATAGGAGTAGTCATTGGAGTGCTGGTAGTCTTAATGTAGTAGTAGTAGAAATACAACAGTTGTTGGCATCAGACTGGAATGATGGGATTTGTAGTAGTTAATAAAGTAGACAGAATCCAGCTACAATAACAAAGGAAAGAAGTAAGACTAATATTAGCTGTTATAATTGAGGTAGTAAAAATGCTAGATGAGTCACTAAACTCTTGCTTATTGTTCTGGGTTAAATAGCGAGTAATGAGTTGAAGTAGTTTTGTCACAGTTTTCTTGTAATTCCTCTTGTTCTTTTACAAAATCAGATCCATTATTTTGGCTTCAAGGTCCAGTCAAAAACCCAGTAATGTTTTTTCATGTTAATTCACTCTGTAACTCATTTTGTGTCTTTATCCGATGTTTGCCTATAGGCAGCGTGTTCCGCAACATGAACCACTATGTCACACAAAGTAATGTACTATCTCCGAGCAGTGGTTATTGCGGTTTTATCTGTCACAACGCAGTTCAGGGTTGTTTGTCTAGAGCTTTCACACTTTGGCCGCATCCAGACAGTTTTATTTTTAAGCTGTTGCATGTCTGTGTGTGCAAAACAAAGTATAATTTTCACACGTACAAGATTGGTAACTCTGTAGGGCATAAACTCTGAATAACAAAATGAGGACAAAACTACACTTCTCGAACAAAGCGCTCAGATCAGTGTTTTAATTCATAGTTGTATTGGTAGTAGGATTATCAAAAATGTTGATAACCAGATACTAATAATCAGCTATCAAAACTAGATACTCATTTGAACTAGGGTGGTCAAAAATTAATCGATACTAAAACCACTATCAAAACTAGATACTAATTAAAGTATCAATACAAAAAACCCACATAAACAGGACGAAGTTTGACTTTTCTGAACAGTTTTAGAATTATGTCAAGCTTTACCTGAACTAGTATAAGATCACTTTATACAATTTACACTACATACAGTAGGAGTGCTATTATTTTGTGTTTTTACCTTTTCTTTTCTATCAAATCAAGTCAGAACTGAAAAAAATCTCATAAACAGGACAAATTTGGACCTTTCCTGAATAGTTGTAGAATGGTGTTGATCTATAACAGAACTACTATAAGACCACATGTTATTAAACAAATTACTTTATTATTTTGTTTTACATTTTACATTTAATTATCATTAGTATTAGAGTATTGAGCTGTTTCCTTAGTACTGAAATTGAGTTTAAAACGTTAGGATTGTGTAGTTTGGTGGAAGGGCATCTGTGGTAAATATTTGGCTTAGTTTTACATCCGTCAAGATTTGTGAGGAAATTTAGAAAAATAAAAGTCATACAGGAAGTATTTACTATTGTGTAATTTATATTTTGTTAAGAAAATGGTTGCTAGGTAACAGTTACTTTTACGTATATCATATTTTCTGCTCATGTCCAGCCACTCAAACAGGGGACCAACGGGCAAAATGTTTAGTTAAATCTTAAATATTATCATGTTCACTACGTTTCAGTGAAATGTGTAGTCGGCTCTGTCATATAGACTTTAATGTATGGTTTGTTTGTTTTTTCTCCCTTTGGTGGAGTCTTTACTGTGTATGATTCTGTTTAACTGGTTAAATGTCCTGTGCAATACATTTTTAAACACACTCTTTTTTGCTGTACGGCTTCAATCAACATGTCTTATTTTCAAATGAGCCGTGTATATGACTGAAACAGGAGAGCAATGCATTGATTTCATGTATTCTCTCCATACACTACAATGAAATGAATACAAACAGCTACACAACCTTCACGATTTAGTTCACCAAATTTTCCCATAGGTCAGTATTCATTTTGCAAACCTTTTATAAAGCCTAGACCTCCTTTGCCCTTCTCGGTGTTTGTGCAAAGGGTCTTTTATATGTGTAAGACCGCTGCTGTTTATGCTGCATCTCAGTGGAATTCAGAAACAAGATTTGCCGTGTAATGGTATAGCAGACTTGGACCGGAAGTAAAAATTATGCCACTTTTCACTTGAAGGTTTTTATCAAGTGGTTGTCAACCTATAAATTACCATTTAGATTGACGTTTTGAACTGCTGGATTGCTGATGAACTACTTGTTGGCTTGTTGTTTTGAAGGATATTCAAAATCCACTTCTTGCACACTATTGCAATGTCTGTTTTAATTTAAGGTGACAATGTGACATGCTGTATCTGATGCATTTTGATGATAATTTGCCCGGGTTGCGCAATTAATCAAATTTTTCATCAGATCAAGATCCAGCCATTGGTAATTGTCCATGATAAACTTGTTGTTTGACAGCTAAATAATAGTAAAAGTAAAAAGCATGTGGTTTGGACAGAGTTCAGACTTAAAAGGAAGAAATGAACAATGAAACTATGAACAACAATGAAAGTAATTTTCTTAGTTTTTTATAAGAAAAACTACATTGAATGAAATAACATGATCAATAATACAAGGAAAAAAAGGTGTTTCTTTTTTCTCTTATGTCACCCAGCTCTATGATTTGCTTTACCCTTGGAAGAACAAATGCCATTGTTCATACACTGTTGTTACTCTTATGCTATAGCTTTATTCTTCAGTTGTTTTAATGAAGGTTGAAGAGTGTACCTTTTTCATATTATTCTATTGCTATAATAAAGCAGGTAACTTATAGCACTCTTGTGACTCCTTTGATCATGTGGCAAGACCTACATAATCTGTGCTGAATAAATTAACTTTGCTGCAGATGGCTCAAGATAAAAGGTGCAAAAATAATCTAATAAAATGCACTTGACTGTGAAAGTGCCAGCCAGGTCCGTGCAAATGTTATATTATATACTAGGAGTTGTACAGTTGAGTTTCTGGGAGATTTAATAAAAGTTATTGTATGAAATTGTACGAGAGAATGGCACACACACAAAACTCAGTACAATATGTGAAGATTATACATATTTTAGCAGTGAATGTCCATTGAGATGCCTGGAAAATAGTCTGTTCCATAATTTACACAAACCAATCACAGAACACAAATGATGTCAGTACTTTAAAATCCCTGAGACCAACTTCTGTTCTTTCTTTTTCGACAGTTTTTGCCAACCATTTTGCTTATATTAAAACTTCATGATTAAGCCGTCACACAAGCCCCAAGTGGACGGCGAACGGGAAGAAAGCGCTCGCGTAGCATCTCCTCTTATCTGCCCCGTTCCCAGCTCCAAACCCACTTCTCTTCCTTGACTCTGAAGAGGCACAGCAAAGCAATAATTACCACCAGTGCCAGTGCTAAGCCGGTGCTCTTTGATGTGCCTGTGAGTATGTTGAGCCAGTGTTAATCTGTGGTTAGTCTGTGTAGTGGAGCCACGATAAAGCTTGATGCTGCGCTCTGTAATGAGGGATTAGGGATTACGACACCAGTCAAGGGTCATCTCCCCAGGTGCAACGCTGCGGTTGATCCTGGACCTGTTTGGATGAGTTGCTGGCCCTCCATCTCCAGTTTACTTTTCTGAAATGATCAGAATGTTTTATTTAAAAGGTTCTGTTTTCAGACCAGTTTGTTTGTTTACCTGACAGTTTTGATTGCTCACTCGCAGTCTTCTTCAGAGTGTCGCTTGATTTTGCTGTGACATGTCTTGTCAGATGATTTACTCCTACCGGTAGAAGCAGAATGACAGCCCGACTTCTTAAGGACAGTATCCCAGGTGTGGGAGAGTAAAAAGGCCGCCATGTTCCAGTTTATAGTATATTATTGGCCTGTGGGCACGTTTCTGTATTTCAATTGTCTCCTTCATCCGCCGATGTTTGTTGTCCTCTTTCCCAATGACGTTTGCTCCATCCCAGTCTATATTGTAGTTCTCTCTTTTACAGTAATCAGAAATGGCCGATTTGATTAGATGCTCAGAAGGTTTAATTTTTTTTAATTGACTCATTCTGACCAGTTGATTACAAAAAATAATTATATTTTGATAATCATAGTAGTGTGGTTTCTGAAGATGTTGGTCGGTGTGTCAATCAGTAGAAGAAGACTCGTGGACGCTAGCTTCTGAATATTAAAGGAAGTTTATTACAGAAAGCAGCATCCCATACAGACAGTCGACATTGCCTGGGAGTCCCACTGTGGCCAAATCTAGGATCTCCCCGATTCTAGTGTAACATAGCTTTATATATGGTAGACCAACTGCTCCTTCAAAGGAGCCAACACCCCTTTTCAGATAAGGAAAACCCACTCACAAATGTTTCTTTATTGCCCCTCATAAAAGATTCCCAAACTTACAGACTCTTAGTTTATGGTCAAACGACCTAATTTTGACCTGTAATTACCCTTGTCCCCTTTTGGCCCCACAGCCTAAAGGCAACTGAATAAACAATTATCTCTACCAGTATTTCCTCTCAGAGCAGATACTTCAGTAGTTATCTTCACTAGCAACAACAACAAGCAGATTTTCATAACTTTTCATCAATATAAACTCAATTTAAGTATACACTATACAGAAGCCTTCAGTCACTATAGTAATAAGTAATTGACTTAATCACCTTATTATTATTTTATCGTTATCTTATTAATACTAAAAGTCTTCCTACAACCCATGAGGCTCAGAGTTGCCATATCTTTTCAATGGCCAATAATACTCAAAATCGCACCAATTACCGGTAAAAGTTACGTGATTGAATATCTGCTGTTTTTGCTTTTTCTCTGCACAGCAACGGCTTGTAGTAGAACAGTTTATTGAACTGTATTAATCAATTAAAAACATGTTTATACACGTTTATGTCATGTAACTTTATTCCATATACATAGATATAATCCTACTTTTAAACTTTACAGGCACCATATTAATAACATGAGGGATTGAATTGTTGGCCGTCCCTGTGTATTGCAGTTTATTTACGACCATGATGAAATGACTTTGAAAATGGTTTGGATTCTCGAGGGCGGTCACTCAGCTCATTGACAGCCTGCGTCCCATACATAACACCTGAAGGGCCCGTGTGGTCATAAGGTCTTGATTTGTGGTCCATAGAAAATGATTAGGGGGCTGCGGTGTGCATTGTTGTCCCCTGGCTCAGCTGTTGTTATATACTGTTAGTCCCCGTGGGCATCTGGAGGAAGTCGGTTTGCAGTTAATTTAGAGCTGTACTATGTAATCGCGCCGTATATTGACAAAAGTCCAATTTTGCTTTCAGAATGTGTCACGTGGTTCTTTTCTTTGTGCTAGGCTGACCTTGGAGCAGAAGGAGCTGTGCCGAAGCCGTTTGAAATTACTTTGCTACCTGGATCGGCTTGCCACATACGAGGTAACTACGCTTAGACAAAGCAAAATGAGAACTTAATTAAAGATGCGTGACATCTGAAACCTTGTACTTACCTAACCTAACCTTATATAAGATAGTGTGTGGTTTCAGGAGACTCCAACCTCCTGTACATATTCAAACACTGGTTATCTACATTGACATTTTCTTACATTATGACACATTTACTAGCTCTGACATTAATCTTATCAACAATTATATCAGTTTTAGTCTCAATTAGGCCTGTCACAACAACACATTTTGAAGTGCGATATATTGCTACAGAAAAATATTACGACAAATGATATTGAAACTACATTATCGCAATAACTTTAAACCCCAATAATCCTTTTTAAATGTACAATATAATTTAAAAACATGAGCTCAAATAAAATAATCAGCAGATTGAAACGTGTTAGGAGTAGTTCATATCAATACTTTGTCATAGAGATTACTTTTCCGATCCACTGCAACAAAAACAAACAAGATGTTTCCACTCGTACAAAGAAAATGTACACATGATAAATATAGAGCCCTTGAAAATATTGTTCTAACTATTTGTTATTAAACGATAAAGTGATTAGTAATTATCATGACAGGCCTAGACTCAATACTAAGATTAAAACAAAATTATGAGAATTGCTTGCAGTTTAACAGAGTATTGCGCTTGCATTAACAGAAGTGCTTGTTTTTATTCTATGAAAATGCATCTTTATGAACGCTTCAGTGTTAGCCTTATAACTGAGAATGTAATTTAAATGCCATTAAGTTATTGTTGTTTATTCCATTTGCCGTGTAATTCATTCTTCTTTAATATTTAATCATCCCAAAGCTTCCAAAGACATTTTCCACTTTCTTTCTAGCGACACTCTTTTAACACCACTGATCTGCTCTAAAATATTAAACAATGGCAGGATTTATTATGGAGTAAGTGGTATATAAATGAAGAAAGTAATGGTTTGGGCGTGCGCCACTAATGGGCCGTATTGCATCAGGGCGACTGCAGAACTGATTGATTCACACTCCAAGTGCAACTTTTACCACGGCATTTCGGATTCCCTCCGTGTTAACGACAACACCCATCCATAATAAATCACTGACAGCAGAGGACCTTACGTCTCCCCTTCGCTCGAGTGGAAAGATGAGATTTTGAAAAGCTGCTAGATAGTCAGACTCGCGCTGAATGACGTTCCCTTCTTTATTCGGACATTGTCATGGTAACTGCGGCTCTCGTCAAGTCTCCTCTCGCCCCAATCCATTTTCTCCAGCTGTCTATGAATATGATATTAAGGTTTTTATCATCCCGACTTTGGGCCTGGCCATGTCTGCATATGGCCCATTCAAAGCTCCATCTATCAGGGAGACACATGGTCCAGCTTTCAGTCTACCAGAACACATAAAGATGCCCAGACACACACTTGCCCGACACATAAATCCCTTTAAGGTAGAACACCAAGACATCATTCAGACGTTAGCCCACATTGCATCCTCGATAGTTAAATAGCACCTCTGTTGACTTCCCTCCTCTTTTTATATTTGCAGTCACCGCTAATGCTCACCTCCTTCGTCTCATCTTTTTAGCTTGACTTTCCAAACCGCGGTATTTTCTTAGAAAGGATTACTTTGCTCCTTTTAACAAATTCCCTTTCATGAACTCTAACACTTTCTTGTTCCCGTTTTAGGAGATTCTTGGCGGGCCCCACGCAGCCGAGCAGAAATACGACGCAGAGTTCTTCAAGAAGTTCAGAAGTCAAAACATCGTGCTGTCGGCAAGGGACTATGCTCGGGTAAACTGTCTTTACCTTGACCATCTTTGAGCTGTTTATCTGTAATTCAGGGAAGCCCCAAGGTTACAATTATTATTTTGTTACTATTACTCTTTCTATGTCTTGTAAATAATTGACAGGAAATTGACTGGAGATTTGGTAAATACTAGATGCACCAAAAGTGTCAGTAAGGTGAGAAACTAGAGTCTTAAGAAATAAGAAGCTGTTTTTGTTTTTGGTAATGAAATATTAGAGAGGCCACGAACACAAGAACAAATTGTTATTTTTTTGCGTTCAGTGCTGAGGTTCAAATACAGCAACAAGAGGTTTGTCAAAAAATGTTAGTTTTTTTTATCAAATCGAATGCTAGACAATATTATTCAATCATTAATGACCTTGAAAAGTTATTTTAAAAGCTTAATATTTTAGAAGAAAGAATGAATCCTGTACAGTGATTCTTTAAAACGCTTCAAACTTGCCTTTATTACATGTTATGTGCAGCTTAAACTTTGAGAATCCATTAAATGAAAGTTGAGAAGATTGTAGTCGCTCAAACCATTGATTCCTCGTCCTATAGGAGAGTAATGTACAGGCCCTGGATATTCTCTTCACGTACCACGGAGCAGAACTTCTTCAGCATCGCCTCACTATCCTCTGTAACTTCCCTGAAACGACGTCTCCGCATGAGTACATCATCCTGCTGCCTGAAGCCACGTGAGTCTCGTTTGCTTTTAACATTGTTATTTTCACTCCTACCAGGCCAAGCAGAATAAAAACTGTGATACGCATATTCTTCTGATTTAATAAATGTTGGTTTAGTATTGATTTAATAATGCAAACACTTGGAGTCCTGTTGTATTTTTTGTGTTAATTTCAATTGATTTCTTTTTGTTTTGGTCAGTCAGTAATTATTTTATATTGTTTGACGGGCAAGGAAGAAATTGATAAAAAAAAAAGTCTAAATAGTAAGCACAGTAGTTTGTTGTTTATGGAGATGTCAGACCCACCAACAAGTAACCAATATTGCTGAGATATACTTGTAAACTTCAATGGACAAAGGGAAAGAAGCTGAATAACTCAATTTGATTTACTAATTAAAAAACTTCCATCTCGTAATCTCATCTAGTATAGTTTTAATATTGATTTATTTAACAGTTATTTATCATGGTAAGTCGTTGACAATGATGACCTGGTAAAGGGCAGCAGCACAAGAAAGCAGAGCGACGTTCAATACAAGAGAAACATACAGCTACAGCATCTTTCACACAATAGTACATCCATTTTGTGTGATTTTAGGACTGTGAATTATGTCCCCTATGTACAAATACAGGAAAAAAGTAAACAATCAATTGCTCTTTCCTGTATTGCTCCCTACCCTTGTAAAAACAGCCTTCAGACACCTTTCATGTGTGCCTTGAACATGACTGAGAGGGCGAGGAACAACTGCGAGTGCACTGTTGTCCCCAAATGTCAGAGCTTTTGGGAAAACCTGGGAAAGGGCAAAGTGAAGTCTGACAGAGGGGACCAGACATACAGCTGTGTAATGACTTTCAAGTTTCAAGAAGTGTAAAGGTACTAAAGACAGCTAGAGTTAGAGTTCAGGTAGGCTGGGCAATGAATCAAGTTTTAATTGAATTGTGGTCGAATCAGTCGACGAGTCTACAGCTAATCCTGTGAGAGCAAAAGCATGTTTGAGCTGATGTGGTGTAATGAAATATATTGCTATTCTGTTTTATACCATGATCAGTGAGAATTACAATGATGACTGCTTTGTGTTAATTTTGTATGTCACACAAGTAGTTCCGGCAACAGTTAAATCACTTTCTATATCACTGCTCTGTGGATATCACCATAGCAACGGATAAACAAATGCTCAACTGCTGTGAGGGGACTAGCTTCATGTAAAACACAGAAATAACTAGACATTCACAGCTAAACAACTTGGAGCTGTGCATTAAGCAGTTTTATACACATTTTTATACAAATACAAATACGACTCAGCGTCATATTTGATCCTTTCACTGCAGTGGAAAGCGGTTTTGAAAATGCAAATATTACTATTAAAAAAACAAATATATATTGTTTTATTTAATTAGAAAATACAATTAAAAAGTGTGATGTTTCATGTTGCATTTTATTTACATTGTAATTACAGTCGTTAATTAGTACGGTAGGTTCAGAATTTCAAGTCGTCTTGTTCTAGGTCTGTTTTTGTCTGTTCTGCTAAACATACATTCACCAGTGTCAAATGTATGTGACAAACGTACACAGGAGCATAAGCCGACTGACTACATTATGTTTTGCTGTATAATATGGACACAATGTGAAACGGTAGTTTCTGTCCTGGATATACTCAGGAGCCTACTAGCTTCTTTTCTACTTCATTCAATCCTTCTTTGCTCTGCTTTATCCCTTTCATGTATTCAAATCTGCTGTCACATGTACAAAAATCACAGGAACATATAGTACCAGGCCCCTGAAGCCATGAGCATAAATTGTGTATAGAAATAATTATGAGCACACCCACCTATCCCCTCACACTCTCCATCAGCACTGCCTTTTATTAGCCGTGTCTTGAGTTTGTATGGAGGTCAGGCGACTGCGGCGCTGCAGTGAGCATCCATCACAGAGCTGCTACTGCTGTGGGGCACTTTCCTATTTCCCCCGCTCCTTCGACCACGGCTGCGACACAGCTCCACTCCACTACGCCGCCATCTGTGGGAAAACACACCATAATCTTGCCTGAATGCATCCAGAAAACTTTCCTTTGTAATATTGATCAATACTTTCTTCCAGGCAACTTACAGACGCGCGGTAGAAGGCGGTTATTGAAAGTTTAAAAGGATTAGGCCAGTGGAAGTAAAACTAATGTGACAGATAAGTTTGTTGTGCCACTTGCGCTGAGCAGTAGATTACCAGAAAACATGCTTTTCAGTCCAAGATTACTTTCTCACAATATGCCCAATGTCTAAAGCATGAAACACGTGATAAATAATAAATTAATATCTGTTTCTGGAAACGGCAGCCCTAAAACTCTGTCTCGAAGATTCAGGTCACAAAAATTGGATTTCTCTAGGAAATATAAGAATTTAAGGACATATGTCATAGTGCTACCAACACAGACACATTTAGCCATTTGCCCTTCATAGAGGATGGCATATTTATATTCAGTTTTTATTGTTGTTAATTTGAACAAGTTTAGTCTATTTTTATCTTATTTTGAACCTCTATTTTCTACTGCTGGTCGGTTGCATGTTTGCAACGAAAATAATTTCCGCTTGGGGGTGATTGAGAGTAATTCTGATTCTAATTCTCTTCATTAGAATTTTTGAAGTTTAAGGCATTCAGAGCCATGTTTTTTTTCTTCTCTCTATTTTTCAACAAAAAACATTTTACTGACAAAAATTAACTCTCCTTTCATTATTTGGACATATTCGACATTGTAATTTACTTTGAAATATGATTGCTGCATTTAGGAAAAAACTAAATGAATCTTAAAGACTTTCATATTTGTCATAACCGAAACAAACTAACAATTCTTCTCAGTCCTTGTCATTGTCCCACTGAAGTTCAACTTTTAATGGATGGACTTGCTTTGTAGAGTTACTAAAATCCCTTTTGATTTCACACAACAACATAAATCACATAAAGGACTTGGACAGTTATGTATATTGGGTACAATTTATAATGGCGTAAAAATAACCCTGGCCTGCTATCGTGGAGCGTGCATTGGCCCCCAAATACAATAAAATATACAGATGATTTGTTGCCTGTGGTATCTCCTTGAGTTTTTACAACCGTAGTTCATATTTTGTTGTCTACAAATAAATAGATAAAAAGGGAATGTGCATTAATCTTTAAAATGAAAGATGGGACTTTTTGTTTCGGTGCTGTCCGTTTGTGTGGTGGGTTTAAAAGTCTAAACAGTCCTCCTGACATGCGAGGTTACTGTTATTTTTCTTCCATGTTTCCTATTTATCAATTTCAATACCTGTCATACTCAAGGAGGCCTGGAAGAAGCCGAGGTGGTGCAAACTTCTAAAACGATAGCCTTTTTTTCTATTAACACGCTCTCACAAGGTTTTCTGACTTATTTATTATTGTGCTTTTGTTTTACAACTTTTTTATTATTACAATCTGCTAGTTCCATTTCACATATGTTGCTCGCTCAGCTCCGAGTTGGGACGTGCTTTATGGTGTTGTGCTGATTTATAAGATGCCGTTATACAGTAGGAGAGTGGGAAGGTGTTATGAAGCTAGTAAAAAATATCTTTACGGTTTTATATGGACTCGGGTTGAGTTTGTTTGCCTTTTTGCAGTACAAAACAAGTTGGAAAGTCGCTGCCAAGAACTCAAGATGTTATGAAAACTTAAGACCCGTGAAGCATTAAGGCAACCCAACAAAAGCAAAAAAAACAACAACAAAACAAAAACCTAAACTACTTGAAATACAATATCCATCCTTCTCAGCACCTGCATAATGACATTTACCACTATTATGTTATTATATTACACTAGCGCATAGTAAAAATATGATCAATATGTATATTATAATACAGTATATATTTTATCTTACTTTCAAATTGAGTGTTATTGATTTGATATGGAAATACCTGTTTTAACATTTGTTCTCAATTGTCAGACTATTTGTCCAAATGTGCTCTTTTTGTGACAAACATGCTTAAAAATAAAAGATAACTCTTAGTTGTGCCTATGGCTACTTGATTTGGGAAAATATCTTATTGTTCTAATTTGTTTTGATAATTCTGATTCTGTTAAAAGTTCAGAGCCTTATTTTGCTCCTGGTGGTAGCGCAGCACTGGCTTTAATGATGACGTTTTACGCTAATGCAATCGGTGACGTCGTGGTGCATGGAGCCCTAAATGTGTCCAAGACAATTGACAAAAGACTGAAATTTATATTTAAACTAACTTCCTAATAAAATCGCATTTTAATGCTACAGCGTTAAGTTTTTATGCAGAATTTTGTGTCCTGCTCTAGCTGTACCCTGAAATTGTACTTTAATATCAGCTGCATGAAACGCTAGCTAAATGTTATTTTTTCTTTTCAGGATGGATGACAATGAAAAGTTGGCCTTTATCCCTTGGGATGAACAAAGACACCGAGAGATGGACTGGTGTGAAGCCGAGGAGTGCAGGTAAAAACAGCTTGCATAATAAAAATATTCATGAAAAGTCCAAAGGACAGGGAAAAAAATACAGTACAATCTGGAATTTATTTCACAATTAACTGAATGACACATGCTGTGGGGTATTGGCCAAAGCGTACAACAGTTTTATGCTGCAGACAATGTTTGGAACGAAACCTGGCTCACAGAAGCGTAGCAACAATGTAATCTTGTTCTGGTGCCAACTGTTGCCATTTGCTCACAGTCTCTTGGAAATTCTGCTTCATTTACGGTTTTATTTTGCAAATTTATTATATTGCCAGAAGTGGCTTTTGTGAGACAGGTTATTTTTCCCAGTTTGTTTGGACTGGAACAATGCCACTGCCATCAGTGTTTGAACTGGATATTCTGTATTTTTTCAGTTTTTTAGTTCTTAGTTTTTCATTCATATTATGTACAAAGAATTTTGTTCCAGGTATCAGAAGATATTAAAACTGCACTTAACGGAAATTACATTCCATATTAACAATAACCTTCTTTATTATCTTTTGAACCTTTTGCGTGTGTGTGTAACTTCATTGGCTTTTTAACATGACAAATAATACATGCATAATCCTAATGTTATGGACTCCTGACTAATCCTAGCTCAGTACCTGTAGCTATTGAAGAGTGGGTAACTGTTCACTTTGTTTGGCCCCACAGAGCTGTTTTGGACCAACACGTGTTTGACAGTGACGACTTCCTGTACGAGGAGTGCCCCGAGCGGCTGAGGTTCCAATCAGCTGCACCGTCCATCCAGCTTCTGACCGACTGGTACCAGACCAGAGCCAAGGACATTGAATTCAACTCCAGACAGGTAAGCATTTACAAATAGTCTGACTGAAAATATGCTACAGATTCATATCATTGATTTTTTTTGTTGTCAGAAATGCAATATCTTTTGAGGTTATAGAGAATATTTAAAGTATTCTATTCTATTCTATTGGAAAGAAAGTTTGCGTCAAAATATGTACTTTAAAGTGCTGGACAGATTCTCATGATGTTATAATTATTTCTTAGTTTGGTGGGATAGTCCCTGTGGTAAATATTTATCATAGTAGTTTTAAATCAGTTAAGTTGCAGTTTGTGAAGAATAAAAAATATATATGTATTGAAAATTACAGGAAGTAGAGCTGAGTGCTGAAAAGCTATCGCTCTATCAGTCAGTTAGTCAATTAATGACATTATATCGACAGTTTAAACAATAATTTAACAAAATAAATGTGTTATCAGGTATTATTATTTGTCAAATCATAACAAATGTGTTATTTATGTGAATTTTGGCCCTTGTTTACATTACGGTTGCTAGATAACAGTTGTGGAATCAACTGCCGCCCATGTCCTGCAGACACAATAGGCAACATTTTTAGCACAATCATAATGTTCACTGTGTTTTAGTGAAATGTGCCGTGTAACCTGTTGTATGCACTTTAACGCAACCTACAATTAAGTCATAAAAAATTAAATCTTCTCTATTTCATGGTTTATCTCTATTTAAACCTAGTTTTGACGTTGAGCTGAAATTTGATTCACTTTACAACCTATCTTTACATAGTATTTGAACCTTTAACCAAGTTATCATAAATCACTTGATTTTCAGCACTTGTCAAAACTGATCTTCTCACAAAAGCTTATGTAACTTCTTTACATTTCACTTTGATCACTTTGTTAGACCAAGGTAAGCTATTAAAAACATGACAACCAGAATTAATGTCTCAATTACGTTTTTCAATTTTTTACGAAGAGACAGATGCTGGAAAGAATTAGCCGTCAGTCTGTCCGGACAGAAAATAATTGCCTTTGTGCTTCTTTTTGGATGAGTGGAGCGTAAACAAGTGACAAACTGGATTGGTAGCACGGAGGGGATGGTGCCAGTCGCCATCAGTCAAGGTCACTTTGATCCTATCCACAGCACTGATTATCACACTTACCATATGGACTTGTAATGAAGAGTAACCACCGCTTCTGTCATTGTAACTGAAAAATAGGAGCTGATTGCACTTGTTTAGTGAAGTAATGGGATGTAACACAGGCTGCCCACTCTCTCCGCCCACATCATCCGAGTGTTTTATAGTGGCTTTTCAGAGCGATGGATCAAGGTTGTCACCGCTTTTGTTTTGTCTTGGCGGAAAAGGTCTAACTGAAGTGAACTCAAAGCTTTTCCGATTCATTTCTCCATTTCAAGTGAGTGAAGCCAAAGTGGTTTAGGGTCCACTGCCCATTTTTGAAGACGACTCGCTGCAGTGAGTGCACAGCCGAAAACAATCAACTTATCCCAGAACTACGCTGATAGCATTTTAATTAAAGTTTCCTCTCATCAAAAACTTGTTACAACACAAGCCTAGTTTGAGTATCGTCTAACACATACTGTGCTGTTGCGAGGACTGCACACAAAAAACAGAAACAAAGAAACAAATTGCAATTTTTATTAGATTTGCCATGTAGTTTTAAGAAGTAGGATTCTGTTGATTGTAAAAAGGCCGGGAGCAGTAACATTTGAGAGAAAACAAAAATCTAATTTGTGTACTGATAAATTAATACAAGAATTGCATAACATCAATTTGTTGAGATCTAAACTACAGTTACGACAAGATTTTTTAGTAAGAGACAAGATGTTTGTTCTTTGCAGACGACATCTTACTATCTAAATCCCTGGTTCCCAAGCTGTGATACGGGGTCCTCCAGGGGTGTGCAGATTGTCCAAGGGGTACACAATGAGAGTTTGGAAAAAGAAAACAAAACTTTTCTTTATTTGAAAATATATTTTTTATTTTTAGATTCTCTCAGACCAGTCAAAGTGTTTTAAATGTGAAGCAGATGTTTGATTTTAATAAAAGTTGAGTACCTATATATTACCTGGGTTTATAACTGTGATTCAAAGTAGGGGGTACACGACTGGTCATCACAAGTCTCCAGAGGCATGCAACAAGAAAAAAATTGGGAACCAATGATCTAAATAATTGCAGCCTTTGTGATTTGATAAATGCAACAACTCAAATAGTAATTTTGTTTCTTTTGCGATATATAGAGCAACCTTAGCTATTGCTCTGAAAAACCTCCCATTTCCCCTCCCAGCCGTCCCTTTGCTTGACATATTTACCAGACTGTCACACGCCATTGTGTGTATTTTTGCACTTTTTAACTTTTCTCCTTTTAAAACTTGAGCTTGACTGAATACTTCTAGTTAAGAAGCTGAAGCAGGAGCTCTTACTTACAGGCAGATCAATAGACTCTGCTCTCTTGTATCTAATTGCACGGCCTCTGACTCAAGGTAAATCTGTAGGTCTTTCTCTTCTTTGTTTTTGGAGTGTGCTATAATTTATTCAATGGTAAACGTTTTAAGTAAGCAAAGCATGACAAGGTTGAAGCCATAGTGAATGTGTCTGTGTGTAAAGGCACACGCTACGCTAACAGACCCGCCACTGGGCTTTCCCCTTGTCTAAAAGGTGAGGAGAAAGCAATCATCACTATAGGGAGCTGTAGCTTCTGCTATTGATCGGCGGGCATCCACAGGTGGCGGAGCATTGATTGGCCGGGGCGTGCTGCTAGCGTATAGGTGGTCGGATATTGACCGCTTGCTCTTCTGGATGGAGATCTATTGATTACATTTGGAAGGAGCCCAAACCTTCCATGTTTTATGTCACAACGACTAATGATTAGATATTAGTAATGACTGACAAATAATATAAGCTTTTGAAGGGCTTCAATTATTCTAAGTAAGAGTTACCGTAAAATGCGGACTATTGAGTGCACCTGAGTATAAGCCGCAGCCATATTTACAAAGAAAAACAACTTTGTAATCTATAAACCGCACCAGACTATAAGCCGCAGGTGTCAAAGTTGTAACATGAGACATTTACACAGAAGGATGGAACACGCAAAGTTTTAATTGAACACATGCCTTTTTCCAAATGGTGTCTGTAACATGACAGTGCATTGAGTCCGTTCTTCACTCGGCCGCCTCTGACTTCTCACCATCGATTCATTGATGACAAGCTCACATGCAACAGCTCTATTTCCTTCTTTGGCTCCAGATCGATTGTTTTTAACTTAAAGGTCCCATAACATGCAAAATCGACTTTTCAGAGGTTTTAACCTTCCTACAGTGCTATTTGGGCCTCGTATGTGTGCCCAAAGTGTTTTTTTGATTGATTCCCGCATGCTTTCGCTAGAGAACTGTCTTTTTTGTCCCCCTCGGCTGAGCAGGCAGACGGGGGCTCATCCCATGGATGACGCGGCTTCCCATGGATGACGCGGTGTTTAAGCCATGCCTCCGGGAAGCGCGCAGCCGCAGAATAAAAACAGCTAATGCTAATGCTACACAGTAATTACACGATGGATACGACAGATCGAAGAGTTAGCTTGTTATTTACCAAACGGCAACGTACGTCGTCGAGGTACTGGAGCACGTCAAACTCCAGGTCAGATCCAGGACGTAGGACTCAGCACGACGCACCGTCAGGACGGATAAAAGGTTTATTCCCGTGTTTGTGTATCGCTGTTTACCGGAGCACACGGCGCATGCGCACTATCTCCGCTCTAGGCCGCACGAGTTGGGCGGGGAGGCGCGCGAGTTGGGCGGGGGAGCAGCCTGCTCTCTGTTCGGGGGGGTCAGATCTCAGAGGGAGCCGTTTGCTTTTGCAAGGAGGGGGGCCAGTCCAAGAAATAGGTGTTTTTTGGAAACTGTTATGTTATGGATATTGCACAACGCAAAATTTTATCAACAAAGCCCTTAGAATAGCCTGTGTAAAGGGGAAAATAGCAGAATATGGGACCTTTAAAAGCTGCATCATATGGTAATGGTAAATGGTCACATATTTATATAGCGCTTTTCCACCTTCGAGGCACTCAAAGCGCTTTACAGCATATGTATTTCTTTTTGTGTTTTCATGATGATGGTGTGCGCATGATGCAAACTGACTGTTCAAAACAAAAACCTCCGTGCACCTCTTTCACCGCTCTGTCGAACTCTAGCACTTCCTGCAAGAGCGCCCCCAGAGGCCATTCCCGTAAAAATACATAAATTAGCGGCATCGCTGTATAAGCCGCAGTTTGAAATCATGAGAAAAAGTAGCGGCTTATAGTCAGAATTTTATGGTATGTAGACTAGACACAAGACTGGTTTTTATGATTTTCAAACTTTTATTTGGTGTATTAATGCTTGTTGTATAGTTTTAAACCAATCAAGTAACCGTTTGTGGAGAAAATCTGTTGAAAATTAGGAGTAAAAACCAATTAATGAATGTTTATGCATAATTTACACTAAGTAAACAAAACCTTTTATACATGCAATTCAATAGAATAAAGGTATCACGTATATTTTTATTTGTCAAAGAAAAACAATCTGTGACACTGGATGAGTTTTGGCCCAGTGTACACTGTGGTTGCGAGATAATTTCCAACTGTGATGTCATCGTTTACTATTAGCAATCTAAATCTAATTAGCAATTTTTTTTTTTTTTTTTTTTTTTTTTTTTTAACTAAATGTTAAATGTAGTTATCTTGCATTTTAGTTAGATGAGTAGACCAACCTGTCATAGGCACTTTAAGCTCCATTATATTTTCACTTCCATAGTAAACCTGTTGAAAATGTGCTTCATCAGTGGTGCAGTGGTTGTACATTGTGTGTTTCGGTCCAGCAATTGACATTTGCTGAGTGTCTCTATCCTCTTTTTTCCTTATGCTGAACTGTTTTTGTCAAGTAAAGCCTTTGGGCCAAAAAAAAAGCAAAAAAAAGATAATGATCATGAAAATGTTAGATACAGTAATGCTCTATGTAAAAGATTGAGTTTTTTAGCCTCTTTCTGCTCTCCATTAACATTAAGCCACGAGGTAAACTGGCAATGTTTGTTTTTCTGTGTCTGTCCAAAAGGAGCCATTAGGGAAATGAATGCTGTCCTAGAATTGTAAAAAAGAGACTGGAAGCTCTAGATGTCTGAAAACGGTACTTAACCTTCAGTGTAGAACCCTGAGATGTGTAAGCTCAGCACATTGTCCAGAGAGATGTCAGCAAGGACAGAACTGGTGGTGTCCTTGGTACAGCTGTGCAGTTTATAGACTATTCCTGAATAACACGAGTTGTTGTCCATCCTTACAGTCTTCAAAAACAAAAAATATAACTAGGTAATCATCAGCATTTCATGTTCAACGCACACTATTTGAATTGTCGACATTTGGGTTTACATATATTTTTCCACTATATTTCATGCACTTCTCCCTCCGTCAGGTGGACTGTGCTCTGTCTCTGGTGCGGCTGGGAAAAGAGCGCGAGATTCCGGGATTGGAGAGCCTGTGTGATGACCTGGTCACCATGGAGACGCTGGTGTATGAGACGTCGTGTGAATTAAGTTTGACACTTAAAGATCTGCAGCAGCTCAGCGACATCGACAAGCTCCGTCTGCTCATGAAGAACGTAAGAGTGATTACATTACTTAAATCTTCAGCCCTATGCACCAGGCTGCCTGAACTGTAATTATTACACGATGACGTTCTCAAGTGTTATTCAAATAGTGTGATTAGACCTTGTACAGCTGGTGACATGTCCTCACTCCCTTATCAGAGATGTCAGACATGATTAGACAGGTGTGTAAGTAACGTCACAGTTTATTATCTTCTACACATGTCTGATTATCTTAATATGAGTGTCCAACTAGAAACATGACAGACCTTGCATGCAAAATTATTTTCCAAACAGGCTTCTCCAGGCCCTTAGACCCATTTTTCTTGACCCTTAGGCCTCCTTGTGAATTAGCCCAAATTGTACATTTTTACTTCAAGTTTTATATACTTTTAAATACTTATATACTTTATAAACATAAAGGGGGGAGTGAGATAAGGGGACTGGTTATGGAACACTTTGTAGGTGATGAGCAGGATTTTAGGATTGTAGTTTGACTCATTGTGGTTCTAGGCCTAATAAAGGTCTGATGGCTCAGTCTGTGTTCAATGCACTCACTTGAATTATTCCCTGTACTGACCATCTGTCTGTGGTCCTAGATGGACCTGTTTCAATATGCGGGCCTTGATGAAAAATGTTTGGACATCCTATTTTTTAAAATAAATCTTAATAGAAAAATTAAGATTTGGCGTTAATTAAAGGGAGAATGCATAACAATTGTATTTCAAATTTCATAAACATGACCTATCTCTGGCTACATTCACACTGCAGGTCAAATCCAATTTTTTTTGCCCATATGTGACCTGTATCCGAATTTTTCATGGCAGTGTGAACAGCACAATTCTGATTTTTTTCAAATACGACCCATATGTATCCGCAATTTTAGAATGCGACTTCAGTCTGAACGCTCAGGTCCAGTTCATCCGACTTACACGTCATCAAAAGGCTTCTGGCTCTGGCAGTTTGTGGGGCACTGGCTGAAACGTCTGCTGCGAGGAGCACCTTTCTCCAACTCTCACATGTCAATGCACACATTGAAACATTTGAAAAGCTCCTACTTTAGCGATGTTTAAGCGCGAGACGAGGAGCGGACTCTCTCGTACAAATTGTCCAAGCGGACTGCGACAGATCTTTAACAGAACACAACAGGCTGAATGAAGCAGAAGGAGGAGCTATTTAAACGAACTGTTGAGCCGAGATTTTTGTACGAAACACTTTAAACAAACCGTTAGCAGCAGAGTTGCTGGCGTTAGCCGCTTACCTTAGCTTGAGCTGTGAATAGATCGCCAATCTCTTGCAAAAAATTGAATAATCCAGTCCGTTTGATGTTTAATATGCAATCCATGACGATTAAAATTTGTATGATAATTATTAGTCCATAAATATGTGCGTGGCCGGAGGATTTGACTCACATTCATTGCAGAAGTCACTTTTTAATCAGAGTTTTGCCGACTTTCTTTTCTCCCAGGCGCCAGAGTCATGTGACCCGCGGCGAGGAGAAAGTATGAGCTGTTTGTCCGAATCGATCTGTGACTGAGTCACTATTTAGTCTGATCAAGAGTGCAGGACTGTGGAGTGAATGAGTGTGGACATTTGGACACATGTTTACTTCCGTGGTGATGTGGTGTTCTTTTGTGCGCATGCAGGCTGCATAACGACGCATCCCGTTCACACCAGATACAAACAGCAATCACATTTTTTTTAGTCATGTGAACCACCACAAAAAAAATCAGATTTTTTTTTTTACTGCAAAATCACTGGACATGTAGGCCAGGTTTTTTATGTTGTAATGTTGTATTTTGGTTCTCAAGACGATTATCCACCAAGAAATCAGAATGAGCCTCTTTTGGGTTGCCAGGTCCTATGCCAAAATCCTGTGTGTTTAAACTTACGCGTCCTCTCTCTGCTTTGAACGTTCACTGCCTAAAACCCAGCACCTGCACCAATCATGAATCAGTGCTAGTGCAGCCTCTGCAGCTCAGAGGAATTCAGCCTGGAAGTCTGGAGGTTCTGAGCTGAACATGAGACATGGCCGGTCCATAAACTGAGAAGGAGACACACTTACGTCTGTCTTTCATCTACAGGTTAAGTCACTGGGCTATGCAGGTTAATTTGTGATTGTATGTTGTTGTTTTTTTTAACCAGTAAGAGTACAGGCTACCCTCCTTTTAACATGATTTAATTTAAAACCGTCACCCTGCATCTTGAAGCAAAAAATGCTTCAAATTGATTGTAATTAACAAGCACTTTATGTGTAAAAATAATTGATGAAAACTTAAACATGTTAAGTTTATATTTGTCGTTGACGTCAAGGGCCAGTGTGTTCAAACTTGATGTTTTCTCTTTAGCCTAAGCCTTCTGAAAGCGATGAAAGGTGGCGTGAAGCAGGTACTATAGTTTCTCGTCCCTGTGGAGTACACAATATGAGCTGCCCTGTAAATTGTGGCTAATAACTGCCAGCTTTAGCCTGCGAGGACCACAGCCAGAACACACTCCATACAGGCAGGCAGCCAGCAAATACTGTTGACTGCACTAACACATGCTGTTTGACTGCCGCTCCCTTTGGGCTCTGTCTGTGTATGTCTACGTGTTTGAGAGTGTTTACCAAACTCTTCGTGAGGAAATCTTCACTGCGCCTGCCTCCAATCTCTTTCATAATCACAGACATATTACGGCAAAATAAAATGCCGCTGTGTGGGTGGAAAAGTTTGCATTAAGAATCTTAAAACTGGATGTTTACTTACACGGGAACCGTGACTCAATGGTGCAAGGGCCCTGGGTGAACTTGTCACACTCAAATTGCAGTACAGCCCACCTAGTGCTGCTATTATAGTGGTATTCTAGTTCAGGAAGTTTTAAGTATATGGTTTGAAGTAATGTTAAGACTGCTGTAATTATTCTGAAAGGGCTGTAGAAAAAAGATGGTGAACTTTGTCCTATCTAAGTACTTTAGAGGTACATTTCTATAGTAGTGCTTTATATAAAATGTCCTTTTCAAGTTGGGCTTCTGTTTCAATTAGTGTACCATTGTCCGACTGGGCAAGATAGGGACAAAATTGCCCTCATGTTGAATAATCAAACTTTTTCTTTTCACAAATAAAGTAAAATGGTTTTCAATATAGATTTTATGAGGCTTTAAACTGGTGCCGTTTAATACAAAAAGTTTCTTCCTCCAAAGTCTGAACTCTGCTCCAAACCACATGCTGTAGATCTCTTGATTAACACCCCGCCGATCGTTGACGATTTGAAAATAATAGATTTCAAATGTAATATATTCATAATCATCAAATAAAATGATCTAAATCAAGATATAATGCTGAAGAACGTTCTCATAATCTTTTTTTTTTTTCCTTTCAGTCAAATCCGGAGCGTTATGTGAAGGATTGTTTCCAGTGGATGGTACCGTTTCTTCACCGATGCGAGGGCAAGATGGAGGGCGTCTCAAAGTCTCTGCTCAGGGAATATCTGGTCAGCTTGTCCCAACACGACCTCACCCTGCCCCTTATCATCTTCCAGCACTCCAAGCCTGACGTACGTATCCCAGCTACCAGCCAAATGAATAGACAGCCAGATGAAAAGGCAGTATGTCAGACCATTTCTCTTTGCCAGGGCCGATTGCTTTGCTCCAACATCGTAAATGTTTTGTTTATGACCTCATGGGGGCACAGCCAAGGACAGAGCTGTGGGCTATTACAAAACATATACCATGTCAAAGGGCAGACAAGTGAAAGCTGTAGCCCCAGACAGTGTGCGTGTTCCAGCAAATGACAGAGTCAGGCCTGGAGACCTAAACCTTCTTTTCTGACCTGTGTGCTCTCCCCAGTGCCAGCAGAAACTCATAGGAGACCCAGACCAGCTGATGCAGGTGGCGCTAGAGTGCATCTACAGCTGTGAGAGGGACGACCAGCTCAGCTTGTGCTATGACATCCTTGAGTGTCTACCTCAGCGAGGCTATGGGTAAGAAAACTCATTGTACCAGTTTCTTTCCTTAGTAGCCCACAGGCTTTCAAAAGTTTTCAATAATACATTGGAGCTTTATTTCAAGGAAATGGTTGTGACAATCCATTCAAAAAAACCAGCAGGAATTACTATTTGGTAAATGTCAGTTCAGTCCAGTTAATTTCTTTTGCTGATGCTTTTAAAAGCACATCCAAAGTGACAAAAGTTCTATACAAATAAAGTTTTAAAAACAAATATAAATTAATAAAAGACAAGTTTTTCATGCAAGTCAAATAATAATATAACTCAAATAATAACTCAAATTGGAAAAACAAAGATATAAATCTGCCAGTTTGATGGAGAGGAGGAACATGTTCCATAGACCAGGAGTATCCCATAAGAATGCCCAAACGTCCAATTTTTTTATTCCAGCAATTGTCAGTTTTTCTTGTTTGAAAGTTTCGTATACCATAAACTGTAATGATCCACTCTCCCTTTGATCCATCTTTGCATTTATTACACAAGGATAATAAAACTGTATCACCATAATATGCTATATTATTATGTTATAGTCTAAAAACATTGCACATAAACAGATGGAAGTCTATTATTGCATAGAAAAGAACGGTAATAAGATATTTTTCCAACACTGTTGCTTTGCTTGCCCCATTAAGTCCTTTCCTTCTACTTCATGATTAAAAAGGCTCCAAGAAGAAATAAGCTACTTTCACTCCTCTTTGCTGTTTTAGTTTATGATCCCATAATTGACCCCAGAATATTAAATCATTTTAACATTTACATATTACTGATTATGCTGACTGATTGCTGCTTACTGCATTCTAGTATTAGTATTAGATAAGTATTAAATATTCTACTATTAAAGAAATCTACTACAACACAATTTCTATTTTGAAAACTCAGTCACTACTAAAGTATATGGTTTATCCTGTTGCTTTGGAAATTTAAAATTGACATTCTTTGGTCTTGTCAAATTCAAAGCATGTGTACTATTATGTTAATTTTATAATATTTATATCTAGATTTCCTTTGCAATATACAATCATTAGGATTGGACATCTAGTAAAATGTGTCAATGTTATTGTTAACTTTAGAAAGACACATTTTAATAACTGGTTATAATGGTTTTTATCTCTGTTCATGAAGCAAAAATAATGTTTCTTTCCAAATCACTGCGTTTCTCCATTTCACCCGTCTTCTCACATTACACTTTGGGCTTCCTCTTCTTTGCCATTTGGATTAGCTGTTCCGCAGGGCTCTGCTGCTGTGTGTGCACTGCCTTCAAACTTTCACTTTCCTCCCAGGAGTGATCCCTCTGACTTACTAAGCTCCAAAGTTGCCACCCCAAAGCCAAACGTATTACATTTTCAGAGCTGGGAAAGAAACCATAACTGTAGTTTCAACTCCCTCTTTCCAAGATGGCTTAATTAGGTCCAAATCTGCTCAGAATAATGTCATGTGTATCCACCCTTAGAGAGTGGAGAATACAAAAACAGGCAAAGGATTAGGCTGTGGAGGCAGAGAAAGAGGAAGAAATTGGTGTTAAAAAAGTGGGGTAGAAGAGCGTCAGTGCATATTAAGTGAGGGGTGCAGAAGAATTGATTGAGAGGCAGGCTCTTTCTCACAGACACAAAAAGAGAGGAAGCTGTTTCATCAGGGTCAGCGCTCCAGTGAGGGACACTCTGGTACGACCCAGAATCCTTTGCCTGAAGGCACAGAATCACAGGGTTTTATTTTTAGTGGGAGCACTGTGCTAACATACACTCCCCGGTGCAGTGTGCACAATACAGCCTGGGCACACATGTAGGAGCAGAGCCGAGCAGGGTCTTGCACCATCCACATGTCAGTCAGACTGTCAAAATAACTTGTCAGAAACACATCATGCTTCTTTGTAGCTGCATATGACATCTTTGATAGGTTTTTCAGCTTTCTACAACATTTTTAAAATACATACTCTGTGTTTTGTAATTTCCTTAAAAATGAACCATCACCATCAAAGTTGTTGGCAGGTACATGGTCTGATGATGAGGAGACTTCACATATGGGTAGAATAAGACCAACTTCCTATCTGGAAAATGTATGGGAAGATGGGTTTTGCCTCACAAAGAATTCTAGTAGAAAGATGAGGTCTGTGGTGGTATAGTACCGTAAGCCATCTTTATTTATCCAGGCAGGTCGAATGAAAACCAATTCTCATTTAATAATAATAGCAATAGTGTCTTGCACTAGTAAGGCACTTTACAGGCTTTTTACAACGACAACCTGGTCACTTAAAGTCCCACCGTGTAAGCCAAAAACGAGACTTAAGCTATTCATTCCATTACTGGTGTATTTATTGAACTACAAAACCTTGAAAAACATGCAACCTTGCTTTGAGGTGCATTTTGCAAAGCTGACTTGTTATTCTTCTTGTGGAGGGCACGTCACCTGCTTGTTTCCATGGTAGTCTGTACTTTGCCCACCATGGAAAATGTTCCAAAGTATTGTTTCAATTTTCCATGCCCGCTACCAGGAATCTTACATGGCGCTGATTTATTTACTACACTATATAGAACAGATTTAATTTAGTCCTGTATTCTCTGCGTATCCAGGAAGACATTTACAACAAGCTTTCCAAGATGGCGCCATGGACAGATGACCTGGCACTGTGGTGCTGTTTGTTTTGTCTGTCTTTGTGCGTAAATTATGTGTCAGTGTGCTCTTACACCCCTGAAGAACTCTTAAACATTAGAACAACTTGTACATATCCAGGACTGCAGATGGAAATTAGCTTGCATAGCTGGTGCAATCATCTTTGCCCCCGAGCATAATGTCATTGTATGTGGTCCTGTTAATTAAATAAATAAATAAATATTGTACATTTTCTGTGTATATTTATATTTATATTTAATTTATTATTATTTTTTTTTATCATAGTCCACACCTTACTTTTTATACATGCCTTAATTTATCATATTTTATATTATTTACTGTTATTATTCATTGTTTTGAGTTGCACCTATCGCCCAAACAAGTTCCTAGTTACTCATTGGTCAAAGCCTTTTACAACATTAATCTGTTTCTGTGTTTCAGTCCAGAGACGGACATCACACCATCCCTTCATGACCAGGTGGACAAACTGGAGAAACACCTCAGGTACAGCCTTTTTGCTTGTCACCTCCCACGACTTATTCCTCTGCTGCACTTTGAAACTCTATACACCAAGACATCCAGTGTTCAATTAATCATTGAATCAAATGCATATTAGAAAATACATTAGTGAGATGATTATAACTGAATCTGCCTTGTAGCTTTAATCATTCTCCCAGCCCCATTGAAGACTGACTCCGCCTCATCCTTCATCCATATGTCGCGGCTGTAGCTGTTGTCTTGTTAAATTGCTCAGAAGCTCCCTTCAGTTCAGTGATTAGTGCTGCACTGCTGGGAAGAGTTTGTGGCGATGCTTATTACTTCCCTCCCCCATTAGTGTCCTGATGGAAAACACTGTGGAAAAGAGGAGACATTGATGTGCCGTAGAAATGCGCTAAAGCTAACTCAATATCCTAAGACCCCTGGGTGTCCCTTGATAGCCAAATAGCCTCCAGCAGTGTTTTATAAAGGTAGGTGGAAAGTATAGTGCAGAGCTGTAGTTTTATGAGAAAAGAAAAAGGGATTTGGTCAACGGCAGGCAAAACTTGATTAGTTCTTGTTCTTTGTGATGAATAAAAATTAATGTCTGATCTCAATCATGTAAATATGCATGTAAAAATCTTCAAATAATAATCTAATAATGTAGAGAGTCCAAAGGCAATTGTTTTAGTGTAAGATTTAGCTGCAAACATAACAAGTAGTGCTGTCAACAATGTCATTTTTGAAACATAACAAAGATTTCTAATTTGAACTATTTTTGTCCATTTGGCTATAATTTAAGTCTTTTATTTTAATTTAAATCTATAAATCTATACGGTCACATGGTTCAAGTAAATGTACAAGACTAAACAGGTTTAGTTGTGTTCCAGGCCTTTCAATGCTGCTTGCGGGTGTAGCTAGCTCTGAGTGTGAGCTGTTCAGGTTGGCCTGGTGTCCTTCAGAGTTCTGTTGTAGTTTGGTGAAATATTTGACTCATTATAGTGCTTGCAAGCTTTGTTTTCCATGCATAGTACATGCCATTCAACTCGAGATCTCAGTGAGATATTTTATTTGTTCTGCAGCGCGGAGCAAAGCTATATCGCTCTCGCAAACATCTGCTGAGTAACTTGCGCTAGTCCACCTGAGAACTTATCAGGCCCAGGTCCAGCCCAAACTGACTGAGAGTACGTCTGAGTTTCAAAGAGGGGCAAAGGCAGTACTCTTCCATTAAGTGTTATCATGTTACACACCTCAATTGGGGGTGTACACACTTTTAAATTAGATTTCAATGCCCCCTTTTGCCCCCCGTAGACCCAGGCCTGGGACGTATGCATTTTATGTGTAAATTTAACCCTGCTCCTTTTCTCTGGTAAAGCCTTCCTGCGTAATCTAAAAGAGTGCAATTGTTCAAAACTGACCGTGTGACTAATCTGTGTCGATTCATGATTAATATTTAAATTTTCTATTAATAGCATCAGTTTGAGAAATTCTTTTACGCAGAATTAAACTTCCTAAATACCATTGTTTACCTGATACCCTGAAAGGATGTTATTGTCCTTTTGATTTTATGTGTGCCAATATTTTTGAATACTAAAATCTACAGATTATATCTTAGTATAGCATAGGAACTGAACTTCAATACCCAAATGGCAGAACAAAAAGATTCCTAAAAGCATAAAAACATAATATGTTTATCCCAATCAGGGATACGAGGACCACAAGGAGTACATTTACCAGGGGGTTCTTAGAATGGTCTTAGAATGGTTTCAGGTCATGAAATGTACGAAATGTACTTTTATCTGAATAAAAAAGTGTTATTTGTTGTAAATTTTGCATCTTTTTGGAGTGTCTTGGACCATAAATATAACTGAAACAAAAATATAATAGTAATAATTGACAATATTTTACTTTTAAACCCATTTATTTGCCTGAAACTCAAGTTGAGGGGTACTCTAGAGCAGTGGTTCTCAAACTTTTTCAGTCGCGACCCCAAAAATAACAATAGTTCACATTCGCGACCCCCAAACACAAAAAAAAGGCGACATGCAAAGTGATAAATTAGCCTTATATCTAATGTTTGATTTTATTTTGAGAATATAGACCTTGAAAAATGACTTTAATAGGCCAACAAATAGGAACATTTACCATTCATTTAAGGGTATCAAGCCTTGTTTAAGACTATTGTATTAATTTTTTCCCATCATCTGGGGACCCCTGGAAATCATTTTGCGACCCCCATTGGGGCCCCGACCCCTAGTTTGAGAACCACTCCTCTAGACTGTCGGACAAAGCTTAGGGGGTACTCCAGATAAAACAGGTTGGGAACCACTGGCCTATAGCTTTGCAACAACAAGTCGGATGTCTCTAAATGCAAAGTGCCTTTCCTCTGAATAGGTGGCTTTTCCTACATGCCATTTCCACATTAACTTGTAAAGGGAACATGGAGACACTCCCCGTCCATGTATACACACACACAGACAAATAGCCCTGGTTGATATCGGGCTTGCTGTCTCTCACAAGCCCAGCTTTTAGGCACCTGTTTACTATGGTAATGAGTTGCAGCAGAGAGCGAACATCTGTAGCGGCACGACCCTGTTGAGACTGGGGTTGCCATGCTAATCCCACACCAGCGCGTACACAGACCTCCTCTCACTCAGTCATGAGAGACAGCACACATTTACATTCACCTACACACATGCTGCTGCTACAGTGCCATGTCATTTATCATGTAGTTCTTTACTACTGGAGTTTGTATCGCACAAAAACATCTTGAAGTATTTTGTATTCAAATCTTGTCAAGGTTTGTTGGAATAAATGGGTCTTCCCCATGTTACTGTGGGCTCTCTCTGCCTCCCACCATTAACATTGTTTGCTGCATTGACCAATCTAAAAATTAAAAATTAACTGGTGATCATCCAAATGGCACTCGACTAATGTCCATAGATGCTGGGATTTATCTAAATTATCTAAAATACTTAAAAATAAAAAGGATATGGTTAAAATGTGTAATGTAGTCCTTTACAAAATTAGAGCTTGTCCATGATTATAAATGCCTTTCTTTTTTGTTATAGTGTGGTGGAAGTCCTGGAAAAACATGGTCTGCAGAAGCCCATCTCATTTGTGCGAAACAGCCAGACCAGTGAAGAGGAAGCTTACCAGCTAATGGTCAAGTTGTGTCGGCACAATGGACGCAAGTGTGTAGACAAATATAAACATAATCTATGGTAATTAAGATCTTAATCAAGCTAATAAATGAGGCTTATCTCTTTCAGAAAACCTCCCATTAGTGAGACAATGTGGAGGGGGCTATTGCAAGATCTACTTGACATGCAGCAAAACGTCTACACCTGTTTGAAGCCGGACACTTGCCATAAGGTATTTCAACAGAACCCCATTTTTTGTTACATAGAATCCTGGATGACCGCCAGAGGGCAGTGCTGAAAGCGCTGAATGATTCCTGAATGCGCAAAGGGAATCATTCAGGGCTTTCTATATCCACTCACTAGGAACAAGCACTCACACAGCTGTAAATTATTTTAGGCAGTCAAGGAAGAAAAAAAGAAAAAAAAAAAAAAATCGGTCATCCTTATTTTATTTGTACATGGTAAATACTGCTTTCAATACATTTTTGTATAACGTGTTTCTAAATTCCATTATTTTTAATGATATAATAATAAAAAAAAAAAAAAGTTTAATTAAAGGATAAAAAAAACAAACAGATGTTTCGTTGAACCCTTTTCAAACTTTGTGTGTAGTTCCTCTTCCTGTTAAATACTTTGTGTGTGTTGCTCCAGGTCTTTGTGGAGTCCCTGCTGTGCTCCAGCCTGGTGGAGAACGTGCGCCTGGCGGGACAGCTCATGCACTGCTCTAAGGTATATTAAATAAGACTCCTTCAGAGAGTGCCTCCTCCGGCTCTCTCTGTCTCTAAAGCTTCTATAATGAATCCGGTACTGTCTCTTATCTACTCCGGCTGTAGGTGAACCAGGATGTTCCTGTGAGTTTGTCTTTCCGGGGTAGAGGTTACGCCATGAAAGTGCCCTATGACAACAGCGTGGAACTGGTGTTGGCCGCAGCCCGAGAATACTTCAACTCGTCCAAAACACTAACTGACCCCTGCATGCACCTCGCCAGGTGGGAAAAGGAGATCTCCTCTAAAAGTGTACAAAAAGTTTGCACAGAACAATGATGTGCTTGTTATACACAACAATACGTTCAATTTTGACAGTGTTGATTTGTTTAGTTTTGTCTAGTTAGTTTATACATTTATTAAGATTATTCCATGACTCATATATTTGAATTATAAAGAGCTTCTGAAGAAAAATAATAATGATTGGCTAATGGAGAAATTATAGTTTTCGAGGTTTGATCCAGAATGTCTCAGAATTTTAAGGAAAATGTAGTAATATGCCCTGTTATAAGTGAGCAGAGCATGGACACATTGCTTTATTTGCTGAAAAGAAACTCTATAAAAACAATTACTCCTGAACCTGAACATTGCATCATTTTCAGCCAGTTTAGGCTATTTTCTAGCTCTTTACTTGCTTGGGATCCAGAACACATACTTTTCTTTACGAAGGGTGAGACTGGTCACCAATCTCCGCTGCACCTTGTGTCAAACTCAAAACACTATCGTGCAATCAGATTTGTTTATTTCTTGAAACAACTATTGAAACAAAGGAGCCCACTGATCATCTGTCATTTAAAACAAAAAAGTCTCTCACTAACAGTATGTAACAGCACTAATTAACAGCATTTTGTACTTAGCTCATAAATTCCACAGAAATCCGCAATGTTTTTCAGCCCCTGAGATGGTCCTGTATCAAAACAAACAAACAGCCATGTTTGTTTTGATATGGTCCCTGATTGGCTAATCCACCTGTCAGTCACACACACCTGAGGAGATGAATCAGGTGATCAGGCTGATATTGATCTGTAAATAAAATACTAAGCAATGTCATTCTGGACATTCCAGATAAGCTCTTTAAAACTTTACATTTTTAATTCATTATTTTATTTACTTTTTTTTTCTTTTATGGGGTGTGTGAGTGTTTCATGTTTACTTGAAGCCATTAGACTGTGGGAGGATGCATGCTTTTATTGTGTGGCTATTTCTGATCTCCATGGGGTACCGGTGGGTGTGTAACCTCCCCGTCTGTTGCTAGTGGGGAATGGGGCAATAATTGGGTCGTCATTCTTTTATAGTAACTAACACGAACTTGCCCCCTCCATAGACGTGAACAGTGTGATCCGTTGAGACACTGTGGTGTGTGTTTTTGGAGCCATGGGTGACAGACAGACGGTCTGGATGTGTGCCTTTCGCTGTGAAATTAATAGTCCACATAAAGCATGGCGTAGTGTCCTCTAGACGAAAATAACTGTCCCACAGACACACATACAAATGGTGCATGTGCTAAAGGCTACACACATATTAGGACAGCGGCACGTGATGGCAGCGTGAATGGATGGGAGGGTCAGTAGTGCCACGCAGGAGTGGACACTATGATAAAAGAGACTCCCAAAATAAAATGGGAATCCCAACTACTATTGCTCACGACAAAGACATGAGTTACAACCATGAAATTACAAAAAAGGTTAAATTTGTATATGCAGTCCTGGAGGATGAAACGTTTCCATCTAAAACTATCTGGATGACTGAGGGATTACACCAAAGTACTCTCCAAATACCAAAATAAAAAATGTTAAAATTGAATGAATTGAAACTTCTCTTGTCGTACTCACATAAATTTAAGAAAAAACGTATTGGAAGTTTTCCATCATGTAATATAATATAATTCATATAGATTTAAGACATTTTAAGTGTAAACGCTACCAAAATTACACATATTTAGTACATAAAATCTGAAAAATGGACAGAGCCAGGTTTGAATTTCTCTGTTAATTTTCTACACATATTACTTACAACAACAAAAAAAGTACAAAGCGGGGTTTTGGATTTTGATTTTTCTCTTATTTAATTAACTAATTAACTAGATCCGACTGAAAATTGTGTTAAAAATCAAATTTTGTCTCTCTTTTTTAATTTTAATAAATCAGGTGTAGAATTAGATATCAAAAACTCCCTCTGTGCGTTCTGTCAAAATCTTGTTAAGCACAAGATTAAACTTTGGTGTCTGTAGGAGCTACTTTAAGTGGTGGTCTTAACGGGAGAAAAATGCATTATAAGAAACGACCTTTGAAGTTATAATGTCCCTGAGAAATCTATGGATGCAATGGATTAAATGAAATGATAAAACATCTTTAGGGGCAGATTGGACACATTTATTGTTTCCTTGTGAAAGCCAATATGTTGAGAGAGCAAACTGACCTATGAAAAAAATAGTTTTTCCTGTAGTGTCTCGCCTTAAACTGTAACACATTTCTTCTGTAATCTCAAAACATTATTACTATTTTATCTGTAGCTGTTGCCGATTAAATTATCCCAAACTGAACTGATGAGAAATGTCATATTTAATCATGACCATAATTTGAGGTCATATCCAATTGCCCTTGAAACAAACTTCACTGCAAATGGTTCCCAATTATTTTCTCTGTTATTTTTTTCCACTGCATTGATAGAGGCCTGCGGATACTTCACAGCTAAAGTACATAATCAACATGGCCTCCTACGCTCTCTCATTCTCTGCGAGTCTCATTTCACCAGGACAAACCTCTTGTTCCTGGCAAGAACACCATAACTCCACTCAAAGCAAGAAACTGCTAGAGTACTGTTTTACCCAGCATGCCCTTTTCAAACAGCTTTCCTTTAAGGTTTTTAAGGACTTAGATTACACAGAGTTTTGCCTCTTGTACTTTTTTCTCTGTTCAAAAAGATACCCAAGAAAACTTAGCATTTTGTCTTCAGGGTTTTGCTCTCCCTTTACGTCTAAAAATCCCCTCTAAGCTGTTGTTATTTGTGCTATTTGTAAATTAATAATTCCACTTCCCTCTTTCCAATTTCCATCTCACTGTTTTAATTGCATACATAGAAAATCCACGCAAATGTGTGTTGCATTTTGAGCAGGAGACACAAGCACATAATCCTATTAATGAATGTGGATTTTAGCAAAAGGAAACAGTCCTGAAGCAGATCCATCAAACGAGTCTAGACTTTGTAAATAAATCAATTTTAGCCTGTCTAAAAGGACTGAAACTTTCTTTGCAAATCTTCACCAATTAAAGTGTCTTTCTCACTCAATAATATTCTAATATGTTCTGTATTTAGTGAGCTGCTGTTTTTGGTTACGTAAGTGTGAAATTTGAAAGCTCTCGAATTTCCATCTCAATAAGGAGATTTATGTGCACAACACTTATCTTAAAATGACTTGAGTGTATCATTTTTATCTGGATTTGAGTAGATTTGACTAATTTAATTGCTTATATCATGCAGAATATGTAATTGGTTTCAAGGTTTTTCTCACAGATCATGTGATAATTTACAGCAAAATAAGAAAATAAATTTACCAGTGGGGTATGTATAAATATCTTAACCAATCCAATCCACTTTATTTATATAGCACATTTTACAAACAAACAGTTTCCAAAGTAGGAGGTAATGTAATAAAACAAGTCAGAAACGGTTTGAATCAAGTACAATAATCTAATTCCATCAAATAGATAGTTTTAACTAATCTCAACTAGTCAAAATGTCAAAATGAAATTAAGATTAACATTTAAAATCGTCTTGAACTTCATTTTTTGCCGTATGTTAATTTCGATGTCTCTAGAAGACGGCTTTTCTATCAATTTACTGTAAAACAAAAAAAATCTACACATTACATCTAGCATAACATCATTAAAACAATTTCTTTTATTTCCTGACAGAACAAGATAAAGGGAAATTGCCTTTTCTACCAATAGATAATACCCAAAACCTGCACTATGTAGCTTCATGTTGGCTTCCCTTTGCCACAGGGCCTGTCTCCAGCTGATCACAGACTGTCCCCCGGCCGTCCAGGAGGAGCTGGACCTCATCAGCGCCCTCAGCCAACTCCAGGACTTCAGTGTCAACATCCTGCCCCTTCAAGGTACAAACCACGCACTTAATCAATGTACTTTGTCTGCAACGAGGAGGATGTTCTCACAACTCATCACAACACTTTTCATAATTTGTTGTTAATTTGTCATTTGCAGTAAGAGTCATTTGAAGGAAGATTTAATTTCCTTAAGCACTCGAGCTGCCAGCCTTCTCTTCAAAGTGTCAGCTCTCTCACTTTATTGTATTTAAATGTAGAGTTATTTATGAATGAAATGCTGAGCAAACAACATCTGTGTGATGACTTAATTACTACTGAAGAATGTATAATGCTTTTATACAGTTTATGTAATGCTTTTAAATTTGTGTTTATAAGCCTGACTCATCAGTTTTCCCCCCTTGTTTTCTTGGCTCTGTATCAGTGCACAACTGCTGCACTTATATATGATTTGTCTCCCTTTGAGGAAATTGTGAAGCCAAAATAAACCAGCTTGGCCTCTTATCAACTTACCTTTAACCCCAGGTGTTTCTGCCCCCAAGGACCTGTTTTGTTCCCCCTTTTGCCCTCGTCAAAATGAGCTGAGCTGTGTTTTTTTCCTCGTGTGCTCGGATCACATTGCCTCATCCTTTTTGTCTAGGTGTGCTTAAAGGTGCACTGTCTCATGAAAATGTTATTGCATCCCCTGGATATTTCACTGTATTGTACAAAAATGGTTTCATTTATTCAATTACGATTTTGTGGAACATTTCAGGTAATGATCTCCATGTCGAAAAGTTTCAGTTTCAGACCCTCCACCTAAAAACTATTAGTCTTCTTTAAGGCTCTGTTTTTAAAATAGCCTTTTGCATTTTTAAACATTTTGACTTGTAACTCCTTCCTTACAGATAATTTAACAGTTGTGGAAGAGAATTTCCCTAAAGATAGAAATTAGCCACGTTGGCTATAATCTTTTTACATATTTACATGTGTAATGTTCATTAATATGTGTTGTCCCTTTACAAATAAAATACAACAAATGCAAATTGTAGTTTAAAAAATAATGCTGCCAGTGCTGCTTGAACACTTCAAGTGTGAGGTTAAATGTTCTAATATCACCTTCATCATTGTTGCTCATTTGGGTGTACCTTCTGTTCTGTCATTGCTTTAGTGCCCTTGTAGCAATTATTTTTGTATTAACTGATGAACACACATTATACTGGAGTGTGAATGGTGAAAAAAAGTCTTTAGTTTTTTTTCTAGTAAAAAGCTTGTACCATGCATGCCCCCACAGATAAACAGCCACAGGTATGAAGCAAAAAGGTAATCCATCTCCCGCAATACTCTACTGAGCCTTAGGCAATACTTCACAGGCACCACCATTTCCCAGAATTCCCTGCAGGCCTCGCCCAAAGTGATGCCATGCAGTTAAGATCCTCAAAGGAACTGTTTGGGACGCGCAGGGGGCTGTAGAGGCTTATCCATGCCATTTCTGCCTGTTTTAGAAAAGTAATATGGAAATGAATTTGAGTTTGTTTTTAGATTTTAAAAAAGAGAGCGAGAATGATGGTGTAAAATATGATTTAGTTTTGAATATTTACATGGTTTAAGGTTAGTCTTGCCTGATAAATTATAAATACTGTTTCTTTGTAAGCAACTGCGCTGAAATGGTTGCATGCAGTGGTTGTAGTTCTGCATATTGAAGACATTTTAACAAAAGTATTTCTGCTGTTATTTCTCCTCCGCCTGACAAAGTCAGTCTGGACAGATAATTTATCAAGAAAAATTCAATACTCAAAGTAATGTTGACTAAGCTGAAATGGCCATAGCTTATCATTAATGCATCAAGTCGTATTCATAAATTAAACAATACAAATGGGTTTTCTCTGATGGGATGTACAGACAAGACTGTGCCAGTCAAAAGGCAGCTCTGCCAAGAACAGTGCATCAGCGCCAGACAGTCTTACTGGCATTCTGCTACTGTTGTGGCATCAGGAACATTTTGAACCCATTTCTCTTGTTTAATGTACCAGAGAGACATATGCTGATGCTACAGATTAGTTGATGGAAGCTTTGTGTTGGTAGAATAATTTAAGGAAGACTGGGATGCACTGACAGAGTGGCTTGCACTGCTATGTTTTTGCGTTTCCCAATGTTACTGTGGGTATTTCTACAATTCATTGACGTGTTTGTGAATTGTATGCATTATTTTGCCACCTATGAATGTCACCGTCAGAGCTTGTGTGTTTTGGAACTGCAACTTAAGATCTAGTGTCCAAGTGGTAGTGCCCTTCATAGGCTTCACTCAGCAATCTGTGATGACAGGAGAGCTCAAGAAAATGATTGAGTGTAGAGTCCAAAGAGACAATGGCCATTGACCATTGACTGTGACAGCATCAGGGTGTTCTTTACAATAGATGAATCAGCTTGCTCTTGTTATATATTACCTACACATCATACCAGTTGTTCATGGCTGTTTGTTAATTGTAGTTTTAGACTTCCTTACTTCACATGAAGGATTTTATAGGACCCTCTTTCCAGATTTATGCTACAGGAGAGAGAAAGTAAGAAGCAACATAGCCTTGAAATTGAAAGACAATCAATTATATAAAATGTATGCAATTTCGGATATTGCTATTTTATTCTATGCATGGGAAATGTGAAGAAGTTCTTTCAGCAAATTGCGGGACGTTGGAGTACGATGCAAGGTGATTTGCGTACAACCAAACAATAAAACCTCCGTCACACTTTCCCTAAAGGACTCTTCACTTGCCAAACAGCACCAGACATTCTGTACAATGCCAAGGCACTCTATATATATACTTTAAGTGTTTGCCACAGAAAGAATTACCAACTATTTTTAAAGGCAGCAAGTAATGGTGCATAGTAACATTTCTGTTTTCTCATGTAATCCCCCTTTTCTGTCCTTGCAGTGCGTCTGCGGTCTGATCGTCTGTCTCTCATAAAGGAGTGCATCACCCAGTGCTCCAAGGCGTACAAGCAGTCTGCTACGCTGCTCAATCTGGCCAGTCTTCTGCGAGTGGCAGGTATTAACACTCGACTAAGCACGCTCTTGTCTCAGCACACAACATTTTGTCCTTTTAGAAAATGTCTTTGAGATTAACATCAGATGAGGCAGATTCTTGTCCGGTGGCAGTTTGGTGACAAAGCCCTTGAGATGAGGAGAGAAGAGCCGCCCACACAAGCCACAGAATTGAACCACAGATTATCAAGTGACGCGTCGTACTCAGGAGGGAAATTTATCTTCATGAGAGCTGTTAAAGCTACGAGCAAAAATCTATACTTCAATGCACCCATACACAGACTGTGAGGCAGCAGCAAGGAAATGGAATTCTCTTTAGTCTGAAAACTCCTCCTAAATTTAGGCCTAATAGTTATTTAGGATCACTATTGGGTTATAGGCTTATATCTGTAGATACAAACATGTCAGCGGTGATGTTTTTTTACCTCTGCGACATTTTGTATACTACTGAAATGTATATTAAAAAATACTTGGGGCCGTATTTTCCCCCCAGCTGCAGTGCGGGCGTTAATGATGACATTTTGCGCCAGTGCAAATGGTGACATCATGGGGCATGGAGCTCTAAACAAGAGGTGTGTCATGGCAAAATATGAGGCGGAGTCCCGCTCGTGACCAGCGGAAACCGCGGATACACAGAGTGTGCTCCTTGTGTGTGTGTGACATGAGCGTGTCTGATCACGCTTGCCGCTTGATGAACAGAGAGGTGGATGTATCACACGATCTATCGATGAAGTACTTTATGAATGAATGCTGTGAGAGGTGGGCGTGACTGTGGCGCATCCATGTGCGAGATGTTTGGAGTTGGACATTTCTCCTTTGGAACAGTTTCAAGTTCCTATGGGTTATAGGCCTATTCAAGTGACGCAAATGAGGCTTTATTAAAGATTAAGGCTGCCTTTGCACTAGAACAGGCAGATTCTACATAAGGCACTGCTTATATCTGAGGATGCACGGCAATGCTGCAGCCTGTGGCGGCGTATTAAAGAAATGAAAATAATACTTTGGGACCCGCGGGGATCTCTCGGGAGGACAGACGCGGAGTGGCACTCAGGACCAGGAGGAAGTGGTTAGAGAAGCTTCAGAGCGGCTGGTCAGAGATCTTGAGCGATTGTTCACTGCAGTTTTCTCTCTGGCTTCAGGACACACCGCTGTTTTTACAACAACATATACTTCGTTCTTTGACTTGTTGTAGGAGAACAAGTGTCTCCTTCGCTATGAAGCGTTGATTTCTTTCTTTGCCTGATATGCCATTTATGCAAACATCACTGACGGCCTTTTAAACGCCACAGTTCTCAGTCATTGGTTCAAACACGTTCACCGAATATGGACTGTCACATCCCCCTCCAGCCTCCAGCGGCAAGTACAGCCTCTTTGAGCTAACCTTACCTGGAACCACCCCCTGGTCATAGCACTAACACCAAGGAAAAAATACGGCCCTCAGTGTGCTTTTGTCTTTTATGTAGTTCTATATATATAGTTCTATAGCACCTGTGGATCATTAGATAATTTAGGTTTTGTTATTTGTTGAAAAATATTTTCTTTATAAAGAGGATCTCCGATACAGAAACAATAAAAATTGCACTTTTCCTTTATAATAACTTTATAATAACTACACTGATCATATTCATAAATAAAGCATGAGCAAAGACTTAATTCATAATGATTAAATTGTTTATTAAGAATTATTCAGGTTTTCTAATTACTTAATCTAAGGGGCTGTACTTTTTTCATGTAATAAGGCAAAATCTGTGTTGTCCCAGTACAGTAATATTACTTAAGTTACTCTTTGGGTCAACATGAGACTTCTCTGTGCTCTCTGCATTTAATTATGAAGTTTTTTATTTTCTGAGGCAGGAAGTGCATTGTTAGCATGCTAATGTTTGATAGTTTTACTGTGAAGTAAACTCTGCTCTGGACTCCGAAAAGCAGAATTCATCATAATGAATAATTAGGATGCTCAGAAGGTGTAAGGTCATTTAACAATAACTTTATGACGTGTCCTGTTTTCATGTTTTTAAGACCGTACAAATCAGGCACGGCACCTTTTAACACCCTAACTCCTGACCCCTTTATCAAGTAGTTACTAAGCCTCATTCTTTATTTGTTTATTAAGAATAAGTTTGTTTTGTTCATGCTTTATTAAAGCTGATTAAAGTGTTTTTATTATAAATTGGTACACATATATTTTTGTTCAATGATATCAATGAATTCTTGTTTATTTTATGTTTGAGAGTTAACACTTTTACGTTGTATCACATTTGTGGCATTTTCATTTGCCATCTCTCCTCCTCCGTCTCCTAAATTGTACCTTTCCTTTTCTTATTGGTGTGAGGAAACCCGCTAACTAACCCTGTGGCATCTCTCCTTCTTCTGCTACTCACATCCAGCCAGCAGGCGACTTCGTGCTCTGTGGAGCTTCAGAAACGGGAGACAGTGGGAGATGAGAGACGGAATAAACACGTTTTTAAATAAATAACTGCAAGGGGGAGGCTTTTGAAGGGCGCACTGCTCTGGGACTGTGTGCTGAATATTTGATGTCACCCATTCCTAAGGCTTTGGTTGTTTAATAATAGGTTTGGAAACTCAGTTTTCCACTAATCAATCATTATAAAATAGGAATGAAGCCATGATTATTAGTTTACCTTTCGTGTTAGCACTTTATGTTTACACATCTTCACTTAGTATTACTTCCTGGTTGTGCTTTTTTCATCTTCTCTTTGATTGGTCCATCAAGGGCAGGTAAAGTTGCCAACTGAATTTTCAATATGTTAGCTTCAAAAGTGATGATAAAAGCATTTTGTCCAGCAGTGCACATATCCGTTATGATGTCAGACCGTTTGAAGACACCTTGAACATATTTTACCTAGGCTCCTTTCCTTTACTCTGACCGTGGAACACACAATAGAATCCATAGCGTTTCTTCGTCTTCTTCAAGCTGTCTTTGATGTTCAACGTACACTCTTGTTTTGTTTGATCCACCATTTTGTTTACCCACATCAAAGTTCTCAAGATGCTGCATGAAAAGTAGCAATGTAAGGTTGCAACGACTAATCTGAGTAATTTGACTAATCGACTACAGAAATATTTTATATTGTTGTTAATTGTTATTGTTATCTGAAGTGTATAAACACCAACACAAGCCATTTTCTGTAAAACTGTTTTTATCACAAAGTTTTGTTGAGAAAGTTTCAAAGGTAATCATCCGGACAATGATTTAAAAATCAAGACCTTTCGACTTCCATCCAAAAGTAATTTTGAGAATGATTGAAAATGGCTTTTGGATGGATTGATTTTTAAAACATTTTCCAGAAGATGTTGAATCTTTCTCTATGATGGATCACTCCTGAACAATGAGGGATTACATTGACATGGTTCTAAAAAGACGGCTTTGTTATTAAATTAAAATGTATGAAAAACAAATATTTAGGTAGTTTTAAGGAAAAATGTTTTTATCTATTAATATTCTCTATCAAGATTCATGCGACATATTTTTAGCTTTAACCTGTTGAATTATTTTCAAAATATCAAAAAGTGAGACACAATACAAATTATCCTTTGACTTTTCGAGTTATTGAAATAAAATTTGCTGACTAGTCGACCAATAAACTAATTGTCATTTGCAAGCTTAATAACATAATAACTAATATCTAATCATTTAATAACTTTTGTCTAACTGCGTTTTGTTTTACTAACTGAGCTCATCTCTGTGGGTTTGTCCAGGGGACGACGAGGCCTCCAGGAAAGGCCAGGTGTTGACCCTTTTGGCAGAGCAGGCTCTTCAGAGTCAAGACTTCAAGGCTTCTTACATCCACTGCCGCGATCTGATGTCTGCAGGTACAAAGCACATAGAAAACACTCGTCTAACAACAAGTCTAACTGCAAATACTGCATTTCACATTGTTACATCATGTTCAAATCTTTTACATATTTCAATTGTTATTATGTTAATGCTGTTAAAGTGAAAGTCAAGTACACACAGAAGCTCTGGCAACAAAAAAAACAAATGGTCAGAAGGTTGTCAGGTTTGTTAAATTACCATAAACTGTTAATAATGCTGTATGAAGGAGTGTTGAACCTTTGAATGTTAAATAGTGACTTATTTTTTCTGAGACCATTTGTCCACAAAGCTTGCTGTGCATTGCAAATCAATTATTTGCTTTGTCAAATTATAGCATGCACAATACTTTGTTTGTGTACCTATTTATTTTAAACATTGCAAAGAAAAAAAAACATGAATTTTGAACTTATTAAATTCCACCCCATTACTTCCAACACAATTTTACCAATTTGGTTGCTTCCTGCAGTTTATGTGCCATAAGTAAAGTCTGTTGCATATTAGATATTATCAATAAATACAAAATATGTACACACTCACAATACCTCTCTCATTTCCGCCTGTAACTATTGAAAATATTGTTTGTATTTACATTTGTACCAGCATATCAATAGTTTAAAATGTAATATATATTAAATTATTTCTGCCATCTATCAAATACCAAAGAGAGTGAAATAAATGTTCCATAAACTTTGATTTTATGTCATAAAGTATTTTGACTTACACATAGATTTTTAAATGTAAAACACTGTTGTGATGCAAAAAAAAAGAAAAAAAAAAACAAAAAACATTTGGTTATACAACAGACTGTGTTATGTAGAATCTTCAGGCAACTCCACACAAATGTGCTCCTCTAATTTGTCCTTCTGTTCTGGGCCTGTAATGGTTATCTGATGCTTTTGGTTGATGGTTTTCTTATGGTTGCTCTGGGCTTTGACATCTTTGTCTCAGAAAATAGATTATTTAAAAGGAACCATCTCTTTACTTTCTGACCATTACATCCATGTCTCCCGAATTCTTCTGCAAAGCTTTTTATATGATCATTGAGCTGATACTATTTTGGCTGACCCCATTTCAATATTACACTATGGGGTACGTCACATAATCATACATGCGCTGCTGAGTAATAGAACAGACTAGACTGAAGCAAAAGGTGTCAGAGCGTTGGTCCTTATCTGATTACACATTGGCTCCGTCTGCCAGCCATTGGGAATAATTGAATCTGTTTGTAACAATGAAGTCGGTGCGGTGCTCAGCTCTGACTGTGATGAAGCTGGAACAATGCTGAGCCGTTATTACGATGCTTTGGGCTGATATTTTCTTCAAGGGGAAGCAGCTTTTCAAAAAACATTTATTAATATCTCTGGGTTCTGAAGGTTAGACATGTCATCTCAGGATTACGCTCTTATCTTTTCCTCTGCCAAGTCAAATTATATCCAAAAAAAGTGTTTGTGGCACCCAGGTAGTGTCTGACAGCTCCGTCTGTGGTTGTTGTTGCAGGTTACAGTGCGGCGTGGGACGTGTGCAGTCAGCTCGGACAGTGTGAGGATTATGGGGACCTACAAGCCCGGCAAGAGCTATTAGCCTTTTCCCTCACGCACTGTCCACCTGATAATATCCACGGGCTGCTGGCTGCCTCTAGTGATCTGCAGACACAGGTAGGAACATGCAATGTCTTCATATTATATGCTCTCAATGTGTCAGGATTAATAGAGTTTTCATTTAATCTTAATTGCAAATGGAACAGTTACAACATCAGTAAGTGTTGGTCTTCCTTACTGCACAGTCGCTTTTACATTGTCCACCAAAAAGGGGGGGTAAAAAAAAAGATGAGACTGAGAATAATAAAGCTCTGCAGACCTTTTTCAGGATTGGCATCCCATGACTGGATATATATATGGTTGGATATATTTGGAGCAGACTTCTGGTGGTATGGAAGAAGGCCTAAACACAGAAATGGATGACACAAACTGAACTAGGGCGATAATCCTTTAGTCGTTTAATCGGTCGATGGTGTTTTAGATTACCAAGATTTTTTATTAGTCAACCAATTTTTAAATTTAGATTAAAATTACATATATGGAAAAAACAAGAAGATACAGAATGAGTTAGCGGAAGATTTTTCAGTATATCATCTAAATACACGGTTTCCTGGTACCTTTCTGCATAAATAGTTGTTTCAGCATGAACTCCTCTGCAGTTGTTGTCTTTTGAGTGCAGTTTGAGTCAGATACATGGCGATACCTTATAGTTTTTGATACATTTTTGCCACACTTGCTTTTAGTTGACTAATCAGTCGATAGGGTCTATTGTCCACCAAGAATTTATTATGACTACAGCCCTAAACTGAACCAAAAATTAACGACTGAGCTGACATTATAACTGGCATTCGAAAAATTGATACATTCAGACTTGAAAATTGATGTGTACAGTGGACAAAATGTGCTGTATTTTTTTGTTTTTGTTGGATGTGTTTTTCTCTTCAAACTACATCTAGTGCAGATAATGTTTGGAAAATTAGTTCTGGTACATTATCATGGTGACATCCATATGCAGCACACAGCGGGTGATCGCAAGTTCTGCTCTGTGTCAGACTCGGTCTCCTTCACGAAAATAACCCGGAGTGGTTCAAATGTAACTGTGAAAAATAAGGACTGTGAAAAGTTAACTACTCGTGTTATGCTGATATTATCTCATGCATTAATAATAGATGTGTTCAAAGCCATACTATTTTTTATGAGCTCTCCAAGGTCCTGAATGTACTTGTAGATTTCATGTACAGTACTCTGTGTTCTGACTATTTGGTTAAATCAAACCAAATGCTAATTACAATTTTCACTATATTGTACATGGCATGCATGCTAATACATATTGAACAGTTCCATGCATAAACAAATTTGTAAACCCTAACCCTAAAAAAGTGAGTCACAACATTCCATTTTCTTAAAGCATTTACAAATGTTTACTCTTTTTTTTTAGTGCATTATTAAAGCCTGTCTGTGTAAATGCAGTTCTTTTCCAATCTGACTGTTGTGTCCAATTTCACGCTGTCACTGCACAAGCAACTGGCCATACTACAAACACAATAACAGCCATTTTTTACAAGGAGAAAATTATGTTTTCATAAAGTGCTGCAATCTTTGCCTATTTGGCTTTTGGCAATAGCTTTTACCGGTTTTCCTGATACTGTTTGACAGGTTAAAAATAAAGCAACAAATCAAAATATCTTATATTGTGTTTTTGTGTTTTGCAGGTGCTGTATCAAGCAGTTAACTATCAAATGGAGCCTGAGAGCAGTCCAACAGGTGACGAGCCGGACCCTGCCAAAGTATGTGTCACATTAAATCGTATTTTCTCTGAATTATTCCTTTGTTGGACGTTCTTTGTGTGTTTGTGCTTGTTTTTCCTCTCTCTCCATATTTAATGAGCGGTATATCTAGTGTTAAGGTTGCTCAGCTCCTTGGGGTTATTTACGGCGCCTCTTCCTGTACCGCGCGGACAGCTTTACGACGCCTTGAGTGGGCGTTAATGTTTCATGACTTTGCATTGTGTATGGATGGGCTCTTATTGGGAGCTGTCTCTTGTCATTTTATTGCTGTATTGACGACTCCACAGGTTGGCCGTCATGTTCAGCGTGTGCGGATGCTGCTCCGGACATGTATTTATCTGTTCGAGTGCACAAACATCTTAAGTGTGTGTGTGTTTGGGCAGCTTCCATTACCCGACCCTCGGCCCCTTGTCACATCAAAAATTAATGAAAGGCACTAAACGATTTGGCGCTAACCCACTGCCCCCCGAAAGAGAGACAATGTAGTTTTCTTATCACCATGGAAACTGCTAAAACACAGACTGATCAGTCTTTCATGTTTTTATTTTTGTAGTGGGAATAATTTACATGTTGTATCATTTGTAATATTTAGAACAATAGCCACTATGAAATACATGTAGATTACAAGGATTTCTTGTAAAAATAGAAGTAAATGCAAGCACCACTGAAACTAATCATTAAATTGCTTCAGTACTTGTCCCTTGTGGCAGTGGGATTTCTTGTTTGCTATAACATTGGTAAATATTCTTAAAAATGACTGCATCCACATTGAATACAAACAAATTAATGTATTGTTTTGTCATTGCATATCTGTTTAATAAAAGTGAACAATAATGGCACGCATAGAGATAGATAGTAACTGACAATAGGCAACAACAGAAGAAAATAAAAAATGAAAAAGACAAGATAGTTTTGTTAAGATAAAAGACAATTCAAAGGGAAAGCTTGATACTCGACACTAATCTCGACGCCACAATGATGACAAACAAAATAAACATGAAAATGTACTTCCTTCAATACAACTGTGTGGTCTTGTTCTGGCTCTGATACAGATAAAGACCCTCCATTCAGGAGAGTTCCAGTTTTGGCTGTAACTTTTTTGTAACATTCTTGTTAGAGCTACAAATGTGATAATTATATCATTTATTTATTAATCATCTTGTCATTTTAAAATAACCTTAATACTTATAGAGCACATTCAAGAGTGACATATTTTACAACAAAAAACTGTAGTGCTTTTTTAAAATGGCCTTCAAAGGCTTAGTGGCTAAATAGTTCATATTGTAATTCCCAGATGCAGAGTACAAACAAACCGTGCAGCCGCATCAACAACGAACCTTGCTCTTATTAAAGGGCTTCTTCTCAAGTACCTAATTAAAATCACAACAAAAGTCTGCCCCTGTTCAAACTAGGAATACCTTTACCGCATGACTGTCCTTTTGGTGTAGCTGAACAGATGTAGTGATCAAAAAAGTCCTGAGGACTGCACTTATTTGCAAATTTGAGCTGTTGGGGGCAGCCTTTTAGACATGATTGAATATGAATGAGTTTTAAGAAATAATTCTACAGTAGTCAGGGCAGGTTTGTGAAAGCCTGTGAACAAAGAAAGAGCATCAATGTACAAAAATACACAATATCGCAAACAGAAAAAGCCCAGCGTGGACTCATAACTATTGTGTTTCCCTTCTTTGATGTCCATAACAGAAAAATTAGTTTGGTTTCAAAGTCATTACTTCACATTTGTCCTCTTTGACTAAAACATGTTCGTGGTACTATACATTTCAGCAGTAACTAACAAACCTATGATGTTTTTGTTTGTTCCTTTGATCTTGCCCTGCCTGGTCCAGGTCAGTCCCCCGGCCTTAGGATCTCCTGTGGGGAAAGCGGGTGATTTACTGCACAGAACCACAGCCAAAACCATGGAGGTGCTGACCACAACAGGGCTGACCACCAAGGCTGTGCTCACCGCGGTCAGTGACCATCGCTGGTGGAAGGAGTCCATCAATTATCTAAGGCCGTTACAAGTAAGATTAACACTACCCATTTCAGTTTGGCTCCTGATGGTTATCAAAGACTCATACAATTATTTCTTGGTACTTCTCTAGTTTTATTGCCCAAGATAAACACTATGATGAAGATGGTGAATTCTCAAGGGGTTTCTTAGAAAAAGTCAACTAAAGCAATGTAGTTATTGTTGTAACGTTTATAGAGCTGCAACTAACGATCATTTTGGTAATCATTTAGTCTATTATTCTTTCATTTAATCGATCAGTTGTTTTAGAATTCAAAAGTCCCACAATGAAAAGACTTTTATAAAATTTGACCCTGATGAGTGTTTTCATCAAATATAAAATTGTATACATTTTCTACATCATTTTCATGAACTTGCAGCTCAATTTGAATCATAACATTTCTTTTCTCAGCTCATGGTATATTTTGGAACCTATATATATATAGACCAGTTAACGATTATTTGATTACTAAATCAGTTTACAGTTACAGTGATCCCTCGTTTATCGCGGGAGTTGCGTTCCAAAAATAACACGCGAAAAGTGAAATCCGTGAAGTAGTAGTTTTATTATTTTACAATGCAATACTGAACTATGGAATGAAACCAAAAAACAAAACCTGTTTTAAAGCCCAAAATTAGTTTAAAACAATAATTTTAATATAGTAATACAAGGTTGGAAACATTGTCACTCGCGTATTTCACAGTCTGTGCCTCTTCGTCCTGACTCCGCTCCGCTGTAGCGTCTGTTTACTGTTAAACCGTTCCTGTCTCGGTCCCCTGACCGTGGTCGGAAGGACACAGGAGATTCTCTTCTGCAGGGCAGAAGGGTCGCTCGTCCTCCGGGGTTTAACTCCCTATTCTGAACCCCACGGTTGTCCAAAGTGTAGTGTGAGTGCAATGACGACCTCAGTTTGTTGCTCCAGAGTTTTGGCTTTATTTTACTGTAATACACCCTCGCTAAGCCCCGGTCGCCGTCCTCACCCAGGTACCCACACTTTCACACCCGCTCACTTCGCGACTCACTCTCTGACGCCGCGCATTGGCGCCAAGACGCAGCCTCTCTCTCACTCACGTACCCTATGTCACACACAGAGCTATCTGCCAATAGGAGCTAGACATACATCTCACGACACTACGTTGTCGGCGCAGAGCGTTTCTTCGACATTGTGGGTTTTGTCACAGAGAAAAAAATGCAAACGTAAAGTTGGCAGAATGTACAGAAACGAAAACTGTTGACAAGTGAAAAACCAATACAGTACAGCGTCAATATTTTATTTCTAGACAACAGTAAAGCCCCTGAGCCAATCAGGATTCAGAGCACAATGCACTGTAAAAATATCCGCACTGTAAAAAAAATCCGTGAAGCAGCGAAGCCGTGAAAGATGAAGCGCGATAGAGCGAGGGATCACTGTATTTCAGGGCTCGATTAGTTGATTCACTTGTTCCAGCTCTAAACATTTATGTTAAAGACCAAAATGCCTTACAGGGTTTAATTTGTAGTCTATGGCCTCTTTGTAATGTTAAATGTTATATGGCCATTATATCGACGTTTTATAAGAAACATTAAAGCGCTGACATTAACCACAGAAGTCCATGTCTGCTCACTCTATATATGTACACTGTAGCTCTATACATTTTAGCCCATTTGCGCGTGCTCTTATATCGCTAACACATTCCAGGCTTTTATAGTCCTCATCTAAAAACAACCAATCAAGAGCCCATCCCCTGCATAATTAATCTCAGTTCATGTTGAATATTTTAACACCTCGTAGTTTGCCGGCGGCGGCTGGTGTTGGTGGTCGCCGAGGTGGAGATTGATGGCGTCTCGGGTCTTGGTGGAAATTGCGATGGGAAAGCTTGGTGGTGCTGGAGTTTGGCGCAGGCGTCCGGGTGCGGAGACAGACGGAGAGAGATGACAGGGCTGTGGGCATGTTGTGAAAGTTTAATGATGTTTTGATGGCTCCTCAGGGTCACGGCGCAGGGGCCACGAGTCGGGAAGGGGCGTGTGAGAACTCCAACCTGCAGCGTCAAGGCTGTAGCCCCTTTTATCAAGATCTCATTGATGATCCCTGTGTCGACCTGGTAAGTGGCTTCGTATCAGGCCTCATTATTTCCTCTCCCTTTTTACTATGCTGCGGTCCTCATTTCAGCAAGTTACCCAAGGACACCTTTTCAAATTACAGTGAAAATTGCCTGAGTAGGTTCATGACTTAAGGCATTTAATTATGCTTACCTTCCATGACTAAAAAAATACTGTTGAGACTGAATAAAATGTGACTTTTGACTAAGTAGTTAAAAGTCTATAAAAGCAATTTAGAAGTACTGTAACAGGAAAACACTCTGCATTAAACAAACATTAAGAGATAGAGGAAGATGCTGATGTTAATTACTTCTACACTTATTACACAAACATATATTTTTAAGTGTTGAGTTGAGAATTCATAAAAATAGGTTATTCAGGTTATGTCAGGCGCAGGTCTCATTAGTTATTACTTGACACTTAAAGCTGGGATACCTGATTTCCAAACCACAAATGGAGGAAGTATGTATTAAAATAGAAAAAAACTGGTTGCCATCTCTCACAACCCCTTAACACATCATTAATATTCCAATGTATGAATTTTCAGCAGCTTTTTCCAGACAGCCAAGTGAAGCTGAGTGCACCATCAAAGATTTGTCAGTCACAGCACTGCTTACGGCTCTTACTTCCGGGTTGTTGAAAAAATAGAATACTTTGTTATAGAGGCTATGCTTTTATATAACAAATATAAAAGGCTACAACTCTGCTAAATGTTTAGTTTGACATCTAAAAGAAGAAAACCAAGTAAACATTTGTAGAAAACAGATAAACAGCAGGAGCACTGCAGTTACACTCACATTTATCACTGATGCAGACTTTAGTATCACACATAGTTCATTACCTTTATCTCCTTAAATAACATGTTTCTGAGTCCAAGTGTAGAGGAAATGAATTGTTATGAGGCACTTGGAGTGTCCTAAATCTCCAAATACCGTTAGCAAACAAGCTAGCTAAGCTCTGCACAGTCAGCGCAACAACAGAGAAACTACTTTCAGTTGACATTTTACCATCAGGTGTGACTAAACACCAGGATTCCCCCAAATCAATTATTGGTAGAAAGTCAGGATTGGCTAAGGCAGGATTGGTGTAAATAAACCAATCTGTGTCTGTGAAAAGGATTTTTTCTGACCAGTTAAATCACGATTAATTTTATTTCAAAATAAAAACGGGATCCCAGTCGAGTAAAGATCGTCCTGCAAAGAATTTTTGTGAAGAAAATGTAATTTTTTATTCATAAAACTGATGGGTGTAAAACGAAGGGATTCAATGGGCGACAGTCTGCTGGCATTGAGAAACAGAATAAATGATGCTAAAGAAAGAATTATGTTGTTTAGAAATGTGGGGAAAAAGCAGCTGCAGAAAGGGAGGAAAAAGAACGTGAAAATAGAGAAAGAAATCTGAAAAATATAAGGTTAAAGGACCATTTCAAGACACACAGCTTGATTTATCTGCACTCTTCTCTTTTAAAATATTTTAATAATGATTTTCTTTGTCTTAATCTGTTTTTTGATGTTAATGTTATTTTATTTGGTTGTGCAAAGCACTTTGAATTGCTTTGTGTACGAATTGTGCTCCACAAATAAACGTGCCTTGCCCATATAAAATTCATTTGAGCAAAACAAAAAATTAGGCCAAAGAAAAGCACACATTTTATCAGATTTGAGTGGCCTATTATTCTGCCTCTTAAGTCAGAATGGTGAGGAGCATTTTTTTATTAAAAGAATGTCTCTGCGTAACCTTGGCTTTAAGTAATTTAGCTTTACATATATTTGGCTTTTGGAGTACTGCCAGATCTATGCAAGGTCTATAACAGGTCTAAAGTTCTAAACCATGTCTTAACTGATGGATTCAAGCAGAAATAGCCTGCGTGCCATAGTTTGAGAACCACTGCCTTATGGATTTGTGTTAGAGAGAGGTGGACAGGTGCAAACAATATAGTGAGCGATTCTGTGAAAGCGTAGGTGTGAGGAGGAGTTCAAAGCGGAGGTGGTATTGAAGCTCCTTGTTTGCGTTTGTGATAGACAGACTGGCAGATGAGGCTGGACAGGCATGAGACAAGGATGGATAGGATTTGAAATGAATACATCAAAGGGACAGCTTATGTTACATTTTAGAGAGGAGAAGATGTATGAATTTAGAAATTAGGTTGTGTATTTTTATCATCCAGAGACATTTATGATCAATAGGTGCATAATGCGATAATGTGTGTTTACTTAGCTGTATGCCTTTGCTTTTGTTTTAATTTTAGTTATGCTACTTTCCTTGAATGCAATGTTGAACAATCAATGATAGCTAATAGGGTTTTCAAAAGTATCGAAAATCAGATACTAATCTCTTTTAAAGCTAGATACTAATTTTAGCAAGTATCAATACAAAGAAAAAACATATAAACAGCACAAACTTTGATATTTCCTGAACAGTTTTAGAATAATCTTGAGCTTTATCAGAACCAGATGAAGACCACAGGATGTAATTAAGAATGTGTAACTATTTTGTTTTTTGAAAATGTCAATTAGACAATAGCTCTAAAACCTAAAAAAGAGCATTTTTAAATGATTATTGCTGTATCGAAATTGAAATCGAGAATCAAGTATAATCCTTAGTATCAAAAGGATACTAACACCCGTACAAGTTTGAAATTGTAGTATTGTGACAACACTAGTACGAGCACCATGGAATCTTAACAAAAGTGACTATGTTAATTCTTCAGCCTCACAGCAAGAAGGTACATGGCTGAACACGGTGTGGAGTTTGCATGTTCTCCCTATGCCAGTGAAGTTTTCGTCTAGATGCTCCAATTTCCCCCAAAATTAAAAACATGTAGAGCAGGGCCCTCAAAACATGTGATTCCAAATCTCACTAGAACTTTCAGCGTTAAATGATAAATAAATAAACTAAAGGAATCTGACCAAGCAGTTATAGAAGAAAAGTAAGAAAAGAAGTAATTTGACCTTTAAGCCCACAAAGTGCTCACACTGGGCTGTGACTGGACGTTTTACTCCCAGACACAAATCATATGGATTGCAAAAAGAGTGGACGCACGGAGAAACAGAAAGGAGCGATACATCTCTCCTCATGACATTTTAATAGGCCACTCCAAATCCTCCTCTCGGCTCCCTCTCCAGCATTCATCCCTCCTCAATCATCCATCTACCAATAACGGCTCAAGACGTCCATCTTCCAACCAGCTGATCAATGTCATTGGTTTTTACTTGACCGTTTTGTATGAGAGCAAAGGGATCCTGATGGAAAGACAAATTTGACATGACAGGATGATGTATAGTGCTAAAATGGACAGGAAGTTGAATGTCTCCACAGCTTTGGGGCACTACCGCCTCAGCTCTGTGTCAAATCTTGATCTGCTTTTGGGAATCCTCTCAGTGCTGTGATAATATTTACTGAAAGGCTGTGTCGTTTTGTCTTGATTTTTCTATTGTAGAGTCAAGATGTCTATTCATCTTACAAAGACGTGCTGCAGGAGGATTTTGCTGAAGTTTTGTTGCGGACAGGAAAACTCGCCGAAGCAAAGACCGAGGGGCAGACTCTGTTCCCCGCCACAGAAGGTAAACTACACCCGTACATTACAGACATATAAAAATTACATCAACCGCTTGATTAAAAACCGCCTGTGGTTTTAATGTTCATTAGGGTTTAAGCTCAGTATATTGTGGTAATTGTATGAACTAATGAGGCAATTATACCATTCCTTAGGTTTGTTGTTAAACAATTAAACAAAAAGAAAATCCTACAGTGAGTCGCAAGTATTTGGACCTTTTGAGGCATCCGAATCTCAACAGTGCAACAACCTGAGTGTTGGCTGATCGTTCCCCTTAACCAGCTCTTCAACTTATTCTGACTTCTTTTTTTGAGAGTTGACACTTCCGGTTAAATTCACTTGTCACTCACCCACAACATGACAAAGGCCGACCAAAAGGAAGACCATAATAAGTGTTTTATTTGTCATTATACAAAAGACGGTGGGGCAGCACTCAATCAATGATGATGAACCATGTTGTAAAGCTTTTATTTATTTTTTTATTTAACCATGAAAAGTCTGGGAAATCTCTTATTCAACAGCTTCCTGGCTAAAAGGCCACAAATGTCACAGATGAGATAAGTTAAAACTGTTATTACACACTGACGATTCTAGTTCCCTGTTGTTTAAGATTTGTTTGAACGATTCGAAGGTGACAAGCTCCTTCAACTTCAAGTTATTTTGTAGAAAGTTCCATGCCCAAGGAGCAGAAAATTGAAAAGCCTTCTCCCAATACTAAGACCCTGGGGAGAACCATACCTAAACAATAGGTGAGTTCCTCCTATAGGGTTGCCAAAAGCACCAATACCTAATCTATACTATTATTAAAACTAGATACACATTTGAACAAGTATCGAAAAAAGTATGGAAAAAAAATCACATAAATTGGACAGAATTGGATCTTTCCTGAGTAATGTTTGAATGGTCTGTATTATAACTTGAATAAGATCACATGATAATATTCAAAAAACTACTTTTTTTTTTTTTTGTCGTTATTTTTGTCTGTATTATTATTATAACTGGTATTAAAATCGGTCATGAGCCTTTTCCTTAGTATCAGAATTGAGTTTTAATTTTAGAATCATGATATCTCCCATGTGTGCATCTATTTCTTTATACTTCGTATCTAATTAAAACTTTGTGCTCAATCTTTTCTCCTGTATTTGCTCCCAGTCCCTATCAGCTCTCTGCTTCTGCCCTTGTGCCTCCCCCATTCATCTCGCAAGGCCGTACCATCTGCGGTGAACTGGGGGACACAGCGAGGAGAATAGCCTCATATTGATTAATTAATGTAAGCTCACGCATCCCATGGCAACGGTAAATAATGGCACATCACCGCGGAGATACCAGAGAGATAGCGTGAAGTCAAAACATCAAGGCTGCGCCGCATGATAGATCACAACTACTCGCCAAAATCAATGCCGTTACAAAAATAAAGCGTGTTGTTGCGGCGTTTAGGACACACACTTTGGAATGCCAATGCTGCCTCTGTAAGCCCAGTGACAACATCAAATCACGTCCTCGCTCGCAAAGTCACCTTCCCTTAACGGTATTTCTGGATTGCTCTAATAACAACCTTCGATTTAAGGTCATGTTTGCCTGCTCTTGTTAAGAAACATTCTGGTCAAGGCCTTTAGAAAGCATTATATAGATTTATTTATTTATTTTGATGAGGCTTAGGTTACCATTTCTCACAGCGAATGCTAACTTTTATTACGTGAAATATATTAAACAACAAATTAATATGTAAAGTAAAGACTACCTGATTGTTTGTTATATAGATCGCTTTCTATTTTTATTTGTTCTATTTTTATCTTTATTATTATCTTTAAATTAGTATTAGCATTAGCATCGTCCGTCAAACAGCTCCATTTATCATCACAGAGGTGTCGCCGGGAAAGTATTCCTCTCATTTGTAAAGTCTTTAACATGTTGTCAGTGACATCCACCTGCAGCTCACTGTTCTTTGCCTAATCTTTACGTAATCTGCAAAATTCTCATAGAGATTGCATTGGACACAAAGTAGTGCAATAAGCCAGCTATTTTAGAAATAAATAGCCGACTGAAATTCCGTGCACAGAGCCCATTAATGCTGACACAAGGATAGTGACTTATTGAGCTGACCAACGGCCCAAAGTCCACACATCCTTCACGAATTGCAATTGCTCGGAGCATTAGTATTGGCCACATGGTAACCGGACCATAATAAGTTGTTTTTCACCTTGGCTACACAGGTGAAGTAGCAATAAGTCACTGTCTCACCGCGCTTCCCGCTAACTATGTGCCCAATTTAGCTGACACAGGCCCGACATCATGATTGCATGTGTGGACGGCATTCCCACTCCTCCTCTTTATCACTCCACTGTTTTCAAGCAGAAATACGGCACACTTCTAAGTCGGGGGTTATCTATTCTGTGTGTGTTTACCCCTCTGGTAATTCCTGTCCTGATGCTATCGGTAGCTTTAGAGAGCCGAATAATCAGCTCATTCGGAGGTGTAGCTCATTGAAACCCGGGGGGTGCTGGGAAAGGAGAAAAGGTAGACAGTGCTTAAGACTGCTTTTATGGCTTCTTCAAACTAGTGCATCTCCATAGACGCTGAAGTGATTGTACCTTTGGTGATGGAATATGGTGCCATGAAACTGAATCATCCTCATTGTAAATATGCATAGAAACACACTAGCAACTTTTATTCTGTCTTTACTAACAATTAACTGTCAACTTGATATAGTTCTGGTAGCTTGGTATCTGAGCGTGTCAAAGAAATATGCAAAGTAACTTCAAACTAACTTGTTCTCTCTTTTATTTCGCACGCAGCCCAATTTTAATGTCACATTAAAACACCACTTGAAAAGTAGCTCTATAGATTCTAATACACACTTGACCAAAGATAGACTGATACGTTTAAAGAAACTCAATTTTTAGTTCTTTGCTTTGAGTAGCAGTTTTGCAGATGAAATTAAAACTTCAAATACAACTTTGATGAATGATAAAATGTCTTTTGGATATGGTTGTATGAATTTCCTCTCGAATAAAAGCACAGAGTTCTAGTAGTCACTTAAACTCCAATTTAACTTCATTGTGATTATGTGATTTAATCTTAACATTGACCGCATTTTAGCAAACTGCTTGTCCAGCATGATTTGAGCTTATAAGGACTTGTCCAATAACATTGGACAAACCAGATGCATTGTTTCAAGTGTTTTAGCAAAAAAAAAACACCTGCATCAAAACCTGTCCATAGGAGGCTTTTAGAGAAATTCAATTCAAAAACATTATAAATTATGAAAGGTAAGTGGATAATATGGTAATGCTTTAGATGAAGGTCCCTTAGTAAACTATTTCTTAGGCATTAATAAGCATTAGTTATTTGTTTTTGCACTTATAATATCTTATAAATGCTAACAAGCCCATAGCCAAAAACATCTATTTGTTAATAAACCCAATACAGAACATCAATAAGCTGCTTTTTATTATTTTTTCGTTAATCATGTGATAAATCCTTGTAAATGCTTGTAATTGCTTATAAACTCACAACAAGTGCATATTAATGTATTGTATATAATTTACCAAGGAATCGTAAAAGTGTTATTGACAATATTAATAATAACAACTAGAATTTCACTCAAAACTATGAACTCTGTCCTGATTTCAGCCACAGTTTCAGACGTTTGTTAAAAATGTTCAGCTCAGTGTGCTATTTGAGGTCAGTTTGGGTTGGATCCATTTGAGGAGAAACATAATGTTGTGAACTTTGAACCACACAGTCTCCGCTGACATAGCTTTTATTCATATAAGTTCAGATATTTTGTGACAAGCGACAACTAAATGTACGCTTTACATTGATCACTTCAGAAGCGGATGTTATTTACAAACACAGAAATGCTCTTCGTGCTCGACTATTGTTTTTTTGTTAATGCAGTAGTTAGCATTTAGCATAACTCTCTAATGACTGACTGACCCTTACTTTGACCTCTTCTGCAGCTCTTTATCATGTACTATTTACCAATCTGCTGACACCCGCATTACCCCGGTGCGTTTTGTCCTCCCCTGCAGTGTGCCACCTCATCTCTGCAGTGCACATGCTCCACTTTCCCCTGTCTGCTCTGTTTAGTCTCAGGCTCTCATCACCCGCACTGCCTTTTGTTCTCCCCGGGTCCAAGAGTACAAAGTGATTCTGTCGGCCGCTGCATTCACACACTCTGCCCATGGTTTCCTCACTGAGTTTGGACTGACTGATTAACTGCATGTATGGCAGTCGTTGACAAAGAAGTACAGAGAATATGAGTTGCTGCAGTCACTAGTTTGGTTAAGAGCTCCTTTAGGATATTTGTTTCCTCAGTCCTCTGTGTACAATATATTTGACTAAATTGTATTCAAGTATTTTGTGACTACCACAATGTGTTCTACTGTTTTTTTTAATGGATTTACTGTTTGCATTTATAGTGACATATTGTACTCACTCATCTTGTCTGGATCTTAGTACATAGGCCATGTTTCAATTCTGTTTCCTTGCATCCTAGGCCTGTCACAATAATTACTATGTCGACTTAATGTTCAATATATACAGAAAGAACAAAACATTTATCCTGTCTTTATTTTTCAATAATATTTAAGCTTTAGAGAGTGAATTTAGCCACTTTCATGACTCTTTCAGGGTTTAAGAGGGGCATTAAAAAGTATTTAAAGGCATTAAATTAATTTTTGGCAAAAACAACACCTTAAAATGTATTAAAGAAAGCATTAAATTCCATCCCCACAAGCATTAAATGTAAGAACCATTTTGAAAAAAGTTTATCGATCAGAACAATAACTATAAACGTACAAAAAATCCCAGGTGTGTACTAGATTCATTCATCTAGCTGTTAATAGCTTTGATAATATCGTCTAAAAAGTAAAAAACAGGGTTAATATGCTTTTAGAATATTATTAAATAGTTTATTTTACTGCCAATGGAAACATTACAAGTCAGTATTTTGACATGATAAAAGCATAAATGTCTTGTTTTGACAATGATTATGGCATTAAAAATCTTGAAATGCAACAATAAATGCAGCTATTTATTTATTGCAGCTCATGTTTGTAATGATATTGCACTTTTTTTGGGAGGGGAGGTTCTCCTGCTGTCAGTATCATAATGTAGTTTTAATATTATCATTTACCGTGATACTTCCTTTAGTAATACGTTGCACTTCAGAATTTGTTATAAAGACAAACCTATTGCACCTGGGTTCCTCAGCTGTCAATTGCGTTTACAGAGCTGTTGTCAAGTGGAAACAGGCACTGCTCTACTCTGGTGGGCGGGATTTACAACCATGAGGAATAAGGAAGCGACAAAACAGGATTGGACAAGACAATCTTTCTGAAGTTCTAACTCCAGAATCTCCTGAAGTTGGTCCATAAAAGAGAAAATGCTTTATTGTTTTTAAAAGACAATGGCCTTTCAGATGATGGAAATTAAACATTCTAAGGTTCTCCAAACAATCAGAGTTTTATTCATTGTGTACACGAAAAGATAATCTGTGTAAAAATATGCATTCCTTAGTCTATGTAACAAATTTCCAATGCTCCCTTTTCTAAATTGTAAATCTGTCCTCAAATGACAGACCAAGCCCACTTTATATCCAACCACTTTCTGAAATTCAAACTCAAATTGAGAGGCACAAGCGTTTTTTTGTATACAATGTACCCATAATTGAACCTGTGTCCGCACTGCTGTGATATTATTATGCATTCAGTGGTGTGACTTTGACTTGCAAGTGAACTTAAATAGAGGCTGGACCTGTATGAAGAGCTCTTATTAGAAGTAGTCTTGTCCTCTGGATAATAAAACTGTGCACCAGAGCCATCATACTCACACATGCCAACACTGGTGACATTTAATGCATAAACACTCAAAGCCATATGCTCATAATGGTCGGCTGAGGAGATGGACGAGCCACAGGGAATTATAATGACACTTCTTGACATTGTCTTCTGCTTTTATAACCTACTTTTGTCTGTCCATGGAGAGGTTACAACATCTGTATTCATGCAACATATGCTGGGCCCAAAAAGAGGAAGTGTTCATTTTAATCCTTTGTGTCTTAGTTAAAGTCTTTTCTTCCCTCTTTCCAGTTCTGCTGCAGCTGGCCAACGATGCGTTTCCCAGGGACATGATGCTGGCTCTGTCCTACTTACTGGCCTTGCCTCAGGTATTCACACACGCGTACTTGAAGATGGGTGTTCTTTGCATTTTGTGAATAATACAGTCACCTACATCCACTTTAAAGCACTCTTATGCATTACTGAATTCATGCTCATGATCAATACATATAAATAGAGGTCAATTAAAAGTACTTTTACTTAAGTATTTTGGGGAAACTACTTCAAGATGGAAAATGAAATGGTAAATCCAAAGTGAAATGGTGAAGACAAGTATTTTTATGTTCTACACACTGGATCCAACTTTGTGATAAAATTTGGTGCTTTTACCTTTATTTTAACAGGAAGTTCCTAAAATCTCTTTTTCAAGGGAGAGTGATAATGGTAACGTTGTTTAGCAGCTTACTTGATCAGATGATTGGTACATAGAAACATTTAATAAAAATGAGCTGGGGGTAGGATTAAATGAGGTTTAACTTTTTCCTACTCCTTTTAGAACATGTCCTCATGTTTTTGTCTATTTTCTGCATTATTTTAAATAGTTGTTGTTATTTCATGTGCTCCGTCATGTTCAAAATAAATATAATTACTTAATCAATTGTAAGAGTAGCTGTGATAACATATTTGTATTTATAATTTGTAATGGGAAGGACAAAACATGAATGCATACAATCTGGTATTTTGAAATGATACACCACTAAATGAGAAAAAAGTTAATCATATCTTAAGGAGCAGAGGTACATTTTAATGGTGTTAACATAAAGATTCATTGGTAGACTTACTCACAGTAATAAGCAATAAGTATTCAAAACCTTTAATACTGTTACACTGTCAGAATCAGAAAGATTTTTATTTCCATTGTCGGTGAACAAAATTCACAAATTAGGATCTTGCTTTGGCAGAAAGGTGCAACATACAGCAATCATAGAAAAGGTTTCAGGGGTTGTTATCCGGACGCTGGTTTGAAAATCAAGACGTTTCGAATTCTATTCAGAAGTCATTTTCGTGGATCATTGAAATCATGGGCTGGAATGGAAGGATTTTCAAACCAGCATCTGGATGACAACCTCTGAAACCGTTTCTACGAAGGAACACTGCTGGACGAATGAGGGACGAACATACAGCAATGTGTAATAATAATAGTAAGATAAAAAGTATAGACTATGCTAAAATACATAAAATAAGGACATGCAAATTAAAATATGTGTACAGTAAAAATTAAATACAATAGTACAAAAGTAAAGGTATGCTGTCTGAAAACCAAGAAGTTAAATTTTATCAAAAACGTATGCAGTAAATGCACTTATGTAAATGTAAGGACCCACTTCTACCCGTGTGAGAATGAGCACAACAACAATAGGGAATGTGATTGTGTGAAACATGGCGCAGAAAAGGCAGCCTCTCTATTAGAACTTCGGCACCTTTTGATGAGCAATTGTGGTGGACAGTTTCATTACTGTGTCGAATCAAAAAGGCATTGTCAAAAATATCACTGCCATTCAGGACAAGTGATTTGTCATCTCATGCCATGTACCGTCTGTCCTGATTGCAGTCCACTTAAAAATGTCATTACACAAGTTCAGCACAGAAATGTCTATTGGATGCACCTACCAAGAGTATGTCTGAAGATAGTCTTTGTTAAGTTATTCACAGAAATGTAGTGCCAGCCATTCTAATTCTAGTATTTTACTGTTTTTCTAATACTAGTTTTTGCCTCACAATACTCGTCATATTAGTACTGTATATTCCAATTTAAATGTGCTCTACCTGATTTTTTCTGTCTTAAAAACATGAAAACAGACCTTGTTAATTTTAAAGTCTTTGAAGCAGTTCATATCTATTGCTCACTTACCCAGTGCATTCTAAACATTCCAAATATTCACTGTGATGAGTTTATCAGCATGCATCTGCATTATTTTAAATTGTTTTTTTTAATGTGTGTGTTTTGTTATTTATTATTATGTGTTCTGTCATTTTCGAAATAACTATAATCAGTCAATTATTTGTAAGAGTAGCTGCTGTAACATCTATTTTATTTATAATTTGTAATTGGAAGGACAAAACATGAACGTACACAATCTGATATTTTGAAATGATACACCAGTAAATGTGAAACACTGAATCATATCTGAAGGAGCAGAGCTACAAACACAAATGTTCAGATCATTTATAACGTGTCAACATAAAGCTTTTTTTCATTGGTTAGTTCATTTTAAAGTCTTTGCTGCAGTTCACATGCATTGCTCACTTACCTAATGCCTTCTGAGCATCCTAAATATTCACCCCAATGAATTTATAAGCACTTTTCACAACTCTCTAACCACAACTAGCATGCTAACAGCGCACTTCATGCTTTGCGGCGAATAAAACATAACTTAAGTGCAGACAGCGCATTTTTCATCCAAATAGATGCTTTTACACCATATCTGTTCTGTGGCAAAACAGATTTTACTATAATACATGAAAATAAATCAGGTCCAGCCCCTTTAATTAGCAGGCATTCAATTTTCTAGAATATCAAATACCACTTTTTTTCAGCAGTTCCCATCTGCTTATTAAATATTTTGTTAAAGTACAGGTAGTCGATGTCTGCAAACAAGCCAAGTAGATTGTAATCAAGACTGTGCAAAACAGAGGAACGCTTGTCTGAATGTAGAAGTAATTATCCCATATAAGAGCGCACTAAATGGGGGTGTATTGGTCCAGGAGAGCCTGTTAACTCCTGTTGTTTTATTAGACTGGTTTTGCTAACAAGCCATCTTCCTAGTTAATGGGCACATGTAGAATTGAGGGAAGTTTAATTGGTTGTGCTCTTTCAGGTGCTGGATGCCAACAAGTGTTTTGAAAAGCAGTGTCACTCGGCCTTGTCACTCCAGCTGGCTGCGTACTACTACTCTCTGCAGATTTACACGCGCCTCGCACCGTGTTTCAAGGACAAGAACCACACTTTGTACCAGGTAAGTGACAAATACAGCACTTACTATATGATTAAATTATGTACGGTATTTTTTAACATCCATCTCATGATCTGTCGCATACTTTTACTTTTGTATATTGACATGAAGTAGGAAGTAGTAGGTATAAATGTTGGTATAAAGGTTAAGGTATACTTTTAGATATTGTAGAAGCCAATTTTAACCGTTCTCTGTTTGCTGGACCTTACACAGAGATTCATTTTTCTTACTTTTCAAAACCACAGCAGTCAAGGAGCAATTATAGCTTTTTACTTAGACATTATGGGATATTGACTAGTCTGTGATACTACTCCAAAAGGAACAAAAACTGAAAAATAAGCTTAACGTTGTCCATATTGAATTCCTCTATTACATTTTTTCCCACATCATAAATTCAACTCCACCATATTCACAGCAGTTATACTTATACCAAACCTTTTATTGAAACAACAATGCTTTAAGGAGGATGTAAACTTCCAAAGTTTTTGAAAAGACACTTAACAAGTTTGTTGTCCCTGAGACACAGAGTATTTTGTTTAGGCAACACAGCCGTAAACGGCTCTGTCAGCCATGGTTTAAATCTTCTACGGCGCTTCTGCAGGAATAGAGCAAACCAAATTAGGTGGCTGGATTGCTTTTGACAGGTTCAAACAGGCATGCCGAACCAGGGCCCCTTTTGGTCACAAAGTTAAAAGGAAATGTGGCTAGAACATGACTAATGTGTATTCATTACTGATTTATTGAAAAAGCTCAAAGCACCTGGAGAATGTGGACTTCAGCAAACTTTTAACTCAGTGGTAAAGATGAGCTGGACTCGAGGCTCTTTTCTAAATATTGCCTTATCTAAGAGTACAAGGACTCACAATGATGTATATGAAAGGGATTCCATTTGTAGTAAAGTATAAATTATAATAAAGTAATACACATAGCAAAAGATAGAAGCCCAGGTTTGTGTTGTCCAAAGGAAGTTTTGATGAAAACCAAACAGGAGATCTTTTAATATCATGAAAGAGGGCATGAAGTTAGTTGGTGTAACAAGGAAGATGAGGTGGACAGCATAGGATTAGTTGAAGGAAAAGAATATGTTGCATAACTCATCCTTAAAGAGGCATGCAGTAAAGAAGAACAAGGTCAAAGGACAAAACTAATAGGCAAGGCAAGGCAAGTTTATTTGTAGAGCACAAATCATATACAAGGCAAAGTGCTTTACATAACAGGAAAAGTTGCATTAAAATCACAAAACACAAACACACAGAATAATTTTAAAATAAAGCGATTTAAAAGAGAAGAGTGCAGATAGATCTTTCAGTCGTATGCACATCTAAACAGAACTGTTTTTAGCCTGGATTTAAACATTGTCAGAGTGGAGGCCTGTCTCACATCTTCAGGAAGACTGTTCCAGATTTTAGCTGCAAAAAACTGAAATGCTGATTCCCTATGTTTAGTCCTGACTCTAGGCACCAGCAGGATAGATAATAGAACCAATGCAAACCAGAGTGACCACTGCAGAAATAAATACCTTGTCGGCATTCTCAGATAATTATTCTGCCTGCCCAAAAAAAGTCCCCATTAAAATAATGGTCATGCACTCTAATATTTTGTTAAACCGCCTTTACCTGTGATTATAGCACACATTTGCTGTGACATTGTCCCAGTAAGCTTCTGCAATATCAAAAGATTTATTTAATTCCAGTGCTGCATTCATTTTTCACCAAGATTTTCTATTGATTAAGGGGTTAAGTAGATTAGTTTGTGCTTCTCCTAAGATGTTTTCTCTGCTTGATGCCAATGATTTGACCCTTTCCCAAACACACTGACATCTTTTCCACGACCAAAGGATTCGTCTTTCCACACATTTGTTACAGAATTGAGAAGCCACTTACTGCAACAGTTGTGTAAAGTTGTGTTAAGTGCTGTGTTGCAGCTTAAAGACACCCATGTAGCAATTATCCAATAGGAGGCTCATACATATTTGCTTAGTTGATTCCAAGAGACAACTTTCTTTTTTGTTTGACAGGCGATGTGTCTTGCTTTATTCATTTCACCCTTTGTTGCTAGTATTTAATTCCTATCATGGTATTGAACATGAAAAGTTGTTACTACTTTTCAAACTTCAGTGAGTCACCTCTGTATTCGAGGTTAGACTTGTGAGCACAATTCTTGCGTGACACTTAGGCCACATTAGCTAATGCAAATCTAAATATTAAATCAAGTTTTGATTGCAGGTTTAGAAGTTTAAAGCAGAGAAAATGTATAGGTGTCGTACCTGAGCTCTTGAACAGTTCACTCAGACTTTCCTTCTTTGTTCCTGCATTGTATTCAGAATAAACTTTGATGCTGGAACCTGCACAGCCTTTCTATAGTGAACTATCGACCATATTATGTGCTGATTGTACTATACAAAAAGAGACATGTAAGTATCTATTATTATGTAGTACGGACATTTTAATCTTTCTTTTCAATGGCCGCCGCCGGGCTGCTGTGAACGAGACCATTGTTCCAAGCAAAGTGGTTACACAAAAGCCTTTCAGTGCAATATAAAAAGGAACGATAAGGATACAATCAGTCATGATAATTGAACAAAACTGTGAATCTAACAACGATGAAATTACTGCAATTATGCTTTCACAAATCAAAATTATTGTCCAATTACTTGCTTTAATTAAAGAGAAGCAACGGGCCTTTGCACTATAAGCATATGTAAATTATTTTCCCTTCACAGTTGTAATTATTGTTGTAAGATTTTAGCTAAATTGTCTGTCTATTTTTGTTAAGATGTTGAAATTTAATATGTGTCACCCGTTTTTGTGGGGAAAACAAAGAAAACCTTAGCAGTGGGAGGAGAGCCGTGGCGGTAAAAGGCTGATTGGCGCAGAATAGAGAAAAGATGGCTGTGACCTTTCCGTCGAGTGGGCCGCCAGTTCTCAGGAGGTTTTAGCCCAGGTGGACAAGGGGGAGGTAAAGTTTAGAGAAAAAAAATAAGAGGAAAGGCTGAAGCAAAGAAGCCGGCTGAGAAAGGAGTGGATAAGTGTATCCCAGATGACATTCAAGGTCACATCCGCGCACACAAACACACACAACATTCCTTCATTCACTCAAGTCACACTTTAAAGATACTCAACACATCCTAATGGTTGTAATCACTCCACAACCTCCTGCCTCCAGTGAAGTTCAAGTCCATTAACTTAAAATATATCCTGCTTCTCCTCCTTCGCACCTCTCTGGCACTCTCATGATTGCCTAATTCCTTTTACCTTTTTTATGTCAGTGTTTTCGTCCTCTCTTTTCTGTGTCCAGATTGAGTGCTTGTTATCTTGTGTACCAGGTTGCGTCTTCACTTAGTTCTTATTTATCAAGTGGTGACAACTTTTACCCTGAAAGTGAAGTATAAATGAGAAAAAAACCTTTCTAGCCTACAGAGTTGTAATGTGAAAGGTTCTTCTGTCCTTCAAGCCAGCGTTTCCAACTTATGTCCACAAATGTTCTACTTACTGATAATGGCAGGTGGCTTGTCAGTATAGCTTGTAAATTGATGCTCCATTATCAAGAAAAAACAAGAAAAAAAATATTTGTTTGCTAACAGGAAAAAGCTGGGCCTGAATCTCTGATTAGCTTGCCACTCTTTTTCTTTTTATATAAGTTGATGATTCAAAGAGTTCTTTTGTCTTTGCTTTTTTGGGCCTACATTTTGCATGTGGCGCTCTTGTTTTGCTCAAATCAACTTTATATGGTAAAATGTACCAATAATAGTTTTAGAAAATAGTTTTTTGTTGTTGTTGTTGTTTTTGTACAGCAGCTGGAGAAAAAGGACACTTCAACTGTCATATAATATTTATGCTCAACACCTGGACTCAGAAACATCTTATGTAATGTCAGAGAAGTAATCAGTTCAACTGTGTGTGATCACAAAGTCTTGCCTGACCAGCCATTCCCACTATCTTTCAATTTTGAAAGAAAGTGTGTATGGGCATGATCGCTAAATCCCCTACTTCCTCTATTTTGCGGCAACAGAGCCGTGAGAGAAAAACGTCACAATCTATGTGCCGTGATTACAAGCAATAACAAGCAAGATGACGTCCACGACAGAGAAAATGTTTCGGGGTGTTTTAAAAGACCAGGACGTGTCGTTAAAACCACAGAGAGAAGAGGCTTTACAGCTACAGGCCATTTTGGACTGACAGCCACAGCTTTCTGCTGCCTTTTGCGCATAATCTGCACTTTCGTGGTGCTGTCGTCACGGCCGCTGTTTTGATTGACGCATGTTTGTCCAGCCCCGCTGAAGTCAAATGATGTGGCGGCATCTCCAGACTAATCAACAGTATTGAATAATACATGGAGATTAGAATGGAGGCCAGGCAACACAAAGTCTGTATCAGTGATAAATGTGAGCGTAGCTGCAGTGTTCCTGTTGCTTATATGGTTTTCTACTACTGTTTACTTGACTTTTATATCTGTTATCAGACTTTTGCAGCTTTTTCACATTTTAGTTGTGATTTGAGCTTTTATCTTTTGTCATTACTCACCATTTCGTCTCATGTGTTTTTGCCACTCACTGCTAAAATTCAGAATCAAAAATCTCTTTTTGTAGTATCCTGATAACAATAATGATGACGATGAAGATGATAATATGATAATAATTCTGTAATATAGTATCAGATGATTGTAAAATGACCCACAATGAAACATCACTTTATTCTTTATACATTTGAAATAGTTACCTGATTTAGCACATCTTTAAAACAACATTCACAATATTATGGAAAGTTTGATATACACACCTCTACTTTCAGGCTTATATGGTGACTAAAGGATTAGCGGCTAGAAGATTCTGACACAACCTTATACTTTTCTCCCGCTTTTCGCTAAAGAAAGGATAAAGTTTGTTTATTTATAAGTGTATTTTATGATCTGGAGTATTACGTTGTCTCTTATATCACTCCTGCTCTTTCTGCATAGTGTTTTTACTTTCTTGTTGAATCTTGGGCTTTGTAAGCAGTACTATCTTGACTGTGCATACTGTATACATGTCTCTTGCGCTTTTTTACCCGTTCACTCTCCCTTATCTTAGAGCACACACATTGTACGGTGTCTGATATTTAATTTTAGATAGTATGACAGCCTGTTTGCGTGGTCCCATTTGCATTCCAAAGTGAGGTTCTGGAGATTCTTTTTTTTTTTTTTTTTTGGTCTCAGATGCTTTTCGACAGCGCCTGATTAGTCATGTTTATTACCATATTGTTTTGTATATGTTCATGTTGCCAGTTAGTAGCTTGCCAGAGTGTTAGATATGGCTCTCGGAGTAACAGCGGGTGGGGTATTTTGTTTTTGCGTATATATTTTACGTCAAGCTGTCTGCAAGTGTTTCCCACTCCGCATTTGAAGAGCAGTAACATGACGTCTCAATAAGCCTTCCGTCTTTCCTTCAATTCTCTTGTCACTATCACATGATTTCAAAGCCGAGCAATAAGACGCCAAACACTCAAGCCACTAAAGTCATTCAGTTGCAAACGAAAGCCAAACCTCTGTGGGGTCTGCAAAAGGTGTGTTATATTTTTCTAATATAGAATAGAGATGGGATATATATCACAGCAATTGATAATATTGCAACATTTGGATATATTGTCTATATTATGTCTATCAAAAGTTCTATTGAAAAGGTTCCAAAATAAGATGGTTAAGAATAAATATATATCAAACTGAACCGGTAATCTAACATAATGTGATATTTCTACACTTTTTGATTCCATTTTCTGTATCGTGTTGCAATGCAATACTTCAACTTTAACACAAATTTACAGAAATGTACAGAAAATAAAAATATTGAGCTCTTATTTTTGTCATTATCACTCACCCCAATACAGAATTTATATTTTCTCTCAACTGAATTTAACCACAGTTCGATTTCTCTTCTTGTTCTGCTGTTGGGAGGCTTCGACCAATCAGCTTCAAATGTTCCCGATGACGCATTTTCCTGACTGTCCAGATTGATAAATGTGCAGAACTCAGGTCAGAGCGACACATATCAGTCTGACGTTAACAGAAAGATATCAGTTTCTCTCATAGTATTTGAGGACAAGGAATTACTTAATCAAGACAATACAAAGCAAAAGTAATCTCAGCACAAAGTCGAACTCTAAAAACCATAGTTGATCCAGGGCCATCCATATCAGGGTCGCATTTATTGGTTAAATTCAAGCTCATCTTTAACGAGAAATAGTCGCAGCAATTTCAGCTCTGACAACTCCTACTTAAACATGCTGTAATGCTGCTATTTCCATTTACTGTCGATCCATATATTTCTATTTTATTCTAACGTAAAGGAGCTGTCAAAGACTTAAATGGTGTATTATTAATCCCGTTGGTCTGATTGACGTCCTGGCATTAGAGGAAAGACTTTAGAGTATGGGGACCCATTTGCTTGGGTCACTTCTTTTGTCAGTGGTGTGCACAGGGGAAGCATTAAGTATTTAACTTGCATTTATAAAGAATGGAGCGAGACCCGGGGACATGGATTCATTCATAACAAAAAGAATAAAGTGACGATTCTGGGTGTTAAGATTATTCGGTTAATCGATAATCGTAAATGTTCAGATCAGGTTCAAGTTCAGTATGAATTAAAAAATAAATAAAGAAACGTGGACAGTTTTAGAAGCAAAGTTAGGTCATTTCAATTTAGTGCTGTCCTCAGAGACGATAAAGCAAAAAGCTTTTTACGATAAAGTAAAAAGCTTTTTTATCTGTCTGTTTCAATGTAGTTTGGTCATGTCAATAATCATGATGTTTCCTCTTACAATTATCGGAACCAGGCTCTAGGCTTATAGAAGTCCTAAAAACGACTTTGTTGTAGCCGTCCAAATGACACACTGTTTAAATAAATGGACATAAAGCTTTTTGCTTTATCGAAATCACTGTGGGAGAGAAAAATGTATTTAGGATCTCTGGAGCAGGTCCTAGTTGTCAACATTTACGTTTTTCTTTTTACAATTAGAAATGGGCATAAAAGTAAAATTTGAATAAATCACACTCATGTATTCAGCTGCATTTAAGAAGTAGTATTATTGTATTAATTATTCATTATTATTTACTCTAATCTATCTATCTATTTAATTTTTTTTATGCTGTTATTAAACATACTCTAGAGTTTTATAGAGGACCATATTTGTTTATAGATAGATATTAACTTGTGTTTATGGTCTCTTTCTGGTCCAGACACAGTCCACCAGAGCTTGTGGCTCCCTGTTGGTTGTGACCTGAAACATTTGCTTAAATTGTTTATGCCACTACCGGCCCTGATCGTAACATTAAAACTTGATATTGTGACTAGGGCTGCAGCTAATGATTATTTTGGTAATTGATCAAAGACTCATATGAGATTTTTAGAAAATTTTACTCAAATAAAGCTGAAGTGAAGCCTTCGGATGACGTCCTGGTGGAGAATATTTAAAGATTAACAAGTATTTTAATCAAAAACACACAATTCCCTGAAAAATAAAACCTCTTGTTTCAGCACATAGAATGTTTTGGAGTCAGGGCACAGAGAACTTAATGATTATTCGATTATTTAATTAGTTGACAAAACCATTTCTATAATCGATTAGTTACGATTAATGGATTAACTTGTTGAAGCCCTAATTGTGACATCCTTAAGCTCGGTCATATTATCCACCAAAGCCGATGTCCTGTCTCTGAGACGTGACTGCTATCAAATACAGCAAATAATGGTACATATAGCCCTTTCAAAACCCTCCTCATGTGAAATACATTTACAAAAGAATGTTTCTTGGCCCTGGAAAGGAAAAAAGCTGAGCAAAAGGCAAAGCACATTAGTCTACGACATGGTGGAAGAGTCACGTTGCCTGAGGTACAGCTTAACCGACACACATTGCAGTGGATTTTATGAAATAATGCAAAGAAATCATTCACTTTTTCTGAATATACACGATTTGTTTTTCGAATGGAACTTTTGACATAAACAAACTATTCCACAATATACCATTCAATGACCTTTTCTATGGTATACATTTTCAGTGGGTGGTATTGGCCCCATACGTTTGACTTACAGGCGCTTTAGTCGTTCCTTTGCCGTCCGTTTACTGCCGTGATGCATGACGAAGCGGCAGCAGGGTCCATGACACAGAGGCTGACTCTCTTATTCCTCTGGGCATAATGAGCCACTTCCTCTCCCCCGCTGGAAGGTTTCATTACGGCGGCTGAAATGGAGGCGCTCTTTGTGGTAATTGTTGCTTTGCTTGTGTTTACATAATATCACAAAACAGCCTGTATTTAAACCCGCATCTGTTTACCTGGCCTTGTCATTGTTGTAATGCGCGACTTTTCGCCTTGATTTTGTGTGCCTTTTGGATAATTGAGTTTGAATGAGCAGCCACTGGGGGAGCTCAGAGCAAAGATGGAGATTTTCATTCATTTATCTTCTGCAGTTTTCTCTGGCTATTGATTTTACACTTGCCTCGTAAACACACATACATTTCACGTATCTGCAATTGTATGGGCGTAGTATTCGTTCACAATTACGGCTCAAGGACATTATTTTCTAGGTTTATAGACCAACACAATGAATAAATTTAGTTAGTTTGTATTTGACCACAGAATCTATCAGTCAAGCATATTGAAATTGGTGGCCTGACTCAGATTTGGGTTATTCTAGTTCAAATGCTTACATTCTTTGCCATTTGATTTATCCACAGTGGCTCAGGATTGAAAAAAAAAAAAAGAAATGTTTATTTTCTTTGATAACATTTTATGGTATAAAATTGTATTCCTGTATTGTATGATTCTAAAGCAGTGTTTCTCAAACATATTAGTCAATTGTATCCACATTTTTGTCCTATAGTTATTTCCGGGTTAAAAATACATTGATGTTGTCCTAGTTTAGACCCGATTAGACCTGGAATAGATCTATTATAGACATAGTTTAGATCTCGTGTTACTCTGAGTACTCCAAGTAAACTTGCCAACTAGGATGATACATTTTATATTCTTGAATATATTTATCACAATCAGAATCAGAAACGGTTTATTGCCATTGTCAGTGATCAAAAATTCACAAACATAGGAACTTGCTTCGGCTTAAGGTGCAACATAAAACAATGAATAAAATATAATAAAATATATAAAAAAGGCATGCATAAAATTAAGAATAAAATAGACCAAGATAGATAGACTAAGACTATATACAGAAATGTACAGTTGGCAAATGTTGTAGTGCAAATAGATAGATCTTATATAATATATTGTTAAAGTGGCAGGTGTTATAAAGTGTTCATGAGTCCAACGGCAGAGGGACAGAAACTGTTCTTGTGGCGGGAGGTTCTGGTCCGGATGGACCGTAGCCTCCTGCCCGAGGGAAGTGGCTCAAATAGTCCGTGTCCAGGGTGAGAAGGGTCAGCTGTGATCCGACCTGCTCGTCCCCGAGTCCTGGAGACGTACAGGTCCTGGACGGATGGAAGGCTGCAGCGATCACCTTCTCAGCAGAGGCACAATGAGCTGTAGTCTCTGTTTGTCCCTGGCTGTGGCTCCAGCACCACACGGTGATGGAGGAGGTGAGGATGGACTCGATGATGGCCGTGTAGAACTGCACCATCATCTGCGCCTGCAGCTTGGCTTTCCTCAGCTGCCACAGGAAGTACATCCTCTGCTGGGCCTTCTTGATGATGGAGCTGATGGTCGGCTCCCACTTGAGGTCCTGAGTGATGGTGGTGCCGAGGAAGCGGAAAGAGTCCACGGTGGTGATAGGAGAGTCTGTCAGGGCAAGGGGGGGCAGAGGGCTGAGACTTTCCTCATCATCTCCACTGTCTTCTGGGCGTTGAGCTCCAGGTTGTTGCCGCTGCACCAGGACACCAGCCAGTCCACCTCCCTCCTGTAGACAGACTCATCACCGTCCGCGATGAGTCCGATAAGGGTGGTGTCGTCTGCAAACTTGATCAGTTTTACAAAGTCGTGGCTGGAGGTGCAGCAGTTGGTGTACAGGGAAAAGAGCAGAGGAGAAAGTACACAGCCCTATCAAACTTTAATTATGCATGAGCTTCTATGTCTATGTCAAAAGCTATGCTCTTAGACCAGTGGTTCTCAAACTTTTAACCCCAAGTACCACCAAAGAAAAAGTTTTGGCTTTCTGAGTACCACCAAATCAAAATTTTATCCATAACAGGACTATTGCAGGTCTAAATGTAAACAAGGTTTTATATACCATTGCCACAGTAGTTTAATTAGAAATGTACTTGAAGAGATAAAATGTGAATAAAATGTACTCTAAATGAAGAAACAATTGAGGAGGAGTCCACGTACCACCACCGTTTGCGAAACACTGTCTTATATTGTATATCCATCATTAGTTTACAAACTATGCAAATCAAAATATAGTTTTGTTTCTACAAGAGAAGATGGTTTTTTTTTTCTTTTGTTAAACTTTCAACCAGAACAGCAAGCTCTGACCGCTAAAAGGATTTGAAGATGAGGGCATTTATTGACATGTCCTTTGTGCTCACCGTGGTTTTTCAGATCCTGGATAAAGCTACGTTTAGTGACCTTGTGTATGCTTCTACCACTTTGCCTCACGTTGTTGAATTGACTGGAATAATGAGTTAAACTGACTTCTGCATCTCAGGACCAAAAAGCTCTTATGTCCCACTGACTTCACTTTCCACTTTGTACAAATTGCACCCTTGTACCACAATCATTAGCAGTCTATATTTTACCCACGGGAGCTGTAGCGGCAGAAAAGGGGGCCCCTATTAGACAAATATGCACTCCAAATGCACTGCTGCACTCTAGTTGGTCCGTTAGAGATTTTCCGTCGCGAAACCTTTGATGAGCTGAACAGTTGGCCACAGATTTTGCTTGTCATCACTTCTTTTAACTGAGTGAGCCACAGTGCAACCAGTGGTGTTCATGAATGATTATTCTATTAAAATTACTGGTTGCTTTTTCCTCCCCACATTCCCGCCTAATTATGTGGGCATTCTGCGCCAGCCCTTTGCAGGATTAGCCCTAATGAAGCTGTTGACTGTATACCTGAGTGTTAGGCATGACATAAAAACATCTCATTATCATCATTATTGTTTTACACTTGGGAGGAGGATGGTCATGTTGTCTTAACTGTAACCTCTGTCTGAAACCAGCAACGCAACAAGAGACAACATAAATAAATTACAATAAGGGACAATTTGCATATTAATGAAAACTTGAACCCATAACCCATTTTTTGTATGTACAAAGACCGTACTTAATATTTGTTGGTTTATTGGAAACGGACAGTACTGTTAATTTGTTTATTTATAGACCTTTCGAGTGTTTGTCAAGAAAACACTGCATTCCATTAACCTGGTACTTTCCCACGATTTAACTCTAATGCATTTTCAATGGGAGAGTTAGCCTTAGCCTTTAAACGTCACAAACTATGAAAACCCAGGGCTTTTTTGACGACTCAAAACCACTCGACTGCGCCTGAATAACACCAGAACTTTATTAGAAAATATTATCATGTGTTTTGTGTAGATTGTTACAGTTAACAATTAGCATGAATTACATACATGCTAACAACCTTGTAATACATATTTATGAAATCGTTATTCTGGATAATAAGGTAGCAAAAATATTGCGGACCATAACAAATGTTGTTTCACCAAGCGGTACAAATCCTACAGTTATAATTGAATCAGAAACTAGAGGCGGAAGTTAGATATGGATCGTTATTTCTCATTGGCAAATGTGATGAACAACAACCACATGTCTGTACTGCCTACAAATGACAGAATGACAGGTTTTTATTTGTTTCCTCCATTTAGATGAATTAATAGAATGTAGACACTAGTACCAGGATGTAAACGCAGCCTGGTTGCGTCACTCCTGGAAGGATCTTCAGCAATATGTTGTCAAGGGATACTTTTAATTTGACCTCATGACTATCGGCTGAAACTAAGTGTAATTTACTTTCATGGTCATGAGGTCAAATTAAAAGTCTTCCGCAGCAGCCTGTTGTGTTATCTGTTTGACCTTTGACCCCAACTGACTTTGACATTTAAACCCATTTCTACCATTAAGCATTAATATAGACAGACCTGCAGTAGGTGAAGTGTACATTTACTTTCTCAACCAGCAACGCACTATTACCACTTACTAGAATATCCAATACGACACTAGGTGAGGTGTCTTGCCAAAGGATACAATGACAATATGCACTGGGTCAGAGAAGGCCACAACCCCAAACACCTAAACATGTTGCAAATCCATAATAGCTATTTATTTGTGTAGATTGGAATAGAAGTAAAGATTTTTTTCAATTCTGTAACTCATGCAGTTTGTGCATTGCAGCGCATAGAGTTGGCTTCTATTAATTTAACAGAAAAACAGATTAAACCAGACTCGGGCTAATCACAATGGTAAATGGGCAAGCTCCAAGAGTTATTACATTGTATTGAACCATGCAGCTTGGGGAGCAGCCAGAAGCATTTTAGAAGCTTAGACTTGCTACTCAAATATAATGGCATCGAAATGTTGAGTGAAAATGAAAGTGCGCATGGGGTTGAAAAGGGTTGATTCGTACAATGCTACCTCATAAACAACATGCTGGGGTAAAGTGTGTGACTGTGCTGAAATGGTTTTAGCAGCATTGAAAAGAACTGGCTGCATTCCAACTCTATGTACATCAAAATGAACTTTCCATACAAATTGGTGTAGTTGTGCTTGATTAAGAAGTGCTAATGGACTTGTTGTATTCACTTACAGAAAATTTGTTTTAGTAGTTTTCATGTGAGCCTATCTTTTAGTTGTTAAAAAATGAAATTGCTGTTTGGAGACAAATGGATTGGCAAAGAAAGTTAATTAAAAGTGAAGATTTTTTTTTTATATTCTTCAGTAATCCAGAGAAAGAATTAGGGGATAAAAGTTTGAAAAATGACATTGGTATAATTCAGATTGTCAAAAGGACAAAGTACTGGAGATGAATGACGGAGCGAGAGTGCGCAAACAGCATTTCATCATAAAAGCCTTATTTCAATAAAGTTCTTCAAACATGGGCCTGTCCATCACCGCTCAGGCAGACTTTCTTCTTCTAGCTTTGCACTGCCACTTTGTGTCGTTCCCTGCCGTGTGACAAATCCTGAAGCCCATTACCCATTTGCAGCAGCGTTCCCTTTTCCCTAATAACATGAAGGTCTTATGATGAACATGCGAAATTAAAAAAATAAGAGAGCCATTTTAGCACGTGGAGAATATAGAGTAAAACAGCAGACTCGCAAACCTACACACCAAGTACAACTTCAGAAACAAAATGAGCCTAGTTCATTTTAAAGTCTTCACACATGTTATCGCTCACTTTCCTAATGCAGTCCCAGCATCCTAAATATTCACCGCGATGAGTTTGTAAACACTTGACACTTTTCTGAGCCCAGAGCAAGTTTTGCCATTCTGGTTAAAGCTAACAAACATTAGCATGCTAACGCTGCACTTCCTGCTTCTTGTAAAATAAAACGCTCGATAAATAGATGCAGAGAAAGTGCTGTGGTCAAATAGATGCTTTTACAATATACATATCTGTGCTGGGGCCAAGACAGAGCTTACTTTATTAAATGCAAAAAAATGAGCAGATGAACTAGTTATGTTTTTCACGTTTCAGGAAAGTAAAAATTCAGGTACAGCCCCTTTAAACAAGAAAAGCTACTGTGTTGTTTCTAAATAGATACAAAGGATAGAAAAACATGAAAACGAAGCTTGCTTGAATACACTCTTTTAACATTTAAGTTGAGCTTTCTGGGACTAAACATTGATCTGCATCTAAATCATATTTTCTTGCATTTGTAGTTTTCACAATGTTCAACCCTCTTTCCCTGGTTTTGAATTCTGCATCTGCTAATGTTAAAGTCACATTTAAAGACACATAGCATGTGGCTCACCAATTGTAGTACAGTCTTTCCAGCTGCCATAATTATCATATGCAAATAAGAACCACAAATAAAGCTTACGATACCGCTGGGCCTAAACATTCAAGATACCAAAAATAAAGATTTAGGGCTTCATTTAAATTGGCAGATGTAATATGGGGGAGCAGTCCTCACCTCTCAATCACTGATGTAAGTCCTCTCTTTTAGTCCCCAAAGGCAAAACCGCTGCTGCTCTGAAGACTGTTACCTACTTTTTCTTGGCACACAGTGTACGCTGATGGGATAATATTCTTTTCATGAGGCTGAATCCAGGCAGGCAAGGTATTCTTTATTATGGAAAATTGTTGCCACTTTTGTAAATGGCTTTGTTATATTGTCACTTTAGACACAATGTTAAGTTCAAGAAACTTTTTTTAAGTTCATTGGGTCAAATTGCAAATTTGTTTCTGTTCTTAGTCGAAGCAAAGCCTTTTCAATTCTCAAATGGATCGTAATCTGTGGTGATGTTCATCATCTAAGTCTAACCAAAGCTTGTGAGGACTGTGGTTCAGGCACCAAAGCTGTCATTTATCTGGACGGTTCGTGGTTTGAATCCAGCTCTTACCAGTTCATTCTGCTGATGTTCACCATGTGTGAGTATAAGTCAGAGAGGCTCTTTTTGCAGACTGGCAGATATGTTTTCAGATTGTGAGAAGTGAATAAATAATGGAGTCATTCTCTGAGTATCTTTATTATATGTTATTGACTTTATTATGTTACTGACTTCATATTGAGATGACTTTTTTTTTCTTTTTTTATATATAGTTATATTTCAGCACTAAGCACTGAAAAAAGTACATAATCATTTTACATTTTATTCACTGTAAATCGCAATGTTGATCTAAAGCCTTGATTTTCAACCAGTGCCGGGGAACACTAGTGCGCCTTGAGGTTTTGCCAGGTGTGCCTTGAAAAAATGTCCAGTTTGAGTTAACAGATTCACAAATGCGGATTTAATGAACTAATTTACCTTTTTGGAGTGCGCAGAACAAACATTTGCTCCAAAGAAAGAATGCAAAACCATCACTATTACCAAATTTAAAGAACTAGACAGTGCCACAGACATTATTTACCTCATTATATACAATATTTTTAACTAAATGGTATGATTTGGTAATGTTTTAGTGGTAGGTGGCGTGCCGTGATAGCTTTTAAACCCAAAATGTGTGCCACAACTCAAGAAAGGTTGAAAAACACTGATCTAAAGCATCATAATGATTGAAACAGGTCCATTAACTTCCTCTTAAAAATCTCAGAACTAATAATCTCCGCCTCTTCATAGAGACATTTCACTGTAACAGCTGAATTTTTATAACCTTATATGTCAGTTCTCAGTCTTTATATTTTTAAAAAATAATTGCAACTAACAACAGGTATGTGATGGGGGAGAGGTGAAAAAACCGGAATTATCTGAGAACTCAAGTAGGACTTTCATTGTTGTAGAAGGTCTTTTTGCATGCATGTTAGAGTCTGTATAGTCCAGATAACGACAGTATGACAGTACAATTATTTTTTAGAGGTTGTCTAGTCATGATTAGTGGAATAATCATTGCAGCCCTACACCCAAGCCACAAATATACAGTACAGGAAAGTTGTATTTTGGTTCATGCATGTTTGAGTAAATTAATGATGAGGAAACATGGCTGCAACAAGGTTAAAACAACATTAAACTTGATTTTGCCACAATATGTCCTCTGTAAGATCAATCTTTTTTATTTTATTTTGTCCACTGCATGATGAAACACTCTTTGACACAAGCTCTCATCTAAACCTTGTAATATGCCATGCTATAACATGTTTAGCAACCACGTTTTCCTCTTTTCACAGGCCGACCCTAAGGAGATGATCCGATTGGTCACACAGCACGTCTCCACATACTCCGGCTGGCCACAGGAGGTGCAGAAGCTGATTGAACAGCTGCAGATGTACAACGAGCGCCTGATGGACTTCACCCAGGCCCAGGTCCTACAGGGGCTCGGCCGAGGAGTGGACGTATCACGCTTCAGCTCCGATGCACACTACAAAAAAGAAACCATCCTCGGACTAACAGAGTATGAATTGTACTATAATAGACAATGGCACAGTGATAGGATTAACTATAGAAACACATTATCGCCCTTGGAGGATTTTATAGTTGAAAGTGTGTGGGAGTGAGCTGCCTGCTTTATGAAATACAACTTGATCGTTATGTTTTCTTCCTGCTCTTGTGTATTTCAGGACTCTGGATGACGGCGTGTACAAAATTGCGCTGTCCCTGGCGAAGCGTTACAGTGTTCCTCTGTGGGAGGTCTACATGACTCACCTCGAGTTCCTATTTACCGATAGCGGGTACATGTGCTAGACACACACACACACACACACAAACACACACAAAATTAACAAAACAGGCTGCAATTTTAATGTTCTTTAGTGTTGTTTGCTTTGCTGAGAGATAATTGTCTTGATGTCTACAGTTACCATGAGGACAGTATTACAGCCTCAAATAAAAAGCTTATGGTGCCTCATAACCTGAGAAATTATTATAATGCAAATAAGCGACACACATTATCACCACTAATTGTTTTACTATATGTTATTAATAGTGATTGTACTTTTTTCTTTTAACATTACTTTACCTGCCTTCAGAAACATTTGCTTAGCGTTTTTTGTAGGGCTTGGTTGAGTTTTGATTAATTCATTGGCATGATGTCTCATGCTTTCTCAGCCTTTAATTGGCACAGTACTTTGTCACATCCATATCTTTATTGTTAGTTTATCTCAACACATCCTTTAACACTGAAAAAGAAAGGCGTCTCTGTCATTGATGGGGCAGAGGTCAGAACAGCTAAAAAATGACTTACTCCATGGATTGCAACTCAAACGCACAGCCATTTTCATTTGCTTCTGCCTCACAGCAATAAGGTCTGGTATGATTCTCAGACCATCAAATTAAAATCAAATACATCTACTGGTATCAGAGTTTGGCTCAAACCCAGAAAGATTTGCTGGATATTGGTTGTTTAATATGGTTTCAGCTGATAACCTGGTTGGGCCTTGTTGTAATAAGACAAATGACTGGCTGTTGTTGGAGCAGAATTTCTCAGAATGATTGCACATTTATGAATACAAAAGTGTTCCATAGTTATTTGTAGAATGCTGTTACAGGACACATTTGGATCAGTTTTGATTCATCCATTAATGCCACTGGGGCAACGTGTCAGGAGCAGTGTAAATAAATGCTATTTTTGGTCTTTGAAGATACATAATAAACCACAATATTGATCTAAAATGACTTAGTCATAGAAAACTATTCATTGATTTCCAGCTCATAAGCCCCGCCTCTTCAAAGTGACATTTCACCGTAACAAGGGGATTGTCATTTATACATTTTCATTGTTGAAAAGTGACTGCATAACATTTTAGAACTCTACATGTTTCAACCACAACTAATTACAGGGATAGGGGCAGGGATAGGGGATAGGTGAAAACAGTATTTTCTTAACACTAGAGCCTCAGTTGCAGAACAATACAGGATTACTCAATCAAAAATACAACTGAATATAATAAGGAGGCGGAAACATCGTTATAATAAGGTTAAAAGCTCACTAAACTTGATTTCGCATAACATTTTCCCTTTAAAACCATGGTATTTATATCAATAATGGAACTGGAAAATCTGTATTGATGCATCTTTACAGGGTTTCCACAGGGCATTAATTAAAAAATAAGCCTTTAAAATGCATTAAAAAGCATAAAATTCAATCCCCAACAGGCATTAAATCTAAAAGAAAACATTAAAAAAATGTACCCATCAGAACAATAACTATAAAAGTAATAAAAACAAGAGCAAATTATCATCGGCTGTATCAGCTATCTAAAATAATCTAAAAACTAAAAGAAATACATTTGCATGCTTTAATTTCATGCAAATTAGTTTTTGAATATTATAAAGTAGTTTATTATATTCTGGTCATTCTGCAGCCCAGTGGATCGGTTAGAGGTCAGTAGTTTTGACATGCTAAAAGCATAAATGTCTTGTTCTGACGTTGATTATGGCATTAAAAGTCTTAAAATGCGGCATTAAAAAGCATTCAATTTGATTTGTTGAAAACGGCATAAACCCTGCTTTAATAAAACACATATATAAATAACATCTTAAACAATATTGACATTTATGTATTGTAAAACATGAACTTCCATTGTTTATATAAAATGACTCACAACAGACCCTGGACTATTTGAAAAGAGGGTATTTTGTGTTTTAGAAGGTACGAACGTGTCACAGCCTATGTTCATAATTTATTTGCACTCTGACTTCATGGTCGGGAATCTGACTAGCTCTGCACCTTTTACTTGTTTTAATAGAATGCCTTTTCAGCAGAGTGGAGAGGGGAGTGTGTGCATGTGTTTGTGTGTGTTTGCATGCGCCCACCTCTGATAAATATCCCCGTGTCACATTCTGATATAAGGAAATGCTTTATGGACTTCACTTAACCATAAATTACAACCTATATCCCGTTCAGAGCCCACCATAGCCGCCTGCTTGTGTGTTGCCTTTCTGCCCAAATCTCTGCACCATGATAAATGCGCGGGGAATATTCATACTGTAATCTTGACGGGAAGAATCTGCAATGTGGGTATCGATTTAACGGATGGATGGAGGCAGCGCTGATATAAATAGAGTGAAGAGGTGAAAAATGTTAAGGAAGTGATGCATACAAATGGGTCTATAGGTAGCACCATGCTTTTATTTGCTCATCTAAAGACGCCATGTACATTTTTAGGCCGGAGTTTGGTTTTCTTATTTAACAAATTGAACTTTATCTATTAAGCATTCAAGGGTTGCACATGCTTTGTGTAAAAGTCAGCGGTGCAGCCTTATTTTCTGTAAAATTCAGTACGTTACTGGAGTGTTTGGAGTGGATTGGGTTTTTGGTAATGGGTTTATCAGACATTGACAGTCCGTTTAACGCAAAATGAATGCTGTGGACTAATCATTGCAATTCACTGACCTTTCTCAAACACTGTCAGCAGTTTTCTGTCCATAAACCTCTGAGAATTGTTACAGAAGCCTTAAGGGACAAGTTTCTTACACTGTAGTATCGACATTTTAATGGCAGCCTATAAAGCATTTGAAAAAGTCATCCAAAATGGAAAAGGAAGTTGTAAGGTTTATCGTTGAGTTTGCATGATTTCCCAAGCTACCCTTCGACTTTCATTATTTATTATTAAAACATTATTATGGGGTGTTACTAAACAAATTTTAACTTGAGTCATTATTTTGTGTGCTCGCCAGTGGTATCAGAATCAGAAAGGTTTTATTGCCTTTGTCAGTGAACAAAATTCACAAACTAAGAACTCGTTTCGGCGACAAATAGCAATGTATAATAATAATAATAGTAAAAGCAAAAAAGCATACACTATGGTTAAATAACATAAAAATAAAGAAGGACTCAATTTTTGTTACTCCAGTAAAAGTACAGATACATGCAAAAATGACCCAAGTAAAAGTAAAAGTATCACATGAAAAATCTACTCAAGTAAACGTGTTGAAGTACCCGTTTGAAAATGTACTTAAAGCGTAAAAAGTAGAAGTATTGCAAAGACCAGTTTTATGCATTAAATGTCATAATTTTGGTTAAAAATGTTGCTTAATTTTGGTCAACAAAGGTCTTTTCTAATTAATTTCTTTAATATTTGTAGATACTTTTATGTGTATGTTTGTTTGCTTGTTGTTAAGCTTGAACTCAAAACCTTCAGGCAGAATGTCACCATCAACGAGCTAAAAATAGCCCTCAAACAAAATGAATGTAGTATTTTCTACTTTTCAGTCCAGTTAAAAAAAATGTAGTGGAGTAAAAAGTACATACTTGTTCTCAAATGTAGTGAAGTAAAAGTAAAAAGTATCCACAGTAAAAACGACTTAAGTAAAGTACAGATACCTAAAAAATTTACTTAAGTACAGCTAAGTGAAGTATTATTTATATGAGACAGTGTCTTTACCCTCACTCTCCATTTCACGCTACAACTACATCTAAAAAGCAAAAAATGATTCATCTTTTCGAACATAAATACCATGAAAACGTTTTTAATTCAGTTTAGAGTATTTTAAAGAGGTAGAATGTACCGCTCACATTCAGGTTCTCTCAGTTGTGTGGCTGAAGGCAAAAGTATTTTCCCTCTGGTCCGCACTCATCCACAGGGGTTCCGTTGATAATAACACTCCCAAACAAACAACAGATCTGACATTTAAACATTATTGGTTCACTCTCTAAACTTTAAATTTTCACTTCTTAGTGACACCTTTCCTTCTACTCATCCTCTTCATTGCTTTGTGCTTAACATGAACTCTGGGTCGCCGTTACATCTTTACAGACCTCACCTGGAATAACGCCGCTCCAAACTTTCAAATGCTTTCAAAACTGGCCCTGTAAAAACTTACATATTGTATTATTCTCATTATTAATATATTACTTATTAAAACTTCTGCCCTTGATGTAATTCTATTCATTATGTAAGCGTTATTTTCTGTCTTCCTGTAAAGACTATAATCATTCTTCTATCCTGTGACACTTTACCCTCCCTGGAAGCTGCCAAATTAAAGATTTCTCCTCAGAGTGAGAATAAACGTTTGTCATCTCCATCGGTAAAAATGTCTTCCGTCTGTCAATTATTCACTTTTTTTCTTAATAAATTCTTCTTTCCAAAACAGTATTTAAAGACATTTGATGGAAAGATGATAAATGGGTTCTTATTTTACCGTAATTTGAAAGATAAAGTTGTAGGCCTCTTTTTAGCAGTTTTTCTGTCAGCTAATTAAGATGTGCTCTGTTGTTTACATCCTGCTGTGAAAGCGAGACATGCAACATTTAATCACGTCAAATATTTTCACCAAATGAAATGTCTACATGCACTCCGCCTGCTGTGACAGTCATCATGTTTACATGTAGAGCTGAGTGGGACCTTGTTGTTGATTAGGTTTATCAGTTTTGTGCTTTTTTTTAGTACCTTTTTAGTAGAAGAGAGAAACACATTATAAAGTGTGAAGGAATATTGAAATATGTCAACATTATGTATATTGTATGTGTTTTTTGCAAAAGACGGTGGCACTGAAGCAGAACAGCAGGCAGAGGTGAGGATGATTAAACTCTAAAATGAGAGCATCATTGGCCGGCTCATGTTAGTGAATGGGAGATAAACTGAGTCATATTAAGCCACTGTGGAATGGTTTGGGGAAAGAGGTCATGACATAGAGTTGAACAATTTGGGGAAAGATCAAATTTAGATTTTCCTTCCAAATATGAATATTTGCTGATTTAGATTTATGTTTTAAAATCAGGAGTTATTTCACAGTGCACATTTTAAGCATGTCCAGGAAATCATTATGTAAGAAAAGACACAAGACGTGAAATGAATAGTAGAAACTCGATATGCATTTCAGAACATATCTGTAGAGTTGTAAAACTTGCAGGTTGTATACATAATGTGACATGGATAATGGATTTTCTGTTGTGGTGGTTCAATGTGCTGCATTGAAGGATGCATCAAATACAGAGGATAAATGTCTTTATGGAGACAATAAAGTTGTACCCATTAACCTGACATCATTGTGGTAAAATAAGATGTCTATTCAAATTACATTTGAACCCCATCATGAAGCCATGTCTGAATGACGTGACCTCTGATGAAAACAACTGTAAACTTAAAAATAAAAGTGCTTAATATTCTGTTGTTCTCTAAAGTATAATTGTGTTTTTGTTTGGCTTTGTGTTACCATTTGCTACAATGAACTATTATTGTTTGGTGTTGTTTTTGATTACGGATTCATGTTGCTGTGAAGTGGCCTGAGGCTGCACTGTGCAGCCTGACTGTTAACATTACATTGTTGTTGTGAAGAGAGTTGGACCTCAACTGCTGATCCTTTGTTCACAAACTCAAAGAGCATTTCCAACTCCACTCTCACACAGGCTATAAATGGCAGAAGGTGACATGGCTCATCAGGTCCGACACTTCAAACAAAGCGTTGCTGCATTATTAGCACCATTTGGCCTATTCAACTGAAAGCAGTGAGCCATCAGGCTGAGATTATATTTCTGTCTAATTTGTGGATTTTACTCATAGAGTATTAAAGTCAACTTTCCTCATAATGATAGATCTTGATTTTTTGAATCATTTTGATTTAGTTATTTCCAAAACATAATAAAAATGGCTTTTAGTAAGGATTTTATGAACATAAATTATTTTTAATCTCTGCCATTCAGCATTAGCTGTTGACCTCTCGATTAAAAACAAAACGCCATGTTATTGATGAGCAGACATGAGTCTTGTCTTGATCATCAGTTTAAACTGAAACTGAGAGTCACACAACTGCATAACTCCCTTGCATTTTTAAAGTAGTAATTAAGCCTCTCTTGGATCCAGTTTGTCACACTGTTGCTGCTGAAAAATTAATTACTTAAACGCTAGGGCTATCAGTGTCTATTAAAATGGGGGTAAAGTCCACTTATTTGAAGCCCGAGATTCACTTCCACTACCCCCTGCTGAACTACAATTTGTAAACAAATTAACTGCAATGATAGGGGGATATTCAACTTGCATAAAATCAGTCTACAATAATGTGTTGAATAATCATCTAACATTCCCTGGCGTTTAATCCTATCCGCCTGATTACCGCACCAATTAAAGATGAATATTTTAAGTTAGACAAAACTACAAAATTCCCATTGAAGATAATGCAAACGGGGAGAGGAGCAGTATTGTGTCTTGTGATGTAGCAGCCCGGAAAAAAACACAACAGCAGAAGTGGCACCAAAGCAGGCGTGCAAAGGACTATCAGAGGGACAAAAGACTCGCTGGGGAGAAGTGTGGATTTGCACAGAGGCACCTTTTGTCATCGAAAAGCGAGAACAAACATACACACGACACGCTTGCTTTGAAGTATCATAGTAACACAACTCCAAACAGGCTGTGTCAATGCGTCTGACGTCGTGTGAGCAACCGCCAACATCAGGAGCTGCCTTCAAACACTATTGTTCTTGGCTTAATTCAATTTGAGGAGTGGAGTTTGACAGAGGCTTCAGGCTCATTTAGTGTAAAAAAATCACTAGTATTGCTTTTTCTGCAGCTGAATCTATTAGAGCTCCTGTGGTGAATATGATTAGTGCTATTTACAATGCTGGGCTCACATGCTGTTTCAAAAGCCTGGCACCAAAGCTTGATAAAAAAATAATGTCCTCAAGTCTTCATTCTTAAACATAAATGCTTTTATATCAGCAGCACGGCTTGATGCTGCTGATGTCAAGATGCTTAATAAAAACAAGCAAACAGTAAATGCTTTTAGAATTAAGGCTCATCTTTGTGAGATAGTTAAGTGCAACTTCCAACTTTGCTGGATTTGTTTCATATGCAATTCTTTCCTTAAAGTCAGGTAGCAGTGGCTCATTGGTTAGAGCATTTCCCCACAAACCTGATGTTCAACGGTTTCAATGAATTCATACTGTTGTTCTGCAAGACACAAGACACACCTACCTTACCTATTGACTCTAGTGTGTGTGTGTGTGTGTGCATGTGTGTGTGAGTGATTGGTTGTTGGAGCGGCCACTTGTGCAGATGTGCAGCTTTTCTTCGTTCAGTCCAGTCTACCCCAGGGTAACTATTCTGGTGTGGATGAATATTCCACGGAATTGGGTTTTTGAGTGTCCGGGTGGTAAATGCCGTGTTGTTTTGTATTCACCCACACTTTTGTTGCCTTTGTCAGTAGTTCAGCAACCACATCTTGAGAAAGCACAGGCATATAATCTGAATCTCTTTCTCCTCAGGCTCTCCACAAAGGACATTGAATCTCGCAGCGACTCCCTGGGCCTGTTCGACACACTGAAGAGTGACCCTGAGGCGTTCCACAGCCACATGAACAAGTACGTGCTGCCCAGCGTGGAGGCCACCGATATGGGCCGCCTGCTGTACTACTACACCCTGCTCGACGCCGCGGGCTGCCACCCCTACGTCTCCACAGCCATCAAGCCCGACTCCCACGTCAAACTGCTCAAGAAGCTGCGAGCCGTGGCCAGCGGTGAGGAAAATGCTCTCTTCTTTAATAATCAGATCTGAAAATCTCCTGGTGGGTTAAAGGGAGGGGGAGGGGGCTTCTGTTGTTAGAATAAAAAAAATTATCTCGATAAAAAAGAAATGGCAGATATATTTTTGTGGGGGAGGAATTTGATCTGGTAACAACTGAAATCTTTGTGGCCTGTTGGCTTTCTTTCAGTGCAGTACACAATGAAATGGAACATTCTGCCAATTGTTAGAGCCTGGACTTGAACCCAAACTCTAAAGGGACAGCCCTGTGTGCACAAACTGTGACCTAAGAACCCATGTTTACACTGGCCCTGGTCCCCCAGACCGGTTCACTTTGGAACATCTCAGGCTGCATCTGTTAATGGCGGTCTGTGTGTCCATGCAGAGGTCCAGGCTCACAGGCGTCCTCTACGAGAGCATGATAGACATACAGTCGGCATCCGAGGGAACGCCCACTAAGAAGCCTCTGTGGGGGACGCAATCTATTATTTTTAATGGAGAATATCAGCTCTACCATCCACCGTTCAACAACTACAAGAGCAAGCATAGAATTATATAGAGTTATATTGTACCAACTACAGACACGAACACATAGATAAGATAAAAAATAAACTGGTCCAACAGCCCAAATGTGTATAAATATACATGAATAATTAGTCCCCCCCCCACTATGATATGATCCCGAGCTGTATCTCTTACTATGCCACTCATTAGTGTTAACATTGATTTTGCATTTAGTTGGTTTAGTTTTTATATAATTTATAATGAACCTTGAATAGCAGCTTCACAATTACACTGAAAAGAAATTGTACTTATTTCCCTACTATATCAGTGAAAAATAATAAGCAAAGAGGCTTTGCTAACTTTTTCAGCTCCTTATGCAAAATATTTTCAGGGCTCAAATTTATTATGACTCAGACCTCATCTCTTAGAGCAGCCTGTAGTAATAGCTTTTCTAAACTGTGAAATAAAATTATAGTCTGATAATAAAATCCTAAAAGTCTTTGGAGTTTGCAAATGTGATAATGAAATCTATTTACATACAAAAGAGGATTTTTCATTTCTGTACTTAAAATACAAGGTGTGATCCTCGCTGGCATCCCAAATGTCTTAAACAACGCTTTCTTATCTGATACCTTTTTCTCAGCCAGATGCTCCTTCCTTAAGGGCTTGATGTCCAGGTTGCGGCGTGTCACTGGGTTTTGCTCTGGCCCTTGAGTAGCTAAAGTATTTTTGTTGCGATTTCTGAGAAAGTGTCAAATCTCGGTGATAAAGGTCAGAACGTGTCAACAGTGTTTTCACGGCTCACTTGCTCCTTCTGCTCCCAGATCACAGTACAGCTTTTGCAGATGACACATGCCGCACTTCACACCAATTTAAAATATAGCAGCAAGCAAGTTCACCCAATTAAATGTATTGCGATGTTTTTAAGTAACTCCGCACTCTTGGTCCAGTATATGCTGCAGTTTGACAAAAAGGAGCTGGTTACATGCTCAGCTTTATATGTTTACCTTCTATAATTACTTCTAGAGGTTTTTGCCCTTTTGAGATTATGAAAATCAGAACATGCCACAATTTAACCTTTTCTTTTTGCTTTAGACTCAAACAGTAATCAGTTGATGGAAAGTGAAGAACCTGAGACACAACCAGTTTGCACTTGGTGCCAATTTTCTTCCATTTGCTGAAGTTGTAAAATTCTGGTATTAAAATGTATATATTGCAATGTGCTGGTAATACAATTCAATTGATTCAAAGAACACAGAGTATCTGGTTCATCGTAGAAAAAAAGGAAAAAAAAGGAATAATAATATGTAGAATATTAAAATACATCATATATTACTAAGCATACAAGCAATATTGCCAATGTGTCCACAACTTCAAATGAATCTGACAGAATAATTCATATTCACCTTATTCCTGAAGTTTACGTACGTGCCACCATCTTTTTCCGTTGTAGTTTACATGGACCAGGCGAGCTCAACAGAAAATGAGTTCTACACAGACTAAAAAGCCGTTTTCAGGCCGCCCAGGAAATCGGTGCGTTGTTGACTTGTTGTTGCTCGTCTACATTAAACATTTTAGACAAATCTACTTTATATAATGTTTTAGAAAGACACTTTTCCCTCGATCGCCAATTGGCCCAAACTGTGTTCTCGTCAAACCTGAAGTCCCTTTACTACAAAAGTATGGATCATAGACCTAAAAATAGGCAAAAGTGGGCGGGGCGGAATAAGGTGAATAGTATATATAACATTTTAAAAGTCTAGATCCATTTCATTTATTGGTGTAGATTTATTGGTCTCTCGTGTCTGTTGCCTTTGGATTCACACTGATGTCACAGTCACACACGCTAAATGTGTGTCCTTCAGAAACCCGGCCAGAAGACAAACTAACTCCAGACAGGAAGTGAAGGCTGTTGTAATGGGTTGTGTAAAGCACTGTGCATCTGGATGTTTCACACTAAAGGCCCTTTTTGACTCTTTCTATCTGTCCTGAGCTGGGGCTGGCACAAACTGTACACCTGTAAAATGTTGCTCTAGTCTCGTCTAGTCTCGTCTCGTCTACGATGCATTCATAGGGAACTTTACAAGCCTCTACTTCATCTGTCCTGTCAAATTAAGCTCACAAAGCAAAAATAAATACACTAAATCAACACAAAGAGTCAGAAGAGCCATTAAATATTGTTATCACACTGCTGTTATTACTGCATATTGCATGATAATATTGTGTAGATGTACTACTGTGAATATTGAGGCATATGGCAGTGTCTTTAGTATCATTAGTCACTCTCTTGTGGGGATAGTGGTTTGTGGAGGCAGACATGTGGGTGTGGCTTTGGAGATGCGACATGTGTAAGTGTGTGGTCTGAGACTGTCTGAAAGCCCCTCACCCTCTTACTCTCATCATGGTTTAAGGGATGTGTGCTGTGGGATTCCCTGATGCAGCGACCAGTGAGCCCTCCCCAAAGGCCCGGCAGCGTTAAATATTTAAGTTCCAGACAGAGTGCGTGTTTTCCTGGTAATGTGTCTGACTGAGAAGGTGGTGGATGTGATGAGTGTCGACAGGCAGCATCTGAAAGTTTGCTCATCACATGGAGGCAGACACAACCAAACCACTGAAATGCTTGCAACAATTAACTGATTAAAATGATGAAATTATAAAGGTGGTTTGTGCAAAAGAAATATGGTGGTAACTAGCTTGTGACTGATGAATGTACCAGTTATATTTGACTACTTTCTAATACTTGTAGAAATTGCTACTACAGTCTCTTAAAACAAACTGGGCAAGGTCCGAGCCAGGGCCACAACACAGAATGCTGCTCTTTCAGATAACATCCTTGAATCTGCCAGCAGCTACATACGCTCTCCACCCCCTGTTAAAGGAGAGGAGGAAAGGATCTGTGTTTTTATCAACAACATGTGTGGAGATGCATGGGCTGTTTACAAGAAGCTTTTCACTTTGGTTGTTGTTTTTTTTGTTTTGTGTTTACTAATGGCACTTCTTGAATCTTTGAAAAAGTTTCAACAATTATAGATGGATCAGCTAAACAGGTGTGGGAAAAGGCACATTATAATGTAGAATAATTTTGCATAATTTGTATGTATGCTGGTATAACAAGAAGCAAATCAAGCAAGCAAAATTTGTAGAGCATAATTCATACAGACATAATTAAAAGTGCTTTACAGACATTGAAACTATACAGTATTTTAAGAACACATTAAAATCACAATACAAAACATAACTAATTACAGTGAATGAATAATGCAATGTGAAGCATCTTTGAGTGTTTAGAAAAGCGCTATATATGTATGAGGCATTATTATGATTATGATTATTATTATATTTATTATATTATTATATATTTATTATATTCTTTTTTTTTTTTTTTTGGGGGACAGAACTGTCTTTAGCCTAGACTTGAACACTGCCAATGTAGGGGCCTGTCTCACAAGATCACGAATATTGTTCAGTTTTTAGCTTCTTAAAACTGAAACGCTGATTCCCCATGTTTAGTCCTGAGTCCTTAGTCCCAATCCCTGAGGTCCTCAGGGTCTGAGGTCAATGAATATGGCACTAACATGTCAGAGATGGACTTTGGTACTTGATCATGGAGAGACTGGAAGTCTATTTTCTGAGCCACAAGAAGCCAAGAGCACCTGAGCACAGGATATCCATGTGTTATTAAGAAACATGTGGCACAAAATGCAAATTGTTAGATTATTCATTTCATATTTTGTGAGAAAGTGAGCAAGAAGGGAGAGATGTGACAGTGATTGGTCAAGCAGACAGGCTCCTGACTCTGAAGCACTGCCTCTTTGAACTTTCCCCAACTCAAAGCTCAGCATGCTGTGCCAACACTAAGGTCGTTTAAGTAGAAAAATTTAGAGCTGGCCATGTCCTTCAGTTAACACCACTGCAGCGTCATGTGGTATTTTTGGGTCTTGCTTAAGAAAGTGTATCCAACCAAATAAAGGTCAAATCCACTAGATTGCATAGAATGAGCTGAGTTTAGTTTAATAAAGCCATTTAGTGTAGTTTAGTGTAATAAAGTCATTATGACACTTTTGCTGTCATTTTTATGCTAAAAACAGTTTTGTTTAGATGTGCATACGACTCAAAGATCTATCTGTACTCTTCTCTTTTAAAGCGCTTTATTTCAAAATGATTCTGTATGTCTTTTTGTGTTTTGTGATTTTAATGCAACTTTTCCTGTTATGTAAAGCACTTTGAATTGCCTTTGAATTGTGCTCTACAAATAAACTTGCGTTGCCTTGCCTTGCCATTTATAAGATTGACAATTTGTCTCATGGCCAGCACAGATATTTACAAATCCCTTTATCATGAGATCTTAAACTGTCCTTTACATTCAGATGTTTTTAAACAGCTTTATCGGTTTGTTTTCTCAGGTCTGGACTATCGGAAACTGACAGATGAATCCCTAAACCCACTCCTCACCCTGGAACCAGCGCTCACCAGTCAGAATGTCCTGTCTATATCCAAACTGGCCACACGCCTGCCCATGCCCGGGGGCCAGGGGCAGACCGTCTCCCCCAGTGCAGTCCACTCGGTCTGGCTAAAGAAGCTCTTCTGGAGAGGGGATCCCCAGCTGCTGAAGAGAGCCCCCCAGAATGACCAGGACTACCTCCACGCCTACGACACATGCGCCAAATACCTCGACAGGCTGGTCCCAAGTGATGTAGTGGTCTTTTTGGACAACATCACTTTCTCCCCTGATGCAGTTGAAAATGTAAGAACCTTAACATATTTTTTACTGAAACAGTTTGTGACACCTAGATTTTTTTCTTACTTTGCCTTTGTAAAAACTCCAGGGAAGATTTGTTTGCAATGCCTTACTTGTTACTTTAACGTAAACTCTTGTTAATGTATTGGGCTAAAAACATTTAAAAAAATAATTTAGAGATTAAAATCTTGCCTGAACTTGATTTAAACTTCCTCAAGAAGTAAATAATATACTTTACAAGGATAAGAACTAACTTAAACTTGACACATTATGAGTTCAGCACAGAAGGTGGTTAGCTTCAGGCTATCACCAAAAAATTCATATTGTGTAAAAGTCCACAGCTTATCACTGCATCAGGATGAATATCTAATTCATCTGACCAGTCATGTCTAATGCCTCTGGCAACCTTTTTTGGGAAAGTTTTAAGCTTTCTCACTAATTTAAAATATATTATTCAGTTTCAGACTTGAGTTGCCCCAAAGCACAGACCAGTCATGATTTATAAAAGAAATTATAAAATTGCACATGAAATGTCAGCCCCATAATTACATCACTCTGAAAAATAGTCCTGCCGCGGACTTTAAGTGCCTCAGTGTGCCCCTTATCAATAGTTTCCAACTGTGGATTTTTTTCCCCCACTGGCGCGCTGCCACCCTTTTTCTAAGACCTTTTTACAGCCATTTTATCCAATAACTTTCTGAGAGCTAATTGATCCTTTTCTTCTTCAGTACCAATTAAAATTGAATTCCCAACAGGCAATGTGTCTGTACTGGACTTTATAACATGCAAATTACTGCGTAAATGTCTGGTCACCTTTGTTCTAATCCCTATTCCTTTTCAGCTGTTAGCAGCGTATGTGACCTTTAACACTGGAGTGAGATGGATTGATCCCATTCCCACGAGGCTGTAGTGCTTTAGAGAGATAGCCAGGAGTTATTTTGCCCGGTTGTTGGGGAAACGGGGGGGCTGGCATTTCGGTCCTTCTGATCTATTGATTTTAGATAGACTCTTTAGTGAAAGCTTCCTCTCTTTATCAACTTTCACCCCGGTAACCTTTGACTTTGACCGATGTCGGCTGAGATACTGTGTCTTTTTCAATACAGAGGAAACCTAATGACACGCGTGTGCAGGACTTCAGACAATGCACACACATGGGCCCCCTACAGCAGCGGTTTGACATACTATTAGTTATTTTAGTGATTTCTTTCTGGTGAAAGAACTGCCGACAATCCATCTTGAGTTATCTGGCAAATCCAGCTGCTGTAAATGGGTAGGGTAGCTGTGAAATTGTTGCTTTTGTAGAAATCATTGGTGTCTTTTTAGAGTTCGACAATGCTCTAAGGCTTAAGGCGCCTTCAGATGAATGGTCAACCTGCTGCTACTGAATAGAATCACTTACAGAGCATCCACTATGATCCTTACATTTACTTGGAATTAAATTGTATATTGGTTTAAAGGTCGCTTCAGAGAGGTTGTAGTGGTGGTTAATTTGGATTATACACCGAATCTTGCCTCTTGGCAAAGAAGTGAAATAGCCCTAGTATGTATTCTGCGCTCGGATGACAGCGTCCAGATGACAACCCCTGAAACCTTTTCTACGACAGAATACTCCTGGACGAATGAGGGATTACACCAACTAATTCTGTGCTCAATCTAAAAAAAATACAGTATGGCCCATAGTTGACATGTGACAAACAATTAATCAACTAATTGTGACTTTGATAATTGTAATTGTTATCTGAACTATGAAGGCCTTAAAAACATGTCAAAAAAACATTTTATTAAAAAAAGAGAAAAACAGTAGTATTATTATATCAAAAACTCAGAAAAGAAGAGAGAAACCTTCAGTCAACATATTTCACCCTTTATTTGGTTTAAAATTGATGTTAAAGTCTCAATTCACAAAATAGTTTGACTTGTCGACTGGCTAACGACTTTACTTCAATTTCTGGTCCTTGCCATTGATTTAAAATATTTACAGTATATCAATATCCACAAATATTTGCTACACAACAGCAAGACAAAAAATTTAAATCGGTATTGGCTGAAAAAAAACAAAAAAACTAAATCAGTCCATATCAAACCATTCCGACTCTCCTTAAACTGACTGTTGCAGTTTTACTCACAGAACAAGAAATTGAAAGACAAAAAAGATGAATAAATGTTTCAGACACAATGTTTCTTTACCCTGGATTACCCCATTCTCCATTATTTATTCTGTTTCTTTTCAGCTGAGCATCTCAGCGAGGTCAGAGGTCATAAAGCGGGCTACCAAAGCACTGCGGCAGCTGGCAGAGAAGAGTCGAAAGAAAGGAGGCGGAGAGCAGGAGGAGAAGGACCCAGCGGGGATGAGTTTTGATGAGGCTCTTTCTCACCTGCAGCAGTCACAGGCCCACCTGGACACCCTGAGCCAGCCCTGCATCGTGTCTCTGAGGGACAGCCAACAGGTACGGCCCATCTGCTCCCCACACCAACTGTAACCTTTACTAGAAACATAACATTTCATTTTAACATGCTTTAGTAGGGTTTTTTTAACAATTTGTAGCCATATGTAATCTTCTTTTCTTTTCTTTTCTTTTCTTTTCTTTTCTTTTCTTTTCTTTCTTTCTTTCTTTCTTTCTTTCTTTCTTTCTTTCTTTCTTTCTTTCTTTCTTTCTTTCTTTCTTTCTTTCTTTCTTTCTTTCTTTCTTTCTTTCTTTCTTTCTTTCTTTCTTTCTTTCTTTCTTTCTTTCTTTCTTTCTTTCTTTCTTTCTTTCTCTCTTTCTCTCTTTCTCTCTTTCTCTCTTTCTCTCTTTCTTTCTTTCTTCCATTTTAATTTCAAAGGTCATCAATAAATGAAATATTTTGTATTGTGTTTACTTCACATCAATCACAGATGATGTTTATAAAGTATTCAGCCCTATATATTTTTTCCATGCTTGATGTGTGCTTTATCATCTACTTGAATGTAGGTGTGTGTTTGCATTGTCTTTTGGATGGTTCTGCTTGACCAAGCTCCTGTTGGCCGCAGTGGGACCAGCCAAGGACATGTTAATGTAAATCTTTGTACCTTTATTCTACGCGCTTCTATACAAACATAACATTTCATTTTAACATGCTTTAGTAGGGTTTTTTTAACAATTTGTAGCCATATGTAATCTTCTTTTCTTTTCTTTTCTTTTCTTTTCTTTTCTTTTTTTCTTTCTTTCTTTCTTTCTTTCTTTCTTTCTTTCTTTCTTTCTTTCTTTCTTTCTTTCTTTCTTTCTTTCTTTCTTTCTTTCTTTCTTTCTTTCTTTCTTTCTTTCTTTCTTTCTTTCTTTCTTTCTTTCTTTCTTTCTTTCTTTCTCTCTTTCTCTCTTTCTTTCTTTCTCTCTTTCTCTCTTTCTCTCTTTCTTTCTTTCTTCCATTTTAATTTCAAAGGTCATCAATAAATGAAATATTTTGTATTGTGTTTACTTCACATCAATCACAGATGATGTTTATAAAGTATTCAGCCCTATATATTTTTTCCATGCTTGATGTGTGCTTTATCATCTACTTGAATGTAGGTGTGTGTTTGCATTGTCTTTTGGATGGTTCTGCTTGACCAAGCTCCTGTTGGCCGCAGTGGGACCAGCCAAGGACATGTTAATGTAAATCTTTGTACCTTTATTCTACGCGCTTCTATACAACCGCATATATACAGTGTGTACTCCATGCTGTACCTCATTAAGCAAAGTCACACTGACTTTCCACACTGTCACCTCCCTCTGGCTTAATGTGAGCCATCACAGAGAGGATGTTATGATTCAGCAAGTGTGTGTGTGTGTGTGTGTGTGTCTGTGTGTGTGTGTGTCTGTGTGTGTATGTGTGTTACTACAGCAACCACAGCACCCCCACGAAGAGTGAGTCACTCCCACCCTGTACCGAGCATCTATAAAGGTGATTAATACATTTTTGTGAAGACAAGCATGTAATGAAACAGCAATTTAAAAAAAAAAAATACAAGAGACAAATCCACTTCAGCAGGTAAATAATTAGAATGGGCTTCATTTAGAACAAAAGGATGACTAAACTAAGGCTAAAACACCTGGACTAAACCATAATCCAGAACACAGCAGTGCACTGAATCCCAATCAGAGACATTCTTCTGACACAAGAATGCTTTAAATTAAGCTCCTGAGTATCAAAAGAAGGCAACTGTACCATCAAAAGTACAGGTCTTGGTGTGAGAAATTACTTATATCCAGATGTGGATAATACCGTTTGAGAATCAATGCTATCATGAGGAACACATTTTACAATCCAGCTTCAACAATCATACAGGATGCAGTGGCATCCTTGGACAAAAAGGATATAAGAAAAAGGAAAGGGCAGGTATGTAGAGAAAGATAGATAGAAGGAGCGCTGTAGGCTCAGTTTGCCTGAACTGGAGTCATTTATCACGTGTACGTGTGCAGCTGCTGGGAATTACTGTGTGGATTGTGCATGAATCCACCGCAGAGGCCTTGACCTGCCATGAGGACAGTAAATTACCCATTGCACTCTAGAGCCATGAAACTGAGATGAATTCATGGTTAAATCTCTGATTCAATATAAAAATCTACTTTGTTTTTGTCTGTTAAATTAAAATCCCTTCAAACCAGCCTCAGATTTTCTTAGAAGCCACTGTAAATTTGATACCATCTTCAAAAACAAATTTACCTGAGCTGATTGCTGTTTATAGCCAGCCTCAGTCTCATTGCATGGTCGCATTGCCTCTGGGCTCATAAGAAAGACCAAGAAATATAACAAATCTTTCCATATCAGAGGGCTCAGGTGTTTTAAAAAGTTTTTCCACCAAAACACATCTCAAAACATCTTCAAAATGTGAAGTTATTGCACTCAAATACTACCCACTTACTGTGTGTGCACAAATTAATGTAAATGGTCAGCCAGCCACCCAACCAAAGCCAAAGACCAATTTCATAAAATTATTTAGAGTAGGCTGTACGGACTTAAAGATTGATTGATTTTGTTTATTTTTTATTTCTCTGACGATTCTTTCCCCAGTGTCATTGACTAGTCTATCTGTAAGTGTGTCTAAATTGAAAAGGCATTCTGCCAAGTTGAAACACAACTTGTTTCCAGGTTGTGTCTCTTTTTCATTAGAAGTGTGAAAACAGACTATGGTACAGAGGGTTTAGGAGGTACAGACTGCTTCTGCCCTCTGGGTTAATACCTATAAAGAACATCACTCTCCAACACAAACTTCCCTTAGTAAACTTCTCACAGCACTCCCGTCTCTTCACTTTTCTTCATTTCCTCTGCCTTTCCTTTCAACACTTTTTTATTTGTTATGACTTGTTAAAATCCTCGCTGTGTCCCGTTGGCCCGTCAGGTCGAACATGTCAGCCCGCCGCACTCCATCTTTCTGTGTTTTTGTCTTTATTCCAGGAACAGCTGCAGGGGTACAGCCGGCTTTACGATCTGTCCCGATCCGACAGGACCAAAGTTCACGAGCTGGCGGTCACCATAGCGACGGATGGGCACCCTCTGGAGCAGATTGGAGAAGTCCTCAGGGTGGCAGTGGGGCCCTTGGACCTGTCAGTCAAAACAGTGCTCCATGACGCTGTGGGGAGAGTGGTGTCTGCTCTAAGGTATTGGATTTTGACTTCATCTCCCGAGAGCTTACACAGGAGAAAAACACACAAACTTGTATTTATATTAAAGCTTCAGTGGGAGACTGGGTTAGAATGATAAAGAGATGCTGTTGTCTTATTCCCTGCTGTTATGGAAGATTATTTTCTTGGATTTCAACCCCAGAGATTTTGTTGTTTTGAACAGCTCTGCATAACAAGATGTTCACCGCAAAAGTCTATGTGTTGTTGTATAGGCTCTGAAACTTGGAATTTGATCAATGTGCTGTGATGTAGCCTAATTAATTTTTTACATAGATATATAATGCAGTGTACTGTAAGATATAAAAGTCTCTAGCCATTCTTGCAAACTTAACAAAGCTATTGATTGCTCACACACTTATGCTGTGTGTTTCTAGCAATTTTAATAACATCTAAATCGAGAAATGAATGTTATGCATATGCATGCTTTTGGAAGTTGTGACCTTTGTAACTTAGAGGAGTAGTTAGACTTAAGCCTGGTGTCCATTGCTCACCTTTTTGTCTTATAAGTTCAAATACCAGGCTCTAAGCGTCGTGAGTGAAAGTCAGTGGAGTTGTATCGTTTAGTGGAGCTGTTTATTCGTTTTTAAAAGTTACAAAATTAAAGAGAAATGGGTTTATATGGTTCCTTTCACGGCTGAGCTCTTTTTCTGTTACTTTGAGGAGTGCTTGTGTTTACAGTTGATCACATGTTTGACAGAGATTGATCGTGGATGCAGTGAGAGGACGACTCACTCTTCGACCAACATGCCAAAGAATCAGACACAGCTTGATATAAATCTCAGCTTTGTGTCGCACTGTGAGATGAATGACCCATGTTTTAAACCGTGACTCAACATTTTCCCCACAATCAGAAATCTTTCATCGCAGACGGCCAAAGTTATACAGTGGATATTGTTATTATTGATGTGGGGAATTACTTATAGTCTTAGTTGTTCAATAACAATATAAAGTGCAAACGTTAAATGTTCCATGTTTAAAGAACACTTCCAACTGATACAACAACAGGTGTTTTAGATCATTCTATATGAATTAGCATCACTTGTAGTACTGTAAAGTGTCGTACTGTGTCTTTTCTGACATGACTTGAGCTTCACTTCCCAGTACGTTTATGGTGAACTTTGTTTCAGAAACAATTAGAAAGTACAATTAGCTGCTGCAAACGTAGCCCCTGAAAAGAGGATTATGTGTAAAACCGCACTAAACTAAACTAAACACTTACCTGAATAAAAATGCCTGAAAGACATTTAGAAGTTGGTCCTTTTTATTGCCAAAATCTAGGCCAAGCGTCTCCTTTTAGTGAGCTTCAACATAAGGGCTCCCTTATGCTGCATCCAAGTAAGAAACCAGAGAAAGATAGATCTTTCTACCTTGGCAGTTATTCGATCTGAAAGTGCAGCCAATACATACACATACATATACATAAAATACACAGCATGTTTGGGGCATAACTGAAAAAGCTCTTTATAGTTGAAGGATCATATTTCCGAACAGCTTCCGAGTATCCGCGCTTTGTTTTGCCTTCCAAGATGGTGTCTAGGACCAACAAACATAACTGGTCACAGTGACTCATATGACATTCTTATAAACGGACACAACGCATCAGTAAAGGCTGTGTGATCTTTAATTATGTAAGATGGAAATCCTTTCATGTGGGGCAGTTGGTTTGTTGACAGAAAAATAACTTTTATCATAGATTCACTGAGAAGGGCCTCAAACGTAAGACAGGCTAAAACAACAGCTTTTTGTGTATTGATTTTCTGCCCAATACCAAAACATCTCGCTTTAATACCCCCTTCAACCCCAGGGGAACAGATGATAAAATGTGTTTCCAATTATAACCTAAAGCAGTTATTTGAAATTCCAGCCAAGCCTCTGCTGCCAGTTGTTGATGTGACAGCATTCGAGTGGGGTATTAATCATAAACAGCGTTGCACTGTTGGACTCCCTGTCAAGACTATTTCACAAAAAGGTGCATGAATAAGACGTTGAAGAAACTTACGTAGGTGTGGGCCATCGCACCACATGCTATCGAATCCAACAAAACAACAAACAAAAACAACAATAGGGTCATCAAGTTGTCATGTTAGCCAATATATAAATATCTCTTTATTTAGTTAGCATTGTTTTTTCCATATCTTTTGTATCCAACCGTCAGTCAAAAGCTGCACCTCTAATGTGTAATGCAATGTAATGTAATTTTTTTTTTTGAAACATTGAACAAATACAACACAGAACATACAGTTTAACATATAGCATGACCAGAGAGCGAGAACCAAAAAACTCTGGGCACATATTGAAAAGAAACTCTTTAAGAAAATAGACATAACTAAATAAATAAATAAATCACGACACGCACAAACTAAAAAAAAGGTCCCATGTGTTCTAAGTTCTGTAAAATAAGTCAATTTTCAAACTGTGTCCTCTGCGTTACTTTCCTTTACCTTTACTTTTGTTTATTTTATTGCTCTGACTGGAACTTTGTTATTTCTTTTTTATGGACTGAAATGATCCTACTGCGTAATGTAAAACTGATAAATTTGAACATATTTCTGAACATATTTTTTCCACTTGCTGTGTGTCTGTTATAATTTCAGTCCAGTCCTTAATCGTTGGATTAGTTTGTGACCGTCGGGATGATCTTTTTCCTCATAGCCTAAAGTATGTACCAAAGATATCCATTTACCGTGTCCATGACAGGAGTTTTAAGGCCCAAATACAGAGTTGGAGGGGGACATCATAGACAGTCTGTGGAGCTTTGTTGATTTCAGTCCAATATTTCTGAGCAGCAGGACAGTCCCAAAAGACATTGTAATGATGGGCCACCTATTTTTACATATCTAAATATCGATATAGCAAATACAGGAACATCACAGGCTGACTGATGTCTTTTTATTTCCTGAAAATACACTTTGTATTTGTTTCGGTGGGGAGGAACACAGTCAAAGCAAAATGCCTCAAGTCTGGAATTGAATCTGCTGTAGAGACCTGTGGGAGTTGAGTGAGTCGCTCTTTGGTGTGTCTTTTGCTCCCCGCATACAGAATAAAGATGATTCACGATTTAGAGGTATGTACACTGACCACAGGCCTCTTTCTCAAGGGCTTCTTAACGTATTTGTATTATGTGAACTATGTAATTAACTTCTTTCCATCATTTACTGTAACTGCAAGTAGTTCTTCCTGTTCCTGTTCTTCCTGTGAAACTGCATTCTTTTTATGCTTCCATTTTCACTTCTGACACAGACATATATTTTTTAAATCATGCAATCAAACAGACTTACCATATAAACGTTAATATTTAGTTAAAACAGTCCTGATTTTTGTAAAGTTTGTCATATTTAATTTTCCAATAACAGCCTTCTATTCTTCTTGTTAAAATCAGATTATATTTATATTATGTACAGTGCATTTTGGAAAAATTAAAGCGCTCAAATAGTGTACGAAATTTTAGTAAAATTCAAAATATTCATCATACAACTCTGACAACATTCATTTTGTCTTCTTTTGATAGCTACAAATTTAGATTATTTTTTAAAAACAAATAAGGAGATGTAATTAGCTCGTTGACATGCTGAACAAGGTAATCTCCTAACTTATTGTTTTTAAAAAGAAGTCAGTGGATTCATCTTACAAACAAAAATAATACAAAATAAAATCAAACAGGTACATTCTTCATTCTTTATATATTCAATTCTTGCAAGTAAACGCCGTGATGACTGTTTCCATCCTTTAGATATCACAGAATGCTGCAGTGGTCTCAAACTCAACACGAAATCCAACAAACAGAGGCTGAGTAAATGTTGTCTGGACTTTGTGGAGCAGGTACATGATCTGATCCTTTATGCTGTAAAATGACAGAGTCCCAGCGCCATGATCCAGATAAACTCCTATTCTGGACTCCAGTGGACCGAGGACCTGGGATCGAACATCGTTATGAAAGAAGTTATAAACTCTTTTGTCACAGTCTAAGGCCCAAGATTGATCATTGAGTCCAAATGCACTTTCTTTTGCATGGCCTTTCCTCTTAATGGTCTTGTAAGCCAATGCTACATAAACCACTGAACCGCTCCACTCCACCTCAAAGTATGAGCGCCCGGTCAGACTCTCCCTGCTCAGCACCTGCTCCCAGTGGATGAACCTGTCGGGGTGCTCAAGGTAATGCTGGTTCTCCAGCACATAAGACACTCTCCTGGAACCTTCAGACAGGGCCAGCTCGGAGTGCGCAGTGTTTGGGTCTAAAGTGATGTCTTTGTGGCACTGGAGGAACTGCTCTCTGGATCTGGGTTCAGTTGGTGGACATAAATGCTGTGTTTGACTCAAAACTTGTGAGACGTTGTCCAGGCTGTCTGTTAGAATGAGTTGCAGCTGATACAGAAGAGTGGACAAAGTGGCAGCAGTCTCCTCAAAAGAGAACCGTGAACTTGTGCTTTTGGTTTGGTCTGAAGCCTCTGTGCTCTTGGGCAGTGATAAATACTTGTGTAGGAAGTCACGGTGGTCTTCTGTGAGAGACAGTGTGTCTATGTCATTAAGGGTGATTTTCATTGCAGTGATGTCCTGCTGTAGTTTCAATTTAAGCTTTCGGACTTTAGCTTCTTCAGATTCGAGCTGGGAGAGGATCTGCTGCTCCACTTCAGCCTGCTTTCTCTGTAGAAGATGGACCAGTCGAGTGAAGCTCTCGCCACTGCACTGCAGTGCTGCCTGGGCAGAGATTCTTAGAGCCTGAGTCTGTGGGAGCCTCTCCTGCCGAGTCTCTTTATCTTGGATGTTCTGCAGCAGCTGCTCCCTCCTGGTCTTCAGCTCATTTTGCCTCTGGGCTCTTTCTGCTGTGGCCGAAACTGTGTGGTGGTCTTTGTGTTGGTCCACAGAGCACAGGGAGCAGATACATTGCTGGTCAGTCTGACAGAACAGTTCCATCACCTTGTTGTGCACAGAGCAGATGTAGTCCTGGAGATGATGGGATGGCACCACCAGCTGGTGGGTTTTAAACGTGGGTGAACGATAATGAGGCTGGATGTGGTCATCACAGAATGAAGCCAGGCACTGTAGACAAGACTTGACTGCCTTCAGCTTTGTCTCAACACAAGAGTCACAGACCACGTCTCCAGGTCCAGCACGGCAGTGGTCAATGTTGAGTCTAGTCTTCTTCAGCTGCTCCACTAGATTTGCTAACACTGTGTTTTTGACCAGGAGCGGCCTGGGGCTGAAGCTCTGTCTGCACTGAGGACAGGTGAAGATGGTGCTCTGCCTGTTCCAGTGAGCCTCAATACACTCCATGCAGTAGCTGTGTCCACAGGGAGTGGTGGCTGGAGTCTTCATGGGGTCCAAACAGATGGAGCAGGACAAAGACTCCAGCTGAACTCCTGTCTGAGCCATGGCTTGACAGAAGTGAAGTCTGCTGTAGTTTTAATAACAGAAAAATGATAGAGGGAGGAGTCAAACAAGGAAGTAATTGGAATGTTGTTCTACATAGCTTTCCGTCAAACTAAAATCTGCTTTTGTTTGATTGCTCTGATGAAATACAGTGCCGACATCCTGGAGTCACAAGTATCAGAGGTTAACTATAGAAATGGTATGTGGAATTACCAGATTAAGTATGTGCGCATACATACTTGTGTTTCCTTGTATCAACACGTCTTATTCTGAAAGACAGAAGTGCAGATGATGGCTGTGATACACTGGTATTTGGGACAGGTTTATGTGTACAAGAACCACCACAACTACTTTTTGCATCACGTTTACCTATTACAATTACTATAATATTTTATTAAAGAAAGTGATGTGAACTTCTAATTCTTGACACTAAAACTAAAGGACAGAGCTATTTCACAGGGGGCAGGATACAGATGGCTGTTTTTGTCCTTTGTGCATGAAGAACCTGCTCAGGATGGGCCAGTGAGCAAGGCTTTAGAGACAGGGGCAAGATATAATCGCACCAGCCGATCGGTGTGATAAACCACTGCCAATTGCCTTGATTATATCCCTGCCTCATTTCCTACTTTTTATGGTTGCTCAATGGGGCATGGTGCAGATAGATGGCACCTGCTTTTATATACACACACACGCATACACACACACAATCACACACGTGTACTCAATGGGCTCCAGTGGGCTCAGGGGACATGAGATTGAGTTGCATTAATTTACCAGAAGCTAACGTAATTACCCTACCTAGCTTACCTCCACTTATCTTGTGCAGTTTTACACAATTAATTCCTTTTGACTGCTATATGTGCGAATGTATGCAACCACCAATTGCAAACCGAGGGAAGAAAAACTTATTATTGTGTTTAGTTTTCACCTTTTTGTCAACATGCTACAACTTCAAAGCCGATGCAAAGCCTTTCCATAACATCTCAACTTTTGAACTGAATCATTTATGTTTTGCTACCTCTATTTATCCCCATGTGGAGGCCTAGTCCCCTTCAGCAACAGCACATTAACATCACTCTTGTAATAATAAAAACACACCACATGCACATTGGAAGTCAACACACTACGTTGCCTTACACACAGCCCTTATTTGCATGCCCACCCCGCCTTCCCCTTATCTCTGATTCATTATCGTCTTATAATTAATGCAGCCCGATACAGTTGTGCCCCTCTAGATCTCACTCTACATTATGTGGGGGCAAACTGCAGATTATGCATTCACCGGAGGTTTCACTATTCCTCGAACGTGTCAGTCACAAATGAATATCCTTTTATGCACTGGAGTATGCGCTGAGTGGCCGTGGGGCTTCGGAACAGGTACGCGTCATATCAGTGCTTTTCTGTTTAATGTGACTCTTTGCACAGACTCTTTTCCCCTCTCACTATTGGTCAGCTTCTGTAAGGCTCTTAGTGAAAGATGGGTGGATTTGACCAATCACAGTGAAGTGCGTTAGAAGAAGCAGGTGATTTTAGCAGGACACATATTATGCTAAATTGTCTTTTTTGAGATTTTAACCATGTTCTAACACTGTTCCATCGTCAAAAACATACCTGGAGTTACATTTAGCTGCATTCACACTAGTTTGATGCATCCTGGTTTGAAAGTCTTCTCCCTTCTAATAACAATACAAGTGATATATAATATTGGTCCTTTTAGCAGAACTAAGTAACTTTAGCTATAGAACTCCTTCAGCTCCCTTTACTTTTTTCTACTTTTTTAAAATTCAAGAATGTATAATCACATATGAAAATATTAAATGTATTTCAAAAAGAACCAGGGTTTTTCAAGATCGTTGTCTTCGGGTCGATGTCGGCAAATGTTGCAAGGCTGGTTTTCCGCACGGAGACACAGCAGCGGGAGACAGACACGTCATACGCCCTGAAAATACATATTTAACCATCACAGGGACTTACAAAGAAGTTTAATTGGGTAAAAAAAAAAGTATTTATATATCATGATGAAATTGGTATCGGGATCTGGCTCTAACAGATATTTTTACATACATTTTTTGGTTTATTGTCTGCCCTATGAGGCTGTCTTGTTTTCTGATTCTTATCATAGAACAATTGTACAGGAGTGGATGTTAATGGCAATACGATCGTTACTTTGTGTTTGTCACCGTGTTTAAAGGAGAAGCCCCAAAAGAAAATGCAAAGTAATCTTTTCACAGAGATTTGTTTATTTTCCTCAGTTTTATGTACGACTGTAGGTTTACTGCTGTGCTTGTGTTCAAGCCCAGTGTGGCGTTGAGTCAGGGGAAATCACCCGTTTTCCCCCATTTCTGTCTTAGTGAAAAATGACCTTCCTTGTACAACATATAGTGCACACACACCACACACTGCAGCAAAATCCACAACTGTGCTAATGACACTGCAAAACCGTTTGTGCTTCCACCGACAATAACAGTTTCTCCAATCCTTGAAGTGAAAATGCCATGATTTTTTAAGAATGTTCCAATATGGATTTTTTTGAACCAGTATTAACATTTGATATTTGCCTTGCTGCTGATAATAACTGACATTAAAATTCATTCCAAGGTCCTCACATTTGATACGTTAAAGTAAAGTTCACTAATTAACTCAAGATTTAGTTATCGTTGATATTAAGTTAATCTTGTATGATTCCATTTTTACAAATGTATCTATAAAAAAAAACAAGGGCCCACAGAGACTATTTTAGAAAAAAATATTGGTGTCAGATATCGGTTAAACTTTTAATATCAGACTAATATCTGGGAAACACTTCTGAAATCACCAAAACCGACATTAGAACCAGTATACTGCCCATGACTTTGTGTAAATATTACCCTCTTTGTAAAATAAAAAGACACATGAAGCTAATGTGACGTATATGTTTGTAAAGTGAGTTTACTACTTTGAAGTTTCTCAGTGTTTTGTTGTTGTGATAAATCTTATTGAGTTTTACAGAAGCCTCCTTTTTGCACATTACTGTCTGGTTCTTTTCCCATTATGCGGGATACAGGGCCATAATCATTTCATGATTTGTGCAAACCTTGCTTAAAACATCTTAATTGCTGCCAGACCCATTTTCAACTGTCCCTGAGTAAAACATGTCTTTGATTATTTTCCACTCTCTGCTGATGTCCCTCGACATGCTGCTAATTTGAAAATCTTATCTTAATTAGCTTATTATGCAAACTGATGGTTTATGTGTTTTTTGTTTTTCAGTGGAGATTCAGACGCCCTGACAAAATACCCAATACCCCTGATGGTGCTGGAATCTATGGTGACCGCTGTGCACAGGAGCGTTCAGAGTGGGTAGGTAGATTCAGTGCTTGACTTGTGCTAACCTCTCGCAGCTGACATTAATCATTGTTCCAAGTGTCTTCATTGTGTTCAGAGGTAGGACAGACAGGAAGTGAATGAGAGACATGTTATCAGTCATGGATGTAAATGCCACGCGCCTCCTCAGCTCCGCTGAAATGAACACACGTAGTGTCAAATGCCAATAAAATGTCTGTTTGCTTCTGGTTCACCTGTCTGTCACTTGGCTCAATGGCTGTTTCTTTGTGTTGACTGATATTACAGAATCAATTGTACACAGGTAGCACATTTGTGCTGCTTAATGTCCTAGAGTAAGAGTTTTAAATGGCATAGCACTTGTTTGGAGTTGAAAAGTTGAAAATGTTTTTTTTAAAGCGGTTTTCAAAGCTGTTTGAAAGATCAAATTGATGTGGCAGGTTTAATTGTTTAAGCTGTTGCACATTCTGTATGTATATTGCTGTTTTGAGTGACTCTTGAAATTTTACCAAATGTAATGATCAAATTTGACCTAAGTCCGTAAAATTATAAAATTACCACGAACAAGGGCAAAACTTTTTTAGACTGGCGGCACACTTTTTGGTTAAAACATTTCTTGCCACACTACTTACTAAAATATTACCAGTTCGTATCATTTACAAAAAAAAGTGCACATATTTTCCTACTCCCTTTGTCTAGTTCTTTCTTTTGGCAATGAAGATTGTTATGCTTTCTCAACTGGTTCATAAGTGGTTCAAGACACTCCAAAATGGTAAATTAAATGAAATGCATGTGTGAATTATTACATTTTTTTCTCCCCAGTGCTCTCAAGGCAATACCTCAAAGCATTCTAGCGTTCCCTGACACAGGTAGAAAATCAGTGCTTTAACCAGAACTAAACCAGGATTTAAAAGTGTCTAAAAGCAGTTTATAATTCATCAAAAGCTCTATCCTCAGGAAAGTTGTACAGTAATTTGATAACACTAGCCTTTAATGTGAGATATAAAAGGCTTGCAGAACTTGTTTTATTATTTGCAACTATCAGCTTGGCCAGACATCCATCTTATCTTCTATTTGTTATTTCGCTTGTAGTCTGAGTTGGATTTTCAAGGGATAGAACTAATAGGCACAGATTAAACAGGCTCTGGACCACAGATGTTATTTGAAACAGTACAACTAATCAGATAAACGAGGCATTGAAGTGGACCTGCTGGATTTTGGTAAACAGTTTAATTAGTTCAAAAAGATTTCTGTCTGGGGAAATTCTTCAATTAAATAGAAACTGGCCTCTTTCGCTTCTTCACCTAAATGGGAAAACCCTGATGTCAATTGGTTAGCGTTCTTATTTCTAAAATTATACTTGCTTCATTTATAATTTGAGCATAGGTCAACATTGAACATATTTTCGTTGTGGATATGTACATTTATTCCGGTTTGTCAATTGTTGTCTCTACAAAAGTGAATGATTATAATACACCTTTGACTGACTTTCATAGTCCAGGGTATTCTGATAAAACACTCCAAAGAACAGAGTTTGTTAGATATGAACAATTTTGGAAGAAAGTCCTAATGCATGGGTTTACATTTATATCATTTTTTAAATCATAATTTAGTTCCCAGTGCAGTTTAAAGCGCATCAAGAAGCATTATATTAAAAGAAAATAACTGTTCTGCTAAACTAATCCTATAATTATATGCATTTTACAAGATATTTTTCTCTCTGCTTGGTGTTGGACATTTTACTATCTAAATAATTACAGTTTAAGAGATTGGCTAATTGCAATATTCAGGCTGTGAGTTAATGGTGGAGACCTTTAGACCCGTATTGTTCCCTCTTAAGTCTCACTCTGTTTTACATCCTTTTTTGCGTAATATTTTCAACCCCTGCTCTTTCAGTGCCAAAGACGTGACCTCTGATGACCTCTTGGCCTGGCTGCGTCCCTTCTGCGGAGACGCCGCTTTGCCCGTTCGTCCGCGGATCGACGTGCTTCAAATCCTGGAGAACAACTTCAGCCTCAAAGACAGCGACGTGCGACTTCTGCTGCTGTACAGGACCCAGGCTGTGCTCAAAGACCGAGAGGTACTAACTCTTTGCACTTAACATACACGGCACGTCGGCCCTTAACAATTCATTTAAAGCACTCTCCAAAACAACTCGTGTCAAGGAGTGGGAACGGGAGAAGCTAAAGCATTCTACAAATGTGTGTGTATTCGGTTCTCTTCTACAAGGTCATAACATCAGAAAAGGTCTGCTATAAATGTTTAAAAGGTGCTACAAACTGATGGGTGGAGAGAGGGAAGATGAGAGCCATGAAAACAATATCAGTGCTCGCCACTAGTGTAGAGGTTTGAGACCTTACACTTGTGTGGTTGTTGCCATCTCGGCGTCATTTGCCGAACGTCTGTACCCTCTCTTTGGGCCTGAAAAAAAAAAAAACAATAGAGGTTGTGCAGGTGACATCACAACATCCCGGATTTTAGCAGTGAGTGGAAAAAACTGCATTATAGTCAATGGTGAGTAATGATATTTTCTCCTATAAAAGCTCAAAACACAACTAAAATGTGAACGCGCTGCTCCAGTCTAATTGCAAATAAGAAAGTATATAACTCTGCTAAATATTTAGTTTGTACCTGACAACTAAAAAAGGAGAAACAAGCAAACAGTTGCAGTAAATCCAATAAACAACAGGAACACTGCAGCTCGCTGATACCGACTTGAACTTGAATTTTCTTTCGGTCCTTAACTAAAATGTTTCTGAGTCCAAGTGTTGATGAAATTAATTGTTGTGCAGCAGTTTGAGTGTCCTGAATCTCCACCTGCGGTTACCAAACAAGCTTGCTAAGCGCTGCACAGTCAGAGCAACAAAAGAGAAACTACTTTGAGTTTCGATTTTGCCAAATAAAGTTAAGATGAGCAAAACAAAAGCTCCTTGGACTGAAATTAGGCCAAAACAAGCTAAATCAAAGATACTTTCAGCCACTCAGTTGGAATGTTGAGGAGTATTTTTTTAATTAAAAATGTCAGTGCATAACCTCTACTTCAGAATGTTGAAACTGATGTGTGAGTCTTAAAGAGAAATGCCTGAGCCTGATATTGGACGTGCATGTCTCTAACTTATAACGGTAGTTTGTGTGAAATATTGTTTCATTTGATCAGTAGCAGCAGTATGAAAAGCATTTGCAGATGTTTAGAAATATATTTAAAGCATGATTTCCCTTGTCCGTCGTGAACCATTACTTTACTTTTGTTTTCCCTTTCCACTTTTCCGTTTTAGAAAATCTGCCATTTGGCCACACACACACTGCAAAATTAAAAAATGTTGAAAGTTATTGTGCAGTTAAAATATATCTTTTGTCAACCTATTGGTCCTGTGTTCTAATTTTGTAAAGATTGGTAAAAAGATTTGTTAGTATCTTATAGTGGGAAGTATTGAGACATGCACTATTCTAAGCCCAGTGATTGACCCAAAATGGTTGAGGAACGTATGTGTAACTTCAAATATTACTTGAAAGACTTGGAAAAGTGGAGCTCTTTTTCTGTCTTGAAGCCATCTGGTGTATGAACTTCAGAACAGTTCAACGATGAGGTGACACCTTCTTTACTGTGGGCCCTGAATGAGTCGGCTGATTGAATTGCAGTAGGTCCATTATTCTCAGTACCTTGGCCAGTCTCATTGAATGATTTGAGTCATTTTAGTCCTGTGCCTCTGGACATTATATTCTTGCATCATGCAGGGCCAATCCATATGCATAATAAGTTGTTAAAACATTTTCTCATGAAATTTCCAATCCATTCTATCGTGTGTTCTTTTGTGCCTTGTATGTTTCCTGTACACCTGCACCAGTCCCCTCTTCTTCCCAGGTGTAACCCTGCATTGAGTGGCTAGTCATTAAGTTTCTTGACTGACTAATTAATGGCCCTAGCTTTGTAATTAATGTGTAAATGTATGCACAGCGCCACAGGCTATTGTCAGCGCAGGTAGACAGGTGTGTGGGCCCGGACTCTTTAACTAATTGGGTGCTCTCCCGACATTTGGCAGCCTCTGATGAAGCTCGCTCGGAGACACACATGTGCGCTCTTAAGGGACTGTGCGTTGGAGACATCAGTTAATTAATCTGGTAAAAAGAAGTCCGCTTCTCATTTTTACATTGTTTCTTCCTCCTTTGTCCCCCCGGAGGCGATGGAAAGGTCTTCAAATCAAAGTGTGACTCGAGGTTGCGTAATGTCTTTAATGTTGCGTGGGATGGACTTGTCATGTTTCTGCTTTAACATACAAAGTCCACTTTTTGTTTAATCCTGACTCCTAATTGGTAATCCCAACTTCTAATTGGACTATAGCTTCATTGTTGACTGATCCTCAGAGAGTTGAGCAGTGATGGTGCTGTGCTAGTGCCCTGAAGCCATGCCTCGCTCTCAGTAATAGCCCTCTGTGACCTCATCATATCATTTTTACAGCCGGACAGAGAGGACCAAAGCAGAATTGGTGTTTGGTCTGTGTTCAAGCCACTGTTGCTATTGTTTTTTCCTGTCATTTTAGCTCTTGTGTCAGTGCAGATCCCATCGCTTCACACTACTGTAAATCTCTATTTACAACTACAGGCTTAGAATGCCTCCCAAATACACGCACACACACACACACACACACACACACACACACACACACACACACACACACACACACACACACACACACACACACACATTACTACAAATTCACTTCCTGCTGCGATTTCCATGACAACCCCTGTGCCATCTCAAAGTTTACTGTGAATCAGATCCCAGCTGTATGTTAAACTCCAAATTTCCTCTCATCTCCTCTTTCCGCCACTGTCTGTTTGCTGTTGCGACAAAGGCGCCTGATTAGCAGCACCATCTGCGATCAAAGTCGTAGACAAAACAGCTATATGTGCTAACACTAGCACACACCGCAGTCGTTCCTAATCAGGTGTGAAGCTACTGTCGGTGACATCACCCAAAAACTGTGTTACAGAATAATCACAAGCTTTGATCAAAGAAATACAATTCATGTCTGATTGTCCTGTCTGCACTGTCAGAGCGATGTGCAAGTGTGACTTGCTCTTTGTACTTATTTCTAGCTGTTTCCTCTTAATACACAATACTGATGAGATGGAAACTGTAAATATCCCATGGATGGCTGTACTCCACCAAAGGCCAAACAGTGACTTTAAATAGGCTTTTGTTACACTATAAATATCAATAAAAAAAAATAGATTTACTTCATTGATTGAAAAGTAAATATCACTTTGTAATTACAACTAAAGCTCATTGTTGCGAAAGCAACAATATTTTCCATGTATTTATGTGTTGTGCTATAGGTCTTTATAAACTCATCATAAACACATTTAGTTTTTAGTCTCTCCCTAATTATGTTGGTTGTTCAGTGTGTCATTGTGTACCTCTTAAGCTCATGCCACATTCTAATGTTCTATATACTTATTCACTTCTAAAAACTGTGCAAATTGTAATTGTAGCTTTTCCTCATGGACACTAAATGATTATAACATTCACATGAATCTGCAAGGATTTGATGCCCGGTGCCCTTCCTAATACAACCTCTGACACTACAATAACAAGTACATCTGTTGTGTTCTCTTTAAGTCCCTTGTTGTCTATGATATAACACCAGAGGAAGCTGGTACAAACCTGTGTCTGTGCATGCTGCGTTCATTCTGTGGCTTGGACTTAGAGCTCGACTGACCATAAACACTGACCTTTTGGTTAAAGAGCAAATGTAAATTTCCAGCAGCATAACAGGAATGGTTTACTCATATTTTTGAATTGGGGAAAAAAATGGCACTTGCGCAACCTTTTGGGAAAATGACCGCTCTTCATCTGATAAGTTGGAGAAGTACTTGGTACACCACAAGAAATTGTTACATAGTGCACCTTTAAATGCAAAATGTGTCTCCTTTCTGAAAAAACACATTGGTTTCAATGTCAATAATCTTAATAAACTGCCATCATTCATCATCCAATTGGTTCTTGAAATAATTTATGCTGTAGAAAAGTTAGGCGAAGCTCTATGCTATCCTTATTTATAGTCTCCTGAAACATATTTCCACCTTTTCTAATCTTATCCGTGTATATCTTCGGTCGTCTTTAGGCCTAGTAGCACTTGCTATGTTCTATTCATTCTTGTGGACATCCACGTATTTGCGCCTGTCATAGAATGGGACAGAGGGCTTCATGATGGATGCTGTTTTGGGCCGGCGCTGTCCAGAGCGGGTCAGACCGGGCCATGTCAGCCAAAAGGCCACTGGATGATTCACAACTTCTGCTTCCCACAAACTCCCAAATAATGGATCAAAGAGGAAATAGAGCAGGGGAATTATGGAAGAGCGAGATAGCTGGAAATAATGATGGATCAGAGGTACAAAAGAAGAAAGATTTTGAAAAGAACGTATTGAAATTGAAAAAGTAAGACCTGCCAAATATTTACCGCTGCAGTAAATCACCCTCTCCGTAACCTTAACGTCCCAAAAGTCTGCAGACTCACAGAGGAGCCTAAAAAAGAGGATATGTATTAATGAGCTCAATTGAAATGCTGACATTTAGGTAGTGAAGGAGGAGGCAGGGGGAGGTGAGGCCACAGATAGATTTTGTGACTTCATTTTGAATGATTAGTCATAACAGGCGAGTGTCCAAATGTCACCCCTGTCGAGATTAGAGGCTCTGTTTGGTCTGTGTGCATCTGGCATTTAGCCTTTTGTCACTAATAACAGTTTATTTTGGAGTCGTCATTCATAGACTTAAGATGTGCATGACAAAAATGCTAAATATTAAACATGAATCCACTGGTTAGAGAGATAGAGCTCAAGGTTGTGCTGCTTACATTGCAGCAAATACAGCAAAGCATGGAGATTTTAAGATCAACATATTTGAGTTTGGATTCTCACAAATTATTCTGATGGGGTGTATCAGTAGTGACCAACAGTGGGTCTTCTGAGTTTATTTTGTGTGCTTTCAGCCTGTAGAGTGGCATCAGCGTATGATAGAAGTTTAAAATACCAGTAAGGTGCACTCGGTTATTTTTCTGGTGGAGGGTCCATCACCTGCTTGTGTCCATGTACTGGAATGTTCCACAGTATTGTATCAAAATATCTATATCCATGTAAACAAGCAGCCATCAGTTACAGGTCAGATCTGTGGAGAGGCATGTTCATTCATTCATTCATTCATTCATTTTCTACCGTTCTTCATGGTGTATTTAGCATTAAACACATATAATTGATTGATAGACCCCATTCCCGCCCGATCCAGAGTGTCCCTCTGCGTCTGCCCGCCCGAGAGATCCCCACAGGTCCTGAGTTTTTATTTTTATAGGATATACAAGCAACTGCGTTGCATGCCCAGCCTCGTATCTACAAAGCAAGCAGCAGCAGAGCAGCGCAGACTCAGACCAGCTAGCGCCTTTTGAAGGCGTTTGTGTCTGCATTGTGCGGAATAAAGCCTCACTATTTTCACTTTGATCTAATAATGAATAACTGTAAAAAGTCACTGTTCTACGTTCAGATTAGAGCATGTCAGACATTTCTGCTACTCACTGCTCTGTCACTGAGCGGAGGCGGGAGGCTCGGGACATATCGTGTTGAAGTCTGACTACTCTTCCCGCCAGAGGCAACGTGAATCCCACCCGATCCCGTGTACATTCCCACCCGATGCAGGTCTCTACCCTGAGGCTCTGAAATCTACCAGGAGGATTTGGAAACCAGCGGCCCGTCATCTGCAGGCCCCTTTTTTTCAGCATGATTGTTTTACAGATTCTTCCAAAAATGTCACCCAAGAGGTTGGGTGGGGGTTTTACCCCAGGGAATGTTTTGTAGTAAGGCTATAGTACTTTTTAGCAAATGGGGCCTATTACAATAAGTTGGTGAGGTCTCATCTGTAATACCAGAAACCATGTCTCAGACCATACTACTGGTTATTCTTTGAAATTTAAGAATAATCAGTATCACCAGCAGCGACTATGTGTAAATATCATCATATATTTTCCTTTTCTTCTTGTCTGTAATGGACCCCTTATTTCAGCTAGGCCACCCTCAGCTACATGTGTGCCTATGCTAGTGCTGTGCCCTCTAGCTGGGGTCGCAATCCAATGATCACAAGCCAATGGTGATTTATGGGACAAGTCATTTCCCTCCTCTCATTGTCATGGATCATTTGCTTTGACACAATGTTCACTGTTGTGTGCTCTCACATTGTTGGGCCTCAGTTTATTTAACTACACACAAACAACTGCTCTCCTATACCATCATTACTTTGTTTAATTCTTGTAAAACAACAATCTCAGAAATTCATCTTTTCATCTCCAATACGCTCATTACAGTTCCCCCTTTTCTCAGTTTGTCCCCTGCGTTCACACACCACCTTTGATTTTCCTTCTGTGTTGGTAATTCTCATTTTGTACGCATCAATTAACCAGAAAATTGCACGTTTCCTCTGTTTCTAGTATTCGTGTAAAATGGGCCACAGTTTGTTATATACACAGACTCGGGGCTCGGAGAACAGATGATAGGATTTACATAGTTCCACATAAACACATGGCTGCTCATACCAGGCGTGAAGAAAGGATTGCTGACCTTTTGAGTGGATTAGTACTTTCAGATGTGTGTGAGAACGTACACTTTCTGTCATGCCCATCTATGCTCCTGTATTTGTAAGCTTATTTTACATTATAATCTTTCTTTTAGCTTTGACAGCAAGGCAAAAGCAACAACCATCTGAAATGGATTGTTCATTGTAAATATAGTGTATAAATGTGTATTGTATTGGCACCGTGACATAACACGGCAAATATGTCCATTCAAATACTGACAGTGAGAATATGAAAGATTTAAACTTTTATTAAACTGAATGTAAGGGCATCTGGTGTAAAAAAGAATGAATGTTATTCCTGTAATCTTACTTTGATTAGCGGGTTTGACAATTCAAATAAGATAACAAGTTAGGAATGTAAACTATGGCGAGTGGTACAAACCAACATTTGTAATATTTTATTATTAGAACTTTTCTTCAAAACTGTATTTTTCATCAATGCCAAGCTATCAACTTAAAGTGCACATGACAGGTTTGACAACATTTCACCAAAATGTATTGAACATGATTTTTTTTTTTATGTACTAAAACTGGTGCCTTTTTAGATGTTATTATTATTATTATTTTAATTCTGGTGCTTTATTTACTTCCTGGTTGGACATGAGCAGTGGATGTGACTCTTACCTAGCAACCATACAGTAAACAAGGACCAAAATCCATATAAATTAATAGTTATTGATAAATTAATTTATATTAATAGTATTTGATAAATAATAAGTTAAATTATTGTTTAAATAGTCAAAATGTGTTAGTTACCTGTAAATTCTGCATTTCTGCATTTTTCAATGGAATGTTATTGATGGCATCACAGAGGGATTCTGTTTTAGAACTCAACTCTTCTTCCTTAAGTTAAACTTAATTTTTTCTAATTTTCTTCACAAAGGTCCACTTGACTGATGTAAAACTATGATGACTATTTAGCACAGGGCCTATCCAACCAAAAAATATAATAAATTGATAAACATTGTTATACTGCACGTACTATAAGCATTTTCCCATTTTTATATGAACAGCATGCAACTATTCCGTAATGAGACAGTAATACAAAAATAGAGTTTTTGCTGACAAACCGACATAGATCCAAAATTGAAAAGTGAACGTGAAATTTGCATGAGGAGCCATGAAAATGAATGGCAATGGAAACAGGAAGAAAATGATTTTTGGTTGAAAGCATGAGCAGTTACTCTGTTTGACTGAAATTGAATGATTTTGAGTTGGGGCAGAAACTGAAGCACAGTCTTTCTAAATGAATCAGTCGTAAAAGTGAAGGCCCCTCGCTAATGTTACACGTCAGAGGCTGTTGTCATCCTGCCCCCAGTTTAGCTTTAACTTCAATTGCTTTTTGCGGCTGTTATCAAGAGAAAACTTTCTTCTCTCATTCTTAAGGCTTTGTCATCACAGTAGGATAATTTCAGTCCATAAAAAAGGATAAAAAGTTGCAGTCAGAGCAATAAAATAAACAAGCGGGAGAATGGAATGAATCAGAAAGCCTGAGGACAGAGGAGACACAGGAGTGGGCAGACTGATGAGGAAGTGCAGCGACACCAGATAAAGGCATTCACCATTATCCTCCTGGCGTGTTTTTGCTGCTCAGTGGCTCCAGCTAAAGATATGCATAATCCCATTATTTTAGCATATTTTCACCTATTAGCATTATTTAATATTTCCTTTTTAGGCACTTATGTGGTAAAAGCCCAGCCTGAATGTGGTGGGCACTTGACTGCGCCTAATGGTATGTTGGAAGTTTTTAAAATAGTGTTAGTTCATTTTTTTATTCATAAATGTTGCTACATCTTGTGAGTTAATGCACATTATGGCTTTGCTTGTAGCTTAACAAAACCCAATAAGACCAATTATGACTATGATGGGCAATTCAGCCACTTAAGATACAATATAACTTCTAAAATACTAGTAGCAGCAGTGTTAATTCGAATTCTTTACTCTTCTCAACCTTCAAATTGTCCATTCATCTTCTATGCTTTTATAATTAGAACATTTGTGCACTGTACTCTTGTTGGCATAGTAACATCAACCCAGTAATAATTTTGCTGCGTTACAGTTGTCCTTTGAAGTTGGACTTTGAAGTTACATTTACTTACTGTGTTCCAGTCATGTCGGAAAAATGTACAGTTTGTGAACAATAAAGATATATACAAGTCAGAATTAAATAAAACTGAGGTTAATTTATTAACCTGCACATTTGTGTTACATTCACGGGTCATAAATCAGTGTTTGAGGCAAAACTTTAGCGTTTGTTGTCATTAGCTCTGAGAAGATGTTAGCAATAATAGCATAACAAAACATAACATTGCATTCATAACTGCAGAGGCTCAGTGGGTGTACAGGTACAGGTTTACAATGATAACGGATAGACACGAATATAAAGTTATATCTGATTTAACTTTATCCTAATACCAAGCATTCCATATTGGATTTTCTAACTCTTCTGAAATGCAACCCGAGCTTCAGAGTTGGAATTTAAAGACAAAAGACTTTTCTAATTTAAATGTACAAGTCGAATCTCTGAAAATCTGACCTATGAGGACAACTGGAACCCACCACTGATATGAAGTTTTATGTTAGCACAGAATGAATGTGTAGAACTTGCAGTAACACTTAAGCTTAAAACATTTATCACAGCTTGACTTTTTAAGGTATCGTAAAACTAGTTCTCACTGTAGCCTCATTAAAAACACACACCTTATATCTTCATCTGACCTTTATCCTTCTGAAATACTGAATGTTAATTGTCATTTATATGCATGTGTGATTATGGAAATATGAACAGCCTGGCATAGTTTAATATTAAAATATACTCTGCGCTCAGATGTGTCAGTTGTTCTTCCTAACCTTGGCCTCCTGTGTCTCGTCAAGAGTGGTGCCTCTTCTGATGGTCTTCCACACTGCTCTCTAGAGGCATGTGTCCTTCTGTATGTTCCAAGACCGTGTTTACAGTATGGAGTCAATGTTATTCTATACAAGTGTCCTTAACTCTGCAGGTTGTAGCAAATCTCTGATTTTAAGTGTCACAAAACTAAATGCTGTGCTTTGACGTCATATAATCCATCACTGATAGTGATTGTGTTCCTGAGATATTAGATGTAACAGCCATAAATTGCATTCTTACTGGATTAAAAATGTCTCTTTACTCATTATAGCTTTCACACTGAGCACTTGTTATCGGTGACATCAATATTTGCTTTCATATCTGAGTTATCACAGAGAATAGTTTATAAAATAACTAAATCTTAGATATACTCATAAATATGAACCCAATGCAATGGCAAAAGAAAGTTGCATTAATCCTGAATTGACACAATATAATTGCGTTGTATTCTTAACTTCGCACATACGTGTCATTGCTCCTCATGTGGACAAGTGCCATGTTATGTTTAAAAATTGAAATTGGCATATCCATATTTCAAAAGTGTGATTCATTTGATTAAAAAAAAAGAGATGATCGAGTGACTGCACTACTGTATACCAAACATTATATGTCACTATAATAAATGTTAACCTCCACAGGCCTTGCCCTTTAGTCGCTTTACCCCTCCTGTCCTTTCATCATTCCCTCAGTTTTTTCATGCTCTGCTTTTCCTTTACGGTCTTCTGTTGCTTGTGAAGCGTACGACCTCTGCAACTTTATCCCAGCGGTCGCGAGGGACATTAGTCTGCGCGGGTCAATGAATATTGATGAGGTGGTTGGGAGTTCAGTCAGTAAAGGCCAGAGACGGCGGTGAGGCGCGTCCCACAGGCTTCACGCTGCACCCTTATCCTACATTCCAACATGGTCAACCCCATCCTCCCACTCCTCCTTTTCATCACTGACTCAAGTCAAAGACTGAGATAGTTGTCCATTTACTGAAAGATTAGCTGTAGATTCGACAGTGGCAAAAGTTCACTCGTGTTTGCTGAACATCCTGTACAAATTTGTCATTGACGTCACCCGTGTCTCAGAAGTCATGTTATATTGAGTGGTTTCCAGGTTGCGGTGTCATGTTTTGATTTTTCATTCCTCTTACAGGCTACGCAGTCACAGCGCTTAGCCATCAATTAAATGACAGCCATGACAACCGTGAAAAAACCATGCTATAATAGAGTATGGGCAGTCTAAATCAAACTCGAGCAGTCAAGGATTGCCTTTTCTGCTCCATTAATGCGTTTAATTGTCTGTGTTACCTTATGTTTATCTTAATATGATTTTTTATATGACTCAATGCTAGCTCATTTGTAATGGTAATATTTTCCACTGCTGTCAATACTACTCTGTCAGAAAAATAACACTTTCCCCAGACAAAAATGTACAGTTTTTTAAAGTTATGATGATCCAGGTCTTCATGAGATGTTGAATAAAAAAAGAAAGGGACATGTTGTTGCCTTAATTATTTTTGTTACAGGCACCTTGAACAGCGACAACTGACACATAGAGTAGGTTTATTTAGGAACATCTGTGTGGTTAAGTAAAGAAAAAAAAAACATTCCAAGTATACAAAGTAAACACTACCTTTAGGTGAACTTTCTAAATGCCCTTTTACATGATGGTTTTCTTTGTTATAAAGTAGTAAAAGCGTCCATGAAACATCAATGAGATGGTTGACACCAGTCTTGATCCACCCTCATTCCTGTTGGCCTTCAATCACTCAAGCAAATATTTCTGCATAGCACAATTCATACAAAAAGCAATTCAAAGTGCCTTAAAACCATAGCCTTGATGTTAGTACTTAGATACTGAAAAGAAAATGTATGTCACAGTTGTTAAAGGTAAGGCAATTCAGTATTTGTGGATATTTTAGACCGTCTTGTGTGATTTCTAAAGAGACCACAGACGTTTTAAATATATCCTTGTTATGTAAAGATTCACAATATTTGACTGTAAACACCACGCCTTGAGAAAACACCTGAGTGAGCAAAAAATCTATCAACATAAGCTAATACATTTGTTGTAACAGGCAATTGTTACTGTCACAACTGCGGAAATCTTCTCATAAATTGACTCTCTAGAACGTGAAGCTACATTATAAAAGCCTTGTTGAAACCCTCTGAGTTAAACCAAGGATGATTAATGGACAAGATACACAACCAAGCTAAAACACTGACAATACTGGTCTCTTTTTGCTTACCATTGGCAAAAAGAGTTAATTGAATGCATATATTACCCTCGGAAAGTGCATCTCAAAGGCTGTTATGAATGATTGATCACACACTTTACATTAATATAATATTGCATAAATATGTTTGCAACTGTTGCGAATGCTGGCAATATTCGGAGTAGTGGATAGCCTGCAGCCAGATTGTGATTGGAGTCCGGGCGCTGATGTTTGAAGTGCCGCCTTAAGTTTGCACTAAAACGCATGCAAATGAGAGCAAATCTGACTTTTTCAAGACGCTTTGAGGTTTTCGGTCATCGCTGCAGGCTCAGATCTTTCATTTATTATCTTGGCAATAAAAAAACATGTTCACTTTGCACCATTATTGAATAAAACAAGTATTTTCCTCATTAGTTTGCAACATGCTATCTCATGCTGTATTATTTTGAAGAATGACAACCACAGTCTAGTGTAATGCAATTAAGCTATGAACATTTGTAATGCATAATTATTTAAAGCTTCACAAATAGCACCATGGATATGTCTTCTGCAACTCAAAATGTGTTTTAATGAGGGCTTTTGCTACACATGTAAACTACTTAAATATCCTCCTAATTTGCAGGGATTGCTGAAGCTTTGATTTTTGCATTTTAATTTTTTATAACTTTGATGTGTAAATTTGGCAAGTTTTTCTGTACAGAACCAATAATAATGTCTTTCAGCACCATGGACAGCGACAGTACATGTAGGTTTTCCATTATTGTTACAAGAATTATTTTAGGACATATTACAAGTGTGTTTGCATGATCTAAAACATGGACTTTAAAAAAAAAAAAAAAAAAGTAGATTGTTTGAAAGCATTTGAGATGTTGACGTATTGAAAAATATACATAGTTATCAACAAGGAAATCAGAAGACAAATTGGCCCTTAAGAACACTTCAACAACATCCAGAAAAGGCTGGCCATTTTCACCCGTCAAAATGCCTTGCAAAGAGTTTTTCCAGAAATTAGGAGAGCAGCAAAGCAGGAGAGAAATGAACTCCATCTGTGTGATCAGATCAGCTTTGAACCGAGACAACTGGCCAGTTGTTGCATCTAACCCTGCATAGTAGAACACGATGATGACAACTGTGAATTTGTTTTATTTGGGAACTGCAATTTTCTCCTTGATTTGGGCGAAGTTGTTATATTTTACGTAATAATTCTATAAAGATTTCATTTAGGCTTGTTGGTCCTAGACTTTATTGGACAAAAGTGTGTTAAGAATGGACAAAGACATTCCACAATTTTCATGAATCAGGCAATGTAATAACCCCATCTATAATTTACAAGTCTTGTCAATATTTTTTCAGGTTTTTTGGTTAGAACTAGATGGTACTAGAGCACTAATAAATCACATTAGACCAGTAGTTCCCAACCTTTTTCTCCCAGCGACCCATATTTTACCCATTTTCGTGCGACCCAATCATCCTTCTCCTGCCCAGGAAACTAATATAAAATATAATTGTTTTCTGGTTAATAAAGAATTCTTGAAATAATTAGGAAGTTAACATAACAATAATGATTATAAAATACTTTACATAAGCAATTAAAATTCAATACAAAATCTATCTAATCTGTGAGAGAGCATGACAACGGATGAAAACTAGCCAATGGCTTATTCCGGCGTAGCATGTTCATTAATATGTGCTGTCCTGATCAAATAAACCAATAAATTAAATTCCATACGTGCCACAGTGGAACCGTGTTAAGCTTAGGAAAGTCTTTCAATGTTTACCTATATGCACATTTAGTGTCTGCCGGGGCATTTTTCATTCACTGGGTTCACATCTAAAATTATCTGTTGCCTTCAAGTGTCGCCCGTGTGGTGAAAGCAGCTCACATTTCAAACTGGGCTTTGATGTGGCAGAATATTTATTCAGCCTTCAGTTCATTCCTTCGGCAAAGCAGCCGGAGGAAATGACTTCACGTGAGTTTATTGAAGATGTGTTGCAGACATGCATTTGCATTCATGTGATTGGTTGTGATTTGTGTATGATGCCCATTAATAGAGTGAAAGTGAATTTTTTATATAGTGATTGCATACATTTTACACCAATAAAGCAAATGATAACTATAAAGAAATATATACCCTTTCTATTGTTGGTGAGCATGCTTTTAAAGCTTAAGAACTTGACAAAAACCAAGCTTATTATCATAAATTAATCAGAAAGTGAACCACTCATCTGTTACATGTAATATTTTAGAGATTACTCTGAATGTTAGTTTTTTTGTTGTTGTTTTGTTTTTTTTAATAGTAAGAAAAGGGAAAAAATAATGCGTTTTCTTTGCACCCTCAGCTCGTCAGTAGATTTTCACATTCTACTTAGTCCCTGTCTTTTGCTGTTTCATTATCATATCCGGAAACTGGAGTTAGGCCACACTGCAGTTTTTAATCAGAGCTGAGATCCCTGTCTGACTGCACAAGCTGTTTCTGGGCCAAAGTAAAGCAAGCGTTGTAATTGCTGTCGCCCTGCTGTGTGTGGCTGCTTCTTTTGAGAACTTGAAAAACTTGACTTTGCTAGAGGTCAATATTTACTCTTCAGACGGTAAGTGAAAGTAAAGTGCATAATAAATAAGAGTGCTTGAACAGTTGTATTGTTATTCTTTGTAGCTGATTGTGGCTGCTGATCTAAAACCATCACTCATCTACAGCCAATAAAGTGGCACTCTTCAAAAGTCTTGGCTGTTCTACATAACGTTTCCATGCAATGTGCTGCTTGATAGTTCAGTGGTTTAGTCTGTAGCACATATAGCTCTATGCCTACCTTATTGTCACTTTGCTGAATGTGTCTCCCCAATCTTTAACCCATTTCATGCATCCAGTGCACCATGTATAATAAAGCCCGCAGGAAAGAAAATGTAAACTATAACATGTTTGCAGCCAGATAAAGCTTGATGTTACCCAGTATTGTCCTGTTTCTGTATCTAAAGTTTGACATTTGAAATCATAGAATGTGAAGGTAATTACCATTTTGTGTGTCTAGCAGAGATCAATCTTATATAAAAGCTGGTTGCACACCAGTGAATCAACACAATGAACAAATCATAAACATTCACTTGAAATTATAATTTGTTATTATAAAAGTGTTTAAATCTTGAGATGAAAATTTGGCGGTAAACTTGTTTATTTCCATCACAACAACATTACGGTTATCTGTTATGTGCGACGTGATGTTTTTGTTATTAAAATATGTCTCAATTAAGTTTGAGTTCTGATCTGCATAGCTGATGTATGAATAATTACAGGTTCAGAATTACTTTGGCAAACCTCTCTGTTTTGCATTTGCAGTCGCTGAAAATATGGATTGTTTTTGAGAGAGGAAAAGGAATGAACAAGACTAGCCTCGCTGCGTGTGAGGTTAGCATGTGTGTTATTGTAGCGTGAAGGCCAGCACTTCATATTGACCCCGTGTTGTTGTACAAAGCAATAATGCCTCATGTAATTTCATAAAACATCAACAAACTGCACCAAAGGGACACTATCCACCCATGCTTTAAGCCCCATTTGAACACCCAATATATTTTACTTTGTAACATAAAGCCTGGTCGGTAACTGCAAGTTGTCATGTTTCATTTAGCCCAGGCGGTGTCCACTCTGCTTCCTTAATCTTCCATTTTCTCCCACTTGCTTTTGAATCATTTCACTAAAAGATTCCAGATTTCAGCCGTGTAGCTTGTGGGGTGCAGAGCATGCGGAGAAAAATAAAATTGACTTCACCCGCACTAGCCGCACTGTGTCCATTTGTTTGTGTGGATGCACGGGGCTCAGTGGCAGTGCAGTTTTCATATTGTGCCCCACTGTTTGTTGACCCCTCGGTGCTGCTGCATCTGCAACATATGAGTCCATTGTGTTTGCCAGAGTCCCTTTGAACCCGCTGCTATGAGGCCTGTGAATGCAACACGTTTACATGCGCTCAGAGAAACCAGGATGCTCATGTCCTTGTAAACATCTGAGCAAAGTCTTATTCTGGATATCCATAGTGGTAACTATGGCAATTTTGGCCCAGATATGAACATTACACTAATTTTGCTAACGTACGGCCTTTGAAACGTGTCCAACTACAAAGAGACAAGATGCAATTGAATAAGAACACAAGACCCTAGAGCGCAGTCACGACTTTAGAGATTTTTATTTTTTTTTAATAGTGGGAAAATACAACATCAGTTCAGTCCAAGAGCAACACAGACAGCAACATGTGTCTGTGATGTTTGAGTGATTCTGGGAAATTAGCAGCTCCTGCAAATGTGTTTCGCACATGCTCAGTGCAGCACGTTTGTTGAGAAATCAGGATACTGCATTTACATGCCACAGTATTCTGGACACTATTGGAATATCTCAGTGAGAGTATCCCGATTTCTCATAACCATTGTACAGTCATATCCTGGATACTGAAATCAGGATAGTGTTTGTAACATTTGTAATTTATACTGTTTATATGGACAAAGACATAACTAGGAGAATTAAAAACTTGATTCTAACTGGAATATTCATGCGCATGTAATCACACTCATTGTGTGTTCTGTGCGGTTGCTAGCAAATGTAATATGTAATATAACATTAAATGTAATTTACATTTACCATTTACAGAATGTAACGTTTCTGGTGGGTCCGCAACATGATTGTTTCATGGATATGTTATTGCTTTGCCATGAAAATTCCAGCTTTTTATTTAATTTTATTTTTATACAAGAAAAAGGAAAAAATAAAGGCATCCATCCGGCTTGACGCAATTAAAAACTAGTTTCCTGAAGGTTCCTGTTCTGCAACAGGAACCAACCACAAATGACACTACACTACCAGCTCACTTTACAGTTCAAAATCAATGACTACAAGTGCAGCCTTCAGCCAAAAAAATGGGCATCAGAGGTGCCTCAAATAGAGGGAGACATCTTTCCAGAGCCAGGTGCAGATGTGGAAGAATGACCTCTGTGCAAAGGTGTTCCTAAAGGCAGCACTGGGAGCTGTTCCTCTGAGTGTGATGTAGTGTTCAGGCGGTTAAGCGATCACTGATGGTTTTAAGGCAACCATTGCAGTGGACACTTTTTAATCTGGAAATAAAACCTGGTGGATATGCTCTGTATATAGTTTTCAAATGTCAATGCATTACGTCTGGACAGAGCCGTGAAACAAAATTATTTAACTGATTTATCTCTCACTTTTTTCGAAATACTGCTAATAAAATAGTATTCTGACATTACTTTGATAGATTTCTTTGCAGAGTTCTTCAGAGTTGGAACCTCTTTCCTCTCCTAAACATGCCATTCCACTTCTTTAGTTTTTTGGTGAACTACACTCAAGCTGACAGTGCCTGTTGTTGACCGGAGTTGAATCATAGCCCACCTCGCAGTCAGCATCTCTAATGGCACAGTGTGACACACATCAGACTACCGCCGCTCTGACATGTAATAATTGTATGAGATTGCCACAAACCCCACAGCGACCGGGGCAAAGACACAAAATGCCATCTGTGCTTTGATCCATAGACTGAAATACAAGACGAGGGAAATCCCATACACGTACACCACATTTAAACCCGGACTAAATCAGAACTCAACCAGGTCCAAACAAGGAATAATTCAGTACAGTAAGTAATGTCTATTTCCATTAGAGCTTTAAGATTCTTAAAGCTCTTCATCGGCTGCCCATCTCCAATGGGATACATTTTAAAATGTTAGTACTGACTTTCAGAGCCCTGCGTGGTCTGGCCCCTTCTTATATCAGCGAGCCGATCCAACCCTACACTCCCTCTCGCACGCTGAGGTCTGTAGATCAAAAACTGCTGATGGTTCCTCGCACTCGTTTTCGGACCAGAGGAGACCGATCCTTCCAGTCTGTTGCTCCCAGACTTTGGAACGATCTTCCGCTCTCCCTGCGCTCATTAGACTCTGTTGATTCTTTCAAAACCAAACTCAAAACTTTCTTTTTTGCTCAAGCGTTTTAATTACAGCAGATTTAGGGACTGTTTTTACTGTCATATTGTTGTAGTTATTGTCTCCTGAAAGTGTGTGTTATTTTTTTTGTATTTTAACTCTCTTTTGTTGTGAAGCACTTTGTGACTTCCTTGTCTGTAAAAGGTGCTATATAATATATATATATATATAAACTTTGCTTGCTTGCTTGTCTTAAACTAAGACTGAATATGTGACAGTGGTTAGAGTTCTCGTCCTACAATATTATCATTTATCGGGAGATTTACTGTAATTAAGTAATTTATGGCTTTTTTATTGTCATGACATCTAGAAGTAGCTAATCACATGGAGTGAATAAATGTTAAAGAAATTATAAAGTGACTTGATAATGTGAAAAAAACACAGGACTAATATACTATTATTATTATTATTTTTTAAATGCCCAAACAAGGTTAAATCTTAATTTACTACCAGATCAGTCCTTATCAAGACAAGAACTGCTAAAGTGCTATCAACCGTCACCACAGTTTGAGGACCGCTGGTCTAAACTGTTGCCATTACCTCAGATTTAACAAACTCGGGGCTTTCTTGTGGGAATAGCTGAAGGTAATGAAGATGTGAAGTGTTTTGAGCTGGACGGCTGGAACAGAAACCTAATAGATTACACTAAAGAGCGGGAAGCCATTGCGGGATAGGCCTATAAATAGTCTGGAGGGCGACAGATAGGGAGCCACTCGGAGGGTGTATATTCAGATGGGCTGAGTGACTGAGAACCCCACTGTCTGATCGAATTTGTCAGCGGCCCAGATAAATGTGGTGCTGGCGGCTGTTACTCTTATGTCCTCCTGCTTCCTACCTCCTCCCTCCTAGCTCCTCCCTCCTAGCTCCTCTACACTGCCCTTCTGGCCTTGTGCTCTCTGGGTTTTGTACAGAACCACGGAGGAAATGCTCATTTTAATAGGCACATAATTAATTGCCATCCCTCCTTGTTAAGGAAATAAAAGCCGTGCTGCCTCACAGTAATTGGCTCTGATTTAATCTGGGTTTTAATGGAGGTGAGGATCGGAGCTTTGGTGTTGTTTGGTGCAGAAAAATTTGTAAGTTTGTGGTGTATGGGATGGGAATGCTGCATAGATTTTCATACATTGATTTTACACCTCTAAACCTGGATAGCTTTGAGAAGATTGACTGCATTTTTGGGCCCTGCGAAAACATTCACACAACGTTAGCTTTATTAAGTTCCTCAAACATGATTATTAACCAGTTCACCCAAAATATTTAAAATGGGACAAATCAATGTTTCATCACCTGATGTATTTGTGAAATCTGCGGTGGGGCATTGAGCAAAAGTGTTTATGAGAGCACCATTTCAGACTTCACAGATGTAATCACAAATTTAAAATAAGTCGTTTTTCATATCATTTACAATTGTGCAAGTGGCACATTTCATTTCTTGAATTTCTCTTCCAACAAATCATTATTTGGTTAATCAATTATTGTGATTATTCAGATCACAATGTAATCATAAAGTATTAAAATGTAATAATTTTGACAATTTCTACATTTTATTCCAACTCCAATTTATTAATTTGATGTTTGATTTGGTAATGTTTTAAAACAGTGCTTCTCAAACTTTCTCAGTCGCGACCCCCAAAATAACAATAGTTCACATTCGCGACCCCCAAGCACAAAAAATAGCCGACACGCAAAGTGATAAATTAGCCTTATATCTAATGTTTGATTTTATTTTGAGAATATAGAGACCTGGAAAATTACTTTGTTTTGCCAACAAATAGGAATCTACATTTACCACTACCATTTCAAGGTGTCAAGCCTTGTTTAAGACTATTGTATCAGTTTTTCCCCATCATCTGGGGACCCCTAGAAATCATTTTGCGACCCCCATTGGGGTCCTGACCCCTAGTTTAAGAACCACTGTTTTAAAAGGCGGTGTGCCATGGTCTCTTCTCATTCAAAAAAGTGTGCCGTGACTCAAAAAGGTTGAAAAACACTGAATTAGATGTGAATGACAGTTAATTAATTGTGTTGATGACTATAATAATCGTGTGTTTCATCTCACAATAATCACAAATAATGTTATATTGTGAGAGTCTTACATCTTAAGAATGAAAATCCATTGAATCCTCATTGAATTCAAATAGAAAGAGCATTACTAATCCAAGCATCTCCGTTTGGCACTCTTCAATATTTTCAAGTATTGCATTTTCCAATTGCAATCCCATTTGAAGTAAGCACTTTCACAATCATCCATTCCATATTTACGCCACATAAAGCCTGTCAGAGTGCCTGGATATCGCCTCTAAGTGTTCAGTATTCAACATTCATTTGATGAACTGGCTTTGGGTTGCAGTTTACATTCAGTGATGGATTTGAGAGCTTTAGATTGTGGCGTGACGCTTTTTACAAGTAGTTAAGATTCCATTTCTGTTTCTCCCGTGACCTCCATTTTGCAGAAGGTCCTGAGATCCAGCTTCGCTCATTTACCGTTCCATCCCTCCATCACCGGAAGACATTTTTAAACGTGCTGTGGTGGAGTAGCTCGATATTTAACGTGCATATATTAAAGGTTCATCAAGGCAAATCACAATGTGAATTCGTCATTAGGGATTCAGACAATGTGAGTTCGGCTTAATGACAGTTAAACGTGTACTGCTGCCCATTCATGAGACGAGATGCATTTTTCAGATTAATAATTTATTCTGAATGAACTTGATGTAACCTAGAGTACAAAAGGGACATCGACACACATTCAAGTAGATTACTAAATGTAATTAATGATGGTGTTGCAAGTATGAGAGTGTTGAGTGTTAACAGTTGCATCTTTGTGTGTATTTTCCCATAGAAGGCTCTGATGGTTCAATATGTTTTGCTTTTGTAGATTGTGTCAGGGCAGAGGTAAAATTCCCATTATTTTTTGCAAAGACTTAAAGTAATGTATTTGTTTAAATTATATATATATATAAATCCCCTCTCATCCATCTCTGAGCTCGGGTCCTCTACCAGAGGCCAGGGAGCTTGAGGGTTCGGCGCAGTATCTTAGCTGTTCCTAGCACTGCGCTCTTCTGGATTGAGATGTCTGATGTTCTTCCAGGGATCTGCTGTAGCCACTCCAGCAGTTTGGAGGTCACTGCCCTGAGTGCTCCGATCACCACGGGCACCACTTTGGCCTTCACTGTCCAGGCCTTCTCCAGCTCTTCTCTGAGCCCTTGGTATTTCTCCAGTTTCTCATGTTCCTTTCTCCTGATGTTGCCATCACTTGGTATCGCCATGTCAACCACAACGGCCTTCCTCTGCTCTTTATCCACCACCACGAGGTCTGGTTGGTTTGCCATTACCATTCTGTCAGTCTGTATCTATATATATTATTTGGTAAGACTTAATAATTAATAATAACTAAACTTCATTAAGAATGATTCAGATTTAGTAACAATTTAGCTAATATTCTAGCCCTAATTCCTAACCCTAACCTTAATTAAGTAGTTACTAAGCCTGAATCATGCTTAATAAACTATATGTTTATTATTAAGTTAAGCTGAGTTAAGTCTTTGTTCATGATTTGTTAAGGCCAAAACGTTTAAATTACATCAAGGATAAACATATAAAACATGATAATTACCACATGAAACAACGTTATAACTACGATTGAAAATTAACAAAGGCAAATAAGTTTTGAATGAATCTAAAAAAATCTGGATAGGGTGTTGCTAACTTAAAGCTGTTGCGAGAAAGCAGAAAGTCGGAAAGCATTTTTCCATAGAGCGTGATGTAAAAACAAACCGCTCGTATTCAATAGAGACACGTATAGTTTTCAGAAAGGTCAGCTTGTGTAGCAATTTTTATCTGTTTTCAAATCACAAACATTTTCTCCGTTCAGAGCTTTTTAATCTTTAGCTTCGGCTCGCCCTGCCCCTGGTCACGTTGTACACAAGCACAGAGGAAAAGCCCCGCACGTGGTAAGGTCTGCACAGCCACTGGACCTACATCGCTGGTAAAGGCTAAACTGACTACACACACCACTGAACTTGGCCCTTTGACTCAAACTGGCCGCCATGTTTGTACCCTGGGTCTTGGTTTTACTCCACCCACTGCTGAGCTCTGTGACCGCAGATATTAGCAGAGGATGGGGTGATGGAGGTCATTGTGTTGATGTGGTGTGTAATGCTCCTCCTCGTGTGTTCTCGGGTGGAGGCAGGTTACGCAGTGGTGTTTGATGGGCCAGAGGAGATTGTATCTTGTCATGAGGTGGTGACAGGGCTGAAAATGTGAAGTTGTTCCCCTGTTGAGGTGATGATGAGATAGAGCAGGGCACTTGCCGTCTGCAGTTCGTCTCGCGTTCTGGTGCTCCAAAAGTAGGCGCTTTGCTCTTCAGATGGTGATGAGGTTCAGAGGAGTGAGATATGACAGTTGCGTAGCGGTAGTGATGGTGTGATACTTTTTTGTGGAGGGCAGAGGGACGTGACATGTCGTTAGTTCTACTGTTGAAGTGCTCAAGGAGGGGAATCAGAGGGTTTAGATTTTGAGTATAGGTTAGAAAACGTACAGTTAAGCTTTTGGTGAGCTAAAAGACTGTAGAGGTTTACGACATATTTAGTTGGCAAGTGGGGGAGAGAGTGAGGATTTTTTTTTGGACATGGTGAGCACTGTTGAGGAAGATACTTTGAAAAAAATTTTACTAGTTGTTAAAAACATGAAATATCACATTACGTAGTTACTGCCTAAAGTTTCTTGGGGATTATTTAGTTTGTAATATAAACAAAATGAGTCAAATATGTGCTTGTATATTTTATAACGACATTTAAACAAATCAGTTGTTTAAACTGGCTAAAATCACATAACACCAACACTAGAAATGGGCAACATCTTCACAGAGCTTCTGTAAGCTACTGTTTCCTGTCTGTGGAATTTGGATCTGGATTTTTCACTTTTACTCATTCAACAGCAATGTGCTCCTTGTTCAACTATTTTGTTAGTAACTGTATTTTAAAAGTATTTTCACAGTCATGTGCTACACTACTATGTTCCTTAAAATATAATAAAACAGTAGCTAACTTACACCCAACACTGGCTGTGACGTGGTGCAGAAGTGTGATGGGGCAAAGTCAGTGTAGTAGTAAGAGAATTTTATGGCAGTTTTAGTAAGTGATAATTTGTCTTTCTGTTATAATCTAAAAGACATTTATTTAAACAGTTTTTGTTATGGAATATCCAAAGCTGCTGGCTCAGCCGTCACCAATACAAAATCTCTTTTTCCCCTGATTCTGTAAAATGATTTAATTGGACTGTTATTGTAATAAATGTTGCTCCACTCAAATTAAGTAGATATTTAGAGGATTTCAACGACCCACAGCAGTTTAGTTTGTTTGGCTGTGTGTGCATCTGGGGCCTGTCCCTGCTGCAGCTGTACTTTGGCAGGTTAGAGAGCTTTCCCTTCAGAAATCAGCTGCTCTCTCAACTGTTAAATCACACTCGAAACCAGTCTTTGAGGAGAAAATTAATTACTTTGCCTTCTCCGTCTCCCTGCATTATAGCCCTCACTCAGTCTTCTGCAGTTTCTGTTTTTAATTTAAACCTATTTCTGTTTATCACATTTTCAGGCAAACAACTTTTCGGCCACTTTTGACATCTTGTTCCTAGATTTTATGTGTAAAAGGTTCAGCCTGTTGAATGTGGATTTTTGGCAGGAACATCTTGCCTACAATCAGTAAATCTGCAATCAGTGGATGTCAAGTATCTCCGTCACAATCAAGAGCACTGTCCCTTTGAGGTCACTGTGAACTTTGCCACGGAGTCTTTTGGATGGGCACAGTTTGAAAATTGATCTCTGACAATCACTTCTAAACCAAAGAGAACAAATCAACCATTTTCTTAACAAATTGAAAGCCAGTGTGTAGCTTTTGTAGATACTGAACGTTTGAGTGCTTCGATGTTAATTCCATGTAACCCCTCCCTGTTTTGTGCTTTGTTAAACTGTGATATTATTAATATTCCACAATGAAACAAGATTAATTACCAAAGCTATTTTCTTCTCAGTTCCAGATTGAAGACGTGGAGAATGAAGACAAAAGATACGCCCTTTTCCTGGAGCTGCTTGAATCGGCCCAAAAGTGGGAGGACTTCCAGGTCATCATGCTGCTGCTCCAAGCCTGGCCCCCGATGATCAAAGACGACGTGTAAGAACATTTAGTTTGTTCTTCCACCTTTGTTTCTTTGTTGTGTGCAGCAGAAGGGGCTACTATTTGTTCCTCTGGCTCTGTTTACTCTTCATTAACGCCTGCCTCCAAAAAGGACCCAGGGGTAAAATCATAACTATCTTCCGTTCACAGCGGTGGCTTCGTTAACAATAGGGATACATTTACATTTTAATGACAACTTTGGTGCTTTGTGCTTTCGTCTCGCAAAGGTTAGGATTGAACTATCTAATCACGGCGGGGCACATGTTGCACAGAGCCTTTGAAAAGTTGGAGAAAGGATTCTTCACAACATGTAGGAGGCTGGGGGCTTCCGACAGCAGCTGGAGCATTCGGAGCTGCCAGGATTATCGATAAGTGCCTAATGGTGTGATTGCTCCTCCGCTGCTCCATTGTTCTCCATTAAAAGTGTGCGTCACTCTGGGGAACTGCAAGGCGCTGCGCTATCAGGAGTTAATCCTTCCAGCTCAATCAAAGCATGCGGCGATCAGGCTGCTTCGATCAGCAATTTAAAGTGTTTGTCTCAAGAAGGAGAGGCGCACTGGGGATAGGCACATTTCTACACTCTGCGGCTCAGCTCCGAGCATAGATTACAAGTGTGACAGGGAGAGTGTTCTTTAAAAAAAGGTCTTTGTATTTTTACATTTTCATAATATAATGTTTGATCAATTTGTCATGTGCGCTCCAGTGACTCATTTGACTAATTTGGTCAAAATGAGACTGCTGTGTGCTGTCCGCATCCAATTAGAACTGTTTATGGTCTGTGAACAAGAAAGTGCTAGACGTTAGGGTTACCGTGGTGGAAAAACTCCGCTCTGGTCTCTGAAAGTGTTGCGCCCATAAACACATCATGGTAAAGCATTTGAATGCTAGGAATGTGTTAGGAAAGTCACAACTATGTCCTCAAGTCCCTAGTATTAGTTGTCAGTCAAAAATGAAGCAAAATGTGTTTGTAGAGCACAATTTGTACAAAATGTAACTCAAAGTGATTTACAGACATTAAAACACATTTAAATCCCAATGAAAGTGCATTAAAACCACAATACAAAGGTATAAAGAAGCTTACCCTAGAGGCCAGTCTCACATCTTCAAGAAGATCGTTCCAGATTTTAGCTGCATAAAAGTGAAATGTATTCCCCTTGTTTAGTCTTGACTCTGGGCACCAGAGGAGGCCGGTCCCTGAGGTCCTCAGAGTGCGAGATGGTTCATACGGCACTAACATGTCAGAGATGTACTTTGGTGCTTGGAGAGACTTGAACACAAGCCGAGCTGCTTTAAAGTCTATTTTCTGAGCCACAGGAAGCCGGTGCAGAGACCTGAGCACAGGACAAATATAATACATTTAATATAGGATTTGGCCCCAGAAAACATTGTACAGAAAAATTTGGGCCTCAAAGACATTAAGGTTCAGAACCCCTGGTCTAACCGACTGGAGACAAGTGCATGGATAAGTCTCTCCAAGTCAGTTGTCTGTCAGATATCTGAGTAGCTCAGTCACGTGAAATAAGTCAGTTCTATGAGTGTTGAGCACACTTCAATACATAACCTCCTTGTATGTCACAGCGTTTGTACACTGCAGTACAGTAGTCAGTGCCTTTGTCTTGTCATTTTTGAATGTAGCAGCAGGAGAGCCAGGATTAGCTCCAGCTGGTTCAAGTTCACTGTGGGATCCTGCCACTGCTCCACTGACTGAGAGCACAGCTGTGGAGTCACTGCCTCCACAGGAAACACAGACAAGCGCTTCCTTTGGCTGACTTTAGTGGCTTTCTCTCATGCTGTATCTAGGGATGTCACGATATAACATTTTACACACGGTTATTGTGAGAAGAAACATCACAATTATTATGACCAAACAGTGAAATCTGTAATTTTCTTATTAGCACGCATTAGCACTCCTCAAAATGTGACCGGCTTTATGATATCAAGCTTTCTAAATGATAAAGTACAGTTAATTTGACATAAACAGCCAGAGTAGATTTGACTTCATTTTGCTTCGAAAATAGTCACAATTATTATTTTTTAGTCCTTGTGATTATGTTGTGACCAAAATAATCACAATAATCAATTAACTTAATCATCTTGACAACCCTAGCTGTATCATAATTTAAAAAAAGAGAAATTGAAATAACAGACTCCATCAATGTATAAGTGAAGAAATGTGTAGTGATAAAAATGTGTGCATTGTGCAGGTTAATTTACTCTAGATTGAGAATATTCACTGTCTTCTGTAATAGAATTTTTTTTTTTTTTTAAATGTCAGACAAAAGGTAAGAGATGATATAACAACAAAACTATTCGTTTTTCCCTTGGTTTTGGCCTGGCCACTCCATCTACTAATGTATTGTGTTAAAAAAATGTTCAATTCACATGTTCAAAGTTATTTCCTGAAATGGAGTTCTTATCCAAGTCTGCTATGTTCATTTTACATAACAGTCTTTCTTGTTGTCGTCACTTAAATTCCGGATAACCTTCAAGCCTCAGTGACGCAAGACAGGAAGCAAACTTTATCAGCATAAGCAGACGTTGACTCAGCGCTAAATCATTGATGGCTACTGTCTGTCAGGAGCAGATTTGTCTGAGACCACAAGAGACTGGATTTAGAAGGCAGTACTGATGTGGCATATGAAAAACGTATCCTTTAGTCGGGCCGCATAAACCCTGTCATGATTCAGAGCACGGCGCGGGCTGGCTGTGACTCGCGGTGCACCCTGGGACACTTTTGGCCCCCACACAGTCACTCACAACACAGAGAGGAGCAGTGGCGACTGGCCCACTGAGAAGCATAGGGCACACTGATGGAATGATAAATGAAAAGTCTGCATTTCAAAGTTAGTTGTGGGAGAAGCTATGGGCAGTTCTGAAGTTGTGGTTGTACAGAAATGACTGACACATTATTAAAGCAGTCTGCACTTGAATAATATCCACTAATATAGAATGAATTTGTGAACAAACTGTGCTTAAGCGATCAACATGCCCAAAGTAACAGCAGCAGTCAACTCACAGGGCTTTACAAAATTTAACCAACAGAAAGTTTAAAAAAAAACTGGTCAATAAAGACAAGCAGATAAACCAACATTCACCGGAAATAAGCAATTGGATAACTGTCCCAGAGCATCCTCTGCCCTTTGACCCGCTTTCTCCTGCCTGCAAGCAAAAACTTCAAAAAACCCAGTGGGGAAAAGAGAAACCTCGAAGAGAACCACACTGAAGGTCAGACCAAATAATTGTTTGATATTGAATTTCTACACTGTACTACTAAAGTAATATTCAGTTTGAATACAGAACCAGCAAGTCTCTTAAAGGTGCGCTGTACTTTTTTCTGGTGGAAGGCTGACAATAATTACTATATCGACTAAACGTTTAATGTGATAGCAAGAATACTATTTTTGGGCTCAATATTTTGTATGCACTCTGGAGGACTTTTTCTTTGTTTTTAATAAGATTTTGATTCCAGAAAGTGAAATAAGTAACTTTTATGACCCAAACTGTAACTCATGTTTTGACTATATTTCACATTTTGAACGACTACGTTTGGGATTTTTGGAACATTCCATGCAAAGCAATATCAGATTAAATAGTGCACCATTAAAGTCACTCTAGATAATTAAGCACAGCATGCCCCAACTCAGGTTTATTTAATTAAAAAACCCAAACTTGCCAAGTGTAACTGACCAGTACAAATACCCACAGCACAGCGCCCCCTTCAGTTCATCATGTTAAGAACACCACTGTCTTGACGTGTTTGAGATCCTTCCTCCCGGGATCTTGTTTTCTCCTCTCTGTCTTCACCTCTTGTTTTTCCCCTCCATCTTCACCCCTTCGCCCACTCGCCCACACACTCGAGGCACACGGCGCACTCTTGTGATATAACCGAGAGCCTCTTTAGGACACACTTAAGGAGGCTAATCTTAGCTTTAAACATTACATTCCTCTCAGGCAGGCTTTATCAGCATGTTGCCATCTGCCTATTATACTGTCATGTGGGTTCCACAAAAGCACTGTCACCTCAGATGGCGTCTCCTCGCTTTACCTCCTGTCTCATCTTCCCCTCACATTTGGTTTACCGCTGCTTAGATGGATTACACCGTGTCGACTACAAAGATTCCAGTGTACCTACTTATTGGCAACACTGTCAATTGGGGAAACAAATATAAGCATTATGCATCCTAATCATGCACTGCGATGAGTTAATAAGCGCATTCAGAGTCCAGAGAGAGTTTTGCCATCACGATAAAGCAAACAAATGTTAGCATCTTCTAGAGCTGCACAATTAATCGAAGTTGAATCGAAATTTTTGTAGTGCAATTTCCTCCACAAACAACTAAATGTCCTGTTTCATTGTGCATAAAAGCTGCTAACCCTAAAATGCAACTAAAAGCTAACAGAATCCCATTATTAAAACATAAATTGCAAATCTAATCACTATTGCAATACTGGTCAGAAAAATCGCAATTAGATATTTTTCTTGCTGTTTCCATTAAAACACTATACTTTTACAATATATTTGAACAGATTTTATTATGAAAAAAATGGATACAGCCCCTTGAATTTATTTAATCATAGGTTTTTATTGCTAAACAAGTACAAGTACAACTACACCTCTCTTCAGCTCTAACCTGTAACATCTTCTAATTGTCAACTCGGCCGTCACAATTATAATCATTGCCTAATCAAATAAAAAGCTTCACAAACTGTATTCAAAAATAATGTTACTAGAATACAATGAAATGTGGGTCCCAGGTTTGAGAATTCATGTTTGGCTTTGCTCCTCTTCACAGCTAAAACAATTATCTAGTTTGCAATTATAAGCACAAGCATTGGACCAGCCCCAAAACCGCCTCGGGAGAATAGGGATACGAGATAGACAGGCGATACAGCCACGCAAAGTGAATAATAATGAATGTTAATTAATAAAATAAATCTCCTATATAGGATCCATCACTCAGCAAAGATATAATTAACAGATAATGAACTACCTCCTTCTTTTGACTGATGCATTAATAACTACAAGGGTACTTAGTGGAGCGCATATTTTAACCTTGGTTATGCTCCTAATTGAATCCAATAGACACCTTGGAAAAAATATCTCGCTGTTATTTCCTTGTCTTACTCCCATGCTGTTCTCTCCACCCTAAAGTCAGGACAACTACGGACTAAAATAACCCCCTGACCTCCGCAGATGCAAGTTGATGTTTTTTTTATTGCCTTTTCACATTTGACATTTGCAATGCTGTGGTAAAGGCTAATCAGTTCGTATGGAGACGTGTGCAAACAAACTGACACTTGCCATCGCTCCGAGCTGTCCCCAGTGTTCGGAGGAAATCAACTCTAGAGGTGTGAGCTATTAACTGCAGGGCTCTTGTGGGCAAACGGCTCTGCTTTTCGTGGCGTTATTTGAAGTGACGGCGCATCAACAGCTCTGTCAGTCTGTTGTTATTATTATGAGCTTTAGCAGTTCTGTTTTTCATATGTAGAACTATGACGTCATCTGTCATTCTGCTTTATATTTGGGTTGATGTGCAAATTAGTCCTGGGAAAGTAATAAGTTTACGCTAGGTCAGTGGTTCTTAAACTGTGAAGCGCCAGTGAAGCGCAAACTCCTTCAGGTGCTGTGTAGATGTCAGTTCCGTTATTTGCTGAATTTAGAGTTATTTGAATCAACATTTCTGTCCTCCTTTAGGTTTGTACTTGTTTTGAAGTGTATATTCCTATTTTTAGATCCTGGTTTAGATCTGGTGGTACTTGGAAGGAACATGCCGGATTATAGCCATAGCTTAATTTCCATCCATTACCCCTCATTCTCTCACAGCACTTTCATTCAGACACCAGAATACTATATTGTGCATGTTTTTCGTGGTATGAGAAACTGGAGACACGGGGGAAACCTACGCAGGCACAGGGAGGACATGTAAACTCCACACTGAAAGGAAGAACCCATGCCGCCCGGGAGTCAAACCCAGGCCCTTCTTGCTGTAAGGCAAGAGCGCTAACAGCTAACAGTACGGCCTCATTCACACTTCATGTCACCAATACCAAACAAACTTTTTATTTTCTTTGTAATACACTCAACTGGAGTCAAACTTGTCTAAAGAATTGCCTCTATCAAACTTGAAAGGTGCACCATTGCACTACACAAATGTGTTCTTGTAATCTGTATCTTTTTATGTTAAGGACCCCCTCGCAAACGAGATGTTACACCTCAAGGGTCTCCTTCTAAATAAATAAAACTATGTAACTTTTCGGATGGTCCCCCACCTGCTTTGCTTTGTCTGGAGTATGTTCCACAGCATGACAATCACATCATCAATCTCCATGGAGACAAGCAGCCATGTGTTTTTTGGTGTTATGTTATGTATGTAGAAGTATTTCATTCCACAGAAAGTATTATATTAATAAATAAATCAACAAACAATGACCGTGTTTTCCGGATGCATCAAAACTGTGAAAATGAAGAAAAAAAAAACTCTTTGCGCTGCCTTTTTGAATCACAAATCCTGTATTTATTGTGTCTTGTTTGTTTGTGCGGCTCAATAACTGCCGAAAAGATGGCATATAGGAAACTGTCCAAAAATATGGCGTATTTGCAGTTTAAAGCTAAATTGCTCAATAATTTTCTTTCTCAGGCTTCATTTTCTGTCACAAACACTAATCATACTTTTTTTTTACTCAACTCTGGTAAAACGTGTCTCTATACAATTGCATATATCACATTGGAAAAGTGCACTATTCACCTTCCACCTGCTTTGCCTGGAAAATGTTCCATTTTATGACTTTAACATTATCACTTTCCATGTAGACAAGCCGTAGAGGCCACTTGAATGTACCTTATGTGTTTGTTTGTTTTTTGGTAGAGGTATTTTTTGTTGATTCCCCAGAATGTCTAATACAGTATTAACAAATCAACAAACAATGACAGTGTTTCCAGGATGCGAGAAAGCTGTGAAAATGGACAAAAAAAATAACTCCCTGCTCTGCCTTTTTTAATCACAAATCCTATATTTATTTCTCTGTTTTTGCTGGTCAATAACTGCTGATGAAAGCTATAGACCTCACCTCTGTCTCCTCTCATTCCCCAGCGCGGCAACGGAGCGTAACCCATGGGTGGTGCTGACCTCCGCCCTTTTAACCCGCCAGCAGGGTTCAGGGGCCTCACTGGACCTTGGTCAGCAGGTCGTCACCATGGTCCGCGCTCTCTACGCCACCAAGCACAAGCTCCCAGTGCAGGTAATAATTGACGTTCTGTATTCATGAAATTGTACACGCTACAACATGCTGCACCTCTGTTGTCATGCTTCGTGTGAAAAATGCGAGACTCCGGGCAGCTGCACAGAGCTTAGCATTTTAATATAGAAGAACACTATTAAGCATGTTACCCGCGGCAACATGCTAGCTCAACACATATAGGTGCTATCCATTGCTTTGAAATCTGCCCCAACTAATACTATCCATGCCCCGCTGAGCACTGGTTCGCCTAATGACATTCTGTATGTGTCTAGCAGCAGCTGACTGTGATATTAGTTTAGCACTAATGCTATTCAGCGTGAATGGGCTAGTGTCGGCTCGGCTGTCTCTAATATTAGTGTGGCAGAGGAGGAAGACGAGCGGCGGCGGCGGTGGTGGTGGGGGGGACAGGGGTGGGAGGAAAAAGAGGAAGGCCTTTTACTCTGCTCTGAACAGCTTTAATTTGAATCTGCTGGAATGAAACCGGCGGAGCATGGGGGGAGTCAGATTGCATTGTGATATCCATATATTGCAGGATGCTGCTGTGTGTTTGCTGCTCGTGTAAGACCTTTTAGACATATTATATGGCTGCGCGTATGCACTGTATATCTATATGCACATCGATTAACCTTTACTGTTCCTTCACTCCACCCCCACCTTTCCCTTTCTGTCCCTCTTTTCCTCTGATTACATTTCTCCTCTTTCATCTTGCGTTGGCTTGAATCAAATGCTTTTTCCTTTATCTCTCTGGCCCCACATCTTGGCCCTAATCTTCCTATTGTCCTTCCTGCAGTGCATCAGGAGCATAGCCACGCTTTTGCTCGAGCAGCCCGGCCTGCAGCAGTGTGCCCTCAAACTGATGTCAGAGAGCGGGGACGAGGAGCTGCTCAAACTGACCCTGGATCAGGTCAACAGCATGAGCCAGGTAAGTGTCACAGGCAGCACATACACACGCATAGAACTAACATGGCCTTTACAATCGGTATGTTTTCTTTGATATGTCTGCTTTTTGAAAACCTCATTATCATCACACAAGAAATTCTACTGCTGATGCAAGACCCACCATGTATTTAAGGAATGTAGCATGTTAAATATGTGATAAAATACCAGCAAAATTGTAGTATATGAATGTAATATAATGCCAGAATTCTCAAAAGAACCTATACACAATTAACACATACGGATATTAAACTCTCAAAACGTTTCTTTTGACTGTAACTATTGAGGTGCAAAGTAGCAGAGGAGTTAGTTCTTTCATACTTGATAGTGCTGTCATTTCAGATAGTAATGGTTTTATACCTGTTCTTGATATTTTTGTTTTTCAGTATCAGTACCTGCTCAATTGAATATCTAGTTTTGATGCTTTTTTTTGTATTAAACTAAACCAAACCAAACTTGCAAGATCAAGACTGCATTTATTCCTGCCTTTCTGTTGGTTTTCTGTCGGTTCTCTTCATCTACATTTTTTCTCCCAATCTATAGTGCAGTTTTTCTTTTCACCCTTAAAAGATCATTTAAATGGCTTACTAGACTACTTTTTGCTTTGTACATCCCCTGTCAATGGAAACACCACTTAAACTTGCCGACCTCACCTCTATCTGACTACACCATTTAAAATCTGCCAATGCAAAGATACACTTGAAGACGAGGTCTTGACACAACTATTGAGTTAGAGTAAAACTTTTTCCCCGTACTTTCTGCTCACCTAATTATTTTTTTTTCCTTTTGTACCACAGCAGTTTAAATAAAGTTGAAAAGGGCACTTTGTTTTAGATGGGTCAGATAAGGCCGTATTTGCATATAGAGTAGTTTTATCTGATCTTAAGTGGCGACGACAAAATGCTTAAAGGTGCTTATTAATGTCAAACGATAAGGAAAACAAATTGATATTGTAACTTCTATTGGTCCGAAGTTTTGAACTCTTGACAAACTTGAACAGATCTTATCATAAAAGTTATGAATAAAACAACACTGATGTCGATAACTTTTGATTTAGTGCGTAACTGTCCTTTAGTTTTGTGGAGTCTCCATCAGATAAGTGAATAATCTTTCTCAAGTGTGTGGGCTGCACTCCACTTGCAGCATCAGATAAGCAACAGGCACAAAGCAGGCCTCTGCGACCCAACAGACTCTGGTTTTGTTGTGGGATCAGATAAAAGAAAGCCACACTATTAAGACACAGAACCCCTATTAAACGTAAAGCTCGTTGGATCAGAACACCTAAGGAATACTTTCATCATCCATCTGAAGAAACAGGATGAAACTACTAAAGAAGGAACCGTTTAGTTTAAGCCACACAGCCTTTAGATCTAGCATGAGATTATACAGACTGAATAGATATTAGCTTGTTTCTTTTTAGACCACCTTATTGTAGCAAGTATTTTACTATGCATACTTATATGATCATTTTTATACTCGATGCCCAGGATTGATTTAATAGTAAATACTAACTATTTTACCTTAAAGAAGACATGTATGCTTTTGTCCAGGAATCTAGTACTGAACATAAGTAGATCATCATTTTACATGAAATGTAAAATGATGCGATATTGATCTAAAATGGCAAATAGAAATGGGTCCATTGACTTCTGTTCAGAACTGTAGAACTGATAAGCCCTGCCTCTTTATAATGACATTTCAGTGTAACAAGCAGCAGATTGTCATTTTCATGTTGAAAATTGGCCACTGGCATCTTAGAACGCTGCATGAATCAGCCTCAGTTGCAGGACAACACGTGATTACACAAACATGCAAGTTTGCGTAAGATAATGATGAGGGAACACCATTCTAACAAGGTTGAACACCCATTCAAGTTGATTTGGCATAATACGTCCCCTTTAACTAGACATGTTTTTGTTTTGTTGTCGTTTTTTTATTATTTAATTTTGCTACTTTGTTGAACCTTGCATAGTGATTTGGCCTCATTTTAATATCAGATTCCCTTCCCAAGGCGAGCCTTGCAGTCTGGGAAAAGTATAAACGTTTGTAGCCCAAAGCTAGTTTGGATTTTATGTAATATTACTCTGTTTAAAGGCCATATGACGTTGACAATGCCTGATCTCGTCTGGTCTTGGAAGCTAAGCAGGATCGGTCCTGGTCAGTACTGGGTGGGAGACTATTTTAAAACAGTCACAGTGAGGCAGCAGTGGCTTTCATATTGTTGTTGTGCTCGTTGGCAGGACTCGTAATATGGAGTGAATGAATTAATAATACAGTATACGTAAAGTGTCTGTGAGTGTCCAAAAAGTGTATATGAAATGAAAGTGGCTTATGTTCCTTTTCTTTAAACGTCAAATATAATGCATTATTGAAGCTGTTATTGGCCTTTAAATATGCTCTTTGTACTTTTACTTTCATCTCATGTTTTAGAACAACAACAACAACAAAAACAACTTGACTTCATGTCACTGGTATTTCCCACATCAGGGATTGACATTGGGCTCTATCTATTGGCTGCAAAGGGAATTACATAGGTGAGATAAACACGCATTAGCTTGCCTCTGACATTTTAATGGAGCAGGCAGTTGTAATGACCATGATTTGACAGCAGAATTGCTCAGAACGGGTCTAGTAATGATTTATGGATTAAAATATTTTGAAGCTCGATGTATGACAAATCTGGGAAATTCTGAATTTTTGAAAAAGTAAACTTTTTAATTGAAATTGTTAACATCTAAGCAAAAAAATCTATTGTTCATTCCACACATTTTTTTTGTCAGGACACTTTCACCCCTTCTGGTAATAGAGACTCACCTGCAGTGACCTGATCCAAGCTGCACCACTCCAGAAGAGAAAATAGATGTGTTTAGAGAAAATGGATTCAGCCGGTACAGAGAAGATGAGAAAGGGAATTACACAGCAAATGTATGATAATGTAAAGTTAGAAGAGAAAAAGGAGGCACGATCTGAACAGGGGGATTTAAAGTTGGAAGGAAACCGACAAAGACAAATCAGTGGGAGTTAGCAGGGTTATGGGAGCAGGAGGAGACAGGTAGTGTGTCACAGGCGCTCAGAATAAATGTGGAGTCTTGCGGGGGAACGTGCAAGGCCGTGTTCAGAGCAGCGTAGAACAGCACTCATCCGCAGATAACATCAGGACAGACAGAGAACGTCCCTCAGCTCTAATACATCTGATAATACCGCAGAGCTGGAGCTGTGGACTCGTCCATGTGTGATGCCAACCAAACACTTGTTACGCTTGTTGTGTTTTCAAAAACAGTGGGTTGAAGTCACTTGAAACCACAAAAACATAAGCATAGTGTTTTAACTGGTGTAATTTTCACACTCGAAAAGTTGGGAGAAAAAGCTGTTTATTGTGGTTTTGGTGAAGGAGTCAGAAAAGTTTTATATATCAAAAAACAACAAATGGGGATGGGAGGCTTCCTAACATCAATACACCTAGAGATATATTTGGTGTCGCTGCCAAACTGGAATTGTATACTTTTTATTACCATCTGCCCTCAATAGTAGGCCTAGCAATAGAAAAAACGCACTTAAAGACACGTTCAATGTCTCGTTGTAGAGAACTTCAGGTTGGACAAACAGTGGGCACGAGGACATACCAAAACAGACAATTGACAGCCCAATCACTGCACAACATATGTACAACGTCAACCCAGCAGTAGTAGTTACCATGTGGACTTGACAAAATCCAACACACAATGCTCCCACACAAATGCATCAGTATTTCCAGTCTGGGGCATCTACAAATTGCACCCAGTCATGATCCTAAACGCAAATACAGTACATGTCAGAAAAATGTATTGCATATTAAAACACCCAAAAAGTACAAATTAGAACTATTAACAGAACTATTGCACTATCGATCCATTAATTCACATCAATTAACACCCAACTACAAAAGATTCAAGGCTGTTTATAGGATGTGAATCGGGTCAGCTGCCATTTTCTGACCCTTCTTCGTCATTTCTTACAGTGTGTAGCGTGAATCCGGCTCGTTTACTGAATGTATCTGATGTATGGTCGTTAACATTTTAATTTAATAATGATCATTAATTAATGCTGTTTATTAGATGAGTATTCGATCACCTGAGCCTCTGTACTATTTTTGGGAGCATATATGGGGTTATATTAATGACAAAATTGTCTACAGCATTTGTTAAATAGAAACTGATTCAGTGGCACAATAAAACTGAAAGACCACATGGACCAATGACCACAGCTTAAAAACTTAATTTTATCAAACCATTTTTACTCCTAAAACACGAGCAAAGTAAAGTACAACTTCTATTTCCATCTTCTGTCAAAGCTGTCTGTCAAATATGAGTGATCACATAACCCAATTCTATCAAATCCAGATGATGGAAATGCATACTTAATCTAGTGCTTTTAATGTGGGCCCGGGATTTACATTTCAAATTGGTTTGATGGAGCCTACCAGCGCTGTCAAAACCCTGCTTTTTTGAGACGTTGAATAAAATATCCATCACCATGTGGACAGAAATAGAATTTGTGATTCACCAATACCACAATAAGATTGGATTTGATTTCCCGTACAAATCCGCTCAGCCCATGAATGTAATGCTGTTATGTTCTTTGGGTAATTTTATTGATGTCGCTTGTCGTCTAGCCACTCATTGTTCGGAGTCACGAGCAATTCAACACCGAATCAGCAAAAATACATTTAATTTGTCTGTAACCGACTTCACTGAGAATGGAAACAAAATATTGTCACAAATTACTTTTCAAAAGCTGCTAATTGAAATATGGAGGAGATTAATTAAAGAAATATGTTGTTTTTCCTCTGTTTGTATTTTGCCTCAGACAATGCGTTGTCTAAAGTCTGACTTTTACAAAATTGTTCAGTACGTAAACAAATGGATGTGTATTGAGTGACAGCTCTTATCTCTTAACTGTAATTGGAAAGGTGATGTAAAAATAACCACACAAACACATCATATTTATTTTTATATTAGAGATGCACTTTAGATTGGAATTTTAAAAAGGATTAATTCCTGGAGATTAGTTTTTAATTAAACCATGTTGGCTGAGGAAAAGTAATTTGTTTAGCTCCACATGTGATTTACAATGTGATTTTAGTTACAATCACTGAGTGAGGCTGTTCTGCTAATGATATGTATACACAGCAGTGGATGAAGACAGAAAGACGCAGCATCACCTTTTGTTTCTGTTCCTTGTGTGTGCACTGTAGTCTACCTTTAGTTTAGAGTTGTCTGTCTGTGAAAAACATTTATTTCCAACTTTAAATTAATTACTATTTATTTTCTTCAGTCCCCTTCATTTTAATGAAGCAGCAAACAAACAATTGTATTATTATTGTAATTCTGTCATTTGCAGGCGGCGTACAGACATGGTTGTTGTTTATACAGTATGTCATGTAATAGCTGTTCATCTCTAACTTCAGCCTGGAGTTTCTAAAGTTCACCCATAAACTGTACGGTTTATGGCACGTGGTGAAACAACACAAAAAAACTAAAGTGTGAATATGTTGTGGCTCATGTTTTTGGTCATTATTGTCCAGAGTAACTTAGTTAGATTAGATTTGAGAAATGTTTATCACAGGGTTGTTAGGATGTATGCTAATTTTGCCACTAAACGCTAACAGTAACAACATACAACATGTGCAAATGCTTTTTATAGAGGCTCTGGTGTTACTCAGGTAGAGTGGTTATGAGGCACCAAAACAGCTCTGGATTGTCATCGTCTGTGATGTTTAGAGGCCATTGAAAATGCATTTGTGCTAACTCATAGAATGGTACCGCAGGCATCTTGTTGACAAAACAGAAATGCCTTACATTTTGTATTCTCAACTCGGTACGTTTTTTTCTTCTTTTTTTGGAAGTAAAGACTCTCTGTCTTGTGAGTATTGTTATATAACAGTATATTGTACGCACATAGGTGATTGAATAAGTCTAACTGCTTATATTAGTGCTCCTCCTGTTACATATTGAACCTTTTAGCAATATGTTTGTTCTATAGTCACTGTGTTGATCCTGCACTCACCAGTGTCTAAATGTGTCTGCTTGTGTTTGCCACTTCCTACTTCATTTTTTATTTATACATCTTCACAGCTCCTTCTTCTGTCACTTCCAATCATGTCGCTGTGTTAGCAGGAGCTGTGTGTAGTCAAACTGGAGGACAGCTGAAAGAAGACACATACAGTTGCGTGTTGTTGAAGCTTTGTGATTTAAATGATAAGAGAAAGCTCAGGAATGCATTATGTATTAGCCAATGTACGTGTACTGTAATTCCAATTAGGCTCTGCTCCGAGGTGAGCTGAGGGGAACCAGACGGGGCAGCAGGAACACAGGATATGAAGGCGGAATTTCAAATGAGGGTTTGAAAGTTTGATCGGACCAATCAGCAATCATTTAGCATCCCGCGGAAAAACAAGCGGGAGACGGGACAACCTTGACAGTGAACTGAGAAAGCAATGGCAGGAGCTGGAGGCGGTTTGATGCGGGCCTCTGCTGTCACTCCGACTGTTTGTTCTCACAGTGTGCGGCGCAGAAGACGGTGCTTGATTGGAGAGACAGGAGAGGTGTTGTTTGCGCCTTTAGACAAGACTCGAAGAGGCTCTTAACCTCACAAACACGTACGCACTCAGGCAGTCCACAGCGCAAAAGTACATACAGCGATGGACAGCCTTTAATGTTCTCTGGGCTTTGACCTTTGAGAGAGAAAGGGAGGGCATGACGGACATATTCCCACTTCAATCATGTTGTATTGGCCCTGAGTTGTTTGTTACAGCCTAAAGCAGGAACAGCAGGGGAGGCACAGGTGATGGAGGAGATGTGGACTGGTGAAGCTTGTTGGCACTGACAGCCTGTAAATAGCACAGGGAGAGGAAATTCATTGTGTGTATTTTGTATTGATTGCAGACCCCCCACAATTTATGGAGATCAAATCAAGATAGGAATAAGAAAATTCTTTTTGCAAAGTCCCCTCCAGTGTTTGTAAACAGAACATCTGCTTCCTGAAGACAGGACCTAATGCATTTTCAGTGGGAGAATTGGTGTTAGCCACTAAACAAGACTATTATGGTGACTGACAGCCTCATAACCACACGTGAGAAAAACCAGACCTGTCAGAAAACATTTACAAGTGTTGCAGCAGAGTTTATTGATGTAGAGGTTAGCACCAAAATTAGCACATATAAACATGTTTTAAATATCTTAAAGGCCCTGTACTGTTTTGACACGTGATAAACAGTTCATTTTGAATGCTTTACATCAGTCACATGTATCGCTCACTTATCTGATGCAGTCCCAGCATCCTAAATATTCACCATGATGAGCGCTTTATAGTTTCTGAGCCCGGACCTTCGCGGGTGAAGTTAAGAAACATTAGCACGCTAACGGCGCACCTCCTGCTTTTCTCGTTGGATAAAATGCTCTGTAAACAGATGCAGATAAAGCGCCGTGGTCTCATTTTCCCCCAAGTAGATGCATTTACAATATATTTGAACTGAACCAACACAGATTTGATTTTATTACAAGCAAAAATATCGGGAAGGACTAGTTCCTTTTGTCTTGTTTGTAAAGTAATGTAAATGGAAATTGTGAAAAACCCATTTTTCAGTCTTTCAACCCATACAAATTATACCCTCAATGCATGTAAACTGTCATTTGTATCTTTCAATGAAACACCATGAAGTGATTGAGTGAATTAATAAAGTCTGAAATCAATCAAAGTGGTATTAACAGGCCTGTAACGATAATTACTATATTGACTTAATGTTCAATATATGAGAGAAAAAACAATATATTTGGGGCTCAATATTTATTGTGCGGATGGTTAGTTTACACTTTGGAGAAGTTTTCTTTGATTTTTGATAATGTTTGAATCATAAAGAGTAGAATATGTTACTTTTATGACTCATTATCTGTACCAACTAACTAAAAAGGTCTTTCATTCTGCTATTTATTTATTCTAGATGATTTTTTGTTGTTGTTGTTTTTTTTACAATATTTCCCATTTAGAATGAATTTGTTTGGGATTATCCAGCTTCAGGCTTCCTGTGTCAGTGGCATCAGTTAGTTTCAATTTTATCGCTTATCGTGATATTTTCACAATATATCGCCCTTCTAAATCGTGACAGGCCTAGGTATGAAGACACTTTAACTCCAACATCTTTAGACATTACAACATACCGTGCAGTGTACAGTATATAAGCCCATGACTGATGTTTCCTCATTTACATTCAGTCCATACGGTGACATTGCTTCAAAAGTGTCAGTCCTGTAAAATAGGACCTAAAGTTCTGCTGTGGGCTGTGTTATCAACATTCTCCTCCACACCTCTCCCTGGCTCGGCGCTGTATTTCCTCACATCTATTCTCAGCTCTCCTGTCAATCGGACGCTCAAATCTGCCGTCTCTCTGACACGTCCTGTAGTAATAGCCTGGGAGTCATGAGCGCGCCCCGCTCCTCCAGACAGTATTTACAATCCACATTTTGCCCTTTGTACTTTAAAGCTGAAACCAGATCTGACGCGTGCGTATGTTGTCTGTGGATGGGCTCATTTACGGTTCAGTCTAAAGCCCTCGTTGCCAGTGGCCCAGAGCGGTAAGATCCGTCGAGCGCTGCCACCTGTGTTTGCCGCGGCTGCAGACTACGGCATACATAAGTTGTGAGTGTGAGGCTGCAGGTAAGAGAGTGCTCATTACAGGCACGTGCTGCTTTCAGTTCAAAGCCTGCCTCCGGGTCACATCAAGGCACATCTATTTGTACTGCTTTTTAATGATGCTAACTCATCCAAATGGCGTTTTAAACATTTGCGAAGACGAGGCTTGCGGGAGTAGGTTGACTTCTACTAAATTAAATGTTGGTATGAGAAATTTGTCAAGCATGTCAAGATTATTCCACTAATTGACATTTGTAGGTGCTTTTTATCCAGGTTTTATATCACATTAACGTTACTTGGTGATCTATTACACAATGAAAGAAATGTAAGGATTGCACTGTTGTTTTGCCATGGTGTTAAGAATGTTTTAAAGCTTAATCTTTCCTCTCAATAATCATCTCAATCATCAACATGTAATTCTCAACAAATATATTTCCATCTGTACTAATAATATTATACAATTTAAATGATCCCCTTTTAGCTGTACTTGTTCAACAGGATTATAAAATGGAGAAGTGGAGCATAGCTGTCAAATTACATTCCTTGCGTTACAAGAAGGCAGAGAACATATATGAACCACATTTGTGTCCCAAAGGAGCTAATTGACCTTACACAGCTTGTCCTTGCAGGGTGGTGGTTGCCATAGGTACTCGCTCACCGTAGAAACGACGGCTTGGAGCTGTAAAGCTTGAATCCTTATTAGAAAGTACATTGAAGGAGAGAGCACGGGAGACATGTGCTAAATTCAAACCCAATATACCAAGGCCAACGTTACTGTAATGGCAAGACAGGTATTTGTAGAGCACAGTTTGTAATCAATGTACTTTGCATAACAGGAAAAGATGCATTAAAATAACAAAACAAACAGATAAAAACATAAATAATCATTATAAATTTTAGTTTAAAAGAGAAGATTCCATATGTGAAAAAAAAAAAAATCAGTTATATGCACAGATAAGCTGAACTGTTATTAGCCTGGATGTGAGACAGGCTATTACATTGTCAGAGCAGAGGCCTATCTCACATCTTCAGGAACTGTCACAGATGTACTTTGGTTCAGTCTTTGTTGTTTTGCATCCACACGCTGATCTGTTAGATGCAGTGACAGTTAATCCACTGGTCCATATTCAGTGAGACATAGATCTGAGTGTCGTCTGCAGAGTTGTGATAAGACACATTATGACTAACTGACCTAACGGCAGTTGCTTAAATATAACAGATTACCGCCTTTCAATTCAGAATGTAGGTTGTCAAAAATACCCAGATAGTCAATACTGAAACTGTTATTGAAGCTAGGTACTTATTTGAACAAGTAGTATACTCAAATATCAACTTTTCTAAATGGTTTTAGAACAGTTTTCATCTTCATCAAAGTAAGACAGGACTGTACTATCAAAGAAACTGCTGATATTTACATTCTAATGACAAAAAAGAGTGTCATTTTGTTAATATAATGCCTTTTTCTCAGTATTGATGTATCAAGTTTTAGTATTGTGACAGCACTAGCATGTAGACATATCTCAGTATTGCTATTCTATCGTATTTAGTTTTGCCACACGGCCTGACAGTTCATTTTGTGTTCCCGCTTTTTTAGAATAGGCCATTGTTTGTCTCATTCAAAACCCACCCGAAATCTCGGCAAGGGCTCTGCTTTGTTGCCTCCCAGCCAGACAAGTTCTAGTCCAAAGAGCGGCGTCGTTGTCAAGTACCTCTCTCTCCTCTGGTTTAGCATTCAGCCCTTGGAAACAGTTGGCACCCTTAAAAATGTATGTTATCTGATGCTTTCCAAACACGTCCGCCTTATCCCCCTTCCCATCCTCCCCTGGCCTCTCTATCCACTTAATTCTTATTACACCCGGGTGACCTGCTCATAGCAACCTCTGTCACCCTAAATTTTTATATTTCCCTCTTTCATCCTCCCACTGGCTGTCATGATTCATCCAGCGCTGTCTCTCGATGGGCAAAAAGGCAAATTAAATCATTAGTCATGCACGACATAGTATTCTCTATAGCCGTTATATGTCAACGCCGTCAAAATGTAGTCATGCAAGTGTGAACGCCAGACAGAGTGATGTTCAGGTGAAGATCGAGCAGCTACTTTCCCCCAAAGGACACGGTGCTCATTTTTATGTTTATGTTTTAAAGGCGTCTTGTCCTTCAAATGGAGAAGTGGTACATGCCCAGCTGTTTTTAGAGAAGAGGCCGTGAAATCTATTCTCCTCCTCTGCCACAGATGAGCAGACATGAGCAGCACATTCATAATACATCCGCCTCAGTGCCAGAAATACCCCTACAGGGACGTGCCGTTGTCTATAAGGGTGTGCGATTGCGTGTGTGGATGTCGGCTGGCCTTAATAATAGAGACGGCAAACAGGTGAGACGTGAAGTTGATTCAAACCGCGAGCACAAAAGCAGTGGTCCGTACGGGATTAGCTTGTTGTGCTACCGCGAGGTTATCAGGAAGAAGCAGTTACAGTTGATATTATAATCTGTGTCTGACGAGCTGTTGTGCTTTAAGGGAACTCTCTTTGTCATTTGGTTTGTGGAATTGTGGATTAATAAAGCACTTTTCTATCAATTATGGCCAAAAGGAACAACATTTCCATGGAAACAAGCAGGAGGAGGCTCCTTTAGGCCAAGTGCGAGTCAGGTTTGTGGAAAGGCAAGCGCGCTCACAGTAAGGACGAGTTTTTTGAAGTAACTAAATACATTCCAATATGTTCCCATAATACATAATACTAATTTTGAGTAACTGTGTTCCGGTACAGGTACTCTTTAATTTGATGGTATTCAGAATATTGTAACTTTTTAAAAATCAGAGAAATACATTGTGTTATTTGATTATGAAAATCATGCTTTGTGCTGCACTAAATTAGTGCGAAAAATAGTAGCTTTTATAGTGAGAGCAATTTTTCCTTTTCTAATTTTTAATTAAAGTTCTCTTATGTTTTAAATAGATGCAAAACAAACGGTGAAACAAAACAAAACAAAAAGCTGTTTTAATTAATGTCATATTTTTACACAATAATATAATGCAACTCAACAAGAAAGTATTCTAAAATTCAAAATACAGCACTCTGAGAGGAATAAGTTGTAAAATACACTTTAGTACAGTTATTCAGTACCTAAATACATATTCAACACTGGTAAGGACGCATTTCTTTCAGTGCAATTAAAGGTCCCATATTCTGCTATTTTCCCCTTGACACAGTCTATTCTAAGGGCTTTGTTGATAAATGTTGCGTTGTGCAATATCCATAACATAACAGTTTCCAAAAAACACCCATTTCTTGGACTGGCCCCCCTCCTTGCAAAAGCAAACGGCTCACTCTGAGATCTGACCGAACAGAGAGCAGGCTGCATCGCATGCGCTGTGTGCTCCGGTAAACAGCGATACACAAACACGGGAATAAACATTTTATCCGTCCTGACGGTGTGTCGTGCTGAGTCCTACGTCCTGGATCTGACCTGGAGTTTGACGTGCTCCAGTACCCCGACGACGGACGTTGCCGTTTGGAAAATAACAAGCTAACTCTTCGATCTGTCGTATCCATCGTGTAATTACTGTGTAGCATTAGCATTAGCTGTTTTTATTCTGCGGCTGCGCGCTTCCCGGAGGCGTGGCTTAAACACCGCGTCATCCTTGTGAAGCGCGTCATCCTTGTGAGGAGCCCCCGTCTGCCTGCTCAGCCGAGGGGGACGGAAAAGACAGTTCTCTAGCGAAAACATGTGGGAATCAATCAAAAAAACACTTTGGGCACAACATACGAGGCCCAAATAGCACTGTAGGAAGGTTAAAACCTCTGAAAAGTCGATTTTGCATGTTATGGGACCTTTAAGTCAACCAAAATGAAAAAAAATAAACTAATGTATTTTAGTCTATTTTTGACCAATAACTTTCATAATGAGGCTTTATGTGAATTATTTATTCACATCAACCACAGCTGCCCCATCTACTACTTCTGTGACCACCTCCAATCACAAAGTAAAAAATGATGCAGCATGTGAAAAAAATATATTAATACATGAGATCAATATGTCCTTTTGTTTGGTCATAGTGTCATAAATTGGTTAATGATCTTCCTGAGCTCCTCTGAGTAATCCCTGCTTAATAGACCTTTTCCTTGGCTTGAAGAACATGCTTTTGTTTTGCTTTTGGCGCTTTACAAGATTTTCAAAGCACTTCAGGAGGCCATTTTCTTTCAGTCCAGTTGGTACACTGTTCCTCGGTTCAGTACTTCCTTCTTGTTATGTGTCATACTCAACATTTCAACTTTTTATATGAAAAACAACTTGGACTTGACTGGAGACATGGTGTTTTCCTTTTGTATTTTGTATTTGAGTATATGGCGTGTGCAGAAAGACGTGATCTGAATGCAGCGGTTTGTTCGTCTAAAACTGTAGACTTGAGCAGAATAGTGTGTGTCAGAGAGAGCCGCCCTGGGACAGCCTGTGCCGGGGCGGAGGGTCAGATGTGATGTGACCCTGTGCTTGGTCCTCATCATGGCCCCTGAAGCGTGAACACTGTTGTCACACACACAGTCAAACTGCAGCTGTAGCCCGTGCTGCTCGCAGTGTAATGTGTCCACTTTCCTTTCAAACTTTAAGAAACGCCTGGGTATTTTCACAGCACAATGGTTCCTGTATCCAAGGACTTTTATTGTAGATACGTATGAATTTAGTCTGTGATGCTCGGGGCTCTGTTGTCTGCTGAAACCCAGCCTCAAGGTATTAGTTTTCCATTGCACTGCCGAACCAAGGACACCTCCAGCTCCGTGCCTGATGACATTTCTTTGAGCATTATCCGAGTTATCAACGTTTATAATGGAAGGATGGTCGGACTTGAATGCTCTGTGTTTAGTGTTCATGGCCTCGGGTTCAGTGCTGATGATAAAAACACCTGTGTTAGAAATAGAAGTGGGCATTATATCAACATTTAGATAATATTGTCATTGTCCTTTTGAATATATCCAACTTTTCAATATCAAGTATATTTCAAAGTCGTTCAACAAATATAGCTGGACTTACAACACAAGTCCTGAAGGAACTTCCTGGTTGGGAACTGGTTGTTATCTACAAACTCAGTAAGTCCAGCTTTATTTGTTTAACTCTTGTGAAATAATTATAACCCTGGATGTCTCAAAATATTCATCAATTTATAGTAGGACTGAAACAAGTTCATCCACTTATCACAATGAATATATTATAGATAATCTCCAACCTATTATTGCATAATTGTCATCTGAACTGTGCACAGACTCCAATTTTTTTTCAAATGCTGAGAGAAGAAGCTTCACGATTCAGACAGAGCAGGAATTAATTTTAAAAGATAGGTAACATGAATATTATCAGAATGAAGCGCCATCAAAATGTCCTAAAGCAGTGTCACTTTAGCTTCTGGGTGCAATTCACGTTCTAAACAACTAATCCATTAATCAAAAGAATAACTGCTAGACTAACGGATTGGAAAAATAATAAACACGGTACAAAAATAGCTAATTAAAATAATTATTAAACAAAGTGATGTTAAAAACTTTCAAATAAGGGTATATGGTGATATTTGTGCACTTATTTTTACAAACATTTCTCATTTGTGTGATAATTAAACCTTAACTAATATGTTTGAAAGACATGTTTTAACACATTTCTGTTGGATTGACATAATATCGTCTGACTATCATTATTGGGATTCTCATTAAAAAAATCAAGATATCAATTTTTGTCAATGTCTTCCTCAGCTAGTTAGATCTGTTGTGGATTTCTTAACACACTATCAAAAATAAATATTGAAATGGAGCTTTGTCTCTTTCAAATGAAAAGTATTTATTTTTGTGCACGGTAAATTGATCTGTCCCTGACAAAAAAGAACTGTCCAAAAGAGTCCAAAAAGCAAAGAGAGCGTGACAAGGATAAAACACAACCCGAGAAATGGGGACAACAGAATATCAGAAAGATTAACATGAAGGCCGAGGTTTTGTCTTTAACATATCAGACGATCAGACCAGAGACACAATGTTCCCATTTATCTCACACACAATAACTTGTAACCTTCAAGTGACTATTTAAATCTTCATTATTAATAAAACAACTGCAGGACTGCAGAGTGTTATTGAGAAAAATATCTATATAACAATATTCAAACAATTTTTTGCATCAGAAATATGCTAAAATGTGCTGGAAATGTCTTGGTTGATGTTCAAGTTTTGCTTAAAATATGAATGGACCATAAAATGAACCACAAAGGTCACTTTATCCTTGTTTGGAAGATGGCGCTAGACGATTCTGTTCAATTTATTTTTAATCAGCTCCTTTGGCTGTCACTTTTAAAAGTTTTAATTATTCACTACATACTCAACATTCTAATTTTGCATCGTTCAAACTTAATTTGTTTGGCCGTTCAAATTATCACAATATTGACAGCACTTAACAGTCATTAGTTCATCGTCATTTGCTCAAAACTCCGATTTAAGTTTTTTTTAAAAAGATACAATAAGGGAATCTTTATTTCTCGCAATGTACATTTCAGGAACAGCTGGAGACTAGAAACATGCAATAAAAAATCTAGATAAATGTAAAAAATAGACTTAAATCTAACACTGTGCACTCTAGTTGTGTACAGTGCGAATGTGGACAAGGTGACAGCACTGTTTACTTGGATAAAAGACCCTCCACACAGTATCCTTCATCTCCACACTCTTTCATGTCTCTGTCTCCTTCAGGACACTTCCTCTCTGTGTGACGCGGAGCTCCTGTCGCTGCTTCTGGACGCCGGGCTGTTGGTGGGGTGCGTCTCGTCTCCTCTCTACCCTCTGCTCAGCTCCCACATGTTGTCCCACCAGAGCGAGGGCGGTTGGGACGTGGAGGCGGCCGCCTCCGCCCTCCTGTCTGCGGGGCACGCTGCCGAGGCGGGCTCCCTGCTGCTGGCCCACAGGGGAACGCATCAGTCACACTTCACCTTCAACACTGCGCTGGCGGTGCTCAAAAAGTGGCTCTGACAGAGGAACAGCAGAGGTGTGAGGCGAGCACAGGCTTTCGACGGGATCAGAAGGGACTAACGCTTAAGCTGTGATTACACTCAGCTACAAAAGACAATATGGTTTTGGTCAATTTACTTATTTACGTTAAAGGTGAAATGTCTATTATGTCACTTTTCTAGTGGGAGGTCTCTGTCTCCATTGAGATTCTTGCTATGCCTGGAATGTTCCACACTATTCACCTTATTCTGGAAGTGGCCATACGCGCCGCCATCTTTTTGCGTTGTAGACACAGGGCAGGCGAGCTCAACAGAACATAAGTTCTACACGGACTAAAAAGCTGTTTTCAGCCTGCACAGGAAATGGGTGCGTTGCTGACTTGTTTTTGCATGTGTACATTAAACATTTTACACAAATCGAGAGACTTTTCCCTCACTCGCCATTTGCGCAAAAGGTATTATCGTCAAACCGGAAGTCCCTTTACTACAAGAGATCATAGACATAAAAAGAGACAAAAGTGGGCATATATTATCTTAATTTTTTTTCCTATGAGCTGGCGCACCTCTCCACAGATCTGAACTGTAACTTGCCGCAGTGGTCTCACCTGCTTGTCTGGAAACGGATAGATTTAATGCCATACTGCGGAACATTCCAGGTAAGGGTTGGCGATGTGGCAAAAATGGATATCACAATTTTCTTGGACATTTTCATCTATTGCCTTTAAGAGTTAAATGAGAATCTCCTTCACACTACAATGTGATTGGTTAAATTCACCTGTCACTCACATAGAGAGGCTGACCAATAGGAAAAGTGGGAGGGGAAAAGCTGTCTTTGTTTAAGCTGTTGTTTAAACGGCTGCATTAAATACAGAAAGAGAATTGTGATATGAGGATGACACCAAAAAGCATCTTGTCACTGGAATGAGCTCACACTTTTATCACCCAGTCCTACTTCCAGGCAACTAATATCTCCTTGGAGACAAGCACAGCGCAGAACCTCCACCAGGAAAGTTACATAGTTAACCTTTAATGAATGTTTGCCGAATTATTTGTCTTTTTTAGTATGAGCAACATGTTGGCTATTGAGTTGTCCTGTTGCATTTAGGAAATAAAGTATTTACAATAGGCTATGAACAAAGTATGGTGTAATTAGGGCAAAATACTGACTACATTTTTTGAAGTACCTTAACTAGTAAACCTCACTAAAGGCATTGTCTCGGTTTCCCGCACTACACTGAAGCCATATTGCCCAGACCATCTACTGTATAAGTGCTTCTGCAACACTTTTGTCATGTTTACCCTTCATTGAAGCCTATGCACAGCTCTCTGTCGTCCTAGATGCGTCTAAAAATGTTTATTATTATTTTGTCATGTGTAATTTCAATTTGGACCAATTTCCTTGTTCAGAAGATCGAATACTGAATGCTATTTTTTCCTTGTCAGTCAAACACTTGCCTAGAGTTATTTGGGAATGACATGTTTCTCTGTGTAACTTATACAAACTATGTCAGTATTTATCTGTCCTCTGCATTCTCCACCTCAAACTCATAGACAACTGTAATAAGAAATGACTGGGCATTTATTCCCAATGTCTTCACTACATAACAATCCAACCATTATATTGTAAGCTGTTCTTCTTCTTTCACTGCTGGTACATTGTCAACCAAATAATAAAAAGTAATAAAACCTGGAGAAAAAAATTTAAATTAGTCCACTTTTGTGTTCAGCGTAAATGGCAATGATACAGCCGTCAGTCTGTGCTCTGTAATTGGGTTTGGTTGGTGAACATGTCAACAACAGCTGTCTGCCTCCCAGCTAAAGCAGTGCTGGATACGTCTAATACACCCACATCTGTTATACTGGGATCCTCCCCTTCATCGCAGCGTATGTACTGCTTGTCTTGTCGTAATTGCAGTAGCCTGGAAGCAGTAGGCGCACATTTGCCTGTTGTAGCGAGACAGGTTTGGCCTTTGCGAACTCTGGACTGTTCTCTATTGTTTTCTTTTCACATTAATAGTGTCTAATTAAATCCCTCTAAATAAATGAGCCCTCAATGGTGGCACAGGCATGTGCTAAGACTCGCTTCACACTGGGATAATGGTGATGGTGACAACATTTACACAGAGCATGCTTCGTTTGACTCAAGAAAAACTGCTTTGAGTCTGGAACACATGGGGAATAACTATTAAATCGAATGAAGTAATGACATTGTTTATCGTTGTGATTTGAATGTGTTTTGACAATACTGTATATATTACGTGTGCTGTGAGGTGATCTGACGATAACACTGAACTGTGATCTGAACTCCAGATTTAGTGCCTTTCTGTATGAAGCGGCTCTATGCACAAACAAACCCACTTTTCCCCACACGCTCCTCCTTTTGAGTGAGGGATTTACCCGTGGATTAAACCAATTACAGTGAAGTGCGAACTTTTAAAAGCTTAAAGACATTGTACCTGATGTTTACTGTTTTGAAAGGAGAAAAATAGAACTAGTTCATTTTACAACAGTCATGTATTGCTCACTTTCCTGTTGCAGTTCTATTTTCCTAAATATTCACCACAATGAGTTTTTCATGAGTTTCTGAGCCCAAAGCGACTTCTGCTGCACTGGAGGCTGACAAACATTAGCATGCTAACTGTGCACTTCCTGTTTTTCGTAGAATAAAACACATCTATAAATAGATGCAGAGAAAGCGGCGTTGTTTAATTTTTACCCAAATAATACTCTGTACTGGAGCAACACATATTTTACTTTATAACAGTAAAAATCACTACGCCTTTAAAGCTGAAGTACTGAACTTCACTGTCACTTCATGAATGAGGAAACTGTTTTTCTGTAAAATCCGACCACTACACTCTGTCAACATTTTGTATGTTGCACACTTGTAAGAAAGAGCCTACTAAAGCACTATTTGAAACTTGGGCTGAGAGCTGATTGGCTATGTAAGTATGGTTCAGTTCATCTAAAAAGCTTCTCAAAAGCTGTGCTAGTGGCTAAAAAAACATCATGTATGTGAATTCTAACGACGTGCTAGTGGGTTTGTGGGAGCGAGGAATCAGATACCACTGCTTTAACGTACCTCTTAAAGACAAATTTTAAATCAAATCAATACAGATTTTTGGTATATTATGCACACCTGTAAGATATTGAGTGTGCTGTAATGTAAAATGTCATACATAATAGGTATTTAACTCATTTAGCAGCATTAAATATTATGCAACCATGTTTATCTCAACCTTTTATTGAAGAATTGTCAAGTAAAACAAGGTTTATTTGCTAAATGTCGACAGAAAATACAGTATAGTGGTAACTGCTTCAACCTAAAAGGCATTTGAGCAATTTTTACTTAGTTCGAAAATCACTCCATACATTTGCAACATAATGACTTTGTTTGTGTGGAGATAACTGCCGCCCTCTGACCCAAACCTCCTCCATGAGTTTGCCTGAGCTGCACTCTCAGTTTGTTTTCCAATCTGTATTTGATCAAATTCACTTTATTCTTCATCTCCTCTGAGGCTCCTGGATGTGCTGCCATTGAGAGCACTCCTGGCTGGTGCCTCTGTTTATGCTAATAACCGCAAACAGAAAATATATTACTTGTAAAAAATATAGTTTGAGGGCAAGATGGAAAATACTAATTTATGTTGTTTGTTGTCAGTGAGTGTTAGAAAGGAGTCTGATGTTCCCTGCAGCAGACAGTTTTGTTTGGGACCAAATACAGAAATGTCTTATCAAATTCAACATAATGAAGATGAATGAAGAAGCAGAAATATTTCATTTTATCTTAATGCTTAAAATAATTGCACATCAGTGTTAGGGCCTTCTATTTGTGTGTCTATTGAGACGCGTCTTACCAAAATATCAGCCTAATTAAATTATCTAAAAACACGATAATCCCATTGACCTTTTCTGTGAGCTCGTATCCTTGGGTGTTTTGGAGTGGTATAATGCTTGAGTCGTTGCCACAGCAATTAAAATTTAAGAAATATTTTATCTTTTGAATAGTCAAAGGTCATAAAAAGTGTCTGTAACAGTAAATGGTCACTGAAATGTAAATCGTTGAAGTGAAGTGATGTATTTTTGTCAATAGTTTTAATGTATTTATATTTATTTATTCTACTTTTGCTGTGGAATAGGTCATGTTAAAACCGCTTTGTCTGCTTCTTTAGCTCTCAGTTTTCCTCGCAGCGGCACACAGCAAAATCAAAATACAACAACACAGCTGAACAATTTTTAGGTTACTTTTTCTTTAATTTGTTCTGTGGGAGTTTGAGAAAAGTCTGGAGACAGTTAAAGAGATAAAAAATGTTGTGTTGGACAGCGTGCAATGAAGACCGAGTGGATTATCGGTGGAGTTTTGGCTTGGGTCCTGCTCCATCTTGATTATTGAGCTGACCCCATTAACTCCTGGGACCCGTCTGAGTGTCCCGGCCTCCACAGACGACACACAAAGCACTGCAAACTAATATTTCAACACCTACTGCAGCTTCAAATATCAAACTACAACGCGCTACACCTGCTTTATTGAACGTACAGCATCATCCTGGAACAACACGTGCAAAACAATTACAAAGTGTTAAAGGTGGAAAAAATGCAGTTGTTTTATTGTAAAAGCAGCACTCTGAGACAAAATTAGACTGCCGTGCGCTGTTTGTATTGCACCGCAGCTAATAATAAAGTGTTTTATTGATTGCAAATCCAGAAGAAGAAAAAGGCTTGAGCGTAGCTGGAATTGGCTGAGCGTTGTTGGTCCACTCCTGCTTCACTTCACCCTCGCCAAATGTTTGTGAGAGATATGCAAACTATACTTTCAATACCTACTTCCAACCTTACATATAAATTATTAGATTATTACATATATAGTATTGTTGTTTGGTTTTACCATATCTAAGCTAGATATGGGAAACAATTATAACAGTTCAAGCACCCAATTATAAAAGAAGGTCATAAGAATTATCAATAAATCTGATTATATCACTTAACTATATTGTTTTTGAAGTATATAACAGGTTCTCATGATTATGACTTAGTTTGATGGGGCGCACCTGTGGTAAGTATTTATCATTTGTGAAGCTGAGGTTTAGGAAGAAATTTAAAAAATAAAAAGTTTAAAATTACAATAATAGTGATGAGTTCTTAAACAAAATCCATCTGTGATGTCGTCAAAAAGTGACGTGTCGTTGAAAATACAGAGACAATTTACACACATCTGACACATTCTATTTAAAGTTTAAAACTGTCATTTAATTTAATTGAATTAAGGAAAACATCTTAAACTTAAAGTTGTTAATTTGAAACCTCTGTAGTTTTCTCACATAAAATGTAAAAAAGAAATGTATGACAGGTTTTTCTTCATGTCATGTTTTCACATCGAAATAAGGGATTTTTTGAGGAAAACCTGCCAAAATTGCCCATTTTTGGGACATATAAATCTGAAAAATGGACAGAACCAGGTCTAAATTTCTCAGTTCAATGTGTACACATATTAGTTATTTTAAAAAATCACTGAGGAGATTTTGAATTTCTTATTTAGTTTTTGAGTAAACTAGATCTAAAATTGGCCTAAAAATTAAAATTTCTCCTCATTTTTCTACTTAAAATTGAAATAAATAAGGCTTGGAATCAGTCAAACTCTTGTTAAGTACAAGATTGTAAAGTTGAGTGTGTGTAGGTGGTACTTTAAGTGGTGATCTTTATGTCTTTACGGGAGAAAAATGCATTTTAAGAAAACGGCCTTAGAAGTCACAATGTACCATAGAAATCTATGGATGAAGTGGTTTAAATGAAATAATAAAACATCTACAAGAGCAGACTGGACTGGAAGTTTTTTTGTTTCCACATGAAGCCCGATATGTTGAGAGAGCAAACTGATCAAAAAAGGGAGTGTATCAGTGTACTGTATAATAATTTAAGTCGGATGTTAGCGAGTTATTGTTAATTGCAATGTAGAACCCATAGGATGTATATTCCAGTACAGCCATTCCCAAACTCGGCAGCATCGCGGCCCCCTTATCAACCCAGTAATAACTCAGGCCCCCACTAATGATTTGCTCTATATTCAAAAGAATATGTATTGTTTTTCTGTTTAAGTTTACACATAAAAATAGAATAAAAATGACTGTACACTTAATATATTTGCTTATATGCACTATAAATCAATATTAAGTAAAATTATTTTCAGGTTCAATTTTCTTTTATTGAAGTTATTTGGACAACCTTTGGGGGCCCCCTACAGTGCCTCTGAGGCCCCCCAAGGCCCCGAACCCCACTTTGGGAAGCACTGTTCTGGCAAATGTGAATGAAAAAATAACCAGTAACCAGATTTGCAGATGAATAAATCATACAGCATGGTAACACGGCGGTTAGCGCTCTCACCTCACAGCAAGAAGTTCCTGGGTTCGACTCCCAGGCGGCCTTTCTGTGTGGAGTTTGCATGTTCTCCCTGTGTCTGCGTAGGTTTCCTCCAGGTGCTCCAGTTTTCCATACCACTAAAAACATGTTCAGTGAGAGTGTGTTTGTGAGGATGAAAAGTAGTCCATGGCTAATTCTGGCTTTCTGTGTTCATTAAGGTGCTGTCCTGCACAAATAAACACATACATTAAATTAAATACAAGCTTATGTGTAGGTACGGCCCACCCAGAAGGTTTTCACCTGGGCTCTAGAATTTGGCGCTACGCCCCTGTTTACAGTTAGATAAAGTGTGACCCAACTTTGTTCAGGCAGCGTGAAGTCAGTTCAGACTTACTTTCTAGACTGAAATGTTATTTTTGACCTGAATTATTTGCACTTGACCAATAGACATAATTTAGTGGTGGAGAGCAGTACTTACATGTGTCAGCTGTGGCCTGCACATAATGGTGCCGGCCGACCATTCAGCTGTCAACTCTACAGAGGTAGTCATGGTCACCACAAGTTCATCTCTGTTCATCTATTCATGAACTAACTTGGAGACCCTGCACGGTCAGTTCACTTCATTTTGAGAGCGACAACTGAATGTTCCACGTCCAGTTGGTTCACAATAGACTGTGCCCTCCACATGAGCATTTGGCCTTCTACGTTTGACAAATCATGATTCCACCCTGCTTACTTTCCATTCCCCCCTTTGAATATTAAGTGTGCTTTTTGTTCCCAATATCCATCACTTCTGCAAACTAAAAAAACTAAAAAGTTGGTGTTGACAAAGCCCCGCTGAGAATTAAAGAGCTTCAGTCTGCGTGCCTCTCAGCCGTCTCGCTCTCTTTTCATCTTGTGCCAGCCGTTCCTAATAAAGTGACATATAATTACATTTTTATTGACTTCTACCTTGATTTAGCATTCCACTCCCAGCGCTTTTGCAAACATATTCCTCAGACTTGGGTTAATCCTGTGGGCCGTGCACGGGAACAAAAGCAGAGAGAACATATCAGTGAAGACCACTTTGTCATAAATAACTTGAGCTTCCGGTTATACTTAAGCTTACACCCCTTTTGAGCTCCTGTGTGCCGGGAAATGAGAGCTAATTTGTCCCAAAAGATTTCTGACTGACGCCACCCTATTTATAGAGACGGCATGAAGACCTTAAAAATAACCCCGGCGCCCTCCAGAGAAACACACGGTACACACATTTATTTAGTTACACATGTTATAATTCCTCTTGGTGTAGGTGTGGCAACAAAACAGGATGAGATTCAAGACGCATCGTGAGTCAATTCATAATGGAATTTTATAGATTAATAAATATGAATAATAAATACAAGCAGGGTAGAGGTGAGTAATATGTCAAAAATGTAAATAATGTTGTGAATGTTGTTTTGAAGACATTTGAATTTCAAGTACATCGTTAATTTTAAAAAATGCTATAAAAGAAGCTGATTCAAGGTTAGGGTTTTTATTTATTGTTGCAAAATCCTTATAAATGATGTGAAAAGATGGCAACTAAATCAGATTGTGTTCAAACTAACATTTAAGAATATATTTGTGCTCCTAATACTGCAGAGAACTCTACTTGTCTGACAGGAATTCTCTGAATTTTGAAACTGAACAATCATTTAAAATACTGCCCCGGTCCTCATGCAGAATTAAACCATGTTTGTGTGTCAGTGCACCATATGGACACAACCATTGATAATTATTATTTTTAATTCACAACCATTACTATAAAAGAAGAATTTATAACCGCATTAGTTTGGTAGAACTGCACGTTTTGTGTTACAAACGCAATAAAGAGCATGTATCAAAGTATTCCCCAGAGCGTAGTCTGGTCAGACGGTCAGGTCATCAAAGTAATAATGTGTGAAAATTAAATGGTAAAAATCAATCGCAAACAAATGGTTAGAGACAGGGTGTGGGAACATAAACATCACAATTGATGTTTATTTTTTTGAAACAAATGCTTGTTAGTAATAATTGCTGTTATTTAATAATTGATTAAATAACTGATTTAGAACTACATTACTCAAGGTTTACTCTCATTTTAGACTTGATTTACTCCAATTATTGACCAGGTTTAACCGTAATTCAATTTCAGTTTCAATTTATTTATTAGGAGGATAAGCCCCTTGAGATGAACCATCTCGTTTTCAAGGGGGTCCTCAAGATTACAACAACAAAAAAATGGATACAGTAGAGCAGATAGAATACATAAACTGTACATAGAAACTTAAAATACTAGACAAAAATGACAATAACACACACACCCACACACACACACTTACTGTAAACTCTTAATCAATAGATTTTGTAAAGCAAGAACATAAAAATAGATCAAAAATAAAATACAAATTGAAACATTCACAAATAAAAAGGCAGGTCAAAAGCAATTACATGAATGGTGCAAATATTGCAGAAGGCTGTTCTTAAACAAAGTGAAAGAAGTTACAGAGCGAATAGATGAGGATTGTTCCAATCAAAGGGAGCTTTATATTTAAATGAATATTTACCAATTTCTTTTTTAATTAGGCCTGATTTAGTCCGGACTCAAGTTTGGAGGTGCTTGGAATGCCAAATATTATGCTGGGGGTATTTGGTGTAAAAGGTTTGAGAATCAGTGGTCTAGAACACTATGACGCGCAGTGGACTATGTTTAGACTTTTCATTCATTTTCAACCGCTTATTCCCGTTTCCGGGGTCGCGGGTGACTGGAGCCTATCCCAGTGACTTTGAGCCTTAGGTGGGTTACACCCTGGACAGTGGCCAACTCAACGCAGGCTGACACAGAGACATGGACAGACAACCATTCACTCTCACATTCATACACTATGGGCAATTTAGCGTTGCCAATTAACCTGAACACATGCATGTGTTTGGACGGTGGGAGGAGCCGGAGAACCCGGAGAGAACCCACGGTAACACGGGGAGGACATGCAGACTCCACCCAGAGAGATCGTGTGATGTTGGGGTGGTCCGGGATTCGAACCCACGATGTTGGGGTGGTGCGGGATTCGAACCCACAATCTCCTTATTGAGAGGCAGAAGCTCTAGCTGCTCTGCCAAGTATGTTTAGACTGTAAAATACTCAAATATAAGCTGGTTTCTGTACATTGATTTGCTGGTTGAGCACTTTGTTCCTTGTATAATGCCTCAGCCTTGGCCTCCTTCATGTAGTTTTCCTTTTTGCGTGTTCAAAAACAACATTCATTCAGACAGTGCTGGTAGGTCCCTCCTGCTGCTGTGCTTTGGTAAAAATTGTGTCATGTTCAGTCAAGTGTCAGAACCTTTCATTCCACAAAAGGAACAGCTTCAAACCTAAACTGAGCAGACATAAATATTAACTTAGTGTCATGTTTTCCCTTCTTTAAATCAGAATCAGAATCAGAGAATCAGAGATTGTTTATTGCCATTGTCAGTGAAATTCACAAACGTAGGAACTTGCTTCGGCGTAGGTGCAACATAAAGCAAAGGATAAAATATAAAAAATATATAAAAAGGCATGCATAAAATTAAGAATAAAATAGACTAAGATAGACTATATACAGAATGTACAGTTGGCAGATAGTGCAATGTGCAAATGAGTAGTGCAAATAGATTGTTCTTAAATAGTATTATTGTTGAAGTGACAGGTGTTACAAAGTGTTCATGAGTCCAACGGCAGAGGGAAAGAAACTGTTCTTGTGGCGGGAGGTTCTGGTCCGGATGGACCGTAGCCTCCTGCCCGAGGGGAGTGGCTCAAATAGTCCGTGTCCAGGGTGAGAAGGGTCAGCTGTGATCCGACCTGCTCGTCCCCGAGTCCTGGAGACGTACAGGTCCTGGACAGATGGAAGGCTGCAGCCGATCACCTTCTCAGCAGAGCGCACAATGCGCTGTAGTCTCTGTTTGTCCCTGGCTGTGGCTCCAGCGCACCACACGGTGATGGAGGAGGTGAGGATGGACTCGATGATGGCCGTGTAGAACTGCACCATCATCTGCGCCGGCAGCTTGGCTTTCCTCAGCTGCCGCAGGGAAGTACATCCTCTGCTGGGCCTTCTTGATGATGGAGCTGATGGTCGGCTCCCACTTGAGGTCCTGAGTGATGGTGGTGCCAAGGAAGCGGAAAGAGTCTCACGGTGGTGATGGGAGAGTCTGTCAGGGCGAGGGGGCAGGGGGCTGAGACTTTCCTGAAGTCCACGATCATCTCCACTGTCTTCTGGGCGTTGAGCTCCAGGTTGTTGGTGCTGCACCAGGACACCAGCCGGTCCACCTCCCTCCTGTAGACAGACTCATCGCCGTCCGAGATGAGTCCGATGAGGGTGGTGTCGCCTGCAAACTTGATCAGTTTTACAGAGTCGTGGCTGGAGTTGCAGCAGTTGGTGTACAGGAGAAGAGCAGAGGAGAAAGTACACAGCCCTGTGGAGTTCCTGTGTTGATAGTCCGAGTCTCTGAGACATTCTTCCCCAGCCGCACGCACTGCCTCCGGTCCGTCAGGAAGTCAGTGATCCACCTGCAGATGGAGTCAGGCACGTGGAGCTGAGAGAGCTTGTCCTGGAGCAGAGCAGGGATGATGGTGTTGAATGCAGAGCTGAAGTCCACAAACAGGACCCTGGCGTAGGTTCCCGGGGAGTCCAGATGCTTCAGGATGAAGTGGAGGGCCAGGTTGATGGCGTCGTCTACAGATCTGTTGGCTCTGTAGGCGAACTGCAGTGGGTCCAGGGCGGAGGAGGTGAAGGACTTGAGATGGGGCAGGACCAGGCGCTCAAAGGACTTCATGACGACAGGCGTCAGCGCCACAGGCCTGAAGTCATTAAGTCCAGTGGTCCGGGGCTTCTTGGGAACAGGAACGATGATGGACGACTTGAAGCAGGCTGGGACATGGCATGACTCCAGGGAGGTGTTAAAAATGTCTGTGAAGACAGGAGTCAGCTCGTCCGCACAGTGTCTCAGGGTGGCGGGGGAGACACCGTCTGGTCCAGCAGCTTTCCGGGGGTTGGACTTCCGAAACTGTTTCCTTACATTGTCCCTGTGTAGTCCCTGTAAAGTGCACTATGTTACTTTTCTGGCATTCAAATTTAAAGTCTATGCGACAAGTTCTCATGATATTCTAATTCTGACTTAGTCTGGTGGGAGGGCACCTGTGGTAAATGTTTAAGATAGTTTTACATCTGTGAAGTCACAATTTGTGAAGACATTTTGAAAAATGAAAGTTTATGATTACAGGAAGTAATGCTGAGTTCTAAATCCCTCCATCTATGTCATCAAAAAGCGACGTACCATTGAGAATACAGGGGCAGTTTAGACATATGTATTATTATTTGTTCAATCATAACTATTGTGTAATTTATATGGATTTTGAACCTTATTTTCAAAATGGTTGCTAGGTAACAGTTACCTCTAACTATGTCATATTTGCTGCCCATGTCAAACCAGGAAGTAACATTACAAACATGATGAAAATGATCAAACTGGGGATAAATTCGCAAAATGTTTAGTAAAAACTTAAACAGAATCATGTTCACTATGTTTTGATGAAATGTGTGGTCTAAGCTGTCCTAGACTTTAAAGTGCATATGACGTTAGATCAGTGGTTTGCTCACAGTGAGCTCTGTTTCACCCTGTGGATACGCTGGTGACTCAAACATCCTGCAAAGCTTTTAAGGAAGAATAGCCTGTAATTATTTTTCGCCTGATGAAGATGTGATAGAACACTAACGATTATATAACATACTTCAATTCACATGCCTTTCCTTTACTGAAAAACAGAATCTAGTTTGGACCTCTAACTGAGATCCCCCTGGGGTTACAGTGGCAAAATCTATATAAATTACACAATAGTTAGGAATTGACAATGAATAATATCTTTTTTTTGTTGAATGACCATTTAAACTATCAGAAAAACATGCCTCTAGTTCAGAAAAGTGATGTATTTGTTGTAGTCAAGGGTTTCTATCGTGTTTTGAACTGTTGAGGAAACTGTTGTGAGAAGGGCCTTTGGATTGACATCACTCGGGTTAGCAGTGGCCAGTGAGTCGGAGCTACAGGCAGAGACAGAGCATTTCCTGTCTATGAATGTCTCTGGAGGGCAAATATCACCTATAAACAGAAAGCTGGAAACCATGAATAATATTAGCTGAGATGTTGGAAATTTTATTGCTGACAGATTTTATTGTAGCACAATCTGTTTTTATTCTTCAAGAGCACATTTTAGCCTAAAAGCGTAATTAAAAATTGACACACATCTGCTGTATTCTGTGCAAATCAGCCAGTGTATACCACAAGGTGACAGAGGGATGCTTAAGATCCAAACGCCCCCCAGGGATGAGCCACCAAACTGGGATGTAATCACTCAAAACCTCCCCTCCATCAAAGGTTATCGCTTTGAAACACAGCGTTTAACTCTGGCCTCGGAGGAGTGGAGAGAATAGACAACAAAACATGAAAGAGTGCGGGGGAAATTATGTTTGCATTCAAGGAAACCTCTCTCACAAACACGCGCACACCTCTACTCCTGTCGACACAAGGAATCCTGGGAAATCTCCACACAGGGCTGTTTATCTTGTTTTCTTTGGCCTACCACCTCCATCGTCTGCAGAGCCACAACTGCTGCTGTACAAGCAGCAGAACACAGAGGAGCTTAGAGCGCGTCCATCTCAAGTCAGAAACAGGAGCAGCCAAATACTAATTAGAAAGTTTTAGTTACTATGGAACACTTGAATTTGTTTTATGTTCGGAACAATTAAAGACGCTGAACCACGCAATAATGCATTCCTGCAGAGGGTTTTTTCACTGCAGTATCAATGGTTTTTTCACTGCAGTATCAATGACCCCCAGTTAAAATAATAGCTCCATGATAACACCTGCACACAGCACACAATGGTCTAATTTTCATCCAAATTCATGCTTTTACAATATACCTGTGGTGCGGCGAAACAGCACAGATTTTACTTTTTTAAATGAATTTCAATAATACTACTACTACTAATAATAATAATAATAATAAAATAAAATTTAAAAAGCATCAAGTTGCCTCAAGTCAGAGGGCTCCAAGTCAAATCCTGAGACTCTGACCTTCAAAACCAAGTCAAGTCCTTTTTATCAAACACGTCATCAGCCACTCAAGTCTGACTCATGTCAAATTCTTGACTTGCAAGTCCACACCTCTGACAGCCATGAGCTTTAAAACCCTTGTGCTATCTCTGGGTTGTTCATGGGTGGTCCCAAACATCAGCATTTTAAACGTAAACAAGTATTTTTTCTGATATGAAGAAGTGTAATGCTCAGTGACCAAAAGTACACAGCTCAAATGAAGAGAGCACGAGGGCTATCAAGAGACAGAAAAGAGATGAGTATCTTTTGGGGCATCTTTTTCTTGTATCCAAGGCCCAGGGCTAGAACCAGCTTTCAAACTCGACCAAATAAGAAAGTCTGTGTAACATTCTGCAAAATCTTGTTCCACTCAAGACTTCTGCTAATAGAAAATATATTCAGTCATAAGTCTAAAATCTCCATAAACTCGATCAAACAAGCGCACATTTGAACTTTAAAAGCTGTGTAAATATGACATGGCAGAATGGGGCCGATCACACACTGAAATGACATGTGATTTCTCCAAACTGATGTGTTGATTTGCTGTGGAGACATTAGATCCCACAACTGCTCAGTATTCTGACTGGTGCTACCTTCAATAATACATCAATACAGTACACACTAATAGATGCGCTGGCTTTTATCCAAACACTGCTGTACACTGTGTGCTAAGTGGAAAATGGCTTCGTTTACAAGAGGCTGGAACATGCAGGTTATTGCACAGATCAATGCCTGTTTGAGAAAAGCGTCATTGGTAATAACTACTGTTGCGTAAACTGTTTACTCTTTGAGCTTTTTGGTGCAAATAAGTGAATGATCCCTGCAGTTTAACCTTGAGCTGGAAGACTACTGTAGAATTAGCTGTTTAACTATCGTTTTGCAGATTTGTTGAGCTCTGTCCACATGAAACAAAAACTGGCACAAGGTTCAATGTCTTCTCTGTCATCATAAATAGACAAACAGGATTTTTTCTTCACATTACCTTGTGGTGGTGCCATTTTTCAACCCAAAAGATGGGATTGCAATCAGTTGGAAGGACTCTAAGTCATAAAATAAATATGAGAAGTTTGTGGAGCCAGTGCTGAACAAATAATGATAAGGCTCAACATTTGTGGATCATGAGTTTGGATATTTCCTTCAAAAACAAATAATCTCCCGTAGAGTAATAACAGCCCAACCCAAAATACTACAGAAAAGCTAAATTACACTAGTATTTTACCACATAAAAGACTCAACCTCTCCATCTCTCCTCTTCTTAAATAACACCAGTGTCTGTAGAGTGAGCTGTTAAATGCACCAAATGTTTACATGGCAGAAAGGAATTTTGATTTCAGATTACTTGAATCTCAAATATAAATATTATGTCTAAATCTTGTTTATTTATTTAAATATGTGTTTAAATAAATAAATTAGTTGTGTCTTTTATTGCTTTTTCCCCCATTAATAAAGCTTGAACAAAGACTTTATTCACGATGAACAGTTACTTAATTAAGAGGTTAGTTAGGCATTAGGGTATTCATTAACTGAGCCTGAAATAATAAATTATTTGTTCATTGTGAATTAAGGCGAGTTGCTACAGACAAAATATTCATTTTTTTGTTTTTTGGTCAGTTTGCTCTTTCAACATATCGGCTTTAATGTGGAAACAACAAACGTGTCCAATCTGCTCCTAAAAATATTTTATCCTTCTGTTTAATCCACTTCATCCATAGATTTCAATGGGACATAATAAATTCAAAGGCTGTTTTCTTAAAATGCATTTTTTCCCCAGGGGACATAAGGATCACCACTTAAAGTAGATCCCACACACATCAAACTTTGCGATCTTGGACTTAACAAGATTTTGACAAAACGTACTGAAGGATTTTTTGATATTTAATTCTAAATTAGATTTATTGAAGTTTTCAGTCAAACAACTCTTCAAATTTTGAATTTTTAGTTTACTTAAAAGCTAAATAAGAAATCCAAAATCCCCTCTGTAATTTTTTAGTTACTAATATGTGAACAAAATAAACCAAGAAATTTAAACCTTGTTCTCTCCATTTTACATATTTAAATGTCCCAAGTATGTGTATTTTTATACATTTTTACACATAAAATGACATAATTTTATATAAAAACATGACATGATGAAAAACTTACATTTATGTGAGTAAACTACAGGAGAAGTTTCAACTCGATATCTTTAAATTTCAGTTTTTTCCTATTCACCTGCAGTGTCTATGTTCATGTTTATTACAGTGAATAGTGTTGTTATTATTGTGTTACTAATTGTTATTTTGTTATTTTAAGCATAAGTAAGATTTGTAAGTAAGATTGTTGACTTTGAGTACATTCTTGTTATTCCACTGGCAGACATGTTTTACTTTAAATAAAACATATATACAGTACATAACAGTCTGACACACAGTGAAAGAATAGCCTACACAGAACTAAAAAACCACACGCCCTCAGTCAAAACTCACAACAAGATCGATCGCCTGAATACAAAACATTTCAACATGTGCTGCTTATTAAGTACCCAATTACTTTGCAAAATTGAATAATAAATAACAAAACTTGTGGAAAGCTGTTGAATTCGGTGGTGTGTGGGAGAAACTTTCAGGGAGCAGAATGTTGGCGCACTTTTACCCAATCAATGCACACAGTGGGGGAGACGGGATCCTGTGTTTTCTCCTTCTGAGCTGTACACGGACTCAGCTCTTTTATTTGATGAAGGGGGCGAGGGAGGAGCGGTCGGAGGGTGAGGCGCTGGTAAGACTTAAAACTCCGGATAGAAAAGTTGCGTCAGTCTGAGTTTAAATGCAGAGCGGCACCTGTACTTTACACCCACGACCGGGATCAATGTGTTCACCCCGTGTTTGTGTGGAGTGAGCCTCCCTTCCTCTGCAATCAGCCGCTCATTCAAGAGCATCGCTCCACTCACTGGACTAAATTACCAGCCACTGTTCTTTTGTCCACTCCCCGTTTGGTTCAAACACCTAATCATTCTATAAGCGAAAATGTTCAAATGTGCTCTTTTTTTAAATTATGGGTCTGACAAACAAATGTGATTAAATGTACTCTAAAATCTGGGTTAGCCATTGCAGAAAACATAAAAACATGGCTTTATGGAATTAAATGTTAGAAGTTACAAAATGCAGGATTCTTAAAAGAAATCCATGATGCTAGACAAAACACTGAATACTTGCACAACTTCATTCACTAATGCTTAAAAAAGTGCATTATATAACTTTTCTGATGCACTGAGGTTCTGCTCGCCTCCATGGAGAAGATTGTTTATTGTTTTATTGCATTGAGTATTGTGTTAAAAAAATTTCACAGACACATGCACTCTTACTAACTGCGTTTCCACTCTTACAAAATGCGCATATTTTTGAATTTGCATAAGTAAAGTTCATAACAAATGCAAGTTTAGTTCCGTTTTCATCAAAGCGCTGGAGTGCATATCTGACTGCTGGTTACCTGGATACGGGAGCTGTCCTCTAATGGAGGTTTATGTGTTTCTGGGTGCGTTATTAGTTGGACCACATATATTGTTTTTAGCCTGAGCTTCAAGCCTTGTGCAGTGCGGCAATGTTTGTTTAGTTCAGCTTTTCTGGAGGATTTTGGGCAAACAACCAACATCATGGGATTTCTTTTGGCTTTATTCATCTATGTCCAGTGCACACTGCAGGTATGTAGTCCTGGTCATGTGTAGCTTTTATTGATCGCTTCATGAGTTTTGTGGCTCTATGTGTTTCCACCTTTCAACATTTGCTTTAACTGTAAGGCCAAAATTCCCCTGAAGCAAGTGTATGAACTTTTATGTGAATTCACACTAGAACTCTCAGAGCAGTTATTTTGACTGCTCCTAGATTCTGAAGTGTGTTTACTCTGCTCCTGACTTTTTGACTCCTGAATCAGTATATATTGTATTTGTATCTTATGATTTTGATTATCAATTTTTTGTGAGATTTGAATTCTACTGTAAACTCCCAGAGCAGTCATTTTGACGGCTACATTCATTTAATGGACATTTTAAAAATAACAATTTTCCGTTGCCAAGCAACCAACATTCTATGGCAGTGAAAATGACTGCTCTGGGAGTCCTGGTACAGTTTCAAAGTTCTGGTAGTGTTAAGAGTTGTACATACATCAACATTTGGCGTTTCCACCTGCTGATACTTATACGATACTTCAAAATGCACATTAAAAATAAAGAGATGAAAACACACGGACTCCACAGATCTGACTTGGCATAATCGGCTTGTCTTCATGGTAATAGATAAGCGGCGCATTCCAGACAAAACAATAACATCTCCCTAGAGACAAGCAGGTGGTGGACCTTGCCCTATAAAAGTTACATAGTGCACAAGCAGAATTTGAACAAACTATATCTATGTGTTTGTCTGAAAGAGAGGGACATTCTCAACAGTTTAAACAATATATCACAAAAGTTTCAATATTGCAATAATCGACATCGCAACAAACAAAAACACCAAGGACCTCCACCTGACAGACATTCATGTTTTAAAAGGAAACATTTTGTAAAAACGCTGATTTACCCGTGATTTTTCTTTCTGAAGTCTTAAGTGCATTCACCCAGTTTAGTCCTAGTTTTGGTTATATTCTAGTCCTTGTTTAGTCCTAGTCTTGTCTTGATTTAGTTCCTGGTTTAATCCTGGTTTACTTGCACTTTCATTGATGTCTATTTGCTGAGTTAGTCTCGGTTTTGTCTGTTAAGTTTTTATTTTGAGAGAGTTTGACCAATACATTAAGGCATTAACATGTTTCAATATAAGTATATAAGTATATATAAGTATATTCAAGTATGGTACAGTTATTTTGATATCTGGTATTTAACAGCCATATTACAATAATAATCATTACCAACATGATGCAGGCCTAATTCAGATTAAATCCAACATCTTCTTGTATCCAAATGACAGAAAAGAGGCACCCATCATGTCAGCATTTACAGTTACTAAACCATAGGAATAACTAACTGAAGTTACTCCACGGCTTCAGTGAACTTTGAATCTTTCAGAAAGGATGAACTTACACAAGATGAAAACAACATGAGCAACACCTGGCAAATAATTACACGCTGTTCCTGAGTTCATGGAGCAACCCACTTGAAATGCTCTGTTCAAGCAGCTGTTTGTGTCAGACAGAGAAGGGAAATGTGACAAATGCATCGAATGTGACTTTTTAAACGGTGTTAGTTGTATTGATTATTGATTCTTCTTGCAGCTGCTCAATGTGAGAAATCTGGTGAGGAAAGCCAGGTTTATCCTGATTGAAAATGTTGATTCATTCACAATATTGCAAAGTCAATCCATTTTTCACTTAAAGCAACCGCACTTTGAACCAGAAAGGTTGTTGCCCAAGGATACAACAACACTTTGCAGCCATTTCTTCTCAAAAAGTCCAACAAGACGCAATTTTCGAACTTACAATCTCAGGCTAGAACATCATTTTTTGAAGTACTTGTGAATCTGACAATCTACAACACAGACTGGTACTGTGGATGGTACTCTCACAAAAGATCCTCTGCGCTTTTGTGTACTTTGCTTCTCCAAAACACCACAATCCACAGCTTTTCCCATCTGTGGTCTTTGTAACTTGATACACGTAAGAGCTTTTAAGAAAGAAACTACTACTCTCTGAAACTTTCTTGAACACTTAATGACAACTTGAGGCTGATGATCGCGGAGACAACGGGAACGACAGGTGCGGGACGATAAAAGCTCTACAGACGCAGGCTTCATCTGTGACATGGCAACGGGGGGGAAAGAGGAGGACTTAACGTCATGAGAGAGGCTCGGGTTGTGTTTTATTTCAACGAGTGAGATGTGATGAAGAGTGGACGATATGCAGGGACGTTTCTAAGTGTTTAAAGGGCCTAAACAAGCTTTTTTTCTGGCCCACCAAACACACACTGATTAAATAACTGGACATAACAATAGACAAGAAATCAAGAGAGGACTGGGTTCAGGAATTCAGCATTTACATTTTTCTTTTTACAGTTAGAGATAGGCAAATGAAAAGGGGGGTTTGAGGGTCCTCCCCCAAGAAAATTTGAATAAATCACATGTTATCTCTGGTGCATTTTAGTTGTAGTATTTTACTTTATCTTATTAGCCACTTGAATTTATTTTTGTGCTGTATTTAAATATAAGATGGGGTTTTAGAGTGGAGCGTTTGTGCATAGATATTACTTTTTAACTTGTTTTTATGTTTAAGTCCTTTACCAGAGCATGTGGGGGCCCTAAACATTTGCTTGGGTTGTTTAAACTGCAGGCCTGACTATATGGCAAGGGAATGATAGGGAACGTATGATATATTTGTTATGGAAAATTGTAGGGCCTAAACATCAGAAGAAGAAAAGACAGAGAAGTTGAGGAGGCTGATTGCTCTGCTTCTAAGGTGGAATTGGGTCATTTTGGGTTATTCTTGACAGCTCCTTCAAAATGGACAAGCAAACAAACAAACAAACAAACAAACAAACAAACAAACAAAAACCCTCTAAAGATCAGAAATCCTTCTCATGTGCTCCATAATCAGTGTGAGCTCATGCAGTCTAGCAGGAGTATTTAGAAATTCCCTTATGTAAAAGCAACATGTATAAAAACTCATTAATTCCTCAATTAATCAGTAATAACATGGACTGACTGAGTATGTCAAGCCTGAGTGACTTGAGCTTGGTTGTTTTTATGAGTCTTTTTATTTGTACTTTGTCATGTTGCTTTTATGTTGATGCTACTGTCCAAGACAATTCTCTCCAGTTGGAGACAATTCATAAAGAACCTGAACTCTCTGAATAATTGAGCTTAAAGTCCAGGACAAGTTCTTATAATTAAGACTAGTTTGGTGAGATAGTCTTTGTGGTAAATATGTATTATAGTTATCAGTCAAGTGGCAAGTTTGTGAATACAAATTGAAAAGTGAAAGTTGAAATTTAGAGTAGAGCTAAGTTCTGAAACAGGATCCCTCTGTGATGTCATCAATAAGCAACATTCTATCGAAAAACCTTACTTAAAATTGACTAAAAAATTTAGTAAAATGGACAAATTTTTCTGACACTTTAAATATTCATTTAACTAAACAAAGGTGTTATCAGACATTATTATTCATCAATGCATAACTATTGTGTAAGTAATATGGATTTTGGCCCTTGTTTACATTATGGTTGCTAGGAAACAGTTGTGGACATTACTTCTACCTTTCACTAGCAAGGACCACAACCTCAAACTTGGATGCAGAAGTTTATTGGCGATCAAGAACGATAAAATGCATGAGAGTAGATGATCAATGCCGTTTTGGGGCTTCTAGCGATGAGGGCAGCAGGCTCCCGGGCCTCGATACCCCCCGACTAAAGGATAAGACAGAACAATTAGAAGAGGGTGGGAGGGAGGGGCACGAAATAACGAACACTGGTGTGTGTGACCGGGAAGTTTAAATAGAGTAGTCACCGGAAGGGGCGTGGATGAGGTGTGGTCCTGCTCCCGAACTTTAGATAACAGACTTATCTCCATATGTCACATCTGCTGCTCATGTTCAGCCAAAAAGTAACATTATACAAACATCAACAAAATAGTTAAACTGGGGAAACTGCGTTTTAGTCGTGCATGTTTAGTCAAGCCTGTCATTTGCTCTTTAAAGGTGCACTATATGTTTTCTAGTTAAGGATCTGTCATTTTTTTTCATAAAATAGTTTTTGCTTTGCCTGGAAAGTGGCCGTTTTCTGACAGGGCCAAGAAAGCAGAGCACATCACCCCTGTGCTTGCCTCCCTCCTTTGACTTCCTGTCACATTCTAGATTGGTTTAAAGATTTAAAGATGTTTATTTGTAAAACGTTAATATAGCTTTGCCCTTGAATTACACCTGACTGAGCTTTTATCATCTTATGTCCCAGCCAGATCAGTGAGGTCAGAAAACCAAGGACCCCTTTGAAAAAGAGATGATTCATCTCAAGGGGCAATCCGAAATAAATAAATGCATTTGTGCTGCAATATCGATTAAGAACTCAAGGAGACTTTGTGTGGCTGCCCCAAACTGTGGAACAGTTTCATATCAGTCTGTTTTCTTGGCTTTCAACACAAGCTGTATTACTCTTAACTGTACTGTTTGATTTGTCGTGTTTATATCTGTACTTTTTGTATCATTTGTACAATTTATTGTGCATGTGAAGTACTTTGAGCAGCTGGTGTTGTTAATGTGCTGTAGAAATAAATCTGACATTGAAGAAATCTCAGCAGAATGATGAAGCTACAGTGCAGTGTAAATATCTTAAGACATGATTGGTCGAAAGGCAAAGCAACCTGTGATTGATGGAGAGTAACAAGAAAAGAAGGTAAAAGATATCCAGATTTGCTTCAACTTCATTAAGTCAAAATGATTTTACACAGAGAAAGAGAAACACATTGAGCGTACATACATTACTATAACAGAGCTATACAGAGTCTTTCTTGGATACACACATGATTGGACTTGTAGCTCTTTCCTTCCCCCAGGTGTCCTATGGCCTTGTAGTGAGCTGCCAGGAGGGCCGTCACCATGGAAACACGCTGACAACGCTTTGTGTCGGGGTTGTGGTCAAAAACCTACTGTACAAGTGTGTGAAAACAGGAGAAATGTTGACGCAGGTCTGTCCACGAATCGAGACAACCACATGGCTTTTTTAGGCACTTCTTAAAAAGGCTTTCAAAACATATCATTTAGATACTTTTATAGAGCTGTTCCCTACGCATAACATAACACAACAGGTGTTACAGGTGCACTATTTAACTTTGCTCTAAGGCCATGTTAGATTGCCTAGAATTTTCCACAGTATGGCATCTATCTTACAATTATAGATGTTTTTACAGCCAAAAACAAACAAAAAAACACATTCTTTCGGGGTTAGTACTAGATAGTCAGCTTTGAAGGGACGAAAGTGATGACATATTTCTGGTTGTCAGGATAATGTGTAAGATGTGAAAATGTCTATATTGTTAGTAAATTGTAAGTTGAGATCAGGCTAGCAGGTTAGCAAAACGCTAATCCTATTCCTAACCCTAACCCTAACGATAATGCATTTGCTTCATCAGAGAATAATGCTGTTCTGAATCTTGACCAAACCCTACAACCTTAACCATAACTTGTTTCCTAACGTAAATTATAATCTGGTTCCTAAACTTCATCACATCAAATGATGAATCACAGACGACCGTCCCTCCGAACCGGGCAATCTGTGAGTAGACTCACCTCTCCACAGATCTGACCTGGAACTTGCCCTGATGGCATCACTGTCTTGTCTCCAGAAAAATGGATGGATTCCAGTTACAAATACCTTCATCACTAGAATCGACCATGCACCGATGATTCACTTATTTCACCGATAAATCCATCACCTGATCCCACCTCCTGCCATCGTTATCCTTTTATCGGTTTTCAATTTCACCAGAATGCACAAGGAACAACAGTTTACAGATCCATTTATTGCCATATTGTGGAGTATTCCAGGCAAACATCAACATCAACAACAACAAAAGATATTGTGTCTGTTAAATTATACACTGAACATCGTAGTTTGCTTACTTTGTGTTGTTTTTCCCTCATCGATTTGGCCGATTTTGATTTGGCTGCGAAATGAGAATGTTAGAAACTAATTATATTCTAATTACGAATGCAGCTGGAACCTCACTATTCATGCAACTTCACCAGAAACATCAACCCAGCCCGGATGACATGTTTTCCAGTCTTCAAAAAGCCCGTGCGTGCCAGCAAACTTGGCATCCTTAATTAGTTAATTCATGCCACAATAAAAACAATTTGTCCAATTTCTGTACGTCTAATTTTCTTAAACGATATACGCGGTTGAGTCATCACATGAAATATATCTCTGTGTTGTGGCTTTTATGACTCTCCCTCCGCGCTTCATCTAAAGTGGTTTGTGGGTAAACAAAATGAACACTGGGAATCTGCTTTGTACGAAAGGATAAACACGAAAGGCCTTAGATGAACTGGAGGAAGCTTACAGAAGAAAGAATGTTAAAAGCCTCGTGTTTTTTGCTCCTCGCTCTGGTAAAATGCCCGTGTTTCGGTGCAGATCAGCATGGTACAAGGATTACTTATCTCTCGCTGTGGAGGTTTGTTGTTTTCCAGTGGGTTCCATCCAAACACAAGTGCAAGAGTCCAACAGTGTATTGTGAATGAAAATAAAAGCAGTACATGTAAGAGAGGGTGTTTTGTCAGTATATTCAAAAGATGTTAACAGTTTAAAACAAAAATAATGTGCTGGCGAAAAGTGCTCAAAATGATGCATTCAAAACACGACGCAGAAGCTGTTAAATTGTACCGCTAGATCAGATGCTGTGTTAGTTTGTTTTTTGTGGTAGGCATAACCAAATCAAGGAAATCTATGTACAGACATGAAAGAACTCCACACAGAAAGGCTCTGTCCAATGTGGAAATCAAACCAAGAGCCTTTTAGCTGAGAGGAGAGAGGACTAACTATATGTAATAATAGCAATAATAGTTTGTAATAATAACAAACATTACTTTTTAAAGAGACATATTTTGCAAAATCAACTTTAATCAGCATCATTAGTTGTATTTTGATTGATTTGTTTGAGTTAATCCTGTATTGTCCTTCAACTCAGGCTCAAGTGCTCAGAAAATTCTTGTTTTCACCTACCCCCTATCCCCGCCCACTTCGTTGTATTTAGTCGTGATTATTTGAAAAATAAAGACTTCGAGGGATTCGTGCAGAGTTCTGAAACTTCTCGTAGTCACTTTTCAAAAATTAAAATGTGTAAATGACTTGTTATGGTGAAATTTCTGTCTATGAAGAGGCGGGGCTTATCAATTTTGCAGTTTTGACAATGGATTTGTTTCTATTTTTAAGTCATTTTAGCTCAGCATTGGAGTTTACAATGAACAAAATGTAAAATGATGGTCTACTTATGTTATAGTTCAATACTAGGTAGCTGAAAAAAAAAAGTCTCCTTTAAGTATTTAATGTTCATTAAACAAGCTCATGTTCATTAAAAGTTCTGCATGAGAAAAGGCATCTGGATGCAAGCATACAGTATATACTAAAAACATATGCCAGGCTGAAAACAACATTACTTCTCAATTTCTACCAGAGTGTGAAGAAAATTTCATCCACGCACACTTGTAATGCATCTTTAAAAGACAAAAAGATGAGATAACACACTTTGTAGACTTTGCAGAGTGGGAGGGTGCGAAATTAAAAAAAGACGCTCATGTGTAAGTGTAAAGGCGAGTGAGGGGTTTGTGTGTGCGTGTGTGTGTATGTCTGTGTGTGTGTGTGTGTGTGTGTGTGTGTGCAGAGGAGAGAGCAGGAGACGGAGGCAGTGAGCTGAGATGTTAAGTAACACCAGCACAGCGCCCCACTGAGAGGAGCCGCCGAGCCGGCATCAGGGCTTTAAGCTAATTAAGAAAATAACACCACGCCGAGTGTGTGTGTGTGTGTTTGTGTGTGTGTGTGTGTGTGTGTGTGTGTGTGTGTGTGTGCGTGCGTGTGTTCGTGTCAGAAAGCGACTGCTCATCTGGTGGTAAACTTACAGTAAAAATAATTTGTACATGTATGGGACTTACTCTCTCAAACTTTTACGGTAATATATATTTATATACTTGTTCCAATTGATTGTGGTCCGTGTGTGGTTGCAGTGCACAGTGCTCCTGCCTCTGAGCAAAGAGGTTGTGAGTTTGACTCCTCAATCTAATCACCCATTTTGTACGTCTTGTTTCATCAATATCAAAATGCATCAAATTATTATACATTTTTCTTATCTTTTTTTTAATCTTTTAGCCTTTAACTTTATTGGACAGGACATGCACTGCTGAAATAGGGATGAGACAGAGAAGAACATTCAGCAAACTCATGACATTGCGGCTGACAATACTGCATAAGTACTCTGCCACAAAGTGGTACAGATATATCAAGAAGAATTTACCATAATTTTAAATGTAGTTGCTTTTTTTAAATCATTCATTAGTTTTATTTCTCAGTGGTTTGACTCACAGCATCACATTTTTGAGGTGGGTCTGCCAAGTCAGATCTGTGGAGAGTAAAAGGAATGTATGTTTTTCAAGGTTTTAAAAGCCGTAAAACACCTTTAATTATAACAGACACACACTTTTTTCTGTAACTTAATCTTTGTTTAACCAGGAAAGACTTGTAATGTCATATACTTTTTGCGTGTCATATCCAAAAGTTTTCCAGACAGAATTACAGTTTTCTGTCATCACTGGGAAGCAGAAAGAGTAAATTGCACGGGCCATAATACAGTGTCCTGCAAGAGTTTTATCATCAGAGCAATCATGGTACCTGCTTTCATCTGCCGCGCTCACATCTCTGTCACAAACCTTAGTCATGGTTCAGGACCCAAAACGGTTTCCATTACACTCTGCTGCTTTTTATCTTTTCATAGCTCCAATTTCTGATCCTCGGCCAAGTGTGAAAGCAGTTTTGAATAGTTTGACTTTGTCCATCTCGCACAATATTCAGTCGTTTTCTCTGTGGAAACCAGAGTTAATTTTATCTTTGCCTGTTCTCTTATAAAGGTGTGAAGCTACATTCTGCTGGTAAAGGTCGTCTTATAACCAGAAGGTTGATGGTTCAATCCTGTGTTGAGTGAGTGCAGTCATGTTTCCATCAATGGGCGAATAATGACCCAGTTTTCTCCGTCCCTGGCCCCAGACTCTGGAAAAAGCTGACCCCGATAAATCTAGTCTCAAAACGTGTTTATTCCGACTGCTTTTAAACATTCAGTGCCTGGAGGAACTGTCTCTACACTAGATGAGCCACCTTCCTTCCTCTTGAGTGGGTCTGGTTCAGTACAAGTGGATGTGTCAGTCCTGGACCTTCTGCAGCCTGTCCGTCCATGGGAGAAGGATCTCTCCTTCACTGTGGTTCTCCCCGAGATTTGTACTTTTTCCCATACGATTTTTGTAGTTTTTCCTCGTTGAGAAGGAGGTCTCAAGGACAAGGGATACTCTGGAACAGTTATCCATTTTCTGAATTCCCTTGAACATTGTTTACTCAGATGTTATATTGTATATTATTGGCGATGCAGTGGTTAGCGTTCTCACTTCACAGCTAGAAGGTCCTGGGTTCTGGGTTGACTCCTGGGTGGCGCAGGGCCTTTCTGGAGTGGAGTTTGCATGTTCTCCCCATGTCTGCGTAGGTTTCTCCTGGTGGTAGGAGAGATTCTGAATCTCAGTGGGACTTTCCTGGTTAAATAAAAGTCAATTATTTAAACTGCTACTACACTCTATATTTTTCCATATAAAGTCGATTTGAGCAAAACAAATGCTCCACGGATAAAAATTAGGCCAAAGAAATGCAAAGAAACATATTTTATCAGTTGTGCTACCTATAATTCTGCCACTGAAGTGGTGGTGTTGAGGAGCGTTTTTAGAATAAAAGAATGTCTCTGCATAACCCCTATAGAACATTTTCCCCTAACTTACATTCATTTCACAGTAAAAGTATGATAAGATATGCCAATTTTATTCAAAACTTCAAGATGGTTCTCACGACACTCAGTACAACATAATTTAGTCTTTCTGTGCTGTTCTGTGACAGCACACCACCTGTTTCTGCCCTTCGACTCTTCACCACAGCCTCTGCGGCCTGCTCCCACACGCTCTCCAGACGTGCGCGTTTCATTTCCTACAATTACACGTGCGTCCGCCCGTCTCACTGCCTGTCGGGGTCATGTCGCCCTGTTAGACGCCTACGACCTCTCCGGCTCACTGATCATGTCTGTTTGCGTCTCGGTGAGTCGCGGGGCAGTTAAGTTGTCATAGTTGTCACAGCGTCTGTCTCGTCCTGTGCTCTCCTTCTCATTCTGACTGACAACTGATGCGGTGTCGCCCCGTGTGTCAGAGATGCTGTTGACTTCATCTGTAAATCAGCCTTAGTGCGCCACTGGACTGCTTTGCCGGTTGGGGATGAGGAGTGCTGGAGTGAGGAGTGGCTGCGTTCAAATCAGAAGCGTTTGTCACAAGGAGAAATCAGTGCAGATATTGAAGCACACAGGGTCTAAACCATATCTAGCAGCTGATAACTGATAACAGGCAGCCAGAGATAGTTATCAATCCAAGCGCTGAAGCTCACTGTTTGAATGGACGTAATTAGCAACTCGCAAAGGCGGCGATTTTTGGAGAAGCAATATTTTCCTCCACACACAACGAAACATCCTGTGTTATTCCACATAGAACTGCTAACCCTCTAGTTTTGTTTGTTTGTTTAAACGTATTCTGACACAAGTGACAAAAACGCGCCTGAAAGTAACAAAAACACAACTAAAAGCAAAAAAAAACCCTGTGACTCAAAGAAACCAAAACACAACTAAAAATGTAAAAGCAATAAAAGTGACAAAAAGATTACTTAAACAAAAAAGTGACCAAAACTGATAAAAAACATTGCTTAAAATGGCAAAAACACTATTAAAAGTGACAAAAAAATGACAAGAATGTTTTGAAACAAGTGATTCTTTATAAGTTTGTCAGTTCATGTCTGAAACAAGCGACAAAAACTGAACTAAAAGCAACAAAAATGCAACTAAAACTGACAAAAAGATGACTTAAACTGACAAAAATGTGACTAACACTGACAAAATGTGACAAAAAAGCAACAAAAATGTTTTGAAATATGTGATTCTTTTATTAGTTTGTCAGTTCATATTTTACTCTTTTTGTCAATTCTCCAGGTTGTGTATAACAATGAACTTTAAACATTAACATTTATAGAAAAATATATTGCAATTGGAGTCATTTTTCCCACATCGAGCAGCAAGTCAGTGTCAGTCGTTTCTTTAATTTCTCAGGCTGCATTCACAGTACAAATTTAGGCGGACTGTTTTTGATTGGGGATCAAAGTTGCAACATTATATTTTTGGGACTTTTATCAATCAAACTAATGTGCAGACCTGCCTCACAACCTGTCCCACAACCTGCCCCACAACCTGTGTAGGTCACAATTGCTTCTAACAGTTTCAAATTCCACTGCTCTTTAGTTCAATGTCATTTGTTGTTGCAGGCTGCCCAGGAGCAGCTGATAGTAAAGATAGTAAAGTGAAGATAGTAAAGATATTTGTCACATGACAATCCGATCGAACTGGGACTAAACTCAGAACTTGACCTCTACTAGTCCTGGACTGAACCAGGACTAGAACAGGACCAAAGTTAATGTGGGGCAAAAATGGATTTTTCTTGTTCTTAGTCCTCCAGATAGTCTTCCACTCATGGGCCACACAGAGCTGCATTGCTTTTGTAAAGTTTGTAGTTTTCAAGGTTAAGATGTTGTATGACTTCTTGCATTCCAGATCTCTAAGGCAAAAACAGATTTCAGGCAGCTGCCTGATTCACAGAAACACACGTCTTGCAGTCCTCACAGAATATGAAGGTTCTCATTTGGTGTTTACGTTAAATAGATGTTTCAGTTTTGATAATTCAGAACTATGGAAAACTGGCCAGTTAGACTCCTCACTCGGACAAACTGTCAAGGTCTCTGTTATTGTATTTGTTTACTGCTGAATAATTGAATTGAAAAAAAGTTTAAATATGTGTCCCTTTGAGTACATTCAGCTGCAGCATCCCTCCACAAATCGATGCACGTTCGTTTTTCTAAATTCTTCTGGCTCAGATGTCAATGAGCTCACACAGAGACAAACCCTCTGATTGGCTGAGGTGGTTGCCTGGGTTCCTCGAGGAGCTGCTGTGAATCGAGTGTTAACTGGATATGATTCAAATGAAGGATCAGAGCAGAAAAATGTAACCTCTTGTTTCAATGAGTCCAACGGCAACAGTGACAAGGCTTTCAACCACATCTGTGATTTATAAACTGTGTTAGGAGGAATTTGGTCACAAAGGCAGCCATGTTATTGTCATTCAGCCACTCTGTGATCATTTGCCACCAATGAGAATGGGATGTCAATGAATACTGTATAACAAGAGACTTTGAGTGTCCAAAAACAACTATAGACATTCTAATTATAAAGACATAGACTTTTATTTAGTTATTATCCATCGCCTATAATAAACAAGGAATTGTGATACATCCATGTGATCTGACAAGGTCAATAATCCTGAATGAGGGAGATTTCCAAAGCCAAAATCTGCTGACTGTTTTTTTGCAATCCTGTTCAAAAGACTAATTAAGTGTTCCTGTTGTTCTTCAGATTAATGCATCTTCTTAGCTTGTCATTTCGCCAACATCTGTGGTGCCTTTTGTCCACTAATCCAAACACTTTCTAAACCCAGGATTTTCCAACGCTCCCACAGTTAATGAACAGCTCTCACTAATGAATGACAAATGGTGCTGCTGCATAGAGCCAGGAAAACTCACGTCTCGTGTTTACACTTTACAGAGGAACACAGCCTCGGCCTCTCTGCAGTGGACACGATAATGCAAAAGCTTTCTATCAATTTCCTCATGCCATTCATCGTCATAGTAACTGAGCGCATAAACAATTTGACTGGTACTTCATCAAATCATTGTTCTCATTGGGTGAAATTAGAGCTGAAATGAAAGTAAATAGCAATTTTGTTGTCAGTTGGAGCGGCAAAGGGGGATTTATGAGGACTAATAGAGAGGACACCATATCAGCACTCTCTCCTCTCTGAGCAACACAAAGCACTGGTCCTCGCTCAAGTACAACCTTTAATCTTTGGTTTACAAATGCATTTCTGTCCTCCAGAACAAGGGACCAGGAATACAGCAGGCATTGCAAGCTGCTCTTATATTACACACAGGAGCAAACAAGGCCTTTGAAGTCATGGGGATTTATGGGCTGACAAAGGTAAAGTTAGTGTCAAGTTATGAAAGATTTGTTTATGTATTACAAAACTCAATCAAGTACCGGCATTAAGTACTGATAACATGGCGCAGTGACGGATAACGTATTATTGTTACTTTTCTCCCAACCAAAAATGTAAATATCTGTCAGAAAGCAGTAAAAAAAAGAATAAAATGGTTGCTATTAGTGACTTGTCTAGTGCACAACCTCATCTTTTAGCAACAGACAAATTCAGTTGTGAACCAAAACAAAAACAAATAAAACTTGGTTTACGGAGGAACACATCGACGATGCAAAGTGTTTAATGCCTTTATTTTGAATTGTGTTACTTCCTGAGCTTTCTTCTTTCTGTTTTCTTTTACTACTGAAAGTAATCCAATTACCTTTCAGTAGTAATTAGGTTACTTTTAGAAAGAGTAATCAGTTTTTACTGTAATCTTACTGTGCACCTTGCAATACTTTACAGCAGGGGTGTCCAAACTTTAACCACATATTGAAATATAGACCAAGCGGAGGGCCACAAATCAATCGCGAAATGTTAAAAAAAGCTGTATTTATCTGATGTTTGAAGCACCACCACATCTACATTCAGTCTCAGTGCCTTAATATCAGGTCTGTATTGCACCAAAATGTTAGGTTAGAATTGTAGAAAATCTGAAATGTGCTGCAAAAAGCACTCATCAGGACAATGTGGGCCAGTTCACCAGGAAGCCTAAGGGCCTGAGGGCAGCATTTGGACCCCGGGCCTGAGTTTGGATATGCCTGCTTTACAGTATATATTCAGCTATAACTATAACTACAACTTTTTTGCTGTATACGTACACCCTGAGCTCATACACATCAACTCATCTTTTGATTAAAATGTGCCAATACAATGTTTGCAAACCTTAGTTGGGAAACATGTGCTGAACTGTGGCGTAATGTTTATTTTTCTCTTCTGCGTTGTCGACCAGTGAAAGCATCACCATAGTGCGGTGCCTGATGAAGAGTCCTGTATTTATCAACAACAAACGAAATACAAGAAGCTTAAAACTGGTTCATCATAAGGTTTAAGACTCAAAGTTACAAAGATGTGATTAAGAAATATATCCATATCAAAGCTTTTCATGTGTATCAACTAGACTTTGTGAATGTCTTCTCAGGTTTTGCGTTGAAGGGATAATGTCTATAATCAAGCACTGCCTTTCCATCACACGGGCACAAACAGAGCAGTGACATTTCCAAAGGTGTGAGTAGATGGAATATTAAAACACTGTGTCACGCCAACTCTTCTAACGAACTGTCTCTGCACTGTAAAAGTCAAGTCACATTTTATCTTAAATCTCTGCTGTTTGCTTTAGACATTCTGAACCAAATAAGTTGACTTATATTAGTCAGAAAACACAGATTTAAAGGACTTGTAAGACTTTAAAGGCAGGGAACCTGATGTTATTCTTGTAAATGAGGACGTTTTCTATTTTTCCCCATAGAGTATTGTGTAAAAGCAGCACTGTCCGTGTCTAATAATAGTATGTAAGTAAAATGAATGCATGTATGTATCATTTTTTAGCGATTACAACCTCAGTGGTGCTGATAAACTTTGCTTTGAAAAAAAGTTGTTCAAAAAATGCACATGCTCAAAAAATCATGCTTTAATCATAGATTACATCATTATTATTCAATGTTTTGAGTCAAAGAAAATTTATATTTTGTGAATTTGGTCAAAGCAATAAAACTTTTTCTGATTCTGATTCTAAATCTGGGGTAATGCAGCTTTAACTTCAGCATGTTTTGGGTGAATGCTTTTCTTTAAAAGCCACATTTTTGGTCAGTTTTTAACTCATAAATTGTGTAATAAAGCCATACAGTTTGTTTGGATCATTATTCTTATAGTTTCAGTCAAACCTGTCGTACAGAGCAGGGTCTGTTTACATCTTACTCATGTCGTTCTTCCACACTCCCGTTTTTGTTTGGTGTAATTTTCATTCCGGCACCTGAGACACGCTCCCAATCCATTATATGATTAATACAGGAGACAAACACAATTAAACACTGATTTGCAGCTCGTTATTGACTTGCATGAACAATTATCTGAGGTCTCACTCTTTTGCATGGTACTTTACTGCATTCTGATGCAAACGCATGTGTGGTGTATTTTAGCTCAAATGAAAATGTGTTTATAATATTGTACTTAATTGTTTTCTCTGAAAAACATGAACATGTAGAGCCCTGCACTCTCATGGACCTTCCATGTCAAATGCAAATGAAAATCTTTATTTGTCAGGAACCATGTACAAATTCATCCATCTGCAGTGCATGTGCAAATTACAATAAAAGTACACGTATACACACAATGCATTAGATAGTTTACTAAAAATACCAAAAGTGAAAATTGGAAATCTGAAAATAATGTATGTTCTAGTATTTTACAGTCCATTTCTAGAGTCTGCTGGCGTGTGAAATGTTAATAAAGTTGGTGATGTAATTTTTTTTCTTCTAAAACAAATTGGCTGCAAAAGTAGAGAGTATTGCATCACATGAAGGGCAAGCGATTTCCTGAGCCCGACACACAAGTGAATCTGATGTGGAACTTTTATTCAGGCCACTTTAACCATTTCCAAAGTTGAACTTTTAAAAAGTGATACATGTAATTGTCCCCAAAATTGCCACCGTGCTATATCCGTCAGCGTTATTATTCTGATTACCTTAGGCAGAGTTAGTGGAGTGCGTAACATCTGTTGCCATGGATATTGTCAAGTATCCAAAATATTGTAACCTCACCCTGTTTGCAGCGTTTGAGTCTATTCTGTGTCAAACCTCACTCTGAGGAACATTACCCACAATCCTTTTAGTCTGTAAATTCTAACAAAACAGTGACTAATATGAACAAAACTGAAAAATAAAATGATTGGTAAAATATCATTATAGTCCTGACCAAAACAAAACACAATGCATGTCTCAGACTTTCTGCTTGTCTCCATGGAAATGTTTTTACATTGTCTGGAATGTTCCACAGTATCGCAATAAACATATCACTTAACTCACCACAGTCATAATAAGGTTAAGGTTAAGGTACTCTTTATCGTCCCCGTAGGGAAATTTGTCCTCTGCATTTGACCCGTCCCTTCAATGCCGCAGGCTTGTCCTCAGGAGCAGTGGTCGCTGAGGGACTCATCTCCACGTTTGTTCTAGGCTTGGCCTGGACTACCGTAGCTGGAGGACTTTGTTCCTAATGTACATGTTTTGGGTTGGTGGGGGATAATAAGGAGTGAAGTGTCTTGCTTAAGGACACAACAACAGTTTATAAAAGAGCCACTGTTGCCCCACTATAGCTCCTGGTGTTCCCAGTGGTCTCCCATCCATGATAGTGACAAAAATTAATATCTTGATTTTTTTGTTTTGAGTGTCCTGATATCAATAATCAAACAATATTATGTTAATCCAATAATATATGTTAAAACATGTATCTAAACACATTTGTTGAGGTTTAATTATTAGATAAATGTGGAATATCTGTACAATTTCTCACAAAAGTTCAGAAATAAACCAATTTAGAAACATGACTTAAAAAAAAGTTATCAGCTTTGTTACAGCATTTTTAGACTATAAATGATATACTCAATATTCAAATTTTGCATTTCTTCAAAACAACAATTACAATTTGATCTCAATTTTGACACATTGCTCACCTCCAGCGCACTTTTAAATTGTACAGGGTGTTATTAAAAGCCTTATACAACTTGTTCCCCAAATTCAAAGATTAAAACAACAGAGGTTGTCCAATTTGACCAATTGTACATATTTTTAATCAAAACCAATCGTTTAAACTTGTAATATGGATTCTTTGACAAGCAGTTTGCTCGCTTTTCCAGTCCAGTTTCTTCTCTTTACATTTCATGCGTCTATCTGTTGCCCTGTCGGCGCTGACACTTCCTTATGTGTGCCTCCTCTTGCTCACAATTACCTATCATTGTGTTGTCATTGGCCCAGCGCCGTCCCATTATGTACCAATGGAGAAGAGCCCGTGACAGTTTGTCAGACTGGAGCAGATAAGACGGCCATTTAACAGCTGCAGCCTGGCTCCTGTATCAAGTCTGTCGGCGTTTAATTATACTGTTAGCTCTCTCAAGTCGCTGCACTAAATGTATGTGCTTTAGTCAGGTGCCTGTGTGTAATTTCAAATAAGGAATGCCATCCACTTTAAATTAATAGGAGGAAGCAATTGTTTGACTAGCAAGCAGAAGCGCCGACGCAGCATTCCCATCAGGCCGCTGTGGAACATGATGTACAGTCGTAGCTGGAGGCAGACACCGGAGTGACCCGAGTAAAAACAGGTGGATGTGACGGGCCTGTTGTAATGAGCAGGGACCATTTGGGAGTGGGACTGTGCAGGACATGGAGCAAAGACCTGCCGCGTGCTGCTGTGTGTCCATAACCGCAGAGACACGAGGAGAGAGAGAGTATGGAGTGTGGGAGGCCTTTGAGGTTGGGGCATGAAGCCTCACAGCAAGGAGTTCAACATGTTTTTGCAGGGTGTGAAAGCAGACTATGCTCATTTCCTCTCAGATGTGCAACATTTTGCACCATGCATGTCATTCTGGATCTCACTCATTTTGGTACCAAAAATGTTGTGCCAAAACTCTTGGTGTTCATTGTAAGGTATTGGGTGCATACTGTTTATCTACGATCTTATTTACTGTATCAACAGCTGGTACAAGAAAATGTGCCGTAAATGTGGTAGGTGCTTAATAAGTTGTGTCCTTTTGGGGTTTTTTCATTGTGTTTTCTGTTGCACTTTTGTTCAACGTTGTTTTCTTTGATAAGCTGCTCAAATAAATAAAGAAGAAAGAAAAATAAAAAAAACTTATTGTGTCTCTGGATTTGCATTGAAATAAAACTTGATACTTGATGTTATAATAAGGTTTAAACTTGCATATAGGAGAAGTAAAACATATCAGAATCAGAATCGGTTTATTGCCATTGTCAGTGATCAAAATTCACAAACATAGGAACTTGCTTTGGCAGAAGGTGCAACATAAAGCAATGAATAAAATATATAAAAAGAGGCATGCTTGAGATTAAGAATAAAATAAAATAAAATAGACTAAGACTATATACAGAAATGTACAGTTGACAGACAGTAGTGCAGGAGATTTTCTCATATACATATACACATACACATACATATACATATACATATACACGTACACGTACACGTACACGTACACGTACACGTACACATACACATACACATACATATACATAAACATATACTAAATCTGAATCTGCAGACCTGGAGCTGCAGATTCAGAAATACACCCTCTTCTCTTGCTTTTTTCTGGTTGTAAACATTGGTTCTGAGTCTCCGTGATAGTCCTTTATCATTGGAAAATGTTTTTGGAATTGGCACTTGCACATGGCGGCTTCAAGGCAAGATGAACAAGAAAGGTTTTAGTGGATACATATTGTCATAATTCAGTGTCAGATACCAAATCATAACTCTAATAATATCTTAAATATTTAATCTCTACATTTGTGAATCCAATGATGTACCTTGTAGCTGCTTCATCGATATTTTGGCAGTTCAGCCGACACTCGGTTATTTTACCTGCCCCAAAGTCCTAGATTTAACCAAATTATCTGTTCCTAAACCTAATCCTAATCCTAACTTTACCCTAATTGTGAAAAAAGATATTCTATAAAATAAACTTTCTCTAGCATAGCCACCAATGCAAAGTGGTAGTCTGTGGCATAAATGAAAAAAAGAAAAAGAAAAAAGTAAGCAGTATTTATGAAGACATAATTTTTCGTAGTAATCATTATTCAACTAAGAATACATCAAACAAAAGAGGGGACGCTAACCCAAAAGACTCTACCAAGCAAAAGAGTACGGGGCGTCTACGTGTGGGGTGTATTTCTGTGGGGCCTGAATGTGTGGCCTCCGGGTCTGCAGATTCCTACTATTGCCCTCTGCGGGTGGGTCTAATGTGTGTATATTGTTAAATCAAATAAAAATTTAAGAAATAAACAAGTGTGGACATCATAAGTCACTGTGAGTCACTATTGTGATGACTTAAGACTTGACTTGATGACATGGACTTTTAAGTGCAAACAAAGACCATCTGTATTTGGCAATATGATATAATGACTTGAAAGGACTAGAAACTCAAAGCAGAGATTTGGACTTGACTTGGACTCGTGGGCCATTGATTTGAGACTTACTTGACACTTGCTAAACAATGAGTTGGTCCCACCCCTGGAAACCACAATAAATTGTAAATTATATGTTGTTGTTTGTCTTTGTGTGTGAGGTCATAGGTCAAGTTTAAATTATTACTCAAAAAAGTAATAAATGCAGTGAGAGGACACTCTAGTCTCAAGAGAGCGGAGTAAGATTAGTTGTAATAGTAAATCATTGAAGCTATTTGAGCTGTGCACCTTTTGTTTCCTGTACGTGCCATACATTTGCACTACAGTGTTGTGAAATTGAGTTGTCAGCTCCTGTAACATGGCCGCTGCTCTCTGCCATACACCAGTGTTTTATCAGTTTGCCCTAATGTTGGCCTTTCCTCCGCTCCCCTCTCCCCTTGTATCTGTTGTTCCATTACAGCTCGTCCATTGTTGCGTGTGCCCGCATCCTTTTCCTTTTGCTATCAGTTGTTTGCCAGGTGTGAGCCTGTGAAAGCGCTCTGATTTATACCAGGCCACAGAGCCGCAGTAGACTGGCTTCCACTGGGCTTCCAGCAAATGTGTGAGAGTGCTTCAGAGAGTAGACGGACATGTCTGGACACAGAAAATGACTGAAGCAAAGGGTTTTTTTTGGTTCACACTTTTTATGCCAATCTCCAAAGAGAGTGCGGACATTTCCCAATCTACTCACTAAACTACAATCAGACAAAAAGGGTTTTATTTGTATTTTGAAATGTCAAAACATCCTGGATTGAGAGTCATGTTTCTGTTTTATTTGCATGAAAAAGTAAAGCAGTATTATTACCCCTTAGTTTGAATCCTATGAAGAGAGAGGGTCCAAGAACTTACCCCTGTGGTGCTCCATAGCCATTTTTGCACAGAAGAATGCTTATTTATGGATAAGTTTTACATCACACTATTGATACACTTTTCACAAACAGATTCAAACCAGTTATTTACTGTAATCAGTGTAAACAACATGGTTTTGCTCTGATAAGACAAGCTAGCGTTTATCCATATATTGCCTCGTTAATCCTTTCTGTGCTCAGTGGATGTTCGTTTGTTGACATATAGGGCAAACGTTGTGCTAAAACAATAAGAATGAGCTGAGGCCAATTGGTTATTTAGTTGTAAAAATGAAACAATATCAAGAAAGTGTAATTATGTATTGTTTTTAAGTTAACAAATTGAGGTTGAGAGCTTGTGTAATCCTATAGGTCCATCATTAAATCAGACTATAAACAGATCAAATTAAACTGCATTAAACACAATTGCAAGCACAATTACCCTCTTCCAATCCAATCCACTTTATTTACACATTTCAATTTCCAAAGTGCTGCAAAGAAACAGTGACAACTATAATAATAATAAACAGTAAAATAAGGAATTCATGCTCGGTTTGACTAATTCTAAAACAAGATAAATCAAGTCAAAAGAGCAAAAGCATAAAATAGCAATAAATAAAAGCAATAATAAACACAGAGGACCACACAACTCACATGGGGTTAAAAGCCAGAGAGTTCAAGTGGGTCTGGCTTAATTGTATGTCATGTGTTTTTCTCTGTGCATTTGACGTTAAACTACATTTAAAACATTTAGCTGTTGTGCTACCTCAGCCCATATGCATAGACGTCTGCCTGATTTCCCCTCCCCGTCTTTTCTCTGTTGTTTTCCTCCACATGCGACGACGTTGCATCAGTGACCAGGACTTGTCTTGGTCTTGTGTGCTAATTGGGACCCACTTTCTCACTCGCTCTCTCCCTCGCACACTGGCCTGGTTTAACTGTCTGCTCGCCTGTCAGTCCTCCAGTCTCTCTGTTCCCAACGTTTCCTCAGTGCTACAGAGAATGTGCTAAAGGGGCTACGTTGCCAAGGTAACCTATCATTCTGGGACCTAACACATGCGTCCGACTCACCGGTTTGATGTTGAAAGGTGTCTGAATTGGGGGAGTGTGCTTGAGTTAATGGGAGTGTTGTGCAAAGGATAAAAGTAGACGTATGTATGAGGTTTCTCGAGCGCATTAGCTGGAGATTCACATAAATAAAAAGCACTGAACATACTGTGCAAAGGTTAGGTTCAAGTGATGTTTTTGTTCTGTGCTTGACCACTTATCTCTGGCATTTTTATCTATTTATATGAGCCCAAACTATTTTCTTTCTCTTTTTTTCATTGAAATTAGGTTAAACGTTTATGTTAAAAATACACCAATTTATAAGCACTACTAGCAGTAGGGCTGCTTCATTATGGCAAACCACATTATTTGACATTTGTTTGAAATCACAGTTATTTCGAACAATTACTTCTGTATTGTCAAAATGATTCTGTAGAGAAAGTATAGACCGAAAAGTGCCTCTGCTCCAGGTTTTGAGAGGCAAAAGTAGTACACTTATTATTCTGAACGGAAGGTCATTCATTGTATTTCCAATTGCAACTTTTTTCTACTAATTGAAATAACAATTATATATATGGTTAAAGTCTTTGTCATTGTTGGGTCTTGTACACTTGATTTGGTGCTGTTCTAATTACTACTTGCGATTTTTCTGATCAGTATTCTGATTGTGATTTGATTTGCAATTTATGTCTTAATCATTTTTCAAAGTTCACATTTTAAACACCACCAGGAAAACTGAAAAATACAAAATATGACAAATGACAAATTAATAAAAGAACTGTGTTTGCCACATTTTTGCTGCTTGTAGCATTTTTTGTCAATTTTAGTTTTGATGGTTGTTTTAGTCAGTTTTGGTTGCATATTTGTCACTTTCAGTACTGTTTGTCGCTTTTAGTCGTATGTTTGTCAACTTTAGTTGTTGCTTGTTTCAGAGCACATTCTAAACTACTGTTTGTGAAGGAAATTATTGCACTTTATGGAGGAAATTATTGCACATCAAAAATTGCAGCTTTTGCGATTTTCTAATTACATCCTTTTCAAAGTTAATTTTGATTAATTGTGCCGCCCTAGTTCTAATCCTGGTTTTGTTCTAGTTTAGTCTGGAATAAAGTCTGAATTTAGTCTCTGTTTAATCCTAATTTCGATGTGGTCTATGGAAGTGTGAACAAACAAGGACTCACTGCTTGCAAACGTTTTGTGCTTTGAACAGAACCTAGAAAGTATTTATTTCATTTGTTTAATTAAAGCCTCATCCTTGACTGCACTCCACTTTGCTATTTCAGTCAGAACTGTTGTAATATTATCCTGAAATACCAAGAAATCGAAATAGCTGTATTTTTTTTAACTACATAATGAAGTGCTGCAGGTAAAGTAGAATGAAAGTGGCTTATGAAATACAGACAGAGGAGCATGTATATGTTGAGGATTTCAGAATTGGAAAAGAGACATCAGTGTGGCTAAAGGCTTGAATGGGTAAAAGTAACACATTTGTTTTTCAGTCCAGTGGTTGCATGTAAGTCAAAACCGCTGATCTAATTGACATAATTTGGTGCTACAACTTTTATTTAGAGACAAATTAAGAACTTAATTTTACCATAACATTATGGGCTCACCTGCTCCGGTCAATAGATGGATTAAACCCCAAATCTCCATGTAATGCAGTTTTTTTCTGTTCACAACAAGTTAAAGTGCCCCTCTTCCGTCTTTACACTTTCTCCTACCGACTGTGTATTAGTTTTGCCCTATACCTGCATTCTTCTTATCGCTGCACAAGTCTGACTGGACAAACAAGATGGTGACACGGCGGAATGAGGTCCCAGACAGGTCACTGCGATTGCACAACGGCGTGTCTAAAAAGTGAAGCAGTAAAAGGCCAAGTTTCGATGCTGACTTCATTGACCAAGGAGAGAATTCCTGTAACATTTTGCCCAGATTGCAGAGGTAATGTGGTTGGCTGGCTCACAGACTTGTAGATGAGCTCTGGAAAATCCTCAGCAAATCAAGCAGTTAATTGCTCCTCTGTGACCAGGCGGATGTTTGTGTTTGTATCTCCTCGTCTCCTTTCCTTCATCCTACCTCCTTGATCCTTGTGAGCAAGAAATCAGTAACAATCAGTCATTTGTACAGGCAATCAAGTTCGATTGGCCAGGGCTGGGTGGAAATTGTCTTGTGTGTGTGCATGTAGTGAGTTATTGTTTTTGTCCAGCGGTTGACAGTGAAAGGTCTGTGTGAGCTTGGATGTTGTTCATTTTAGAGATTGAACATTATACAGGGCTGTCTAGCATTAACTAAACTTAGTTACAGTTTAAGCACTGTCTACTCTGGAAGTTGAGAAATAAAATCTACAAATCCAGAAGTGTAAAAGGATTCTCAGATATAGTCATGTGATCATTAAAGTTAAAGGTGTACAATAGAACTTTTACACTGCATCTACTTATTGCTTGTTCGTATTCACAGAGATGTTAATGCTTTCCCTAAAATATTCCATCATCCTCATTATTTATTTATTTCAGACTCAGGGTCCATAATAAGATGCACAGGACAGACAATCCGGACTGGGGGGGTAAAGGGCACAGATGGGGCCCAGGACAGCATGTGATGTTTTTTCTCAGTTGCATTTTTCTACACTTTATCTATTTTTGTTATAATATAATGTACTGTGGTTGAGTTTAGTCCTTGAGAGACTAAATACAGTGAGATTTAAAAAAGAGGAAAATCTCTGTTGTTAACAAATAAAACTAGAAATTTTAAGTCCCTGGGATAAGCTAGAGACTATGTCAGAGAATTTGGGCCTTAGGCCCTGGACAGGGGCCAACTCGTCTCAGGAACACAGAGACACGGACAGACAACCATTCACTCTCACATTCATTCTCTTACAGTTGCCAGTTAACTCGCCTAAGAAAACTTCAACAAATCAATATAATTTCTGGTGCATTTTTTTTAACCATTATGTGAATAGGCTACATAGATTTTCAGAGGCTAATTACTTAATAGTTACTTATTCTACCAGGTTTTATATTTAATTCAAATTTTAGAGTTAAGCATACTTGTACATGGATAGATTTTGACAGCACATTTCAACTAGTGTTCACTGTATGTTGCAGATGTGTTTTAAGAGGCAGCTTGACTTCATATGGTAACTCATGGTTGTGGTCCTAAACAGTTGCTTAATTTGTTTATGCCACAGACCGGCCCTGAAGTGGACTGGAGCTGGCAAGGCATTAAACTAATCCATCTCACATTTGATCAAATATAGGTGTTTTGGTTGTCATCTTTTTTCTGCTTTAGTGGTTGGTTTAAAGAGAAGAAAAATGATTCCAGGATTATTGTCAAATACATTTAAAAGACCAAGTGAATGATGTAATTATACAACATTCTCAGGCTCTGATCATTTAAGAACAGCTTTTGTAAAAAGAGGTTCAGGGTGAAGTTAAACGTTTTCTACGGTAATTCAGACTTTCTTTGGATGTTTCATTTCATTTTAAGTGTTTAATATTGCCAACCACTCCAGTTTTATTCTTTTGGTAAAATTTTATTACTTACACGACTCCTGAATTTACTATTACAATTTAATTAAACATTTTTTCATGTTTCTCGTTGCAAGGACAAGTAAATGGATCTCTCACTTTATCAAGCTCAAGCCAACAGCATATACAAACATATTTCTCATCAAAAGATTTCACCCTTTGCAGTGTCTTTATTACAGTGTTTTGTGAGCGTTTTATTAGTCATGGCCAAATACTGGTTTGTGGCGAACATGAATGTCTTGATTGCCTAAAAAGAAATAAGGCAAGTTTATAATAATAATAAAAAAACTACCAATGACGCACACACACCACATTCATTCACAACGAGCTGGGTTTCTTGCTCAAGTACACAACAACAGCTGATCAAAAGCGCCGATCTTCAGCCACTGCTATTGGCACAAAAGTGTGAGGTGGCCTTTTGTCTACTCTGTAAACATGCAGCCACTTTTACACTGGAAACGCCACAGTAAACACATTATTTGCAGGTGTTAGATATAAAGGTCAGTGTAGTGCAAGAGGGCCGTGATATTAGCGCTCTCAAAACAGTGGCTATGGGCCTCCAGTGGCTTCTAAATTGCAGCTGGGGGCTTTATCAGCGCTAGACGGTTGCAAACAAATTAATTACTCTGTAGTATTGAAAGTGGAGCTGGTGTGTGCGAATGAAACAATAATAAAAACAAAACTGATTAAATTTTGCTGGCATTTAAGTTTAAATTAGGCTTAATGGTTATTTAAAGGCCGCTTGGGCGTTTGGATTAAGTAAACAAACAGAAAGATTTGAGAGGTAAATGAGGGCAGACGCATGTGTTTTTACACTGCATTTTGCTCATATGGTAGTCACCGTGGACTTCCCAGGTCTCTGAAAGCATTCTTTTATTGTCGGTTATTCTACATTATCTGACCTCATGTTAAACACAATAAAATGCATTGTGATATCAAAGTTTTGGACCAGGCCCAGCTTTTCTTCTATCTAATTTTTAGCTGAGTCACTTATTTAAATGTTCTTCCCTTTGTCCTTTGCCCTTGGTTGGAAATGCAGAGCGTTCTATTTTTGCGCGGCACATTCCCTCATCAATATTTCACTGGCTCCGTCCTCTGCGGGCATCACAGTCGGTTTTATCTATGCTCCACCACACGCCATTGAAGGCCTGACTGGCTGCGTTCCCACTGGGACCATATAAGTTGTGTCTGGTGCTATAAAGGAACTGCCATTGCCAGCTGGTTGCAATGCAATCCTCTGGCCATTTGTTTTTTTAACCTGTGTGTGAAGTAAATGAAGTGACTCGGGTGTTTAGGCTGTAAGTTGATCTGTTTACTTCTGCAAATGATTACATGTATGGAATATGCTCCTCCAAGAAGAAGAGGTCATCTATAGCCTTCCTCTCCCCCATTCCACTCTACAGGTAATAAAGGCAAGAAAACTGAAGGAAAAGTAAAAAAAGAAGGGTTCTTGGATTTTTGTGAAATTTCATCATTGGGAAAACATGTTTGTTTTAACATTTAACATTAATATATAATGTTTACAACATGATCTTCACCTGAAAGGATGAAGTTTACATGTTACTCATATTTCAAGCATGGGTTATTTACAGACAGTTGTGGCGACGAGGCTGTTTAAATCTTCTTTAGTCTAATATTTTCTTGTGAGAATCAATTTTATCATGACACTGACCAGCTGTTACAAACACACAACTCTCATAACACACACTGCAGGTTTTACAAAGTGCAACTTAAAACACATTCCATCACTGAAACTGTCCAATGCCTGTCAACCCAAAGGTCAAGGGCAGGTCGCTGAGCCCATTCTCCCTGCGAATATAGTAGCCCTATCATCCCATCACTAGTGAACTCAGATCTATATCCTCCCTGTGGAGTCTATTCCAGCCAGGCCATCAGCCCTTAATGACAGCACACAAATAGAGAGGGTGAGCCCGCACAGACCCCATGTGGTGAGACGTAATAGTGGCATACGGTCTTGTCTCTGCAAACCTTATCGTTTAACTTTTGACCCATTCATCAGCGGGTAGCACAGTTTCACTCTACTACCCTCTTTGTGTCCATTTATGGGCTTCCTCCAAGGTCAAGAACAAGCTGAGGAAGAAACACTCTCTGTTTGACTAATAGCTTTGGCTCGGAGCAGCCTCAGATTCAGAAATGTAGAACAATATAATAGGCTGCATGTACATCCTAATTTCTGAGGATTCTTTGTCTCGGGCCAAAAATGAATAACAATATTACAAATGATGTAGGAAACAGGCCGCAGCATCATCTGAGCTGAAAGACACTAAACCAAGTGTTATGTTCAGTGCTGATAGCCCAGATGAACCAGAGGCAACAAGACCTTCTGTTGCTCAGTAAATGGAGGAGAGTAAACCTTCAGAAACTAACGAGACAGATAGAAAAAGACAGAGAGATAGATGGATAAATAAGTTATTGATCCTGAAGGAATTTCAAATGAAGCTGGAGAAGCATCTTTTCAGTCATTATAGAGGCTACCTGCTCCTGTAAAGCCGTGGAGGAGCGAAGATGGTGGGTTTTGTAACGCTGAATGACGCTCTTAAAGGACACATATTCTGCTACAGGGACTTTTTTGAGCTTTTAACCATGTTCTAACAATGTTCTGTCATCAAAAACATACCTGGAGTTGCATTCACACTGTTTTGAGGAATGTTTATTAGAAAATACTCCCCACTCTGAGCGTCAAACACACTTCCTGCTGAATTTCTTGGATTTTTTGACGTATTTTCAGATCATCACGTCACTTATTTGAGAATCTTTCGCTGTTTTAAGTCCTTAAATCATTGCTAGACACGTTCTGAGCATTTCTGCCATCCTTCGGTGTAATTTAATCGCCATGCAGCAGTCACAAAAGCAAAATAAATGGATATGGACACAACAGACAGGAATATTGCAATGTTAAGTAGTGGACTGAACAACTTAAACCAGAAAACAAACATTAGTGGTCAACAAAAAAATCTGTTTGTCCCAGGTGAGTTCTCTTTCATACTTCCATTCACGCACACCTGCAACCCCCTTCCTCCTTCCTCTGGGGAAGCAGGGGGATTCATCAGGTAGAGTCAGCAGATTGTATGTCAGGGCAGTTTGAGGAGAGTAACAGCATTCAGGACAAAATACTTCAATATCCAGCTGCATGAGCATCACAGTCAGCACCCAAGTGGAGCTGTTGAACTCTGGAGACACAACCAAAAAGGCTCTCGCTCTGTTGTTTGAGTCGACGGTGAGAAGGTCATTCCCTCTTGAAGGTTTTCTGTTTGGTGTAAACATTTTCAGAGGTCCACAGATGCAGTTGGCATCGGAGGGAATGCCCACTCCAGGACCTTCGTGGGGGAAAACCATCCATTAATTTCAATGTCTTGGAGCTGCTCTTTCACCCACTGTTCAACAATTACAAGAGCAAACGCAGAGTTTTACTGTGCCAAATACCACACAAAGACATGGAGAAAAGGAAGAAGAAGTGGTTGAACAGTACAAAATCATATCATCAAGAAAACTAACAGCAGATGTGGGCTAAATGCTACTGTGGCACTAGCTCCACTTGTTGTAATTCAACATCCACAGAGCAATCCATTTTAATCTGTGTTAAGAACCAGTTGTGACTTGATGTGAACTTGAAATAAGACATTATTCATCTGGAAATGTGTTAGAAAAGGGGAAGAAATTGCGTTTCCCAACCAAGTTTCCCCCATGGCAGAACATGCACCCCTGATATGTTGCAATGCCGACTGTATCTAGCGCTTTGCACAGTCTCCAATGGTTACAAGAAAAACAAGCAGCTCATTTCACAGAATCTAACAGTCCCTAACTTCTGTCCTTTGAACTGCACAACCTACACCTCATGTAATGTGGAAACTGATCTAAAAAATCATAAAGGTTTCAAAAATTGCCCTGTGTTCCAGCCAGGTAGTCCACAAGAGCAGCCAAACAAGTAAAAAAAAAAGTAGAGTTTAACAAAAGCCCGGAGATTGCTTTTGGTTTGAGGTGCCAAAAGAGGGACTTGAAAATGATGAACTCTACATTGGGCAGTTTACTTGGAATCACTTTCCTCTCTCCTCCCTCGACTGCCCAAGTAACATAAAACAAGGTAAAGTTAGTCGACGATAAAGAACGACTGTTGACTCTTAATGGAGAGCCTCTTGTCTAATCTTAATTTCAGACTAGTGATAAATAAAGACTATTTATTTGATGAAACTACATTATTTTACTTGTTTACTTGTGTATTGTCTTACTTTGAGCCAATACATACCTTGAAACCAGTGAAACATTCTGCATCACATGAGGAAATAAATCTCATCGAGTCAAAACTCAACTTAAACAACAAAACAAAACATATTTATGGTTTTGGGGTGTATTTATTACTTTTAAGTATATCTGCTAAGGAATGTTTTTGTTATTTTTTTGCTTTCTTTCATCAATTATGCGCAGCTTTGGGAACAGTCTAGTTTAGGCTTGATATACTCTTTTGTTGTGTTCTAGTTCATCACCTGATATTATCATTAAAAAAATAGATTTTTTTCCCTGGAAGGTTCCACAGTATGATATAAACTTCATCATCACTTTCATTTACCCAGTTAAAAGAAGTTTTTATTGTTCAAAAATTGTTTGCTGCTTGTTTCTATGGAGATTGCTTGGGTTATTTCATCTCAATTTAATCAGATCCGAATCAGAAATATTTTTATTGCCATTGTTGGTGAACTAAATTCACAAATTAAGAACATGTTTTGGCGGTAAGGTGCAACATACAACAATGTATTCTAATAATGATAGTAAGGTAACTTGAAGTACAAACAGTGAAATATGTTATTTAAAGTATTAAAGTGACACGTGAAAAGGTGACAGGTGTTATAAAGCGTTCATGAGTCCAATGACAGAGGGAAAGAAACTGTTCTTGAGGCAGGAGGTTCTTGTAGCCTCCTGTCTGAGGGGAGTGGCTCAAATAGTCCATGTCCAGGTGAGAAGGGTCAGCTGTGATCCGACCTGCTTGTCCCCGAGTCCTGGACAGATGGAAAGCTGCAGCGATCACCTTCTCAGCAGAGGCACAATGCTGTGCTGTAGTCTGTGTTTGTCCCTGGCTGTGGATCCTGTACCACACGGGGATGGAGGAGGTGAGGATGGACCACACGGTGATGGAGAAGGTGAGGATGGACCACACGGTGATGGAGGAGGTGAGGATGGACCACACGGTGATGGAGGAGGTGAAGATGGACCACACGGTGATGGACGAGGTGAGGATGGACCACACGGTGATGGAGAAGGTGAGGATGGACCACACGGTGATGGAGGAGGTGAGGATGGACCACACGGTGATGGAGGAGGTGAGGATGGACTCGATGATGGCCGTGTAGATCTGCACCATCATCTGCACCGGCAGCTTGGCTTTCCTCAGCTGCCACAGGAAGTACGTCCTCTGCTGTTCACATGTTTCTCCGCTGTTCACATGTTTCTCTTTCTCTCCACTTCCCCCGGGGAGTGGAGACTGTTTCAGACACTGCGGCGGCTGCTCCAGTGACGACCCCCTCACCCCCACCTGTCTGGACGATCTATGCGCCACCCGCCTGGACAGCTGGATTAGCCACACCTCGTCTGCCTGGACGAACTCCTTCTACTTTAGATGAACTGTTCCTCATCTCCTGCTGGAGGGATCTCTCTACACTGGTGGACTGCTCCTCGTCCGCCTGGAGGAACTCTTTAAAGCCACCTCCCTCTTGAGTGGTTCTGGCTCCACAGTCCAAGTGGATGTCAGTCCTAGTTCATCTGCAGCCTGTCCGTCCGTGGGAGTAGGATCTCTCCTTCACTGTGGTTCTCCCCGAGGTTTCTACTTTTTCCCATGGGGTTTTTTGTAGTTTTTCCTCGCCGCGAAGCAGGGTCAAAGGACAGGGGCATTCTGGGACAGTTATCTGAACTGCTTTTACCTGTGGCCCATCGAGGCAACTGTTGTTGTGATTTTGGGCATTATAAAAATAAATTGATTTGATTTGATTTGATACTGGGCCTTCTTGATGATGGAGCTGATGGTGGGCCCCAACTTGAGGTCCTGAGTGATGGTGGTGCCGAGGAAGCAGAAAGAGTCCACGGAGGTGATGGGAGAATCTGTCAGGGCAAGGGGGGGCAGGGGGCTGAGACTTTCCTGAAATCCATGATCATCTCCACTGTCTTCTGGGTGTTGAGCTCCAGGTTGTTGTCGCTGCACCAGGACACCAGCCGGTCCACCTCCCTCCTGTAGACAGACTCATCGCCGTCCGAGATGAGTCTGATGAGGGTGGTGTCGTTCGCACAATTGATCGGTTTTACAGAGTCGTGGCTGGAGGTGCAGCAGTTGGTGTACAGGGAGAAGAGCAGAGGAGAAAGTACACAGCCCTGTGGAGTTCATGTGTTGATAGTCCGAGTCTCTGAGACATTCTTCCCCAGCCGCACGCACTGCCTCCGGTCCGTCAGAAAGTCAGTGATCCACCTGCAGATGGAGTCAGGCACGTTGAGCTGAGAGAGCTTGTCCTGGAGCAGAGCAGGGAGGATGGTGTTGAATGCAGAGCTGAAGTCCACGAACAGGTAGGTTCCCGGGGAGTCCAGATGCTGCAGGATGAAGTGGAGTTGATCGTCGTTATAGCGTCATCTACAGATCTGTTGGCTCTGTAGGCAAACTGCAGTGGGTCCAGGGCGGAGGAGGTGAAGGACTTGAGGAGGGGCAGGACCAGGCGCTCAAATGACTTCATGACTACAGACGTCAGCGCCACAGGCCTGAAGTCTTTAAGTCCAGTGATCCGGGGTTTCTTGGGAACAGGGGCGGATGACTTAAAGCAGACTGGGACATGGCATGACTCCAGGGAAGTGTTAAAAACCTTGTTTCTTATGTCCGTGAAGACAGGAGTCAGCTCATTCGCACCGTGTCTCAGGTGGAGGGGGAGACACCATCTGGTCCAGCAGCTTTTCGAGTGTTGGACTTCTGAAATTATTTGTTCACATCCTGTCTCTGATCTGAGAGGCCGGTGGGGGAAGAGGAAGGGTTCGAGGTGGGGCTGACTGAAGTGTTTGCTGAAGCGAGGTGGGTGGGGGATGGGTGTAATCTCATGGCGTGAATAAAATATGTTGTGTTAGGTAATGTTTCATATCCTCCACCTGCAAACTATACGGTGCCCCTTTAAAGATGGTCCTAATTGTGTTAAAATGCCCAGGCAACTTCCCTTTTTTCATTATAGTCTTAAAATTGCAATACCCTATGCAAGTATTAAACCATTAAGCAAAATCCATGCTATTGTGATGCTGTAATATGATCTAACTTATTGTCTATACATTATTTAGCAGCCAGGACACACACACCAGACCGATTTTTGAATATTGCTCTGACAGGGATGGCCAATTATGTGGTCTTTTCATTATGTGCTGGGCTGTTTGTGTTTTTCATCAGTGTGTGGATAAAGGTGTGATTACAGGGACATTACTGCTCTGCCGCTGTTATGAGGACACACACACACTACGATCTGGGTGCTGCAATTCATTTCATTCCTTTCTCTTCACAATTTTCTGCTCGGTTTCATGTTACATTAGCGCCTGATAATGTGTCTTTCTTTCACTGTGGTATACTTTGGCTCATTTGGAGAGAAGATATGAATATGGAGAGCTGGTGTGCTTCTGTTAGAGATGGAAGAGGCAATCAAATCCTGAGATGTATACAAGAGAAATTAGTAAACAATATCACATTTTGTTCAAGATTGTTTGGGGTATTGTTCACTAGGATCTAGGCTCTCTTTTCTACTTTTAGTTGCTTCTCCTACAGTGAGTTAAGGGCAATAATGACAAAAATAAAAATGTTATCTATATAAACAAAAATCTGATACATTTTCCATCTAAATGAGCTAAAAAATGTCCATATGTCTTGGTTGAATGAGCTGAAAGTAAAACAATATATGTAGATACATATGTTTGACAGATTACACTGGAAGTTTTTGTTCTTTTTGTTTTTTATCTACACTTTTTGATGATGACAGTTTTCTTATTTTAGACCAGTCATTCCCTGGGGTTGGATTCCCCAGAGATTCTTATGCAGAAGAAATCTGAACTAGATTTTGTGAATGATAGGAATTTGATTTTAATAGCTTATGTTATGTAGCTTATAATCATTATTGTTATATAACATCTTTATTAAACAGAAACATATTTTTTCCTCTAGGTATACAGCTCACCAGACACACCCACTTCAAAGTTTGCTGTGGTTTCCGAAGTATATTTCTCATTCATTTTGACTTAGGGATTTAGAAAAATTCTAATATTAATAGTTTAAGGGGGAGAGGGAGGCTAAGCTCTGGGGTGACTGAAGTCCATAACATGGTTAACAGTTGAAAAATACACACAGCTTAGCAGTTTATAGATTCAGAAACAGATTTTACACAAAATTATAGATATTATGACCATTACTCACATTCATAGCTGATTAGCCCTGAGCAATCAATACATTTTTTTCTGAAAATGAATGGAAAATATATTCCCTGAATCAAGGGTGGGCAGTCACTGGTGAGCTCCATAGGAGAAGGATGATTGGATTGTTACTTAAAATAGGGGTCACTGGGAGAAAAAGGTCTGGAACCACTGTTTTAGATGACCCTGTTTGTTTACCTTCAAAATGACAATTTCAGTATGATCTTGTATTATTATGCCCGTTTCCACAAGAACATGTAGAGTAAACGATGTACCCTGAGAGTTGAAAGAATAGGCATGAAGCCAGAGTTCTAACACAGGAGAAGTTTATTTCTATCATTACGGGACCTGAAGACATGAACCCTAAGACATTGTGATTGTGTGTATTCCAGTCTGACCCAGCACAGTCTGACTATGCTTCTGCTGTTGGAAGTAATGTACCTCTAATGACGTGAGCCAAGATAACGAGAGCTGAGCCAGCAGTGTCCGGCTGGAACAGGGGAGATTATTTAGGGGGCTATTTTCCCCAACACTAATAAAATATTAATATCACAACTATTACTACAGCTATTACAATTACTTCTCTGACATCTGTTATATTGAACGATAATCCTTTCTTTGGTAAAGCTTGTTTAATATAGATGTTTTTTCTCTGTCTCACCTTGCTCCAATGTCCTTGTACAAGTTAAGGACACTAAAGTTGAATTCCTTTTTAATTTGACACAGATGATTATCTTTCAGTTTTCAATTCCACATCCTTGAGTGCTGTTCATTGTGAACAAAAACACTATTAACTGTACTATGATTGTTACATGGCCATGTCATTGTGTTATTTTTGTGGACACACTCTAAGGCCTTGTATTGACAGCGAGTGCAGCACTGTGTGTGGCTCGGAGGATCGCCTTTTCTTCCAGGCAACGCGTCGTATGGAGTTGCATCATGGGAAGTGAGGGAGCTGCTGCCTGTGAAGCCCCTAAGTGTAAAGGAAGTCAGAGAGAGACGACTTGTGAAGTTGACTTTGTTCCAAGGAGGTGTGTTCAATAATACACAAGACACATATCAAACATACAGGAACACGAAGTGGTACACACAGAGTACACCTGACTGACAAAGCTGTCTAAAAAAAAGAATATAATAATAATAAAAAGTGGTGTTTGTTAGATTGCATTTGTATATATATATATATATATATATATATATATATATATATATATATATATATATATATATATATATATATGTATATATATATGTCTCAGGCAATGGGGAACAGAAGGTGAGGTGCCGGAGGAGGGACCATCATGGGAGGACAAGCCCCTACATGGGATGTACCACCGGAACATAACTGAAGTGGCTGATATCAAGAAATCCTACCAGTGGCTAGAGCGGGCCGGACTAAAGGACAGCACAGAGGCACTCATCATGGCTGCACAGGAACAGGCCCTGAGCACCAGAGCGATAGAGGCCCAGATCTACCACACCAGACAAGACCCACGGTGTAGGCTGTGCAAAGAAGCTCCTGAGACAGTCCAACACATAACTGCAGGGTGTAAGATGCTGGCAGGGAAAGCATACATGGAACGCCACAACCAAGTGGCTGGTATAGTGTACAGAAACATCTGTGCGGAGTACGGACCGGAAACCCCAAGGTCAAAGTGGGAAACACCTCCAAAGGTGGTAGAGAATGACCGAGCGAAGATCCTGTGGGACTTCCAGATACAGACTGACAGAATGGTAATGGCAAACCAACCAGACATCGTGGTGGTGGATAAAGAGCAGAGGAAGGCCATTGTGGTTGATGTGGCGATACCAAGTGACGGCAACATCAGGAGAAAGGAACATGAGAAACTGGAGAAATACCAAGGGCTCAGAGAAGAGCTGGAGAAGGCCTGGAAGGTGAAGGCCAAGGTGGTGCCCGTGGTGATCGGAGCACTTGGGGCAGTGACCCCCAAACTGGAGGAGTGGTTACAACAGATCCCTGGAGGAACATCAGACATCTCAGTCCAGAAGAGCGCAGTGCTAGGAACAGCTAAGATACTGCGCCGAACCCTCAAGCTCCCTGGCCTCTGGTAGAGGACCCGAGCTCAGAGATGGATGTGACCACCCGTGGAGGGTGAGCAGGGAATTTTAATTTTATATATATATATTATATATATATATATATATATATATATATATATATATATATATATATATATTTTTTTTTTTTTTTGCATCATTTGACACATTAGATCACACATTTCATTAAAAAGTAGTGAACATGAACATTTTTATTAAAAACGTCACCTTTTTTTAAAAGGTGGACATGGGCAGCAGATTGTTCATTGATGACTGTTCAGAACTACCTCCTATAAAATCTTAAGTTGAGTTTTCAATGTTTCTTCACAAATTTCCACTTGACTAATGCAAAACTATGAAAAATAGTAGTAGTAATTATAAATGGTATACATTAATAATTACTTTGTTTGGTGGGATAGAGCCAAACATAGAAAAAGAACCTTATTCATTTGCACAGTAAGGTAAGGTATACCTTTTTGTCCCCGCCGGGTCAACGGGAGCAATGGACATTACAGGGCTTTTTTTTCTAGTCTTAATTAGGACCTTACATAAAAAAGTAAGTAAGATAATTAGTAAAATAATTAATATTTAATTAATAGATTCATATTTTGAATTCAGGTAATTTTTAGCAAGGCTAGTTACTGGATTTTTGCCTTGCAGACACAGGGAGAAACAAACTCCTCACAGAAAGGCTCCGGCAGTCCTGGAGTCAAACCCGGAACCTTCTTGCTGTGAGGTGAGAGTGCTGGCCTCTCAGCCATGAGCCATTTCCTTTTGAAGCTGAAGCATAAATGAATTTAGTTGTTCTTGATCGCTTGTCACTGATCTCTCCTCCTTCACCTCTCAAACCATTCATCACCGTTTCTCATTTTGCTGCTTTACTTTGATTGTTGAGAGCTGTATTCTTGGTATTCAGCATAAACCCTTTCAGTCATTATGATACAGAAAATATGTCCTGTTTAACTTAAAACTGAATGACTGAAGTAAAAAAAAATTAAAAGCACTCTCTCAACAACATACATTATCAACCTGGGACCTTTCATGATGTTGTGAACTAAAGGTCAAAAGGTTGAATGAATAAACAACATATTTTATAGGGTTATGTTGTTAAAAAGCTTTGGTTTTACTGTAATACTATTATTTGCTCTAAACTGAATGTTTAACTTATTACCTTAAAGGAATTGTAATTTGCTGAACTCACTTTTTTCCTCTGAAATTTGAAACATATTTTTAATGCTGTGTTTTGTTTCATTCACCAAGGTGCAGAATGTATCTCTCTCCAGAGCTCACAATACCTGCCCTCTTCTCATCTCTTGAATTTTACAAAGCTCCTTTGTGTTTTTAAAGTCCAAACACCTTGAATTTCCTCCACCATTCTAATCATGTCTATTAACTCCCCTGCACAGTTTAGCTTGTTGCTGACTGTTATTCTGCAGGCGTTTTGAATAGACACATTTAACGCCAACTAATGCTGAGTTATAGAGGAAATACAAGTCTAATATGTCCAAAAACGCTTGCATAATTCATAGTAAAATAGAAGACCTTTATGCTCAAACGACTGTAATGTTTTATACAGTGCTCTTCAGAACTTGCCCCCAAAATGCATTCTATTGACACTGTGTAATTTCCAAACAGATATGGGTGTTTAAAGTAGTCGCTGGGAGGCATGTGAACAGAGGAAGACCCCGGTGTCAGATTGAGATGTTGGTGTTCTGGCTCTGCGATGGTGGGCGAGAATAACAGCCTGGTCTGGGTCACGGGGAGGTGAGTGTGGAGCTGAGGAGAAACGGAGCAGACAGGTTTTGATGGAGAGAGCTGGACTGTATGTGTGAAGGCCGCAGTACATCAGAGAGGGCGGACATTCAAGCCTTTTTATTTCTGGCATCAGTGTGAGATTCAAGGCTCTTACAAAATGCGATGTGAAAAGGCCGCAACCTCCTAATATAGTTTTTGTTGAATGTTCCTCTCCGAGATACACAAAATATGTCTTCTATAAAACGACTGGTGTTTCACAGTCTTTATCTGCAAACGACGCACGTCAGACCATCTGCAGCCAGTCCGTCCGTGGGAGTGGGATCTAGAGGACGAACTGTGGTTATCCTTGAGATTTCAAGTTTTTCCCACAGGGTTTTTTGTAGTTTTTCCTCACCGAGAAGGAGGGTCAAGGACAGGGGATGCTCTGACAGTTATCCATTTGCTTATTTCCTGTAAACATCGGTTGCCCTGCTTCTGTTTTATTGACCAGGGACTGTTTCATTGTTTGATTTTCTCACTTTAAAACCAATCATTTTGAAACGTTGTTGTTCCGTGTGATTTTGGGCTATACCAAAAGTAACTGACTTGAGTTGTCAATGCAGGTCTTACAAAACCATGTTCAACAGGTGTAGTTTGTGGTGTTTTTTTTGGAAATGTCTGAAAGATTATATTAAAGGTTTTTCTTCTTTTCTTTTTTTCTTTTGAGGACAATAAAAATATAAGATAAGGTAGCGATATACAGTTGATAAAGTTTTGCTTGTTATCCTTGGGAGGGAGGCAGTTATAAATCATTAGAACTGTTCATACGTGAGCATACACTCTGCAAAATGTAATATATTATATTAACAATAATATATAATATTTTCTCTTGATTTCAGAAGTTTTTGACTTGATAAGTAAAATGATCTAACACTGGAATAAGACTCTTTGTCCTAAAATAAAACAACAACTCTTTGCACATAGAATTGGGAAAAAAAAAAGTAATGTTTTTACTTGGCATGTTGTATCTTCTCAAATCAAAATGATATATTCTTAATTTAAGTCTTTTTAACTCACTGAGATAATATGTTTTGCGGTGCAGGCCTGTACGAGATACATTCACCTCTCACAAACACATTCAAACACATCACATGCCGCCATGACGAAAAGGTAAAAAGTCTGTGTGAGGGCAGTGCTTTTAAGACTTTGATAAAGGCTGCGGTGTTTAGGCAGGTTTGGGTTAATGTTAGCTCCAGTTAGACATGCCCAGGTGGTACAAGGGAAGTCGCTCATTTAACCAGGTGACTCTTAGTGATACCTGGGAAGCACTACATCCTTTTCACTCCGCACTGGAACCCCACATTAACCTGTAATAAAGCGCACTAATAGATACTCGTCTGTTCTGTGATCCATGGCTGTGCACTAACAGCAGAGATGCTCCTGACACACATGACTAGCTTTGATAATGTTCATTACAGGTGTTTATTTCCTCCACTTGTTTCATTTATTATTTACAAGAGAGAGAAGGCTGTCTTCGGCACTCCTGGCACTGACACGCACACGAATCAAGTGCAAACACGCTAAAGGGCTAACAAACATGGTTATCTTTGCTGCGCTCACCTCCTTAACAGCCCAGGCAGACCACACACTGACAGTCAAATGACCACATGCTTGTTTTATTGCCACAGCAGCACAGAGAGAACGGAGCGAGATCATGGAAAAATGTATGAGTTCGAAAGAGAAAGAGAAAGAGAAAGGGAAAATAAAGCAGCTCGTTCTCTGTAATGAATTCACACAGGGCATTATTCAACGCTTCTAAAAGATGTAGAAGAAATCTGAGAGAAAGAGTAGCGTTGTAAAAAAGTGGTCGGGAGTAAAATGTGGCAAAATGTTAAGAGAATGGCATTTAGTGGTTGGTGCTTGACTTCATAGTGGCATTTACAGTAACCTTTTCCGCTGGTGCTTTAAGAAGGGTTAAAACTACAGCAATGGAGGGATGAGGCGGCCGGGGGTTCGAGCGATTAATCAAAGTGCGATTGCAGAGGGCCACAGCCTCTCGGCGATTGCTCTTGTTGCTCGTTACGGAGAGAAGGGGAGGACAGCGCCGCACACACGCACAGACGCACTCACACATGCACAGAGGCCAGGGCGCGGACAGACAGGTGAAATATAGGCGCTTTAACCAGTCAACCTCCGCTCCAGGCCGCGTGACGGAGAGCACTGGAGCTGCAAACATTTGAGACCACTGCTGTTTTCGAGCAAATAGCCTGAAAATATGGCTTTCAGTCAGGCAGAGGTGGGGAATGACTCAGTGGTCCTCAGAGTTTGACTCAAGTAAATGTTTGACTCTTTAAAACAGGGGGATGGGCCAGAACATTGTTGTCATGATTTTCTTGGAGACAGATCATGTATCTTGGTGACGTATCTTTACTACAGCCGTATTGTCTTTAAAGATGCAAACAAAACAAAAACACGTTACGACTGCTTAAATCATGGCATTCACTCAGATCATGACTGAATTAGAAAAAATAGGAGTGTGTGTGGGAAAGAGTCTGTTTTAAAGCATAGAGCTGCATTAAACAAAACACAAAACATTTGTGAATATGAACCCTAAAAAAAAAATTGTTACAAGGATGTGATCACGATCCGCCCAGTCCCATCTCAAAATGTTATTATATATTATTAATAAACACAGGAAACATGCAGTAGTACATTTCTGTTCTTCTGTAAAGTTTTTAGCTATATGTAGCTATCTTTAAAAATGGACCTTGAGTTGGAATGAAGTTTGAATTGAATGTGATGTAATAATGTTTACAGAGGATAAATTCTCTACATTTGAGAGCAGGAATTTGTACTTTACTCCACTACATCAGTGGTTACCAATCTATTTTTGTCTCGAGTACCTAAGCTTTGTCTCACACTCAGAAGTACCCCTCAACTTGAGTTTCAGGCTAATAAATGGGTTAGTTGAATATAGTTATTAATTTATTATTTTTTAATAAATTAATAATTATTATGTAGTATACATGCTATAATACATGAATGATACATGATCATATATGATCAAGTATCATGATCATGTATCATGATCATATATATATGATCATATATATATATATATATATATATATATATATATATATATATATATATATATATATATATTTCTTCTATTTCTATTTATTTAAAAATTACATTTATGGTCAAACTTACTCCAAAATATGCTAATTTTAAACTCAGATAAAGTGCATTTCATCTTCATTTAAAAGCTGAAAACATTCCAAGCACCCCCTGGTAATTCCTCACGTACCCCTTGGTGTTCCTGTACCCCTGGTTGAGAAACTATTGAAAAGGACTAAAAAGTAGGTTTTCACATAGTTTGAGCTGTGAGGGCTTATTCATGTTAATGGTGAAATCTTGACTAAAGGCTTTGACTTCATGTCCCAGCTTTGAGCAAACAAAAATGTTCATATAACTTTCACAAAAAATGTAGAAATGGATTGGAATTGCTCCTGTTAACCAAAGATTAGTAAAATTCTTTATCGAAATCACTACATCTATTGCTTTAACAATTCTCAAAATACTTTTGCTTTTAAACTTTTAACTTTTGAATGCAATACTTACATGTATCTGTACTTTTAGAGGACAGATTTCTCTATGATGTCAACAATGTAAAATTTAGAAAATGGAAGTGGTTACATCCACAAGGAGTGAAGGCCTGGTCTGCTGTTAAACCAGCAGATCTTCTTTAGAACACATTTTAGTTTGTTAACTGGAAGGTAGTTCAAATGTTTTAAATCAAAGCAGTACATCTTCTCTTGTAAATGAATTCGGATTAAACAATGTATTTCAACGGTTATATTTTCTTTTCTTTGTGTTCTTCCGACCGTGAGCCTCAATCCGTCTACATTTAAAGTTGACATTTAGCGCGGTGTGTATTTTTCGTGTGTGTGTTCCTGGGCTGAGCAGCTGCAGTGGAGAACAGGTCCTGAGGCAATGCAGAGACTAAACTCACTGAAGACCAGTCAGACGTGACACCACTGTCCACACAACGGAGAAATACATCACCCGATCTGTACCCAACTACGCCGCTGACTTTATCTTTTAAAATGTCTCTGATGCCACTGACCTTTAGATGTTTACCAAGACAAAGAACTTACAGAACCATCGTCGTATTGATTACAGCAACGGAACAGCAACAAAACAAGAGTCTAACATTTGAAAAAACAAGTCCAAAAACATTATATGGTATTGTCAAGTTCTTTCTGTTCTTATGTGAACTATTTGCACTTGTTTTAAACGTGGGCGTGTCTTATCAACCGTCGACAGGTGCAGACAAAGCCCCGTGTTTGGATAGAGAAGCTCATTTGCATGTCAGTTGGTTCATCCAACTGTTGCAACGATCTTTCTGTTGTTCATGCTCTTCTAGTTGGCAACAGAGAAAAAAACAAAACAAAACGGATAAAAGGTTTGGAGTTCACACTGTCCACTTTTAGACTGGAACTGATAAAGCTCACAGAAAAACTACATATACTCAAAATTACTTTAATCCTCAAAAATTTTGAAGGCAATTGCAATACAAGTGAGAATTAGGGTTAAACTCTTATATAGTTTTAAAAATATTCAAAATTCTTAAAGGAGACATATTATGCTTTTTACTTTGTACTTGGATTTGAGCTATCACTTTACATTTTGTTCATTGTAAGATCCAATATTGATGTAAAATGGTTTAGTAATAAAAAACGATTGACTTCCTGTTCAAAACTGATAAGCTCCGCCTCTTCATAGTGACTTTTCAGATCAGATTTTGAGTTCTGTGTTTTTATTTTTGACAAGCACCAATGTGTCATTTCAGAACTCCCCTCAAAGCCTTCATTTTTCAAATAATCACAACTAAGTCCTGGGATGTGGGAGGGGAATAAGGGGTATTTGAAAACAGAAATGTTCAGAGCAGTCGAGCCTCAGCACTGCTGAGTACTTCCTGTCTAATTCTATCTCTATGAAGTGTTTGCAGAATCAAATTAATAAATCGTTAAAGATCAGGCAGTGAGACAGTGAGCTGCAGGTGGATGTCACTGACAACATGTTAAAGACTTTAAAAATGAGATGAACACTTCCCCAGAGACACTTCTGTGATGATAAATTGAGATGTTTGTGGGTCAATCCTAACACAAATTTTGAAGTATAATAAAGATAAAAATAAAACAATTTAGATTACAAATGTTTGTAATTTATGAATAAAAACATTGCACGTGATCTTTATTTTACATTTTAATTGGTCGTTTTTTTTTAATTTGACGTTTAAATAAAGGTTAGCATTAGCTGTGAGAAACACAGAGATCATGTAGGATTGCTCAAAATGCAGGAATCAAAATACAACACTGAATGATCTAATGATGAGGAAACACTGTGGTAACAAGGTGAAAGTTGGTTAACGTTGACTTTGCATAATATGTCTCCATTAATAAACAATTAGCTTTTTTAAAGTAATAACTGTCAGCACTTTGCGTTATTTTGATGCACTGAGAACACGAGATGGCTCAACTGCAAACCTTGTGCAGTGGCTACAATGATGCACTGCTGGTATGCTAGGGTTATGTATATAAGGACGCAAGTTACAATGCTTTACAGTCCAGTCCAATTAGATTAAAGCTGAATTCCACTCGGCCAGTACTTGTTTGCTATGTAATTATTTCTCCATCAGACTGTGGAAGCTTTAAAGGCTTTGATTACCAGCTACAGTGACCATGTAAATCAAATGTATAATGTGTGCGTTGTATAATCACCTCTAAATGTCAGGCTGTACGTTCAAAGGCAGCGGGCGGTTAAAGCGAAAAGCGCTAAACCATCATCATCAACATCACGTAAGCCGCGCATTCAGATCAGCAGCTCTAGAGCCATTGTAGTCGAACAAAAGGCTGAACAATACTTAAAATACCAGAAACAAGACTTCCACAGGGAGCTGGGGCCAGTGTCGAGATTAGAGCTCCTCCTCCTCCTCTGAGATGCTCTTAAAGGCACAACACTGACAGGATATTCTTTCCTCCTCCCCACAACATCTCCTGTGAGACCCGCTGATTTAGCTGGCAGCGTGCTAGTCCGCTCATCATCCGCAAAACACAAGAAACAAGGCCCAAAGTGGATTGAACACATCCTTCGCCACCGCACAAAGAGGCAATCCCCGGGGAACGAGAACAGGATTTGGTTGTCATGTGTCGAGCATGAGGAGATGTCGGGACTAACGACGAGCTCTCACACACATATGCTGGCCAGGCTTGACTTGAAGTGCTTAACCAATTAAAGTCAAATAGACCCTTGGAAATGTGTAAACAAAAACATTCATGAAAGTGGAACATGATGTGATTTCAACGGAGACACTGGGATTAACCACGGAATGTCACTAAATATGAAAAATCAAGGTGGTTTTGGCAAATGAAAACTAATCAAATACGTGTAAATGATGTCAGAGCTCAGGTGAAACACATTCACGATTGGATTTTGCAGCATTTGTTTATTTGAGAGGAGATTATGATCGACAATTAGCATTATTATAGAGGCAAAATAGAGATTCTTAGGTTCTACTGAACAAATGTTGAGCTCACAATAGTTAATAGACTATATAACATACTTTACCACAAATTATACTTTTGTGAAGCTCAAATACCATTTTAAGGCTAAAGCTAAGGCTGTGTATTTCTTATTATAATGACTTAAAATCATTACTATTTAGATCTAATGTCAGTGTGTTGTCTACTATACTATGCCTCCAGCTACCTCCATTTAGGAATTTTGAACATTTAGATAACATAGGACTTTAAGTGGTCCATTCAAGTCATTTTTGTTTGTTTCTAGGTTAAATGTTGACTATGAGAAAGCAATAAAAGGCTGGCAAATTTAGTCAAATCCCCTAAATCCTTCACAGATCAAGCATATTTATACGACAGCACTTCTATTACTTCATTTTCACAAAACTGGGGCATATCATTTCAACATACTCTGCAAACGGACTGCTAAAAAGCTTCATCTTTATCTTAAGGTCAGTGTGATGTTGGCTCTGTCCCTGAAAGATAAACACATTCCAAGTTTATTAATAATCCACATTGCATCACACAAAGCTGAATAACACATTTGTTGATGAAACTTCTTTGTGTTGTAAACGAACCATCTCTGCTCCAAACACAGTCCATTTTATAGATAATAAAAGCGGCTAAAGAGGACGGTGTTTTCATATCATACTGGCGCACGTACTGTCGTTTCCTTAGTAACACCAGACTCAACACAACCGAATGCTTTAAATACATACAGCTGGAACTCAAACAAACCATCTACCACCACCTCACGTTTATGTCAATGCAGGAGGCGCATCTCCGTACATCCGAGCGCTTTGGTAGACGTCCTCTCGAGCCGCCGGTCCTGACGTGCGGCCTGTTTAGTCACACACGGCACAAAAACGCGGAGAGAACAGCGGCTGCCCCAGTACCCTGGATTTGGAGAGCTCGCCCGGGACGCCTGACGCACACACGAACAGACGCGCTCAATTGCCCACCTGGGGCCATCTTGATTTAACACACGGTGGCTCACACGGCACGGAAATGGTGGAGTATTCATCATGTTTAGGCAATGCGTACAACAATGGAGATGTTTGTGAGGGGGAAAAGGTTTACAAGCGTGTGCTGCTGCTGGAAATGGATCATGTGTACGGCATTGGCTTCCCACGTGATTTCATAAGTATCAGGGCTTCAAAACTACTGCCATGGACACAGTAAATGGATGTCTTTGGAGGATGTTTCTGGATGTACTGAAGAAGGCCATTATGAAGACACAGATGACACAAACTGAACCAGCAACCATTCATTCATTCATTCATTTTCTACCGCTTATTCCCGTTAGGGGTCGCGGGTGACTGGAGCCTATCCCAGTGACTTTGGGCCTTAGGCGGGGTACACCCTGGACAGTGGCCAACTCGTCGCAGGGAACCAGCAACCAAACAAACAAAATTATAACTGACAGACTTTTGACTAAATAGGACTTCTGTGTAATGTCACTGAATGTCTTGTATGGTTATAAGCTTTTGATCATTTACTCGCTTAATTGGTCCATGGAGTCGTGGTTGACCAAACTTATTATTTTATTGGGATTATAAACATTTATTGGACAACAGCAGAAAGTTGCAGACACAAAGGGAGTTTTGTCTGTTTTTTGGTGCAGTTTCTTTGTACTTTTCTATACGCAAAGTTATGATTGAGTGCGCTTAAACAATCGTTTGATCTTTTGTGTGCATTTTGGGTCAGATATCTGGACAGATTATTGGAAATTCTTAGTTTTGAGAGCTCTTCAAGCATTATGCCTTGCTCCCTTTTAGTCGACTAATCGTCAATCAGCCCTAATGTTTTGTCGCTTTGTTCTTCCATTTTGTTTGCTCTCAATCTCTCTGTTGTGTTCTGTTTTCATGTGTTTAAAACATTGGGAAAAAATATAAGGAACATGAATACAATTTTGTCAAGCTGTTGTCTTTTAGAGTTTGAGTAAAAGCTGTAGTATACACTCAGTAAATTCTCTCAGTAACATTTATCTGAAATAGCTGCAAAGTTGCATGCTAAAAAAATAATAATCCTCAGTAGTTACAAATTTTGTTTGGAGCGGCTCAGTGTTTAGAGCGCTTAGACGAGTGTTGTTGTTGCTGTTGTGTAGCCATTTCACACCTAAAAGCATGAATGTGATGTGTCAGTGGCTGTTGAAGGCGATGAAGACGCAAATTCGCAGTCTACCCCAGGGCAGCTGTGACTACGAGAAGCAGCTAAACATCACCAAGTACGGCGTGAATGAATAATGCATTATAAAGCTTTGAATATCTTGAAAAGGCACTATGTAAATCCAAGGCAATAATATTCGTTTTGGAAGACAGACAAATCACCATCTTTCTTTGTGCATATCAATTTGACACATATTTTCCACCTGGTGCCCCTGAGGCTAAGGTTATCAGCAAAATGGATCACCTGTGGGACCAGAGTATTGTATTATGCATTACACAACGTGCATTTGGCTGCCATGAATCTTACTTTTCCATGCGGAGCAGTCTTGAATGAACAAATATGTGGTTGGGAGGGCACGGGAATCATAGAATACCCATCACAAAAGAACCCACATGACCAGAACAATAGTGGCTTCTGGAGAAATGGCAGGAATGCAGATAGAAAACCTTTGGGGCAGTCCAATTCCATTACTGTGTCGTTGTATTTTGGCAATGCACTATTTTTTAAGCACCCGTCCAGACAAAAGCTCCAACGCAGGGATTTCTGCTTGTACCCAATCCTCTCTGGAGCATGTCTACAAAAGTGTATTAGACTATATTTTAATGTCTGGAGATTCATTGCACACAGCAGACAATGCGAGATGGAGCCTGGCTGTGGCAATAACATCATAAACTGTGCGGCACAAAGGAGCCAGACTCACACATGCTGCTGTTAGCTGCATCTGCTCCATCTCTGAGGCTCAGGGAGACAAAAACACCATTTCTTTGTGCGCGCCTCTCCTCACGTTTTTTTTTTTTTTCTTTTTTTTTTTTTGAGGAGCACATTAGGAGTCCAAACATGAGGCAGATCTGGCCGTGAAGACAGCAGCCCAAAACAATGAAAGGCTAATAGACCCGGTGTTAGCACGCGCCACGGGATAAACGCTCCTAATTTAATCACAGCTAAATGATGCCGACCAAAATATTATGCAAATGTAAGACTATTAAGACAAAAACGTGCTGATGCTAAATGCTAATACAGTCCATTAACAGGCTTGTTGTGTTCTCACATCTACATATATCAAAATTCAACATATGACTGATTAATTCAAAGCTAAGAAGCAACAAAGATATCACAACATTACATTGCTTAAAGGTGCACTGTGCAACATTTTGGAGTGTGCTACCTGCTTGTCTCCATAGAGATGGTATTGCATTTCCAGAAATCTTCCACAGATTGGCTTTAAGCGTCCATAGAGATTAGCAGGTGGCACCAGGTTACAGGAACATAACTCACAGTAAGAAAACATGTTTTTTTTTCTGGAAACATACCAGGCAAAGCAATAACATCTCCATGAAGACAAGCATACCTGCTGCCAGAAAGGTTACACAGAGCACCTTTTAATTACAGGGTTTTATGAAGCCACAATGCACCGAAATCGTCTTTAATCAACTGTAGTACTATAGGATGGAATGGCAAGGCATAATCATTTGCTCCTTTGCTGAGCCCTAGTGGTTTGAATTATACTGCATTTACACATGGAGCCACAACAACAAAAAAACAAACTAACAAACCACAGCTCAAAAGAAAATTGATGAAAATGCTTTAAAGAGGCAGCTTCACAAAGAGGCCCTCACACTTTTTCTTAATTTATTCCTTTTTGTCCGCCATCTGATAATAGGAAACTATCAAGCTGCCGGGCATGTTAGTCATAAAAAGAAAACTGAATTCTGGCATGGATCAGTTTACGCTCCAAACCCACAAATGTCCAATCTAGTGTCAATCGTTCCAGACACAAGCTTCATTCTTTCATATATTTACCAAAGAATATCTGTTTTTACTCTGTGCTGAGCTTGTTTCCACGTACATAATATATCCAAAACCAAAACTACAGAGTATCAGCTTCACAAAGAGTCCCAAGTGCATTATTTATCCTCCAAAGAGTTTAAAAACAGCTTCAGTTTGAATTGAGGCTCATTGTAGTCCAGCGTTTTAGGAATTCGCTGACAGATATGACAGCAAAGCACCCAATAATCAGAAACACAATCATTTTACCAATATTAATTTACCGTGTGCCCATCTTTTACATACAGACGCAAGCTACTCTACATGCACTGATCAATAATTCATTCTCCACAGTCATAACAGCAACAGACAGCAGCACACCTCACCTCCCATAAGGCTCCTACTGTCTGCTGTAAGCTCCTGCAGTACAACACATGCCATAGATCTCAAACTACAGCCAAGAAAATGTCTCTTGCAAGCCCCACTGACATATTTCACAGCTAAAAATACTACAAGACATACTAGAGACTAATCAATGTGCATAAGGAAAGACGTTTTAAGCCATGCATCTGAATGAGCCAATCCCACACAAACGCCTGCGGCCAGATAGTCCATATTTTTATTGACTTGATAGCACACTACAGCTCACAGATCACGTATAGATTTTTCATAAAGTCTTTATAGCATAGATGCAGATGGCCGTTTTCACCACGTTCCAATACAGCTGAGATATATGAAGACTATTTGGCTTAAGGCAGGTCAGGAGGCACTGGAACATCAATAATTCATGTGTGTGCGTGCGTGTGAAAGTGAAAGATCTTGTGCTGGTGTCTTCCATCTGCTGAGAGCTTAAACAACACCTGCTGGAGCCAAGCTTTTCGTTTTCATATTTCAACCTCTGTTTATTTCCAAACCAGAAAATCCACTAAACTCAAATACAAAAATAAGAGACTCAAATTGAAATCAAGATGAATACACTTTACACATACATCCAGTGCTGGGCAGGATGACAGACTGACAGCATCGTGACAACACTCTTGATATGGCAGAAACGGTCAGAACAAGCCAAATGGTTTGTTTATAGGCATCGGAGAGGTCCGCTGGGATGGTTTCAGTGGCTTTTGTGTGTGGCTCAGTCCTGGGCTTAAAGCTAACAGTAAAAAAATAGACTTTCCCAGATCCTATCTCTCGTGTGCTCTCACCGTGCGTGCCGCAGTAACAGCACACTCAAAGCAGAATCCATGATAATTATCCCATCGGTGAAAACAAAAGCCTGTTTGTAGTTGAGTGTTATGTTTATGGCAACAATAGAAAGAGTGTGTCCCACGCTGCACGATTCAGAAGGGGCGTTGTCTTGTTCAGTTTTTTTGGAATTCCACAGTGCGTCTTTGCGTCCAGACGCATGGCACAGGATCGAAGCGCAGTCAAAACCAACAGGTCCTGTGTGTTGAGCTAATAGGGCTGTGCGGGGGAGATAGAGGGCGATATCAAAGGGAATCCCTGATCACTCCTTGCCCCCGTTAACCAAAGACAGCTCTTTGAGAATCCCACATGCATCCACCCGCCTCCTCTCACGGATCATGTCCTCGAGGCTGCGGAACACGAGCGTGTGCACGCCGCTGCCGGACAGGTGCACTTTGAGGAAATACTGGTGCTCTGCGGAGTGCACTTCTCCCCCCGCTTTAAACTCGCGTTTCCCGAAGCGGCACCAGGCGGCAAAACTTTCCGAGTTGGTCCAGCATATGTCCTCGCTGCTGAGCCCAACGTGACCGGCCGCGTTCTGCATCACCAAATCAGCGGGAAGCGGCCGGTAACGGTACCGGTTGTTCACTATCCTCCCGTGGCGCCCGTTGCTGACCTCAAGCAGGCTGTCTTTCCGGATCTCCCCCTTGTGCAGGTGGATGACCCGGTCGTCCTGCTCGTAGATGACCCAATGCGGCGCCTGAGCCGTGCCCACCAGCTCCAGCAGGTCGCCGGGTTTGCACATAGTCAGCAAACTTTTCACCGTGTACACGTTCAAGTCCTCGTGTTCGTGTAGTTTGGAGAAGATGCATTCCTGGCAGCAGAACGCGGAGTATTCCACCTCGCTGACAGTGAAGGGGCCTCTGTCCTCCTCGTCTCCGTCCTCTTGCTCTTTGAAGCCGAAGTCGGACGGTGTGCGCTCGTCCACCTCCTCCTCCTCGTCAGAGAAGAAGTAGGCGACGCCGACCCGAAGCTCGTCCTTCTCCAGGCCGGACGGATCCCCCGTGGGCAGCTCGCTGTAGTTGAGGTGGGTGATCCTGTCCAGTTGGTTTCCCATCAATGACCCCGCAAGGCAGAGACATGGACTGCGCTGTCTGCAAAATACGCACAAAAACAAAGTCAAAACACACCGGCTTCGGACTAGTACCAAAGCTGAAGCTGAAACTGCTCCTTTTACAGCCAACTCAGTTAATCATTTATCCTGTGAAAAGTACACAGGCAGGCTCTCACTCTACAAGTTAATATTATACCTGTGCCTAACTCCTAAACATCCGTGTGGTCCATGAGAACAGCGGGAAGTCCACTCCCCCTGTTCGGTTCCCAAACAAGCCCCTTTGGATTCAGTCTCTCACTTTGGCACCGCTTCTGCCCTTCTACACTACTTCTGTCTCTGCACAAGCGTCCCCTTTTTAAGCACCACGGAGAGCTCCGCCTTCGCGCGCCGCCATTGGTCCGCGCTCAGGATTCCAGCAGCGTCTGATCCAATAGAAATCCCCTCGGTCTGTGTCTGGTAAGAATATTAGCCAATTACAGCCGGGCAGTTTGGCTCGCAGCGATAGGCGGCTGTTACTGTGGCATGGTGTTTGTTGTTAGAGCGCTGGAAGACCCGATGCAGCGAGCAAGGAGCGGTGATAACACGCCGTATATCTCAGAGTAGCAGACAAGAAAGGCTTAGGCTTGGGCTATATTGCATTTTAATGTGCTGGTTTTGAGTGCGGCTGGTGGAAGAAGTAGCGTGTTTTCTGGTTCTGAATATATTAAACCTCGCAGGGTCCCAAGTGTAAATAGTAAAGTCTTTCCACCTGCTCCATCTGCTGCTGACTGTCATCACTATCGCCTCCGACGTGTCAGAGCGCGTTTGTGCCCGGGAAGTGAGGGAGGGAGTGTCGTAAAAGAAAAAGAACACTTGCAGCCTATGGATTTCTTGAATAGTAATTGTTTAGTGATGAAAAGAAGATTTGTCTGTTACCAGCTGTTTGATAAATTATTTGACATTGAAATTGATGTGACAAACAAATGAATCATGCACTTTTTTCCCTTGATAGTGATTGATCACAATTTTCAATGCAGTTTTATTCCATTCAGATAAAAATGTCAGTATTACATGTCCTGAATGTAAACAACACAGACTTTATTCAGTGCCTTTAAGATAAATAAATACATAACAAGTGATGTTTATTCCTACGAGCTCCGATACAAATATCTAATACTGACTGGCCGTTGTTAGAAGTGATGGAATCTAATCTCTTGCACTAATTGAAATCTTAAAAACGAGCATCTAAACTCCATAGCATGGGTTTGTTATCATGATGTTGCTCCTGTCTGTTTTTTATACGCTGAACAGCTATGCCCTTAAAAGAACCACGCTTTGGCCTTCACTCTGCTTTATCAAAGAGAGATATGACAAAAAATATGACATTTTTTCTCCCCATCCAGATCTGATTCCAGTATTTCTGTGGATGGTCTACAGTTCATCATCAGAGCCCCACCACAGCGCTCCAGATGGCTGGGGTTTGTGACAAAGAGGAGCTGACTGGTCGTTTCCACAGGAGACAGGAGATAATCACATATTACATTTAGGAATGGAAGATGGGCAAAATACAACCTCAATTAAAAAGTTAAAGCATTTTTGTTTAATCGGCATCAACAACAAAGCTCATTTTGAGTTTGACAACACATGGCACATAAACGAGAGGCATGAGCGATGATAAACTACTTGATTAAGAAGGTGAAAATAAGGCTTGGATTTAAATTGTGTTTTAGTGCGGATTAGTTCTTATAGTGTTTATACGCAATACATGTATATATGCTTGAAATTTGGATGAAGTTGATGACTCTAAATTCAGCCAATTCTCCAATGAGTTTCTATGGCAGGTTTTCTCGTTATGAAGCTACTACAATCCGCATGAGGCTAATCACACAAAGAATGTAGAGGTATATTAATATGGCACTATAGTCTCTGCTGGAATAACTGCTTAGACAGGGTGATATTTCACAACCCCAATAATTGGATATGTCTCCGTACCCTAATTACAAACTAAATCTTGTACACTGCAGTGCCATAGCATGCTGATATGACTGAAACAACATGAGATCATATCTGTTAACCTGTCTTTTGGTTTTCACTTTGAAACGTTGATGGCAAATCTACATCATACACATCTTATGTCTTTCCTGTGTTTGCGTGCTCTCCATATCCTCCACTGTCATTCCATCATCCAGATGAGTCCATAACATGTTATGTACCTAGAAATGTATGGGTCAATCTCAATTGTAAATTGTTTTCACACTTCAATGTTGGGACCAGGGATAAAAAAGGATTAGAACAGCATCAAATCAGACATATACTGGTATCAGGAATAAACTGTGATCAAACATGATTAAAACAGGACCAGTGTGAAAGCACCCATTGCAAGGTTTATTATTCCAATGCACCTCGTTGGCCATTCATTTATCAACAGTATCAAAGTCTTAGAGCTTCTTCTTCTCAGCAAGAAGATTTTGGGGTTAATTCACAGACTCTTTAGAGGTGTTACTTTTCCCTTTTGCTTTCCCCTTTCGTCTTTCTCGCACTGTCAAGATCAACTGGTAGTGAGTATGTGGCCATACTTGTTTGCCACTGCCCAGTCCTCTTGGAAGCTAAGCAGGTCAAGGTCTGGTTAGTACTTGGATGGGAGACCGCTGTGTGTGTGTGTGTGTGTGTGTGTGTGTGTGTGTGTGTGTGTGTGTGTGTGTGTGTGCGTGCGCGAGCACGCGTGCGTGCGTGTGCGCGCGTGTGCGTGTAAGAATGAATGGCTGGTGGTGGTTGAAGGGGCCGATGGCGCATATTGGCAAGTCTTCCGTCAGTCTGCCCCAGGGCAGCTGTGGTTACTATAGCAGCTTACCATCATCAAGGGTGGAATAAATGAATAATGCAATGTGAAGCATCTTAGAGTGTCCAGAAAAAATTATATGTATAATGCACGATAATTAGATCAATGTAATGTGTTTAATGTTATGTTGTGTTCATGTGACATCACAACATTCCACTGCTCAATGATATTTAATACAGGTGGAGGGCAGCTAAAACGAATAATGTTAAAATGCAGATTTTTGTTGTAGTACAATGAGTTCTTAAGTCTAGTCAGTGAGATAAATCATCAGGTTCAACATTTGTGGAATTAATTTTGAGATATTTCATGACAAATTCAATGTAATGATAGGGAAAAGTGGCTCTTGCTCTCCATCTGAGGTTATGACATCATTACATTGCAGAACGTGAACGGAACCCGCACTGAATAACTGCTGGACTCTTGTTGGTCCCTAGAGTCTCTAAAAGCACAGTAGGAGGTAGAGCGTTTAGCTACCAGGCTTCTGTGTTGTGGAACGAGCTCCATGTCCACGTTAAAGTCAACAGTCTCTACAATCAAAACTGGGCTCAACACATTCCTCTTTGAAGAAGCTTGTGATCAGGCCAGTTAGGAACAGAAATAAAACCCAGTCATAGCTCTACGGCCCTAGGAGCAACTATGCTGGGGGAAGTATTGCAGCTTGAGCATTATCTACTGTTTTTTCCTCTCAAATTGACAATATTTAATATTTTAGTTCATCTTCTCTTAATTGCTGTTCACAAGTTGTTCCTTTCTCCTACTTGTGCCTGGTTCCTGCTGTTTAAGTGATGACTGAACTTGGACCTGTGGACCTGGATCCCTGGACACGCCTCACCTGCCGGATGACCTCTCCCTAGACTAGACCCTCTGCCCCTCTCTCCTGAGTGGTTCTGGGTCTTTGTCTTTGGATGTGTGTCAGTCCTGGATCATCTGCAGTCCGTCTGTCGGTGGGAGTAGGATCTCTCCTTCACTGTGGTTCTCCTTGAGGTTTTTATTTTTCCCACTGTTTTTTTTTTTTTTTTTCTGCAGTTGTCGAGGGTCCAAGGACAGTTATCCATTCACTTATATCAACACTGGTTGATCAGCTTTTCTATTATTTTTGCCCAATGACTGTTTCATCATTGGTTTTCTAACTTTTTGTTCGTTAAATCAGCAATTTTGAGAAGCCATAAGAGGCAACAACTACAGTGATTTTGGGCTCTACAAAAAATAATAGAATTTAAAATGAACTGACTTGAGTAAGAGAGTAAATAAGTAATTCAAGTTACCGGGATAGGCTCCAGTCACCACACGAGTTGTTTATACATAGATAACTTAATTTAAAATTGTGTTTTAGTGTTAAATAGATCTGAGGTACTCTAATAAAGATGTAACCTTTCCGATAAGAGGGCCCTCTGCTTTTCTCTGGTCTTATTACTTTGCATCTAATCTTCAACAGTGGCTGGAAATATATTGGAATGGAATATATTTTGCATTTATTCAATTACAGAAGTTAACTTAACTTGTGAAACATTGGCAAAGCAGGCGGCTGACCCTCTACCAGCGCACTTTTAAAATATCCCTCCATTAGATTTTGAGAGTTTTCTAGGAGTCTTCTTCTGTTTTTCAGTCAACATAAGTTACTAAATTGTTGAAGAGCACCTGACCAACACTCCATCGACAGCTTCGACCCTCTGACGCACTCACTTTCATTATGTTACTTTGTACTGACATGATGCCGCTGTGTTTGGACGTTACAAAAAAACATACCAGTGGCAAAAGCACACTCCAGTATTGAACAGAGCACAGAGTAAACATGCAGTGCAAACTTTATACAAGGAGAAACATTTCATTAATTCATAAACCCTTGAGGCCTGAGAGGCATTTGTTGAGCTGTTGGAATGATGTGCTGTAAACAAACAAAGCGTGAATGAAGAGATATTGAATGCAAATGCACTTAGGAGAGAAATGAGAGACAGCGCATTATGTGAAGCGGCTCTGTGAAGCATCTATAGGAAACAGTGTGGCGGCAGAAACGCACTCAGCACTTTTTGATACTCTATTGATCCCTGTGGTGAAAATAATCTTTCTGTTTGTTGTTTTCCGCCAGGAAGTCGTGAGGGAGCAGGGTCCAGCACAGCAGCCTCTATTGTGGACCAACTGTGCACCGTAAGTGCTTCAGTGGACTGCCGTCTTCCATAACAAGTATCGGGTCGTGCTGACAGAGATGCTGTGACATTCGAGGTGAGATTACGCTTACGTACTTATGACACATTTACACTTTCTGTTCATTTATTTCCAGTGCCTTTCATAAGTGTTCAAGGGTATGAACATTGCCGAATTTTCCTCAGTGGAATTTCTCACTCTGTCAAAGCTAACTTACACAAAAAATGGTAATTTCAGTGCAGTTGTTGAAACAAGATTGAGGTTTATTGGTGAATATACACCTGTTTACTTTCACTTTCATTACTATTGGTAGTTTATTTTTTTACTGATTGCCAAACATCAATAATGATTGATAATGATAAAAAACGATTTACACAGTATTTATTTTTAGAAATATATATTTTACTTTTTTATTTTTTACATCTTAAACACACAAAACATTTTAAACACAGAGAATATAGAAGATGACAAAAAAGACGAAAAAAGTAAACAGAACTAACACAAGACAACCGATGTTTTGTCCATTGTATAAATCCTATTTGATCCAAACTCTGTCAGAAAGGTACATTTTCAAATTGGTCAAAATTCCATTTTTCGAAGTCAGTTGTAATGCTGGTCCAGTCCATGATTGTTGGTTCAGTCCATCTCCTTGTTATGGCTCCAAATGCATCCATTTATTGTTTTTTTTCAGACCCATATACACAATTAGGAGTTTTCTAAAAAAAAAAATGTCCTGCAGCAGCATGAGTTCCTCTGCAGTCATGGCCCCAGTGTGACATGGATGTTACGGATGGATGTTATGTCATGATAAATTCACAACTGTACTTATATTTAGACGCCATAATGTAACAGACTTTCTTTGTTCCTGGAAAGCACTTCAAATCCTTCAATAAAATGATAATCATTTTGACTTTCGCTGTTTATAAAATTTTTAATTTGTGTGTGTGTGTGTTTTTGGTTTTTTTTGGATACCATCTTCTACATTGTATTAATAACAGTTTAACTGAGGGGATTTGCTCAAGAAGAAACGGAATTATAATTTTATTGCATTGAAATAGATTTGGCTTTTGAAAACACTGCTTGACAAAGAGTAAATTGTAGGACTCTTTTTTTTTGTTTTTGTTTGTTTGTTTGTTTCAAATGGCACTTATCTGTTTTTGCAAATGAACTCTTCCAAAGTGTAATAATGTTTTGAGCAAGATATGTTCAATTAAGAATAGTATATTGTGCAATGCAACAGTTTCAAAATGAAACGAGACACTAAATAAACATCAATTAACCAGTAAATGAATAAACCATGCAATGGACCATGTCATATTTCTAGAACCATTACTCACCTTTCTTGATTTTTAAAGAATTTTTGCTTTGTATTGCTTGATTTTGTTGATTTTTTTTTCAAAGCAGTTCAATATTTTAAAATAAAATTCATGACTTTGTCACAGAGGAACGTATCTTTGGCTCCATCTACTGGCTGCAGAGGCAATCACACAAATTATAAATACACATCGCTTGCTATTGTAGCAGTGTTCTACCTATTTGCAACAGATTCTCAGTGCCACATTACTTATTGGAAAACGTCTTACAGAGTGTTTTTGACGGTCGGAGAGGAGAGGATTTTCAAACCAGAATTCATCAAATTTGCATGAATGAAGCTAAATGCAACAAGTATATTTTTGATGACAAAACAATGTTTCCAAAAAATTCCAAAACAATCAACTTTGCATTTCATTTGTCCTTTAACGTCTTACACAATACAAATAAAAAATATCTTTCTCCCTTCCATTTTCTCAGTCAATGGCGCCTCCAGAAGGGCGTGTCTGCGTTCCTCTCTACAGATGTTGTTTTATGAGCTATAGATGCTGCAGCTGGCTCCATCACCACCTCATCATCACAAGTCTCACACCACATCTGGAATCTTCCATCCCAGCATTCCTTGCATGTGGTCCCTGCGGGTTTGCTTGGTTGCACCGTGTAATAACCTGATCATTTTTTTTGCATACACTGCCGTCGTAACTAAATGTGTTATAACAAAATTAAATAGGAGTTTATTTAACACGCCTGGCTTCCTCTTGCGCAGGAGTTCGCATGCATTTGTGTTTTGTGGCTAAATGCTTTGTGCGAGGAGGTGAGGGTGTAAACTCAAGGCAATTAGCCCTCTCATTAGCCTCCCTTCTCATCCCTGTATCGAAGGCCACATTAATGCGCCTGGTACAGTCCGCTCTCATCCTTTAATCTCCTCGTCAATACTTCCAGATTGCAGTTTTATTACAAAAGCAATCAGAGCCATAAAAGATAAAATAAATAACAAGATTAAGTGATGATTATGGAGATACCCAACACATTATATATACACATAAAATTATGGTTGTTGTGAAAATAGGCTTAGATTTATAGCAGAGTTTTGTGTTCTTAAACAACTACAGACAAAATGCAAAAGGAACCAAAACAACCATAAGGTTCTGTGCACAGATAAGTCTCAATAAAATCAAGCAACAAGTGCTTTCCTTGTTGTTAATAATAAAAAAGATGCATAACGTTTCTAGTGGGGTTCTGTCCACAGATGCGAAATTTTCTATCTCTGCCATTTGAGCAGACACAACCACTTTACTAGATGATGCTACCCGGACTTGCGTCAAATCAAACACTCCTTACAGACAAATGAATGGTGAAGCCGGTCCCCCATAATAAAATCTAAAACTTTTATTTCATGATATTTATATAATTTCTCTGCTCTCCTCACCAGTCCCATGTAAAAGAGGATGTTCAGTGGTCACTAGATTCTTAACAGAAGATCACACAAGATCAGAAGTCTCAACTTAAAGGGGCTGTACCTAATTTTTACTGTTCTGAATCGTGAAAAACAGAACTAGGACATGTTAAAGTCTTTACAGCATCACATGTTCCTCACTTTCCTAATGCAGACCCAGCATCCTAAATATTCACCACAATATTCACCACATAGGGTTTGTAATTATTTTTCATGAATTTCTGAGCCCAGAGCGTCATGTATCTTCAATGACAAATATTAACATGCAAACACGTACTTTCTCCTTCTCGGAAAATGAACTATTGAATCAAATTGATGCAAAGAAAGCCCTGTAGTCTCATTTTCACCCAAATAGATGCTTTTACAACATATCTGTACTAGCACTAATCAGATTTGACCTTATTTCATTCAAAAAAAAAAGTGGGAACATGAACTAGTTCTGTTTTTCACGTTTCAAAACCGTAAAAATCAGGTATAGCCCCTTTAAAGATTGTTAGCCTTTAGCTAAATTAAAACATCCAAAGGTTTACACAGTGAACTTTTAACAAGGTTTTGACCTCTCGTAAATGTGGTCAATGGGTTGGTAACAACTGACACTCTTTGAATTATCGCGTGTTTTGCCGGCTAATGCTAACGGCTATAGGAAAACTACATAAGACTGCCACCGGAGTCCTTTAAATCATACTAGCTGAGTTGCTAAGTGATCGATAGCATGAGCATCGAAAGCCGCGTCTACGTATTTATATGTCTATGGTTATGTCACCCATTTGTCTCCATGGAGATATTTTTCTTTGACAGAAATGTTCCACAGAATGGAAATAAACTTATATCTCACATTTAGTAAATCACAGACATTTATATTGTAAAAAAAAAAGGAATCGCCTCTCTCCAGATCTGACCTGTAACTAGGCCTGGTGGTGTCTCAAATAAGCTCAATGCTGTACTGTGGAACATAGCAGGCAAAGCAATACCATCTCCATAGAAACAGCAGATGAAACCTCCACTAGAAAAGTTACACAAAACACCTTTAAAACATGCAGTATGCCTCTGGTTTGTGTGTTTTTAATAAAGATGTTTTGTTTTTGTCAAAAACAGTCTTTTGGCTTAAAGACCTTGGTCCTTCTCCAGCCGTCCACATATGGCACTAAACTGTCCCAAGACAACTCGCCTTTCAACAAGAGACGAAAACGGTTTGGTCACGAAATATTCTGTTTTAGCCAACTCAGAGGATTGAATTGGCAATGTGCTTTCGTCTCCAATAGACTTTTCTATCCTCGAAATACACTGGCAAGTCCTGTTGTAATTAACTGCAACACTGTCCATCTGAGGAAACAATAGACAAGCTGCACTTTATGGAGGGAAAAGGCATTTGGTGTAATGTGAGTTTGCAATTGGTCAAACAAGCACTATATTAAAGTTATAAGCAGAAATCGTGTTCAGTTACATTTACTACTTTTTTACGAGTCTCTTAGGTCTCTATTTATAACTCTTGAGTACAATCTATGACTATAAGTGCGACGTTTAACTTTCTCGTTCATCTACATGTTTTTCTGAGCATGCTGTTTATATTTACATGGCTGTTCAATGATGATGATATTGTGCACTTAAAGCTGGGGTACCTGATTTTCACACCGCAAAAAGAGAAAGTAAGGAGTGAAATCGGTTTACTGTAACTCATCCCCACCTCTCACAAACTCATTGACACGTTGTTACTATTCACACGTCTCAATTTTCAGGCTTTTTTAAGAAAGAGAAGTGAAGCTGGAATGGACCACCTAAGTGCAGCCAATCAGAACCCTGCCTTTACTTCCTGGTTGACAGGAAATAAAAGACTTAAACTGCCAGGATGACAGGTTGGACTAATTTAATTAAAATGCAGATAAATATATTTCATATTCTGCTAGATTTACAAATTACACCCCAGTTTAGGTATTTATTTTTAGGTTTTAAATTTTACTTCCTGTTTGTAAATGATGACATCACACTAGGAAATGAACAATAAACCATCCTGTACACTGATGTCACAGATTTGTTTTAATTTGACAAAGTAAATACATGTGAACACCTATTTTGTTGAATTAATGTTTAAAAAAAAAAAAGTTTATTTTCTGTAAATTGTGCATAACCTTTGTCAGCGTGTTTACTTCTTGTCATTTTCAACATATTTTTCAACTTATCTCCACAAACAGCTACCTGATTAATGTCAAACTATAAAACGGTATTAATATACAAGTAATATATAAGTCAAAATTAAAAAATCATAACAACCAGTCATAAGCACTTTAGTTATTATCTTAAAAATGTACTCATTCACAATATAAAATCAGGTACCCCAGCTTTATATCTAGGAAATGGTCAGAAATCCTGGAGCACTTACTGTACCCTCACCTCTGTCAGGGTGCGGACCTGCTGTGTGATTGTCATGCGTGTGTCGAGTCCCATTTGTCTCCCATTGACGCTGCATCTCCTGCAGGTCTTATCAGCTCGCCTCAGCCTTGGACCGTATCTCATTCTGGAGGCCCTCGGCTGACAGCTTTGAAGCCCAATCATGTGGAGGTGAATGTTAACTTGGTCAGGTGCTCCTCAACTTATGCTGCTGAAGAACACATGCACCTCTGCACAAACCCGCCGTCCCGCACTGGAGTCTGGCTGGTTCATAGTCAGCTGGTTAATATGTTTGAAAAGAAGTTAGAATTTAATGGGGAACGCCATGATTCAACTCATCAATTGCACCATATTTGCACAACTTATTTGAAACAAAATGTCAAAATGCATATATTCTTGCACCTCGTATGATTTGGTATAAGATTTTTCTGAAAGTCGAAGCAATTTCTTTAGTTTTCATTTGAGATCCACTGTAAAAAGGCAGAGTTAAATTCAACAGGGAAATGATTGTAGAGCAATAAACAGTTAAATGAATGTTAACTTTAGAAGCGATCAGTTGAAAATATAACAAACTTGTCTGGCATATAATATTCATGAGTCAAGATACTTTATTTTGTCCCAAACAATATTTGTCTTGGACATGCAGGTTGTCACACACAAAAGATAGATATTGAACATAGAACAAATTTTCTTTAATGGTTTTATGTATTTTATTATTTATAGTATTCCTTTATAGTATTCCTTTAGTCTCAAACTCGTTATTGTGAACTTTATACGCGTGTTGGCTGGCAAACGCTGGACACACGCAGGCTGTGCCACTGGTATGTTTATTTATAAAGGAATTATGGGTTTGCTCCCTTCATATCTTGGTGCATATATTCAACAAAAAACAAATGGACAATATTCTCTGCGCTCTCAGGATTCAGTGTTACTCTCTGTGCCTAGTGTTCGCACAGAGGCTGTAAAGTGGCATTTCAATATTCTGCTCCCTCAACATGGAATCATTTACAGACGCTCTGGAAATTAAAAGAACTGGTTTCATTGGGTCATTTTAAATCTATGCTGAAAGGTTTGGAAATGAGATCTATCATTTGTAATTGTTTTTAGGGAATTTGTTTTATGTGAGTGTTTAAACTGTCTAAATTTATGTGAATGTAAATTTGTGCTGCCGTCTTGGCCAGGACTCCCTTGAAAAAGAGATTATTAATCTCAATGGGACTTTCCTGGTTAAATAAAATTGAAAAAAGGACATTTTAAATACATTGCTAGTTTTGCTTATTTAGTAATTTCCCCCCTTAAAACAACCTTGTGCAGCACTTTGGGAAGAGTCTTGTTAATAAAATGTCTCCATAAATAAAGTGGCATAGACAATTGAATAATTAATGTGAAACTCTTTGTAGGAGATAGACTTTGTTCTCCAGCTACTGTCCACTCGCTCATGACCTGTAGTCTGTGTCTGTGGGAGTAGGATCTCTCCTTCACTGTGGTTTCTACTTTTTCCTTCAGGGAATGAGGGGCTAAGGACATGGGATGCTCTGGGACAGTAACCCATTTGTTAAATTCCCGTGAACGTTGGTTAATCTGCTTTAATCTGCTCTATTATTGACCAATGACTGTTTCATTGTTTGATTCTAACTCTCTGCTGCTAAAATCAACAATCTAAAGTCTACAAGACAACTGCTGTTTTAATTTGGGGCTCTACAAAAATGAATTGAAGTCAGTTAAAGATTTGTAGATGGGTGCCCAGCCGCTGTACTGCAACTGCTCCCTACAAGTCGCCCAACAGCATGAAGTCTAGGTCAAATGCCCAAAAGCACAAATGACTTCCGATGATCAATAAAGTTAACCTTAACCTGACCAGAGCAGTGGTGCATGAAACAGTCCATTTTTCTACTGAAGTGAAATTACAGTTACATAAAAAACCTACATAAGTTACATAAGTCAGCGTTTTGAAGTACATGTTGTAATGTATATATTTAAAAATGTACTTTTAGAGTAAAAAAGGTAAAGGTTTCAGACAGATTTTGAAAATGTTTTCAGAGTGAAATCTTGATATAGAATTTTGATGATTTTCAGTTAACAGAAGCAACTGAATCAATATCCACAGTCATTTTTAATTTAAATATTTTTGTTTGCTCAAAACCAGAACTTGAAATCAAAACCTTTAGGCACTTTCTATTTTCCGGTCTTGTTAAAAACCATGGCATAGAAAGTACTGCTCTCTAAATAAAAGATACCTGAAAAATCTTCTTCAGTACAACATCTTTACTTTTTGTTATTTCACTGGACTGGACTGCCTGCTTGAATTCATGTCCTCAATTTAATTCAGTGATTGATTAGACAACAATGACTGTAGTTACAACCCACTTGACCACACGCTCTGATCTTTACCTCACTTTTTCCTGCCTGTATCATTGTCTTTATTATGGCAGGTTTATTAGTATCCCGCCTCCTCTCTCTCTGTCCCGGTTGGACCTCTCCATTGGTATGCAGGGTGCTGTTGGCGTCTGTTTGCTGGGGAGGATAAAGCGCTAATCAGTGCCAATGAAGCTGATCTCGTCCCAGAGCTCAAATGTGCCAACCTCAGCAACAGCAGCAGCACCAGACCATGCTTATATATACTCTGTGTGTGTGTGACTGTGTGTGTGTGTGTGTGTGTGTGTGTGTGTGTGTGTGTGTGTGTGTGTGTGTGTGTGTGTGTGTGTGTGCGTGTGTGTACGTGTGCGTGTGTGTGAGGCTGTACGGCAAAGGGAGCAATATCAGAGAGGGCAGGCGGAGGTCATTGTCTCGTACTAAAATGTTATTCCAAGGTGTTTCATTCCCTGGACACTGCTGGTTGTGCAGAATAATCACACTTGCAGCTTATTTCCTCTTTCTTTTATATTATTTCAGCATTTTAGGAAACATACTTTAACTAGTCAGGGATTTCACGTTCATACATCATGCACATTTTGACATTTGAGGTGTGCCGTAGACTGAGCTTCCTCTGCGTCAATAGCTATTTCTTAAAGGCAGAGGAGGGGACTGAAAAATTACATGCATTTATACATTTGTTCTGAAGTAAAAAGTACTTTTACATAAAAACATGACAAAAGCTTTGTTGACAATTTTCATTCACTTGAATATTTGTATTTCTCACAACTTGTAGTCATCATAAATGTGCTGACATTTTGCTGAATATCCTCCTCTGCTCTTCACCTCCATTTCAATCCAATTTCCTGTTGAACAAAACCTATAAGAAGCTTTATTTTTTTCCCCATCCCACTTATGCCGCTTTGCATTAAAGATTTGAACATTAAACATTAATTGAACATTGAACATTAAAGATGCTAGAAAAAGTTTAATTTTTACAATATATTTTTTCATTATTGGTGAAAGGTTAGATTTCGGAACAGATATTTTGGTTATGTTTAGAGCTATAACTGGGTCTCAGCAGAACTTAATTGTAGAAAAATAAAAATGCGTTTCAGAATTGACTCTGACAGCTGCTCCTCCTACTGGCAAGTCATTTCCGGTCCAGCACTAGGCTGCTCTTCTCACCAGGATCCTTTACGTTACCAGTGCTCTAGCATTTGTTTACAGCTAGGGGACAACTTATCAAGCTTATCATTCACCAGGATTTGAAAACTTGTCTGACTTAAAAAAATAAAAAAAAACACGGCGCCATAAACATAAGCACATAGGAAATGAGGGGACCAATCCTTTACACCAAGAAGGTTACAGCTGTGATTTGCTGAAAAAAAATCCTCCATACAACCTATAAAGGTGTTGCATGTTACTGCGTTATTGACGCTAAGCACAGCTCATTAGCATAGCCTCTTACCCTCATAGTTGTGGATGTAGCTGAAAATGCTATTTAAATCGCTTTTCTCGCTCAGTCAAGGGAGCAGGAGAGAGGGAATCCACAAGTCTATGGACATCGTTTGTTGTAATTTTCAGCAGGTCCTGGAGGCATCTTGAAAAGTCCGACATAGTTGAAATTTTGAAGCCAAACGCTGGACTACAAACTCGACCGGAAATGACTTGCCGGTAGATACATCTCTTCAATGGTGAAAAGTTCTCAAAACGTCACATATATACACACATATGTCATATATATATAAAAAATTCCCTGCTCACCCTCCGCGGGTGGTCACATCCATCTCTGAGCTCGGGTCCTCTACCAGAGGCCAGGGAGCTTGAGGGTTCGGCGCAGTATCTTAGCTGTTCCTAGCACTGCGCTCTTCTGGACTGAGATGTCTGATGTTCCTCCAGGGATCTGTTGTAACCACTCCTCCAGTTTGGGGGTCACTGCCCCAAGTGCTCCGATCACCACGGGCACCACTTTGGCCTTCACCTTCCAGGCCTTCTCCAGCTCTTCTCTGAGCCCTTGGTATTTCTCCAGTTTCTCATGTTCCTTTCTCCTGATGTTGCCATCACTTGGTATCGCCACATCAACCACAACGGCCTTCCTCTGCTCTTTATCCACCACCACGATGTCTGGTTGGTTTGCCATTACCATTCTGTCAGTCTGTATCTGGAAGTCCCACAGGATCTTCGCTCGGTCATTCTCTACCACCTTTGGAGGTGTTTCCCACTTTGACCTTGGGGTTTCCAGTCCGTACTCCGCACAGATGTTTCTGTACACTATACCAGCCACTTGGTTGTGGCGTTCCATGTATGCTTTCCCTGCCAGCATCTTACACCCTGCAGTTATGTGTTGGACTGTCTCAGGAGCTTCTTTGCACAGCCTACACCGTGGGTCTTGTCTGGTGTGGTAGATCTGGGCCTCTATCGCTCTGGTGCTCAGGGCCTGTTCCTGTGCAGCCATGATGAGTGCCTCTGTGCTGTCCTTTAGTCCGGCCCGCTCTAGCCACTGGTAGGATTTCTTGATATCAGCCACTTCAGTTATGTTCGGTGGTACATCCCATGTAGGCTTGTCCTCCCATGATGGTCCCTCCTCCGGCACCTCACCTTCTGTTCCCCATTGCCTGAGACATTCACTGAGCACATCATCATCTGGGGCCTTATCCTTGATGTACTTGTGGATCTTGGATGTTTCATCCTGGATAGTGGCTCTCACGCTCACTAGTCCACGGCCTCCTTCCCTACGGCTAGTGTACAGTCTCAGGGTGCTGGATTTGGGATGGAACCCTCCATGCATGGTCAGGAGCTTTCGTGTCTTAACGTCTGTGGTCTGTATCTCTTCCTTTGGCCATCTTATTATGCCTGCAGGGTATCTGATCACTGGCAGGGCGTAGCTGTTTATCGCCCGGGACTTGTTCTTGCCATTGAGCTGGCTTCTTAGGACTTGCCTTACTCGCTGGAGGTATTTGGCAGTTGCTGCTTTCCTCGTTGCCCCTTCGAGGTTGCCATTTGCCTGTGGTATTCCAAGGTATTTGTACACATCCTCAATGTCTGCTATTGTTCCCTCTGGGAGTGAGACCCCTTCTGTGTGGACTACCTTCCCTCTCTTTGTTACCATCCGACTGCACTTTTCCAGCCCGAATGACATCCTGATATCAGTGCTGTAGATCCTGGTCGTGTGGATCAGTGAGTCGATGTCTCGCTCACTCTTAGCATACAGCTTGATGTCATCCATGTAGAGGAGGTGACTGACAGTGGCCCCATTCCTGAGTCGGTATCCATAGCCAGTCTTGTTGATTATCTGGCTGAGGGGGTTCAGACCTATACAGAACAGCAGTGGGGACAGTGCATCTCCTTGGTATATGCCACATCTGATGGTCACTTGTGCAAGTGGCTTGCCATTGGCCTCCAGGGTGGTCTTCCACAGCTTCATGCCTGGAGCACCTCCCCCAGGGAGGTGTCCAGATGCCTGAGTCACCTCAGCTGGCTCCTCTCAACGTGGAGAAGCAGCGGCTCTACTCCGAGCTCCTCCAGATCCACAAAGCACATGTGGACTGGATGAGCAAACTCCCATGAACCCTCGAGCACCCGATGGAGAGTATAGAGCTGGTCCGGTGTTCCACGACCAGGACGAAAACCACACTGCTCTTCCTGAATCCGAGGTTCGACTATCAGTCGGATTCTCCTCTCCAATACCCTGGAATAGCCCTTACCGGGGAGGCTGAGGAGTGTGATCCCCTGTGATTGGAACACACTCTCTGGTCTGCCTTCTTATACAGAGGAACCACCACCCCGGTCTGCCAGTCCAGAGGTACTGTCCCAGACCGCCACGCAATGTTGCAGAGACGTGTCAGCCAAGACGGTCCCACAACATCCAGAGACATTAGATACTCAGGACGGATCTCATCCACCACCAGGCGCTCGCATACGAGCCCCAACCCTGGGCCTGGCTCCAGGGTGGGGCCCTGGCTGCGTCACACCAGGCGACGTCACGGTCCTTGATATTAAACTGTACATAAGGGTTTGTTGAACTGCATTTAGTCTGACCCGTCACCCAGGACCCGTTTGCCATGGGAGACCCTAGCAGGGGCATAATGCCCCAGGCAACATAGCTCCTAGGATCATTTGGGCACGCAAACTCCCCCACCACAGTAAGGTGGCAGTTCAAGGGGGAGTTCTTGCTATCAGTGTAAAAAAAAATAAAAGAGTTAGAAAAAAAAAATTGAACTTGAACTTTTGAAAATTGAGCGGCATTATTACTTTCGTTTGCCTCTCAAGGTTTCCGTACCATCCTCAAAAGCATCTGACATTTTAAGCTAGAACTGACGTTCACCAAGGACAGATGTTATGTCTCATCCAAAAAGGAGTGCAGAACAGGTTTTTGTTTTTTTGCTCTTTCCTGAATAATCTCTTAGGTCACTGTAACACTTAAGAGTACATCCCTCCTACGTGTACACAGTGTTTGCCCACCAGCCTCTACTCTAAAGATATAACACGGTAAAATGCGTGGATGATAAAACACAGTTGGTAACTCCTACGTGTCACTGCTCATAAGTGCGTCTCATCCTGATACAGAAAGGGTACAGTCATTAATGCATGGAGATCAACCGTTATTATCCTCCTCTGCGCTTTTCTCCAAAGTGCCTCCATTACCCTTGAACTTTTCCGTTTGGATGATTAAGTTTGGTAAAAGTCACTTGCGATTGCACTGTCTGTTCTCTGCACTGTTTGTTGTTCATCCAACATGACTCAAAGGGCAGAGGTCGGACTTTTGTGAAATGTTTTGGAAAGGTCGGCAGGTCAAGGATGAAAGAAAGCATTCTGTCTGCCACTGGACAAAGAGCACAAAACGACGATCTTAATCAAGTTAAAGGTGCAACGTTTCCTGTGGGGGTTTGCTTTGCCTGGAATGTTCCACAGTATGGTGTAAAATACATCTATCTCAATGAAAAGAATCCATGAAGCCAAGTTACAGGTCAGATCTGTTTTAGAGGCGACTCTGCTCACAGAATGCACGTTTCATCAAGTAATGCAAAGTAAAGTAATGTATAAATCAGACATAATCAATTAATCAATAAATACGTTAGAAAAACAGGCCAGCCATACTCTGGAAAGATGGGTGTTTGTTTTATATTTTGTTTTAATATTTGTTTTGTCAAAAAATGTCCTACTTGTTGTGTGGTGAGATCGGGGAGGGGGGAAGTTACATAAGGCACCTTTAAAATTAGTAACATTACTAACATTACTACAAACTAATTAACTAACATTACTATAATTGAACTTGATATGAGTGGGAATAAATGCCAATGGAACGAGTCATATCTAATTTAAAATAAGATATAATTCAAACATTTTAACTTAAACATTGAATACTTCATCAGAGGAAGATTTAAGGCTTTTTGGGCAAATTTAATTAAGAACATATCATCAAAACATCGTCCTTTTGTTTGTTTAAAATATGAAAACCCATATATGTTCAAATCCTTAGTATTTTGTGAAAGTAACGCATGGCTGATTATGGGCTGTTTACATCGCAGGACTAGAACTGCTTCCTGTTTGGCCGTGTCATTGTATTTGTGTGAAAGTCAAAGAGCTGGTGAATACAAAATGGCAGGCTTGTCTCTGTCCGTCTGTCCCAGGGCAGGCGTGGGTAATTGATTATAAAAAGCTTGGAATAAAAAGCTTGGAAAGGGCAGAGTAAAACTAATCCATCACTGTTAAGTTCAGTTAAACTTTTCTGTTCTCGCCCAACAAAGTGAGAGGAGGCTGATTACTATGTGAAAGATGTTGTGGTTGTGTCGGCAGCTTTTGGCAAATACAGCTTTCATGAATATTTAATGCAATGTTGGACAGAGGCACTGTGTGTGTTATTTTGATCAAACTTTTAATTTAAAATGGCAGAAGAATTGTTTTTGCCTGTCATTTATCTTCTGGGATTTGTGTAGAGAGTTTAGTATTTTCCTGCACTTTAGCTGAGTCCTTCTTCACTGGGGTTTCACGGCCTGTGTGTGTGCATTACAGGAAATTACACAGGCTTTGGGAGCTCTTCAGTTGTTCTGTTGATTAACTGGTCGATGGTGCCTTAGTTGACCAACATTTTAGTAGTTGACCAGCTATTTCAATGTGATTACAAAGGTTTTATGAACAACAGCAGAAAGGAGAGGAAGTGAAGCATGGGTTTGATGCATACGTAAGCACTGTTTTACTGGTACTTCGTCGCTATTAGCAAGAGTTATTTGGGTCAGATGCAAGGTCATATCATTCGAGATACAAAATGATTCTTAGAGTTCGTGACATTCAAAAATTGAGTATGACAGTCAATATTCTTGCACCGATACTTTTCGATTCCTTGATATATTGATATTTGTTATTGATCCACCCATCACTATTGCACATGTTGCCAAGAGCAACAAGTAAACTTTGCATGGAAATATGTTTGCTTTCACTCTATTAACTATTAACTATTGACCGTTCAAAAGATAAAATGTTTGGTTTTGAATTCAATGGAAACAGTCAGATTTTTCATCACTTTGAAATCTATCAATGTCGATGCAAATGCTGTCTGTTGAATGCCAGTTTGAATATGTAATCAGTATAATAAACTTGTGTGAAATTCTTGTTAATTTGAACAAGAAACAGTAAAGTTCCAGATGTGTCTTTCAAGAAAACCCTCTCATATGTTACCAAGAGCAAAAACTAAACTTTTAAGGAAAACATCTTTTTAAATAAATCACCTCATTAAGTCAAACATCAGTTAAATGTAAATTCTTCACTCCCACAGGTCAAGTGTTTGAGTCAGCTTTTATAATCCACTATAACAGAGAAATGAACACTCATGAATTTCTATTTAGTGACAAAGTGGCTTTTGATGATAAAAAGTGCAGGACGCAAAAGCTCTTTATACAGAAGCACACAGAGTTCCAAAATTCAGAACTTTTTGATGTCAATTACAAATAAATAAATAAAGTCACTCAAATGAACAACACTGTACACTTTGTTATCTTCACATGCACAAATATCTGCACTCACCTTCTCAATACAATACCTACAATATTGAACTATATTAAAGGTTGTGCAGTCTTAAAGATAATGACTGTAACATGCAGGCACATTTACTGGTTTAAAAATGTAATTAGAGTAAATACAATCACAGCTGAACTCCAGACACCATGAGCAGTCATATACTGAGGACACATGTAACTGAGAGTCCCTTTGGCTTTACTGCAAACAAGTATTATCTGTTGGATCTGGCAACCCAAAGTGAGATGCTAAATATAAATACAATATTTTTAAAACTATATTCAGTTTGAACATGTTATTTTATACTGTATCTGAGGATAGGTAATGATTGTGAAGTATTTATTACAAATTCTACTTATGCAACCTTAATTTAGTTCAGTGATAATCTTCCTCGCCCAACTCTGAAATGCTTCATCATACATTGCTTCTTCGAGCTTCTTAAAGACAGTTTCATCCACAATAATTCATTATAATGAAGCCTAAATTTGAAAAGTTTGAGTTTTATCCTCATTCCTATCAGATAATTTAACCCTTCACTTGTCATCATCTTGCCAAATGATAAATCTCGATGCTGAAAACTAAATAAAACACTTTTTACAGTTGTGTGTCCCCGTGCTTGACTTTCCACTCTTGCTTTAAACAATCATCGTCCTTCTCCTTCGGCTGCACTTGGACCACACACTCCAGCGAGCAGAGGCCTTATCTCCTCCCAAGTTAATTTCATTGAAGGTGCCATGTATTTACTTGTGCCGATTCTGCAGCTCCGGCAGGGGCACACGGCGCTCCCTCAGGGGAGAAAAGCAGCTCTGTGGCAGCTGTGCTCGAGACTGTTCTCATCAGGAAATGCAGCGTGCACAACTTCCACTGAGTCACAGCAAAGGGGTGATAACATCGTGACTGATGCAGGCCCAAACCAAATCACTAAACTCCACAACATTAAACTCAGCCTCTGGCAAAAAAAAAAAAATCTGGTCAAAACAGTTGAAAGTAGCAATTTAGACGATCTTGAAGACAATAGGACTGATGATAATTTTAGGGAGAGTTATTTCAGTCAAAAGGGTCATAAGGTGTACAAACGACAGTGAATGAGCAGAAGAAGAGAAAGAGGCAGTGTCTTGATCTCAGCTGGAGGTCTCATTCAGAAGACTTTGCAGAATATATGGAAGAATAAGAAACACCCTGAGACACCGACGCCATTTCTGGTTTCCTGGAGAGAGGAACTCGGTGAGTGTGAATAGAGCTGTCTGACGTTGAATGGGAGAGTGAGCTGCCATTGAAAGTATGGAAGTAAGTATGCTCTCTGGTTTCCCCCATCAACCCAAAACATGCACAAGTAAAATCCTCCTGTGAAGGTCCTGACCAAGACGAACTCATGATCTGCTCTTGACAGTTTGCCCCAGCGAAGGATGGGGCAAATCCAATTCAACTTTATTCTATTGCACATTTCATAAAAAAGATAGTGTTGCACATTTAATAATGTTAAACATACATTTAGCACTGAAAGTTAGCTAAATAAAATAACATTTAATTACAAATGTATTTCTTAACCTTTATTAAACGAGGTAAGAGACCTCTTTTCAAGGTTGACTTGGGCCAAAGTGCAAAATGTCCAGCACACATTTAATGTGTTTAATAATTATATATTCATGCATTAGTTGACTATGATTCATCAGGAACTACTGTGATTTCATGTGGTTTCATTGTTTACTTAATTCATGAAGTACTTAACTTCAGTAATGAACTAATAAGGTAATCCTGTTAGTTGATCATGATCTTTAAAACTAATAAAATTCAGCCATTTGAGGACATTTGAACAAAAATATTAATTCATCATGATTTTAAAGATCATCCATGAACATTATTCATCATGAATCCTGTTTGCAACAAATACAGACAGAACAGAGTCTAAGCTTGGTATAAAACTTACAGCACTGATGAATTCATCATTAGTGAGTCCCTTCAGCTAAAGTGGTGCCTTTAAACAAACATTTAAACATGCTTTGTAACTTTATTTGATAAGATAATTAGCAACAGCACAATTATTAACCAAAAGACAAATAACATCAAAGAATGACCTTGCCTTTCACCAAAAATGACAAATCATGGTGACAATGCAGAAGAATTTTAAGGTGCCACCATTTTTTTTGGCGTCTCGACCAGCTCGTCTCTGTTCAGATGTTTTTTGTTTTGACCAACACGTCACATCAGTAAAATTAACATGAAAACGAGCAGATGGACTCACAGGGCCAAGGTCTGATCTGTGCAAAGGCAATGTTGTAAGAATGAAATGAAAAATGAATGCTAGGTATTTTTAATGCCACATTTGGCAAGGTCATTCTGTGATGAACCACATGAAATCACAGTAGATCTTGATCAATCATAGTGAACTAATGACTGAATATTTCAGTAATTCATCATTATAAAAAGGGCCCTCGTAAGCATGGGATGGTTTAATCTATTTATGTGGCATTAAAATTCAGTTTGGTTGAGTAAAGTCCTTGAGATATTAAATACAATTATGCAGAAGTGCCACTCCTAGGACGAAAATCATTGTTCACATATTAGCCAAACAGTTAACAAATAAAGCTAGTGATTATAATTATATATTTTCGAGATTTTGTTATTTTTAAGTGCACAATGAACCAAGGCGTGTATATTCTATAGTGAATGAAAAAATAACAATAATAACCAGATTTGCTGGGATAAATAAATAAACAAGATCATAAACTGTGGCCCTCTGACAAGGTTTGTTCCTGGGGCCCAGAAATTGGTGCTATGCCCCTGACGGTAACAATGAAGTGTACCTTAGTATCTATTCTTACAATAGCTACAGGAGAGTATAGTAGTAAAAGAGAGATTCACCTTTGGTGGAAGGAATGTTGAAGATAACAAGAGCTGAGCTGGCAGAGTTTGACAGGACAGAGAACAGATGCTATTTTTCCCCATAGACCTTGTTTCGGACCACATCATCCTGGCTGTAAAATCGCTTTCCTCACACCAAGACTGTTCTGGTTTCACTTCTGTCGGCAGGTGTTGAGTTTCCATGTTCTCCTTGTGTTTGGTTCGGTTTCCTCTGTTTCCTATCATCGAAATAAAACATAAACAATGGTCTCATCCATCAGTTGGCACCAAGCGCAAGATCTGGAGAAGGGTCTGGAGATGGGTAAAACACATGTCCCTTATTATTCCTGCTTTGTGGTATTGAACTTGTGCAGCATTTTGGGGCTTTGAATCAGTTTATAAATGTGCTATATAAATACATTTGACCATGATCAAATAATGTATGGTTTCAGTTTCCTTTTATGGACGCCATTTTGATGACTTTTGATCATTATTTCAAAACACATGTTTTTGTTTTCTATTGGCTAGAATTGGCTATTTTATCACTTTAAAACCCATTGATACCTTTGCATACACTTTTTGTTGAATACAACATTGATCAAATACTCCCAATAAATAGCACTATATTAAACATTTCTGAATTTTTGGTCAAATTTAACATGTCACACAACAGTAGGAATAGAATTCCAGACCTGCCGTCTGGAATTCTATTCTAACCTCTCTCAGTCTTTTCACTTCCTGGACATTTTCCCAGCGCAAAAACAAACCCATGCAGCTCTGGCTCAAAGTGCTTGTGCTCCTTTCAGATTGTGGCTAAGAATTCACACACATTTTGGTTCCTCTTGCCTGAGTGTACTTAAAGCATGTGACTGTCTCCTGAGTGGGCCTGGCTAATCTGCCATCACACAGACCTGCAGCCCCCCACACTGAACTGACTAGTCAAACTTTGTGTGTGCTGTGGTATTTATCACATTGTGGGGAAGAAATCTATGTGCACACTCACTGTTTGGGGACATGCCAGGCTTTTGGGGATAAAATCAATTCCCCTTGTGGTTAATCCTTCTCTATTAGATCAACGACATCTTTTAATGCCAAGGAGTGGGCTAAATGGATATGGTTAGAATGATTATGATGATGATTAAAGTAGTAAAGTGCATATGAAAAGTTGTCATGTTTTTCTTTTTGACTTTGTTCGGTGGGACAGCTCATATAGTAAATATTTATCATACTTTTACATCACTCAACTGGCAGTTTATGAAGAAAAATGGAAAAATAAAGCTGAATTTATAGGAAGTAGAGCTGAGTTTTAAAACAGAATCCCACTGTGATGTCATCAATAAGCGAAAATTCATCAAAAATGCAGAAACACTTTACACACAACATGCACCTTTCTCTGACAGTTTAAACATTAACAAAACAGAGGTGTTATCAGGTATTATTATTTGTCAAATCATAAATATTGCGTCATTTATATTGATTTTGGTCCTTGTTTACAGAATAGTTGCTAAGTAACAGTGGTTGTGATTACCTCTATCTCTGTCACATCTGCTACTCTTGTTCAACCAAGAATTACAGTTATAAACTCCACCAAAATTATCAAACTGGGAAAAAACATGCAACATTTTTAGTAAAATCTTCAATAGAGTTCACTATGTTTTAGTGAAACGTGAATTCTAATGGCGTCATATGCTCGTTAAGGTTTTGATCAGTCTCCAAGAAATGAATGAAGCCAATGAAAAGTGTGAAAAAAGCATGTCTGTTCTGTGTGCGTGTGTTTGAGGGAGAGAGAGGAAAACAAAATGTCATGATGCAGAAGGTTCAAATGAGGGGCAGGAGGAGCAGTGCTGTCATACATTTCTGTTCCTCGTATGGGCCTGTCACATGTCGTACATTTGCACGAGCACACAGCAGGCTTGTACAGTTAGCACGCGGCTAAAGTTCTGATGAACTGTGAGCTCTGCCAGTTTCCCCAGTGGGTTCAACACAGTGTCAGCCTTTAATGAAATGTCATGGACTGGAGCTTGGGATTGAGGGGATTTTTCTTTTAGAATGTTCAGTTTAATGTTAAAACAATGGGGATTTTGAGATGCTAAATATAAATATGCTAAAATTGTATTAATTTATACTGTGAGAAATCTATTTGCCAGTAATGACCCAGTAGTTTATCAAGGTGTTCTATGGCTTTGTGTTTATTTTCTGTTTTATTTATATTTTTTATTTTTGGCCCACTTACAACAAACATGGCCGATTTCCATGGTAACAATAAAGTTGAATCTTATCGATGTTATTTTATCTTATCTTATCTGATATTCTTGAAATAGTTGTGGAACAAATTGTAAGAAAATATGAATCACTTAAAAATTCAAACAAAAAGCTCACATTAAATTATTCACAATTCCCAAATACTATTTTCAATTCTTGTGTCCATTAGATGAGAATGATTACAAGTCTACTTCATTAAAGTTTCAAGTACATGCTCTTGCATCCTCTTAAAACTCAAAATCAATTCTGCTAAAGCTGAAACCTGATTAAATAATGACAGTAGAACAAACAGAATCATACCGCCATCATTCATTCAGCTGCACAGTTCCAAACCTCACAGGCTCATTTTTGTATTTATCAAGATACTGTTTTCAAATGGAGATAAGAATTTGTATTTTTTTATTGAATTACTTTTGTTTCCAAGGCTCTTTCTAAAGAAAACAGAAATTATACACACAATTTAAACTAAATTACCACTGACTGATTAGAGAAATTCACTGTTCAGTCTAGTCCCCCTGATATCTCCACGGTTTCAAGAACAAGAACAAGAACAATGAAATTAAACGGAAAGAGAATACCCCTCCTTGAACCGCCACCTTAACGTGGTGGAGGGGTTTGAGTACCCGAATGATCCTGGGAGCTATGTTGTCGGGGGCTTCATGCCCCTGGTAGGGTCACCCATGGCAAACAGGTCCTGGGTGACGGGTCAGACTAAGAGCGGTTCAGAAGCCTCTTATGACGAGTGTAAAATCAAGGAAGTGTACGCCGCCCGACTGGCGCGTCACCGGGGCCCCACCCTGGAGCCAGGCCTGGGGTGGGCGCCGACGGCGAAGCGTCTGGTGGCCGGGCCTTTCCCACGGGCCCGGTCGGGCACAGCCCGAAGGAGCGACGTGGTGCCGCCCTCCCGTGGGCCCACCACCTGCAGGAGGATCCATAAGGGGCCGGTGCAATGAGATCTGGGTGGCAGTCGAAGGCAGGGTCCTCGACGACCGGATCTCCTGGACACAGAAATTCAGCTCTGGGGACATGGAATGTCACCTCGCTGGGAAGGAGCCTGAGCTCGCGGGAGGTCGAGCGCTTCGACCAGATATAGTCGGCCTCACCTCCACGCACAGCCTGGGCTCTGGAACCCGTCTCCTCGAGAGGGGCTGGACGCTCCATTTCTCTGGCGTTCGCGAGAGGCGGGCGGGCTGGTGCGGGCTTGCTCATAGCCCCACAGCTCAGCCGTCACGTGTTGGAGTTCACCCCCGGTGAACGAGAGGGTCGATCCCTCCGCCTGGTGGGGACAGGTCTCTTCACCGTTGTGTCGGCCTACGGGCCAACAACGGTGCAGAGTCCCGGCCTCTTGGAGTCTCTGGGAGGGGTACTGACAGTGCACCACCCGGGACTCGTTCTACTGGGGACTTCAACGCCCATGTGGGCAACGCATAGTGACACCTGGAGAGGGGTAATCGAGGAACGGCCCCGATCTGAACCTGAGTGGTGTTCAGTTATTGGACTTCTGTGCAAGCTACAGTTTGTCCATGTTCAAGGCCAAAGGTTTCCATCCGTGCATGTGGCACCAGGTCCCCCTTGGCCAGAGGTTGATGATCTACTTTGTTGTCGTGTCATCTGATTCTTCGGCCGCTGCGGTCTTGACACTGGGTGAAGAGAGAGGGGCGGAGCTGTCAACTGATCACCACCTGGTGGTGAGTTGGATCCGCTGGCGGGGAGGAAGCCAGAACGACTTGGTAGGCCCAAGCGCATCGCGAGGGTCTGCTGGGAACGCTCTGGCAGAGCCCTCTGTCAGCAGGGTTTTCAACTCACACCTCGGGAGAACTTCTCCCAGATCCCGGGGAGGCTGGAGACATTGAGTCCGAAAGTGGACCATGTTCTCCACCTCCATTGTCGATGCGGCAGCTCGTAGCTGTGGTCGCAAGGTCTCTGGTGCCTGTCGCGCGGCAATCCCAACCCGGTGGTGGACACCGAAGAAAGGGATTCCGTCAGGCTGAACAAGGAGGCCTCCCGGGCCATCCTGGCTTGTGGGACTCCTGAAGCAGCTGACAGGTACCGGCAGGCCAAGCGTGCAGCAGCCCGTGCTGTCGCAGAGGCAAAAACCGGGATTGGGAGGAGTTCGGGAGGCCATGGAGGAGGACTATCGGGTTGGCCTCAAAGAAATTCTGGCAAACCGTCCGACGCCAGGAGGGGGAAACAGTGCTTCACCAACACCGCTATGCGGGTGCGGAGAACTGTTGACCTCGACTGGGGATGTGGTTGGACGGTGGAAGGAATACTTTGAGGATCTCCTCAATCCCACTGTCACGCCTTTCCGAGGAGGAAGCAGAGGCTGAGATCTTGAGGCGGACTCATCCATCACCCTGGCTGAAGTCACTGAGGTGGTTGGCAAGCTCCTTGGTGGCAGGCTTCGGGGTGGATGAGATCCGCCCTGAGTATCTTAAGTCTCTGGATGTTGTGGGACTGTCTTGGCTGACACGCCTCTGCAACATCGCTATGGCGGTCGGGACGGGTGCTCTCTGGACTGGCAGATCCGGGTGGTGGTCCCTCTGTATAAGAAGGGGGGACCGGAGGGTGTGTTCCAACCACAGGGTATCACACTCCTCAGCCTCCTCGGTAAGGTCTATTCCAGGGTACTGAGAGGAGAATCCGACCGATAGTCGAACCTCGGATTCAGGAGGAGCAGTGTGGTTTCGCCCGGTCGTGGAACACTGGACCAGCTCTATACTTCCATCGGTGCTCGAGGGTTCATGGAGTTTGCCCAACCAGTCCACATGTGCTTTGTGGACCTGGAGAAGGCATTCGACCGTGTGCCCCGGGCGCCTTGTGGGGAGTGCCTCGGGAGTATGGGGTCCGGGGCCCTTGTTAAGGGCTGTCCGGTCCCTGTATGACCGAGCAGGAGCTGTGTTCGCATTGCCGGCAGTAAGTCGTGACCTGTTCCCGGTGCATGTTGGACTCCGCCAGGCTGCCCTTTATCACCGGTTCTGTTCATAGTTTTTATGGACAGAATTTCTAGGCGCAGCCAGGGCGTGGAGGGTGTCTGGTTTGGGAACCACAGGATCTCATTCTTCTGCTGTTTGCGGACGATGTCGTCCTGATGGCTTCCTCAGACCAGGACCTGCAGCATGCACTGGGGACGGTTTGCAGCCGAGTGTGAAGCGGCTGGGATGAGGATCAGCACCTCCAAAATCCGAGGCCATGGTTCTCGACCGGAAAAAGGTGGCATGCCCTCTCGGGTGGGTGGAGAGTCCTTGCCTCAAGTGAGGAGTTCAAGTATCTCGGGTCTTGTTCACGAGTGAGGAAGGATGGAGCGTGAGATTGACAGGCGGATCGGTGCAGCGTCTGCAGTGATGCGGCGCTGTATCGGACTGTTGTGGTGAAGAGAGAGCTGAGTCGAAAGACGGCTCTCGATGCATCGTCAATCGTTCCTACCCTCACCTATGGTCATGAGCTCTGGGTAATGACCGAAAGGACGAGATCGCGGATACAAGCGGTCGAAATGAGCTTCCTCCGCCGGGTGGCTGGGCGCTCCCTTAGAGATAGGGTGAGGAGCTCAGTCACACGGCGGAGCTCGAGTAGAGCCGCTGCTCCTCCACGTCGAGAGGAGCCAGCTGAGGTGGCTCGGGCATCTGTTCCGGGATGCTCTCTGGACGCCTCCCTCGGGAGGTGTTCTGGGCATGTCCCACCAGGGGAGGCGGGGTAGACCCAGGACACGCTGGAGGGACTATGTCTCTCGGCTGGCCTGGGAACGCCGATCCCGGAGGAGCTGGAGGAAGTGTCTGGGGTGAAGGAAGTCTGGGAGTCCCTGCTCAGGCTGCTGCCCCCGCGACCCGGCCCCGGATAAGCGGAAGAAAATGGATGGATGGATGGATGGAAAGAGAATATAGAAGATTTATAATAAGATAAATGGTGTTAGTCTTACATTCTGATGTTTGGATTTGTGAGCTTTGCAAATGTGGCACTCAGAATGTATTTTTGTAACAACCACTGGCTTCTTCTCCCAAGTGACAGTTTTATTGTCAGGTTTTGATAGAGGTGAGTCTAAGCCATACAGATCAAAAGGTAAAAGAAAACAGAGTAAGAAATCAACAGTGTTTTTAGAAAAGAAATGAAGCTTGTGAAGGCCACGCACCATTTTCTGATAAAATGTAAAGTTAAATGGGTTATATTGTGACAGATCCATATTTTTGATAGTTATCTAACGTGACAAAATATTGTATTGTTATTTTCATTTGCAATACATTTAATAAACAAACCCATTCATCACACAAGCCTCCAGTGAATAGATAAGATTGACATTTTGTAGTCAACATGCATTGCACAATTAGTCCAGCTCCTGGTTTCACGTTTCATGTTATTTTGCTACTTAGAAATTAAAATCAAGTCAGATCAAGTCTCACTGAGTATAATATTTCTGTAAAGCACTTAATTCTCTCAAATTACCTTCTCTTGAGAGGATATATATTGAATATTAGTAATTGCATCTCACGCCTTTTCAAAATGACATTCACAGCAATGACAACTAAAAAAACAACAAGCAATCTGTAAGAGCATTTCCCTTTAACAAGCTCCGTGTCAAACAATCGCACTGGCTTAAAATTCGTGTGACACTTTAAGCCAGTATGATTTTCTAATTTTGTCTTTATTTGGTCGGGTAATACATGTTGTAAAAATAAGTTTTATACCAATCATGCCAAAAAATATACCAAAGGAGCAGTTTGTGAAGAAAACTTGACTTTGTCACTTTGTCAGATAACAATTTCTGTGACATTAGAGCAGTCATGGCCCAGTGTACACCTGGTTGCTAGGAGACAATTATGGAATCTCCTACTGTGACATCATCATTTACGATCAGGAAGTAAAATTATAAACCAAAAAAAAAGATAAACTGGGTGAAATTTGAACTTTTCTTTTCTTATGTTAAATCTTAAATCTAATTATCTTACAGTTTTAGTCAAATTAGTGATGCAACCTGTCAGAGGTACTTTCATCTGTTGTTAATAATAATAATAGTTTGGATTGATTAACTGTGTTGATGCATTCATAGGGATGAGCCAAAAACACAGACACAATCGAACTGTCTTTAAACCCTTTGGGAAGTAAATCAGAGGCTTTAGAACAAACTGAAGAACAAATACATAAAACACTTCTGACGGCACATTCATTCAGTCCATTCACTTAAACAGCCGTTCAGAATGACTGGATATTTCCATGTCCCATTTCTGGCCCGATCCTTCTCTGAAAAGGTCAGTAAATGTAGGACAGAGAGAGGGGCTCGTCCCAGGGGCGCGAGGTAAAAATGGTTGCCGCGTCAGTTGGAGGTCAGATGTGAAAAGCCTGATACATTTATTGTAGACACAGATGGAACAGGAGCTGGTGTTCTCACTGCGCCCCACGATGAAGCCACTTTAAAAATGCTGAAAGCTAAATGCGGACCACACAGACACAAATGTTAGACTTTCCAGGTTCTCTAAATCAAAGCAAACATGCATGTTATGTGCATCTTTGTGTTATAATGATGGTGTTTTTTGAATATTCTCTTAAATGATCATATTTATCCCATGCAGTTTGACTCTCACTTATTGTTCTTTGAGTGTTACTTTACAACAGGACTATTCAACAAAAAATTAAAATTCAAAATTCAACAAAATTTCCGAGAGCCAGATTTTTCAAAGGGCCATGTCTTCTGGGTCGGATCGCTGAAAACAATTTGGTGTTGCAGAAAATCTACCCAACACTAGATCTGTTTCAATAATGAAATGAATGAATGAATAATGAAAATACAACAGAATTAAACTAGGGCTGGTTTCATACATGGTCCAGTTCTGAGCCCGGTTTGATCATGGTCTGGTCCTGGTTTTGTTCCAGCTTTAGTCCCCGTTTTGATGTGGTCTGAGTACAAAAGTGAATGCACCCCAGGACCAGATACCAACCAGGTCTGAACCAGGATTGACCCAGAATCAAAACAAATCAGGACCAAACAAGGTCTAAAGGAGAATTAAACAAGGACTAAACCTGGACCAAAAAAGTATAAACTGTACTAACTCAGAATTAAACCAGTCAACAAGAGACAAGAGGTAATATATTTTTTAACATTTGGAAGATGGGTTGCGGGCCGGATCAGATTGCTTGTAGGGTTGAGTAGGCCTTCTTTAGAACATGATTCAAGCAGGTATTTTCCAACCTTAGGCCTTAAAATAGTCTCTTTATCGTTGTCAGCCAATCACAGCTAGCTATCCTCACCTTTCACCTCTCAAGCACATGTACACCGAAGGAGCAGAACCATCAGCCTCTTCAGTCTCTGTATTCTCAAACAACAACAACAACAAAAAACTCATTAAATTGCTTACGACCTGACGTATGTGTTAAATATAGATCCGTCTAAACACTGACTCACGTTCAGTGGTCGCTATCTTATTGTTCTTTCATTCGTAATCAGTTTGTGAGCATAAGAACATTCTGTGTTGTTTATGACAGTATAATGTTCTGTTCCTCCCTCCTACACATGTCTCCTTTGGCCCTGTGTGAATGCGTTACTTCCCCGAGCTGACATTTTCAGGCAGTAATCTTGCCATATAGTGTTCTTTGAAGCCTTTGAAGGCCCGTTATTTTCCACAGTCTTGAGTGTGCCTCTTCAGTACTCTCCTCCATTTTATACTCCACCAAACTTCCACCAGGCAGCCACTTCCGATTTCTCCTCTCCAGTTCTTCTCTTTTTTTGAATGCACTTAAAAAAAATTGCTGGCAGTATCATTCAATGTCACGATGTTTTCTAGCCACTGCTCCTGCTTTTCCCTTGCACATTTGAGTCTCAATTCTCCTCTACTGAGTTTGAAAGTCTTTGTTGAACGTGTGAATAGAGCTGATGAAAATAAAATATATAGACATATCACATATGTATATACATATACATACATATATATATATAGAGGCCCAGATCTACCACACCAGACAAGACCCATGGTGTAGGCTGTGCAAAGAAGCTCCTGAGACAGTCCAACACATAACTGCAGGGTGTAAGATGCTGGCAGGGAAAGCATACATGGAACGCCACAACCAAGTGGCTGGTATAGTGTACAGAAACATCTGTGCGGAGTACGGACTGGAAACCCCAAGGTCAAAGTGGGAAACACCTCCAAAGGTGGTAGAGAATGACCGAGCGAAGATCCTGTGGGACTTCCAGATACAGACTGACAGAATGGTAATGGCAAACCAACCAGACATCGTGGTGGTGGATAAAGAGCAAAGGAAGGCCGTTGTGGTTGACATGGCGATACCAAGTGATGGCAACATCAGGAGAAAGGAACATGAGAAACTGGAGAAATACCAAGGGCTCAGAGAAGAGCTGGAGAAGGCCTGGAAGGTGAAGGCAAAGGTGGTGCCCGTGGTGATCGGAGCACTTGGGGCAGTGACCCCAAACTGGAGGAGTGGTTACAACAGATCCCTGGAGGAACATCAGACATCTCAGTCCAGAAGAGCGCAGTGCTAGGAACAGCTAAGATACTGCACTGAACCTCAAGCTCCCTGGCCCCTGGGTAGAGGACCCGAGCTCAGAGATGGATGTGACCACCATGAGGGTGAGCAGGGAATTTTTATATATATATATATATATATATATATATATATATATATATATATATATATATATATATATATATATATATATATATATATATATATATATATATACCCATATATACCCATATATATATGGGTAAAGAGCAAAGGAAGGCCGTTGTGGTCAATGTAGCGATACCAAGTGATGGCAACATCAGGAGAAAGGAACACGAGAAACCAGAGAAATATCCCTTGGGGGAAGTGACCCCCAAACTGTTGGAGTGGCTACAGCAGATCCCTGGAGGAACATCAGACATCTCAATCCAGAAAAGCGCAGTGCTAGGAACAGCTAAGATACTGCGCTGAACCCTCAAGCTCCCTGGCCCCTGGTAGAGGACCCGAGCTCAGAGATGGATGTGACCACCCGCGGAGGGTGAGAAGGGGATTTATTTATATATACGGAAAAAAACACAAAAGGTGCCTTTTGGTTTATTCAAACAATGAGCATGAGAAATGTCATTGTATTTTATGATGGTGTTACTTGGTGGCATCAGGAGATATGTAACATCAGCTATTGTATAACTGTTTTTCCTTCTCAGTTATCCACTCAAAGTTGTATTTATAGTGATTCCGTCATGTTCGAGTAATGTTTATTTTCCTGCAATCAAATCGCATTGCTCTGAAAATTAACCGACCCCTAGTACACTGCTTAATTGTAGGTACACACAGGATTCAACAGTATTGCGTAGCCATTTTGGCTCAAATGAAAAATGTGAGCTGCAGCTCTCCACAGGCAGGGCCTGACCATCAGCCTGGTCCAGGAGCACAGCACTGTGTGTGAGGTTATGGTGACTGAAATCAGCGGCATTTTAAATGTCCAAAATGTAAATAAGGGGCCACGGATGTCATAGGTCTGCTACCAACAGTTCAGAGCGTGAAGCAGTTTAAAGGTGCACTATGTAACCTTTCTGGTGAAGGCTTGTCTCCATGGATAATGCTTTGGCTGGAATGTTCACTACTGCATTAAACCTATCTCCATGGAGACAAACGGCTGACCAGGCCGAGTTACAAGTCAATCAGTGGAGAGGCTTCTGAATGAATACAAGATAGAGATGGTTAATGCCTTTCTGTGGAACATTCTAGGCAAAGCAATAACATCTCCATGGAGAGTAGCAGGTGGTAGACCCCCCTTTAAATGAGACTGCAAACACAAACTGTGAGTCTCCCGTTAACAAACAATTATTGTTAGAGGGAAATGGATGTTGTGGGACAATAAGTGGACTGTAAAAACATGGAGGTGAACTGAACTGATCTGGATTAGCACCCAATTATTTAGCTGAGAAACTGTAACACTTTCAGCTCTGAAGAGGGAGACAGCTAAAAATGCAGAATTATTAACATATGTGAATGTGTTATAAACATAGTAAGTTAGTTAGCCATTTCTGCTCGAATGCATAAAAGCTCACATGTATTATTAACTCATTTCCTGCAATTACAACATGCTCGATTGTCCTGTTCCGTAGTTACTGTTGTTGCTGTAGTTAATGGTGGTCATTAGCTGAAGCAAATGTTCCCAGTAAAAGGCACTTCCCACGGTCTGCACCTGCCATGACACCTGCTCGCTAAAACCTATACACACCAACACCACAGAGTAAACATTAACTCTGCTCAAACAGGAGCAGTGGCTTCAGGACATGTTACAGCTACAAAAGCTTTTACAGTTATGGGGTCAAAGTGTCATCATATTCTGAGATTTTTGGATATATTGGTACTTTTCAAACTCTTTTTTTAATCTTAAGTTGTTAAAGCTTGAGTATGTGATTTCCAAACCATGAAAGGAGGATGTAACTGTTAACTTGTTTGACTTTCACAAACCCTTTGGCACATTGCAATTGTTCACGCAGGCATTCTGGGTGTGTCTTTTCAGGCAGTGAAGAGAAACTGGATGGACCACCTAACCTGTGCTCATCAAAGAGTAAAATAATAATGTGTTTTATTCCAGGTTAACAATAAATTAAATGTTTCAAAGGTAGATGCCACATTTGATTTAGTCCCAAAGCCCAACGTTTCCATTACGTTTATAGAAGCAATCTTGCTTTCACAGGTTAACAATGTGACATTCCACTTTAGGTTTTATGTGTCTCCTTTTGACTGAAGCAAAGAGATTAGTTTGTTGGCTATTTCTTCTGTCCTTGACGTAGAATCAATGAATTGAATTCATGTTCTCTGCTCTATAGGTTCATGCTCTATCTGGCTTTACAATAACATATATAGGCTGTGTACACAGGGAGCTTTCCAAGTGCACTTTCATAGTTTCCTTCAGTTTTCTCCTTTGTGATATGTCTCTTCTGCACTGGGCCTGTCATGCTTTTTGCGGCTGCTCTGTCAGTTCAGGCTGCCTGTGCCCTATGCTTCTGTGTGCATATGCAATTTCATTACAGAAGCTCCCAGCTGACAGCAAGTTCAGCTCTCTCAGGCCCGCAGTGTCTCTAATATTCCCAGAGAGATTGTCTCGATACGCTGCTTGTGGTGAAATTTGCGTGGGTATTTTTGTCAGCGTTGAAGAAATAGCTAGCTCATGCAACAGATGTTTTAAGCATGTTTTGGTGTCACTGAATGGACTGCGGGTGGATTTGCTCTACCCATGTGTGTGTTTCCTCCTTCCCCTACCACTAAAAACATGTCAAATAGACTCCTCCCCTCTGAGGCAAGGACTCCCCTGAAAAAGAGATTCTGAATCTCTGAATCTAACTTTCCTGGTTAAATAAAGATCAATAAATAAAATAAAGCCCATTAAAATTGAAATCTATTTTTCAAGGTGAGCAGAACAGGCATTTAAGAAACTATATTTAAAAGCACAGACAATTTTTATTTGATTCTCGCTCTTTGTTTAAAAAAAAAAAACAGAACAAAACCCCCTCAGCGAAACCAGCTCCCACCTTATTCATATTGGGACAGACAAGCAGTAAATGTGTTGGACATAGTGACCTTCAGCTCTCTGCACAAGGGCGCACAGATAGGACAGCCCACAACCACAAATAGTCTTATAGCTTAAAGTAAATCAGTGAGTCGACCTCCAAGTGCCCAAAGAGGGCCTCACAGCCGGGGCATGCAGTTCACAGTGATGGGCGAGTCTACCACAACCTGCCACAAATCTTAATGCACAATAGAAAACAGAGATAGAAGGCATTTAGTGGTTGCATTCACATAAAGAACATAACCATAATCAATCAAAGATAAAAAGGTAGCAGATCCCAGACGTTTGCAGATCTAAACTTAAAGGTCCCATAACATGCAAAATCAACTTTTCAGAGGTTTTAACCTTCCTTCAGTGCTATTTGGGCCTCGTATGTGTGCCCAAAATGTTTTTTTGATTGATTCCCGCATGCTTTCGCTAGAGAACTATCTTTTCCGTCCCCCTCGGGTGAGCAGGCAGACGGGGGCTCCTCACCAGGATGACCCGGCTTCACCAGGATGACGCGGCGCTCAAGCCACACTAAAAGCCAGGTAGCTAAAATTATAAACAATCTCAACAGGGTTATTCTGAGAAGTCGTGATCGGAGGTGACTTGATTTGACTTGTGGCTCAATTGGTCAGTCAACTGCATATGTGACATTTCTTTGAATAACATATCCTGGTTATTCATCACCTTCAGCTGTATATATGAGCTGAGACGTTTCACAATTAATGGCTGATGGATGATTATCAAAATGTTTGGAAAACAGAAAAAACTAAAGTCGAGTTGACCTTACAATGTTTGTGCTTTTCGAAGTGATAAATACCTACCTCCAGTTAGCTTAGTGTGCTCAGACACTGAAGGCAAGGCACGTTAAAGCTGGAGTACCTTATTTTCATACTGCGGAAGTATGTTCTCATGGCACATTATTAATATTCATTTTCTGGCTTGCGCAAAGCTTTAAAACTGTTTCTTTTTCAGACATGCAAACAGATATTGGGGTCGACCACAACAACTAATCAGAGGGCTGTTTTCAGCTTTCATTTCCGGGTTAACGAGATATATATTTACAGTAGAGGCAGACAGCACGCAGCGGTCTCATTTTTGTGTTGCTATTTCAAGATACAAAAAAAGTCAGGTACCCCAGCTTTAAGTGTCTTGTGGGTGTGTAATAAACATAGTAAGCTAACTTGCCATTTCAGCTTAGATACATAAAAGCTCACATGTATCATTGACCAATTTTTAACCAATACAACATGGCTGTTTGTCCTACTCCATAGTTCCTGTTGTTGCTGTATTGATTGTTGGTAATTAGTTGATTTAAAGTAAAGGCACTTCCCACGGTCTGCACCTGCCACGACACCTGCTGAATGTCAACCTGTGAGTCAGTGGACAAACACACCCCAGCGGAGCTGTGTCCAATACATGGACCTTTTTCTCCAATGTCACAATCAATCAGAGAACAATTTGGATCTGACAGTGTAAATTAAAGCTTCAGGCCATTGTACTTTTCACGCTGAACATGCTGCTGCCCATTTACAACACAGAGAAAAATAAAGCCTGTTATTTCCCCATTAACTCAACCATGACAGTGAGAAGGTATGGGACAATGAGACATCACTAATCTCCCATTTGCAGCCAGGGCGTCACTCTCACGACGGTTCGAGGCAAAAAGCCGAATTAAAACTGAAATGTACACCAGTTGCCAGCCATTTTGCATTTGCATTTAAATGTGTCTGACCTCCACAGTAGAGGCCTTGGTTTGGTAAATGAGTTGGCAGTAATTATGTCCAAATTTGAAGTATGTTTTGACTTTTTATTTAATTTTAAGAGTCACCCATGCGAATCCTTCGACGTTAATGTTGAAACAAATGATTATATTTCATTTTTAGACTGAAAATGCTCTTGTTCCTAGAATATGAAAATGTTTCTTTTGTATTTCTTTGTTGATCTGTTGTAGGTCAAGGCAATCAGGGTGATAAAATGATTAAATTCATACAGTCCTTGGTTCATCTACAGTATTTGGACAATGGAAATAGTGTTCAATGTTGAGTGGATACCACAGGATGGATGTCTATTAGGGTGAAAACAAACCGTTGCTTTCGATGGCGGTAGATACAAACTGAGGGATCTTCTACAGATCTTCTCTCCTTTTGCGTTAACAAACTGAGAACCAATCATTACAACCAAAACAGCCAAAATTCAACACAGTTAAACCTGGACTAAATTTACCTCCCAAAATAAAATGACTAAAACATACATAGAAATGCCAAACCAAGCACATAGCTTATGTAAGAAAACATAAATCATACAGTATTTATTTTGTATTTTGATTGCCTGCTCATTTATCATAAAAATGTGAGCACTAACAGGTATATTAAAATACATGCATCCGACACGCGTGAATATGATTAGCATTGTGTCCACTTGATCAGTTTAGAAGCATTTACTGTCCTCTCTGTGAATTGTCTGAAGCCAAAATATTGGTCCTTTGCATAGCTTTGTCTTGTGATAGAAAACACTAAAAGCTGAAAGATTGCACCCCATTCCCAAAATCACTGTTAAACAATTAAATCAGAAAAACAAAGTTTAATTATGTGCATGTCGTCGATGGAAACAGTGCGATGTTCGCAAACTGAAGGTCCGAGGCTTTTAATGGAAAGACCTGGTTTAGTCCTGGTTTAGTTCTTTAAAGACCAAAGTCCTGTTTAGTCCTGGTTTAGTCCCTGAAAGACCAAAATCCTGGTTTAGCCCTGCTTTAGTCCCTGAGAGACCAAGGTCCTGGTTAAGTCTCGCTTTAGTCCTTGAAAGACCAAGATCCTGTTTTAGTCCTGCTTTAGTTCCTGAATGACCAAGGTCTTGGTTTGGTCCTGCTTTACTCCTTGAAAGACCAAAGTCCTGCTTTAGTCCTGCTTTAGTCCTTGAAAGACCAAAGTCCTGCTTTAGTCCTTGAAAGACCAAAGTCCTGCTTTAGTTCTTGAAAGACCAAAGTTCTGCTTTAGTCCTGCTTTAGTCCTTGGAAGACCAAAGTCCTGCTTTAGTCCTGCTTTAGTCCCTGAGAGACCAAAATCCTGTCTTTGGCCTTACAGTTGGAGCGAAGTTTCCGTGGAGACGACAACCATAGTCATTTAACAATGACTAATCATTCTTAAAAGCTGCTTCAGTAAAAGTTTCAGTACGGTGCCATGATTTATGATCTTTAATAAGATTGTTTTGTAGATCCATAGTTCCACTGGACTAAGGAGAAACTCTTTCAAACATCTGCTTAAATCATGTGTTCATCAGGGGAAACTTCACACAATCTCTCTGCATGTTCTCCCCGTGTTAGCGTGGGTTCTCTCCGGGTTCTCTGACTTCCTCCCACCGTCCAAAGACATGACTGTGTTTGGACAATTGGTAACTCTAAATTATCACTAGTGAATTAGTGTTAGAGTGAATAATTGTCCAGGTCTCTGTGTTAACTCGCGACAAGTTGGCCCCTGTCCTGTCCAGCGTGTACCCCACCTAAGGCCCAAAGTCACTGGGATAGGCTCCAGTCAACCGCAACCCCTAATGGGAACGAGCGGTAGAAAATGAATGAATGAATCTGGGGAAACTTCCAATTTCTGTGAAGCAAGCTAGCGATGCTCCTCTCGCTTCACCCGAAGCTCAAGAAATCAGAAATGTACTGTATCCACCAGATTTCTCCATTCTGTCTCAGTGAGATAGTAGACAGTATTATAAGGGCATTTGATGCTAAAATTGACACTGTACCTGCTGCTGTTTGTGACTTTGCATCCATGAATCACCAGCTGGACACTCACAGCCGATGGCTATGAGTTTGTAAATACAGTGCAGGCTGGTGGACCACATGGATGATCTGGAGAATTGCAACCGCAGTTGTAACCCAGAAGGAACAGACTAACGCCTAGTGTACACTGACTCCGGTCACTTGCAAATTGCCTGTCACACCAGCTCCGGTTTACTGCGGTCCGTTTTTGACAAAAGCCGAACCAAGAGGATGGCAAAACAGATTAAAGAGCTGCACAAGGCCTGTGCCACGTAGGACAAGATGATAGCGACTCTGAACCACAGCATCTCTCTGCTGGAGACACAGAGCAGACAATCCAGAGGAAAAGCATATTCTGGAGGTATTGGCTCAGGTAGATGCTGACAAACTGTTCACTAACATGGAGGATATCTGTGCCTCACTCATAATTCCATCACAGCTTTGAACCAGCGTTCTGAAGAACTCACAAACAACATTCAACTTTGGGTGGACAATTAGTACAAGCAGCGTGAAGAAACGAAGAGACTGGCTCAAATGGATGAAGACGTGCAGTGGGTCTGCACTAAAACACATAAAGTTTGGGATCCTATGAGATGTATGTACATATGATGGACTGTTGAAATAACACAAGTCAGTAAAGGACCGTTTCAAAGAGTAAGGATCTTGAGGATCTCAAGAATTACCCACAGTGGCATGGCAAAACAAGTAACAAAGAGGCCCCTGCTGACACTAAAAATACATGTGACCAAATTTCTGTAAATTTGTCGTCAAAGTTCAAGGAACTACTGAGCAGCCCATCCCAGAGCACCGAAGAGGCTGGACCAGAGGTTGTCAAATCCTCAAGTTCTCAAGAGATTTTAGCTATTCTAAGAGACAGTCACAAAATTACGAACCATGCTCTCAAACAGCAAACAAGGAGCACAAGTGCAGAAGTGTTTTCATAATGACTCCCTCACTGGTCGAGGCTGTGAGTGACTTATATATTTAGCAAAATTCATCAAATTTGTAACAGATGTGTTGACTGAGCCAAGAAAGTTCCCTTCAAGGAATAGGAAATCAGAAAGAATTTTTGAGATTCAGCATGAGAAAAAAGAGCTATCCTTCCCTAAAAGGACCATCAAAGCCTGTATGGAGCCTCAGCAAAGCAGCCAAAACAAAGATGGTATAAAGATGCCGGTTGTGTACAAAGCCATGGCAGCACCAACTACAGCCAGAGCACAAACAGAGTAGCGGTCCCACAGTTCACTTCTGCTGAGGCTCCAGTGATTCTTGAGGAAGTGAAACTAAACATGGACAATAATCAAACATGTGCGTTGTCTACCACTACCAAACTACCACTGTTAAACGTGGTAATTCCAGATTTTGTCAGTTGTAGACATTCAACCCCTGCCGGAAAAAGCAAAAAAAAATTGGAGTGTGAGAAAAGTATGCCACAGAAAAGTTGCAGCTCTATTAAGAAGGCTCACTCTGACATTTGTGAGCTAACAAAGGTTGATAATCAAGCAGGTGTGCTGTCCACTTTAAAACAAATGACACTAAATCAGGAAACTACCACTGTTGAATATGGTCAATTCAAGACTTTGTCAGTTGTAGACCTCCCACCCCAGAGCCCAGAAGACACAGAGGAACACCAACCCTCCACCTCTCGAGAGACTTGGGCCATTTTAAGAGGCATGTGACAGACTAAAGGACCATACTCTCAATGTATCAGCCAGGAGTGACAAATCTCTAAGTGCAGTAGTTCCTCACAGGATGAAACGTATGATTATGAGACTTATGACAGGTTAGACGACACATTTCACCAAAACACAGTGAACGTGATATATTTAACATTTTACTAAGCATTTTGCATATTTGTCCCCAGTTTGACAGTTTTCATAATGTTTATAATGTTACCTCCTGGTTGGACATGGGCAGCAAATATGACATAGGTGGAGGTAATTCCACACCAACCATTTTAAAAACAGGGGCCAGAATCCATATAAATTACACAAGAGTTATGATTTGACAAATAATAATACCTGATAACAACTTTATTTTGTCTAATGACCGTTTAAACTGTCAAGAAATTGTCAGTTGTGTGTAAATTGTCTGTATTTTAAATGGCACATTGCATTTTGATGACATAGATGGAGGGATTCCATTTTAGAACTCAGCATTACTTCCCGTAATTTTAAACTTTTATTTTTCTAAATTTCTTCCCAAACTGCTTACTACTTCACTGCCTGTTTTTCTATTTTACTTGTTTTGGCTGGCCCTGCACACGGCCTGGTTCACAGGGGTCTGAAATATGACTTTACCTAAACATAACTAATGTTTTCTTAATAAATTAATTCTAACCAACCTGAATGCTAAACCAGTGACGTATCATCCCTGGAAAATGACATTATTATTATTTTTTATTTATATGTGTCAATCTGTAAATCTGTCAATTATCAGATAAACGTCAGTCATGGAGGTAATTCAGCAGGGAATGTTTTTGACATTTGAGGGGAGAAGATTTTTGTGAATGAAGCTAAATGCAACTCCAGGTATGTTATTGACGATGGAACAATGAACGCTGTTAAAACATGGTTAAACGTTTTGCATAATAATTTGTCTTTTAAACAAATCTGCCTTCATAAATATGGATACATTTAAATGTCTAGTATGTTCTATGTTACTGTAAATGCAGCTGGATTAGAAGCTTGAATAGTCAATAAGACACTTAACCTTTGACTATTTCATTTGATGAGAAAACCCAGTTGTTGCACGTTTAATAACTTTTACCTTAAACCTCTTCTAACCCATGTAAGTAATTGTCCTTTGTCTGTGCATATTCAAATAAAGCTCCATCTACCTTTTCCTCTGCCACATCAATCTCACATGTTAATGATACAAGCCATTTTGGCCTTGTCCTACACCGCTCTTCATCAGTCTTAATGTCATAGCTCATTTGCGTCTTTGCTTTGTTGTCATTTTACGACAAACGACTCTCCATTGACCATATTTTAAAGATTTTTAATGCATGCCGGCTTTTCTCTAATGACTTGCCACTCTTTCATTTTTCCTATCAGTCTTGTTACATTTTCTTCACGCTATTTTTCAAAAGCTGTTCTACTTTGTTTGGGTTCGAGGGCTTTTCAATCAAAACCCAATTATCGTTGCAACCACCCATATAACAGAATATAAATCCTTAAGCCTTTACAGGATTTTGTTCGCCCGCTAACTGTAAAGCATATCATCTATATAAATATTTTTCATTATATCAAATAATTGACTGCAATGTGTTGAAGCCACCCTGATGTAGCTTCTACAGGAGGATTGTGGCAGGTTTTCGGTCTTGGCTCAGTGATAACAGATCTTTCCATTTCCTCATGTAAATAGAAAGTTGATGTTATTTACAAAAGCGCAGGGATCAAGCGACAACATGCATAGACTCTGTAGTAGGTGCACAGAGGTTGCAACACAAATAGATAAACAGAAATTCTTGAATATATAAGTTTGTGGTAGGATCAACCTCATGACTGTATTGGCAAGACCTCTGTCAAATTCAAACAAAAGCAAAGTTTTGCAGGTCACGGGAAACCACAGCTATTAGTGGTAATTATGAGGGAATGAGCAGAGGGCTTTTATCCTATATTACTCACACATCAGGGGGCAAAAACAGAGACGCTCACAGCAGAGGATGGGGAGGAAAACAAAAATCTTGGTGTAATGGATGGAATAAAAACTGTGATGAAAACTAACAAGAAAACAATGAACCATGTTTTTATTGAGGTTTGTCAGACTTAAAGAAAAAATTTATTTTTTTGGTATTTTTACCAGTGACATATTTACTGTGTGTCATTCTATTTTTGGGGTTTATTTAAGTCCAGCATTTATTGTATGGGATTTCGTCTAGTTAAATGAAAAGTTTGCTGTCTATGTGGTACAGTTCATTGGTTCAGGAACAAAAAATAAAACTCTAACAGCATGTCTGGTTCAAAAGCAGGCTAACTGCTAGTTATTGCTAACATAAATGAACAACAGAATACATTTTTGGTCCATTGTTCACATGGAACCACTTCCACTACATGGAACCTGGTTGAATATTGACATCATTTATCATGAAGTGTGTAAATAGAAGAATGAGTTTGTATTTTCTCCAGACATCCACTGTGTGGAACCATTCATTCACCCGAGGCAGAAGGAGACTAGTAACAATTGGCTATTATTTCCTTAAAAAAACACTTTATTGTCCATTGGTGGTGGTTTCATACATACGTGGGCATCCGCCGTAGTTCTGATGGCTGGTTTTACAATGAATACTTATTTTAATGTTAACTTGAAAGTGGGCATGGATTAAACGCAACGGCAAAAGTGCTCGTATGCTGAAGACATCTATCAGGCTAGCAAGAATACTTAACTACTACTTTTGCATGATGAATCTAAACTACGCTAAAAAACGCTGAGCAGCTTAAATGTTCCTGGTTGGTAAAGTTGTTTTAATTTGCTTTTCTCTTTTTATTTTTTCAAAATGTATAAAACATAACAAAAAACACAAAGACTAAAACAAGTAAAAGTACAATTTAAAAAGAAAAAGGGCCAAAAAAGATGTAAAGTTGCTTTATAAAAAATCTAGGAAATGCCTTTTTTTAAGTGACTCATCTTCCGAAACAGCCATAGCCACCCAAACTAATAATCTTTTAGTGTTTTGTTTTTGGTGGTACCACTGTTGGTGGTGTATTTTTCGACAAACCTGCCCACACAAACTCTTCACATAAAGGGCCTTCGTCTCTGAGCTGACAGTGAATGGGCCTGGAAATCTGTTTTTGTTTTATTGGAAATTTGGCGCACAGTAATAAATGAATCATTCTCTCAACCGTGCAACAAAGAATATTGTTGTGATGCAAAAATGATAATGACAAACATTAGATCAGGAGAATCAGTGTGAGGGAGAGAGGAACAAACAGGGCTGCAGATTCAGGACAGGAGCAAACAACCAACTGGACAAAATGAGACTTTGTGAATAGTGACCGATTTAGTTCAGGGGAGTGACAGAATACATGTACCAAAAATACTGTTCACAAACTAATTTAGAGAAACTGTATTCTGGTACTGTCACTCTGTTAATACAGTTACTTTTCTAAGATCAGAGGAATAACTGCTGAAATGTTCTATTTCTACCTTCTTTGTACCAGCCAAGATCATCCTCTTTACTACAGCCTATTATCTGACCTAAAATATCTGCTGTGAAAATGACGAGGGAAGTTCTTTGTCTTAATGCTATGGCACATCAAAAAATGTGAGCTAACTTTGTGATGGCCGATAAGAGGGAGACACTTTGTTCTCTGAAGTCGACTTACTTTGGCAGAGTTGTGTTCACACAGTAGCCACAGGGGTTAAGTCACAAGGTGACAGTGTCTCTGCTGGATTCACAGACAATCTTTACCTTCAGACCAACACAACCAAACCACTTTTGTTCATATTTTTATTGGAATCCATCTTATTATAATGTTTTAGTCAACATATGTGTTTACAATGGAAATCAATGGATATATGCAGTTTTTCTGTGTATAACCCTCTCCCATTCAAAACACAGTAATGCACCAAAACAGGTTTCAACATGAATTATTCACATTTACTGTACTATTAGGCTCTAATAAACTGAACTCATGTTTTCCATTTCACACTTTTAATTTTGAAAAGTCAGCACATGTATGAGTACCATACCATACCATACCAACTTTATTTATAAGGCACTTAAAAAACTTTTTACAGTCGGCCAAAGTGCCGTACACAAAACAAACAAAATCACATAGTATTAAAAGCTAGTGAAAAAAGGTGCGTTTTTAGAAGTGATTTAAAAACAGACAGAGATTGAGCCTGCCTAATCTCTAAAGGCAGCTGATTCCACAGTCGCTGAGCAGCAACTGAAAAGCACGGTCCCCACGAAGCTTATGCTTTGTTTTTGGGACAACAAGCTGCAGCTGATCTGCTGACCTGAGGGCTCGAGAGGGGGCATAAGGGTGGATCAGATCAGAGAGGTACGAGGGGGCAAGGCCATTCAAACATTTATAAGTAAACAAAAGAATCTTAAAATCTACTCTAAAATTCACTGGGAGCCAATGAAGTGAGGATAAAACAGGTGAAATATGATCATATTTCCGAGTTCCAGTTAAGCCGTGCAGCAGCATTTTTGGATGAGCTGCAGCCGGGAAAGAACAGTCTGATTTATGCCTGAATAGAGCGTTACAATAGTCCAAGCGAGTGGTCACGAAGGCATGAATGACCCTTTCAAAGAGGTCCCTCGGTAGCATGGGCTTCACTCGGGCCAGTTGTCGAAGATGGAACAAACTGGATTTGACCACATCACTTATTTGGTGGTCAAGTTTTAGGTCAGAGTCCATTTTCACGCCCAAATTAGAAATAATTGGCTTCACATATTGCGATAACGGCCCTAGATCCACCGGAGGAGCGCGATGCACCAAAACCATCACTTCAGTTTTTTGGTGATTAAAATTTAAAAAGTTTAATGACATCCAAGCTTTAATGTCATTGAGGCGTGACAGCATGTGGGTCATTTTGTTTTAACGGGAGGTAGATTTGGCTGTCGTCGGCACAGCAGTGGAACATGATACCATGTCTCTTAGAATAGATCCAAATGGGAGCATATATAATGAAAAGAGCAGAGGTCCTAAAATGGATCCTTGGGAACTCCCATTTTTAAGGGACTGAAGAGGATTCAAAGTTTCCAAGGTTCACACAAAACTGTCTCTCTGCTAGGTATGATCGAACCATTCCAAAGCTGGTCCACGACTCCCACCCAGTTTTCCAGCCTGGAAAGAAGGATCTCATGGTTCTACCGTGATCAAATGCAGCCGTCAGGTCCAACAGCACCTGAACCACAGTGTGACCAGTGTCAGTACAAATAAATATATCATTAAAAACACGCAAAAGGGCAGATTCTGTGCTGTGGAGACTTTTAAAACCTGACTGAAATGTTTCTAAAATACTATGTTGATCTAAAAATGTCTTATGTTGAATAAAAACAATTTTCTCTAATATTTTAGAGAGAAATGGCAGTTTAGAGATGGGCCTGAAATTTGACAATGCAGAGGAGTCAAGGCCTGGCTTTTTGAGCAAAGGGTGCACCACTGCATGTTTAAATTCAGCAGGGACAGTGCTGGTTAACAAGCTGCTATTTAAAATAGTTTCGACAGCAGGGGCTAAACTCTCAAACACCTCTTTAAAAGACGGAGGGAGTGGATCTCAGGAGAGCCAGCAGGCTTCATATGTGCAATAATTTCCCTTAGTTGTGGAAGGGACACAGGCTCAAACTGCTCAAAAACAGCTGAACAGGGACGTGCACAGAGGGATCATAAGACGAGGGCTTTATAAGTGCTCTAGATGTCTCAACCTTACTGACAAAAATGAAAGAAAGTTTTCACACAGTTCAGGTGAGGGTTCTAAACAAACAGACTGGGGTACATTTAACACAGAATCAATAGTCTGAAAAAGAACACGTGGCTTATGACAATTTCTAATGACAATATCAGAAAAATACAACATTCTTGCTGACTTTACAGCATTCTGATAATAGCGCCAGCTTTCTCTCATAATTTGAAAAGACACTTCCAGTTTATCTTTATTCCATTTTGCTCAGCTCGTCTATATTCTGCGCTGGCGCGGTAGTTTCATTTAACCAAGGCCTCGGATCTGGATTTGGATGTTCTGATTTTAAGCTGAGCCACAGAATCAAGAACAGTTTGACAGACCGAATTAAAGTGGACCGGATAGCTCCTCAACATCTGCAGATACAGACTGGGAGAAGTTTGCAGAGAAAGCGGTAGCTAACTGAGCAGCAGTGGAGGGGTTAATATCCGACAGCAGCGCGCAGAGAGCGCAAGGTCGGGCCATTACGCACGGCATATTTACATTAAAATGACAGGCATATGATCCAAAACATTGCATCAAGTATCACAAGATTTTCAATAGACAATCCATAGGTTAAAACAAGATCGAGTGTGTGCCCTCGCCCCGCGTGAGGGCCAGACACACACTGTACTAAGCCAAAGGAATGGATAAGGTTAAGAAAATCCTGGCTAGCGGCTGGGCAGCACACATGTATGTTTAGGTCCCCGACAATCAACAGCTTGTCGTATCCTGCCATTACATTCGCGAAAGTCAGAAAAGTCACTGATAAAATCCTTATTGTATTTAGGGGGTCTATAAATGACCGCGCACAGGATCGGCGTGGAGCGACCCATTTCAAAGCAACACAGCTCAAAACTGGAATATGTGAAATGCTGCGTTAGCTCTTTGCACTTTAACAATTGCTTATAAACAGTTGCAATCCCGCCTCCCACGCCAGACACCCTCGGGAGTTGAAGTAAGAGCACGCCGAGGGCAAAAGTTCAGAAAGCAGGACTCACCAACATTTAGCCAAGTTTCTGTCACGCAAAGAAAGTCCAAACCCTGGGTCGTGAAGAAATCCCTGAGAATGAATGTTTTATTCCCCACCGATCGGGCATTAACCACGGCTATCCTGATAGCAGCTGGAGCCGGAGCGCTAGCAGAGACGGTAGCCGGCTGAGAAATCTTGCAGAGCGGTCGAAGATTGCACAAATCCACTCCTCGCCGGGAGACCCGCGGGGACGGGAGCCGTCGATGGGGCCAAACGTCCAGGCCAACCAAAGGGACCAAGCAGGGAGCGATGGGATCCAGCGCACGCCATGACATGAGCCGGCAATGAGTAGCACGATAATCCAACGCAAAAGCCGGGAAGGAACACACCAAGCTAGCCTTCAGCTTCACCTGGCGCCCACTGCGCCTTCCACTGCGCGCACGGCGTCCTCCGCGCAAGAGTGGAATTGGCACACGAAGCAGGTAACCTGGGATTGTGCGCAAGAATGGGGGTACAGAACTGTTTTGCCCATCTTGTTTAAATTTTACAATATTTTCAACCGCTGGTTTCAGATCTAAAAGTGCCTGACGATCATACATCAATATAGATAAGACATAGGCAGGGATAGTTGATAGAAACAACAAAATAGCACAAAGTGCCGACAGGGACAGACAGCGGGCCAAATACACTGGCGCCATCTTAGCCGTCAAAGTAGAATAGAAGTAGACGAAGAGATATGAGAGAAAGTACAAAAAAAAATTATATATGTCCTTAAAATAAAATTCACAATTTTTGATAATACATTTTGATCCATCCATGAAACTCTGGTAAATCTTAAGGAAGTGAGCTCAACACACACAGAAACACTGAAGTTTGTAAAACAAAAGTTGCTCAAAAGGACCCTCGAAGGTCCTGAGGTGAAGGTGAGGGTTAAACCATTATCATACTGTGAAGTTTATAGTTTTATTATGTATTATGTAACAAACCCAGAAAACAAGCCCAAATATTTCAACACTGCCAAGGTCATTCACCACAAGGAAAAAAGAAAGTTTTTTCTTTGTCTTACTTGGAAAATACTAATTGAAATGCATTGATATTTCACATGCATTTCCTCCTCAGTAATGGCACAAAGAAACTGAGTAAAGGCCAAAGGCACCTCACACTTGAACTATTCTTTGTGTTTAAGCCATGAAGGGAATTATGTTAGAAATTACAGATCGACGTCTACTTTCATTTGATTACGTAGATAATAACATCAATAACAACTCTGTGGGGCAGCTGTCAGTAATTTCACAAAGAAATGCAGCAGATTATAAATTAGATTAGAAATTAAAATTGAGGTTTTTTAGGCACATGATAAATATTATACTTAAACTGTTTACTAACAATTTATTAGTTATTATTAGTAAATGGTCTGTACATTTTCTTTCACTATCAACCTTGTTTCTCTTTTCAAAAACTGTATTCTTTATAGCCTGTTTTAGAAGTGGAGAATGAACAATATACTTGTAGAGATAGTTCAAAGCAGATTGACAGAAAAGCCGAGATAAATAATGATCCTCAAAGAGATTTAGAGGTGTAACATATCAGTGCATACATTTGTGTCCCACCTGTCTTCTGCAGACACTTTATTAAGACAAACGTCATCTCTGATTCTGTTTTTCTGATTTAATAAGCACACAGCACTTGTCACTATTTCGGTTTATGTCTGTGTATATGAGAAATACATTTTTATTTATTCCATAATATAATTTAGGAGGAACATAAGCACAACAGCAAGACGAGAAGGACATCATGTGGGGAACACAAATTGCAGTCTACTTGTTTTGTTGGCAATTGCCTGTGTGAGCTATCAAAGAGACATCCCATAATGCATTGTGTATTAATAATAAATCTAAACAGAATAGTACAATTGAAGTGTGGCTTTCTCTGGTAGTTGTTTTTCTGAGACACAAAGAGCCGAGGCAGAAGGATACACCGCTACATTGAGATCATTGATAACTGGAACAATGACTCAAGTTCTATGGAAAGAGCACAAAACAACAAGGCTTTACGGTCACATGTATATGGTATGGGCAGATGTGGGCCTACATTGTAGCCTTTTAAATGCAAAATACAACGTTCATAATGATCATGTAGCACTGAAGTGGAATATAGCCTTTATATGATTCAAACAGTCTATTTCAGTATTCACTTTTATTTTATTTCTGATGAATCTTTTCATTAAGGAATAGTTTAAAGGTGCACTGTGTACCTTTCTGAAGGGTCCACTACCAGGTATGTTATTGCTTTACCTGCAAAGTTCCTCAATATGGAATTAAACTTATGTATTACTGAATTACAGGAATACAGTGATGCTGTCCTGATGACTTCATCAAACCAGGATCTGCAGCATGCAGACGGTCTGTTGCAGAGTATGAAGGGGCCGGGATGAGAATCAGCACCTCCAAATCCGAGGCCATGGTTCTCGACCGGAAAAAGGTGGCTTGCCTGTGTGACATTGACAGGCGGATCGGTGCAGCATCTGAGTGCTCTTGGTTTACCGCTCAAGCTACGTTCCTACCCTCACAGTCATGAGCTCTGGTTAATGACTGAAAGTACAAGATCGCCTATACAAGCGGTTGAAATGAGTTTCCTCCTCAGCATGGCTGGACGCTCCCATAGAGTGAGAGGGTGAGGAGCTCAGAGTAGAGCCACTGCTCCTCCAGGTTGAGAGGAGCCAACTGAAGTGGCTTGCAGTTGGAATGAATGAATGAATACCAAGTGGAGTCTGTGTCATTCATTAGAGACCTGAGTTGCAGGATTTGAGACGTGGGTTACATTTACATACACCGTGTACCTTTCGATAATACATTTCCCACTTTACTAGTTTCATAGCCATAACACAACCACAAACTAGATCTTAAAGGGCATCTGGCAGTAAATGTTCAGTCAGTCTGGATTGGTTCATGATGATGCCAAAAGTAAAGAAAGCATTAGAAAGTAAAGATTTGGACAGTGTTGCAGGAGGGCAGCGTGACATGAGAGCTTCCACGAGAAGAGCAATTGTGCTAGTTCTTCCTCTGCAGTGTGTGAAAACCTGTTTGCTGGTTGTGCCTTGAGCGCCTAATACTTCTCCCACTGAACCATTACATTAACTCCAGTGGACTCCTGTGTTTGTGTGCCGCATGTGAGTTCTGACGAAGGATTGCACTCTCTCTTTCCCCTTGGACCAAATTCTTATCTCGGCCGCCCAACTGGAAAGAAGTACCAGAGTCTTTTCCTTTCTTTGTACTTCGCCTACAGCCTGACACTGCCTCCGAGTCTAGACCCAACCACGTGATCGCGCTCCCTCCTCGATATCAGCAGCTCCTATCTTTGATGCTATTTCTCTCGCCATGCTCACTCTGCCTGGCACTGGATAAGTCTTTTTATGTAATTTTTGCTGTGTGTGTGGGTGATTCTAGTAATGTCTGACTTCCTCACTCAGCATATGGCAAAACAACTCAAGGAAAACAAGCTTATGCTGCGTGATTAGCATATGTCGGTGTGATTTGCATTTTTACGCCCACGTCATCCAGTGAATGCTTGGCGAACATTTGGTTAGTGCGAATACAGGCTCAAATGAGTGTGTTTATGTTCCTCTGGGGTCGTTCAGACAATGTGGTGCAGAGGGTGCTAATGCTTCTACTCTCTGTGCCCACTGCTAGTTGTCCATAAATGTCATATTTTGAAGTTCAGCCCGTTACAGGCACTGTAGTTGTTTTTACTGCTTTAAAAGGAAGGAAAAACAGAACACACTTTTCATGATCTGTCTACATTCATTCCTCAGTTTTCAAACAAATTACAAGCATCCTAGTTATTCACAGCGAAGGGTTAATGAACAAGTTTCAGAGGCCAGAGCAAAGTTTTGCTGTCAAACCATAGCTAATAATGCATTTACCCAATGCATTTCCCAAAGATTTTTTTTTTTACTTACACTTGAGCAAACCAAACTGTATTCTCATAATTATCAACTCTCAATACGAGGAATATTTATTATAGACAAAAACTATTTTAAAAATGAATCTGTGACTGAAAATATGTTTCCTGGTTTTCAAAACTGAAATTATATTCTTTACGTCTTCATCAGTATCCTTAAATAGAGACAGTATAATTTTTGGTATAGTAGTTTAGTTAAAAAAAAAAAAAAAACTAAAAATAAAAAAGAACTTTGAATAAATAGAACTTTGTATAAATGTAGTTATTGTGTCTTGCTAAATTCTTTATCCCCACATCTAAAATCCAAAAAAGTCCCCCTAACTTTGTTTTTTTTTTTTTTTCAAAAATAAATTGAAATTATACATAAAATCCTTGAAATATGTGAATCGACTTAAAGCTCAAAAATGTGTGTGGGAAATTCCCTTGGACTCTGAGGTGAACATGAACTATGCCTTTGCTGATTTGCACTTTTTATGATTTTATTTAATGTATGCCTCTATGAAACTGTGGTATATTGTCGACACTCAGCCATGTTTGTCACCTTGCATTACATTCTTCTATGTGTGATTTTCAATTAAAGCAGAAATGCATACTGTTTTTGTGCCTTTGGGCAAAACACTCCACCCACTGTATGAATGTGTTATTGTATTGTATTTGATCTATTGTGATGATGGGAGGGTCCATTTGCACAGAATGGCAGCTGCGCCTCGGTAAGTCAACAATCCTCAAAATTGTGACGCAAAAGTGTTTAAAAGATGCTTTCAGACAAACACTCGTAAACACCTCACATCCCCTCAGTTTGATACTGTCTCCATGGGCTCCCAGTGCGTTTCAGAATGGATTTTAAACTATGCTTGTTTATGAAGCCACGTGCCTTCATATCTATACATATCTTAATTTCACACACACTCAACATACCTCTGTGGTTCAGTTGTTGCTGTTGAGAAGTCTACATACAGATAAAGTTTGATTGATTCAAAAGTGGTGTGTCGAGTGATCTAAGCGGCAGCACATGTGAGACTGGCTCTGTCTGTCTGGTCTCTTAGCATCGTGAGATCGATTCCGGGCTGCGATAATTTGCTAAATGTCCTCCCTACTCTTCTCCCATAGTTAATGCTGTACAATAAAGCCTAGGGGGCTAACTATGGGCCAAAAAGGGGCATATTAGTTTATTTTTTCTCCTACTGGGAACACAAAGGCTAAAGCGTCCTTTATGTCTGCACTTTGCACTACCATTTACATAAACACAATCTAAATTTGTCTGGCGCTCATGGGCTCCATCTTCCTGTTGTTTCTGTTCTTGCGAGGTGAGGTGTTTGGGTGACCTTTGGGTGCGCTGTCTCCAGAAGAATAGTTCATTAGACGGCCGACTGGCACAATAACTCTCTCATTCACAAACAGTGGACAAGCCTTCGAGCAGACCAATTAGGATTGATCATCTGCCTCCGTTACGATTACGATTGTTGTAGCCACAGCCAGAAACCTAACGTCACCAAGAGGATAAATTAACAGAGAGGAGTTTCCCAGCGCTTGGTAAATCTTTGAAAGTCATATTGGTCTCTAGTGGCCTTCAGTGATCAGGCATTGTTGGTGTCAGTAAGACTGCACTCATTTCCTCTGCTTTACACTTACAGCTTAGAGTTTAAGGTGTTAACCTGATAATTGTTTCGTGACAAGTAAGAGCTGTGTTTGGTAATACGAGAGCATCATAAAAAATACAGGAAGGAATTTCAACTTCCAAACCAAGAGAATTGTCTGAAACCATGTAATAATGTAAGTACCAGAACACTAGGACACAACTAAATAATAATAATAATATAAGCTTTATATTTCTGCAATTTGTCCAGTTGCATGTCAATATTTACGTTTGATAGTATGAAAGAAGGGCACATTCACAACGGCCAATAGTGATCTGAAACATCCATCAAAAAACTACTGTTGGGTGATTTCTTTTTTCCGGTCTGACACTAATACCAGTTGTTTCTTTGTTTCTTATGTTCGTAGTGTTGCAGTTTGATGACTATTGGACGTGGGCGTTTACTGTCAGGCTTAACTTAAGCCTTTTAGCTCAGGTCTGAGCACCTGGTGAAAGGTGATAGTGTCCAGTTTTTCTCTTTTAGTTGAGTGATCATGAATTCCCGTAGGAGTTTTTCCGGGTGTTCGTCTGGCTGCTCTTGTATGCCAGAAATGACAATATTGTCTCCGATCGATCTTGTTTGTAAGTCCAGGATTGTGTCTTTCATCTTGATCGCAGAGGTATGTTGATTTGTAAGTAATCAACATGTTACTTATGCCTTGAGTTTTTTGTTTTCATCAAGCTCTGGGACAACATGCTCTTGACAGAATCTTGCTTGCCTGGCCTCCATTCTAATCTCCATGAATTTATTTGGAGATGCCTTCAGACTGACTTCAGTGGGGCGGGACAAGCACGCGTCAATCAGACAAACAGAAGACGTGACAGGACCATGAAAGTACGGTTGGTGCGTGAAAGGCAGCAGAGAGCCGTGGCTGTCAGTACAAAATGGTGTGCAGCTGTAAAGCTTCCTCTCGCTGTGGTTTTATCGACACGTCCTGGTCTTTTAAAACAGAGAGAGTAGCCCCGAACATTTTCTCTGTCGTGGACGTCATCTTGCTTGTTATTGCTTGTAATCGCGGCACACGGATGTGACGTTCTGCTCTCACGGCTCTGATTGGATCGGTTGACACAGAACAGAGGAAGTAGGGGGTTTAGTGATCATGCCCATACACACTTTCATTCAAAAGTGAAAGATATTGAAAGATAGTGGGATTGGCTGGTCAGGCTAGAATCTTATTTGAACGTTGCTAAATGTTAAATTTATGAAAGTACTCCCATGGTGACACAGACCTGCTCGTCCTCAAAAGCTGATGAGGATTTGTTACTGAAATTCAGCACTTTCATTAGGTTTACTCTGAAATTAATACATTTTACACAGCAAATTGCTCTGACCAAACCTGTGGACAATATTTTTGATCTGCAGTAGCTCTTAAAAAGTCGCCCAATTCTGGCAACATTGCTATGGATCATTATTTTCGCTACACACCCGTTTCAATTGATCTAAAGGATAAAAATAAACAATTTACTAAAACATTTTTTTTTTACATTTTTGCTTGAGACTTGACACTTTTCCACATATCAATATTTTGGTATTGATCTGCTCATCACTAAAAACAGTCCTTGTCTATATTTCGGGCACTTTGGTTCCTGGACCATTGGTCCAAAATTAAAGAGATAGTCCCTGGTACTGCTAAAAATACTCCAGAATGGTTGCGGTTTGATGACACATTTTTAATCCTCATAATAAATTAATTAATTAGCATTAGTTACTTAGTAATTCATTCATTCATTAAACTAAACCCATTATTTATGTGAAACATAAAGATCTAAATCCATCAGTTTGGTTGAGTTGAATTTGATGTGTGTGACTTCACAGACCATCTTCTGTGTAACATAATCCTTTCTCAAATACAGATATTTTTAACACAACACTTATTCACCAGATAAATCTTCAGCCAATGTTGATTTTCTATGGACATTTCCCTCACTCCTCCATCTCCAGAAGTGAATTAAGCCTGTCTTTATTGCTCTGTCTCCCCTTTGGCCCTCTCCTGCCCTCTGTTCCCTCGCCTCCATCGCCGCGGTGACGGATCCAAGAGGCACGGATTATCCCGGCATTCCCGAGCAGCGCTTCGGATCATCAACCTCAGTGGAGCTCAGCCTCTTTCCTCTCTTCCTTCTTAGCAACAACTGAAAAGAAAAGCATTCTTCTCACAAAGCTTTGTTCCTTTGTTGGCTAATATTGCCATTTTGACTCCCGCTGACTCCAAACCATTGTGGACGTCTTCAGAATTCAAATTAATATATTCAATTTACAGGTTTGATCATTTCAATAACTAAGCTGTCAAAGCTTTCAAAATCTTTTCATGTTCAAGTGCTTTGTTTATTTTTAGAGCTGTAGTATAAGTCGCATAAACTCATGGCTAGTAAACACAACTATGTCTGGAAATAGTGCTCAAGGTTACATTCTCAAGACAAGACATACGTGAAGGTTTTTCAGTCGCTAGTCGTTTACATTTAACTTAGTTTCAACCACAAGAAACGCAAATAAAAAAGCGGCATAATTCACTAATTTGGTGTTCGACAAAAGCAGGTAGCAAAAGAGGAAATGGAGATGGGGAAACTGAAAGGACGGACAGTTCTGCTGCTGTGGTTGGTTACGAGACAAAGGTCCTGTATTCACCTTCTTCCGCCCCGCCCACTTTTGCCTTTTCTTTTGCCACAGATCTGCACTGCTAGTAAACGCACTTCCGATTTGATGAGAACCCCAGTCATATAAATGGCGAATGAGGGAAAAATCTTGCTGCTAAAACATTATATAAAGTAGACTAATTTGCGTAAAATGTCTGATGTACATGTGATTTTCTGGGCGGTCTGAAAACAGGTTTTTAGTCCATGTAGAACTTATTTTCTGTTGAGCTCTCCTGCCCTGTGTAAACTAATGCAACGGAAACAAGATGGTGGCACCTCCGGCAATTTCTGGAATAAGGTGAATAGCCGGAGCACAGGAACGGTCGAGGAAATACAATCTTCCTGTTTGGTTTTGTACAACAGAAAGTTCTCATCTTTGCTATTATTATTGCAGTAATGCTTGGACTTCGACCTACAGATACAGTCGGTATTCAAAGGAACGTCCACAAACTGACCTCCGTGGGGGAAAACAATCCAGGGCAAACGCCAAGTTTAGGAGTTATGTTGTGCCAAATACAGGAACAAAGACGTGGAGAAAAATAAAGTGGTCGAATGGCCCAAATTTATAAAAATCCAATATAAGCACCTGCTGTATTTGAACATCTACACAACAATCGGTTTATTTTTCTGAGGTAACACCAGGTCAGTAACATCTGTTTATGCTCAGTTGTGACTTGACTTGAATTAGCTGTGCTTAAAATACACATCATTTGCCAAGAAATGTATAGGGAGAAGGAATAAGTTGAATTTCCTGTTGAATCAACAAAGAGTTAGAACGCGTCGCTGACAGTATCTATTTGCACTTAAATAGATGGTGATCACTTTCTAGAATTTTATATCATGTTTTCAAAAGGAAGGCTGGGGTCTGTACAAAATATGGGAGATTTACTGTGGCTTTTTTGAAAGAAGTATCCAAACTTATGATGCACAAATGTTGAACCTTATCATTGTTTATTTGAGATTGGCTCCACAAACTTGCTGTTTTAATCTTATCTTTAAAGTCCTTTCTACTGATAACAATCACGTCCTTGGGGATGAAAAAAGGCACCATTTTCTGAGGCCATTGTGAAAAAATGTAAATGTAGATGATGTTCAAATCAAATCAAATCAAACTTTATTTATAAAGCGGTTTTCATACAAAAATTGTAACACAAAGTGATTTCCAATTTACATATTAAAAACAATTCCCAGAACCCAATGTTGAACTTTGTGACAGTTTTGGTAACACTTTAAAATAACTACTTAATCATGCCATATTAAAGCATATTAATTCCTAACCCCAACCTTAACCTTAATTAAGTAGGTACTAATCATGAATCATAATTAATAAACACTTTATTCATTATTACGTTAGTCCTTGTTCATGCTTCATTAAGGGTAATTAAGGTGTAGTTTTTAAAAAGTGGTACCGCAGTTTTTATTTCATGTGAACAGAGCCAAAAAACATTTGTCACGTGATCCCATCTATTCCCTTAGTTTTATGTCAAATGCCTCCACATTGGCTTATTCTAGAGCTACACTATTTGGGAAAAATATCTAACTGCTATTTTTCTGACCAGTGTTTCCTTTGTCATTAGATTCGCGATTTATGTTTTAATAATGGGATTCTGTTTAACTGTATAAACTGACAAACTAATGAAAGAATCACATGTTTTGGAATGTTTTTGGCACTTTAGTTGTGTTTGTGTTACTTTTAGTTGCATTTTGTGTTGCTTTTAGTCACAATTTTGTCACTTTTAGTCTTGTTTTTTGTCACTTTTATTTGCACTTTTGTTGATTTTAGTCACATTTTTTTCACTTTTAGTCTCATTTCGGATGCATTTTTGTCACTCTCAGTGTTATAACAAATTCAAATAAACGGGTAAGCAGTTTTTATGTTGAATAAATCTTGATAATCTGCCAATAGCAACCATTCAAATTGCAATTTTGCTTCGATTTCGATCAATAATGCTCCATCGTGTACTCTGCAATTTATGTTGATTGTGTGTTATGCTTCCTTAATACACTAATGCATCTCTTATGGACTCATGCTTCAACCACGGATTCAATTACCCTTCTGTTCTCTCACTTTCCAAAGCACTTTATTCCAGCTGCAACAGTTCTAACTCAACACTTAACTCAGATCTAAAAGCTGTCGTTAATAATTATCGTCCTCACGTAATCTGTTCAAACGTAGCACTTATTTCTGCTATGCCTGTTGCCATACCACTACCTCATTTGCAAATATAGCATGACTAATGTATTTTACACTTGATGCCTTTCCCAATGTAATCATAACATTTATTTTAGCTAGAAAATGGCACAGATCTTGCATTAGCTTGTGACCCCAAATGACTGATTTAATTTCCCAATAACACTACCATTTTTTCCTATTATAGTGAAAATACCCTCTATGCCTAATTAATTTTTCATACTAGTTACATTCTAAATCTAGCCAACCACTCTGGGCAGTATGAATGTTTTTACACTCTTTGTTCACTTCTGGCTATGATTTAATAACATGTCCAGACCCCCTCCAATTTACATTATAGCCTTAATTAGCTACAAGTTAGCGCCTGAGACGGTCTGCAAGCTTAGATCCTGGTCGATGTATTTCCTATACGCCCAAAGTATACATCGGTTACAGTTCAGCCTTTTCCCCAGCTTGTGATTTGCTTTGTCCGCCTCACCGCTGCTAGCCCGTCACATATATGAGAAATGACACGTCGCTGCCGAGGGCCATCGAGCCTGTGTGCTATATCGGGCAGTCTAGCAAAGTGTCTGGCTCAATGTGGCAAAGTAATCTGCTATTCACGCCCTCCATCCAACCTGTTCACGATGCAGACCGCGGGGGACAGCTAAAAACAGACAAAACAACCAAACAGTCCCAGGCGGCGGAGCAAACACAAGCTACGCCATGGTACGACTTGATAAACTCGCGGTGGCCTGGGGATGTCAACAGGGGAGATAAGGAAACGACAGATAGGAACGTTCAAGTTCAGCAATTTGGACTTCAAACAGTGCATGCCATTAACGCAGTCAGGACCCCTTTTGGGACGAAGGAGCATATTTGGAATGTCAAGTTCAGTGTTGAAGGCACTTACATACAGCACTGGAAAGAGAAGCAAAAATGGTACCTAATGAGGAATGATGTTATAACGAGGTATACATTTGGGTCTTTGTAGGGGAGACAATAAAGTGATAATTTGGAGGACTGCATGCTCTACCTGGGTGGTCTGGGAGTCAAATTAGCCAAATGTTCAAATCCTACAATATTGTTAACGTAAAGCTTTAGTCAGTCATACTCACAACGGAAAGAGTAATCAGACTTTTTAACGCTTTTCAGGACCCTCAACAGCCAAAGTGTATACATTAAGCATTGGGCAAATAGAGGCATGTAAAAATAGTACTAAAAGTGCATCTGGACTGTTGTTTATAATCTCACACCCAAACCTATTTGATGTTGTTTAAACTATTGGTAATCGCTTGACATTTACGAGTGCAGTTCAGCATCTTCCTACTGATCCATACAGTAGCTCTGCAGACATTTTATCATAATCAAATAGAAATAAGGCATTGAGTAAATTTTAAGAACATCAACACAAAATCTCAGTCTGTCGTTCATAAACAAGAGCATGACAGATTCAAATTAGCATAAAATGAAGCCGTGACACTCAAATATCCTTATAGAGGTGGTAATGCAAGGAGCAGCACCGTCAAACATGAAAACTTTTTAATTTCACATTACGTTTCGGCAATTATCCTTCATTGGTCAGTTTCTCTCTGCTGCATCAAAGAGACAAAACCAAATTCTGTTACTCTTACGATTTGAGATGGATTGGTTTTTTTGTCCATATAGTTACACACAGAGTGGAATAAAGCTGCATGTGAGTGTTGCCCTGTGCGATCACATGGCACCGGCTCAGATCCTTTAGATCCCCTGCAAGCTCCGTGGACATAATCAAGGTGAATGTCGCCGTGCTGTGGGGGCCTTTACTGCTGGGAACCTGATTAGAACGATTATAAATGAACAAACTGACTGCATTGACTGAAAAACAATCAACAAATTAGCACACTGAGCCAAGTAGAAGAATGGGACAAAATTAAAATTACCAGCAGTGAGTCCAGCCTACAATCTTGAACTAAAAAGAAAAGAACGGCTCGAGGTCTAATTTGAAATAATTCTGATTTGTACAGGACTTGTGGACAGCGTATATTATTGCTCTGTGCTCTGGAGGACACTCGACTAATCAGGGTTTGTCTAAAGTGTGAGTCAGCCCACACACAGACACACACACACATACACACACAGCTCTTTGTGCCCACACATTCGGCGACTCCTGAGGGGGCTTGAATTGTACCTCTGCACTTACTGCTCTTTGGAGTGGAGCAGTAAGTGAAAGTATGTGGATTCTTTTAGGGTCTAATATCAAAGGAAGATTACTGCTTCAAAGTCATGTTTTTTTCATTTTCTTTTTTTTTCCAAAGAGGTGTTAAGCTTGAATCCACTTATATGCCCCTGTTTTTCACTCAAGTTCCGCAAATCAAGTGCATTGCAGAGGGAAAATGCATTCTCCCATCATGAAATGTTTTTTTAATAGGTTCAGGATTGTTGTTTACAGAGGTGGTAAGTTAATAATACCATAAATACGATGTACCACTTCTACAGTTGATTAAAACCAAATCCACTTTATGTGTATAGCACATTTTATAAACAAAGTGCTGCACATACACAAAAACATAAAACGGCAAACAAAATATATAACTCAAGTTGATCGTACTGCTTGTAAAACCAGTAAAAACAAATACAAGCAAAATCCTAGAACCATAAAATAGAAATAAATTAATTCAATCAATTAAAATAATATAAAAAGCACAGAGGACCCCACAACACCAAAGAATAAAAGTGGGTTTTAAGATGAGACTTAAAACACTCCACTGTGGCGGCTGTTCGGACGTGGGGGGCAGAGTGTTCCAGAGAGGGCCGACCACAGAGGAAGCCCTGTCCTAAGTCTGGTCGAGCTGGAGCCAGCCCTCGGACCTCAGAGCGCACAGGGCCGATAAATCTGGATGAGGTCCGAGATGTACTATGGGGCCAGTCAATTCAAAGCTTTAAAAACAAACAAACAAATAAAATCTTAAAATCAACTCTAAAATGAACAGGAAGCCAGTGCAAAGAGGCTAAAATCAGAGTTATATGCACTCGTTCTCTGGTTCCAGTTAAAAGGCACGCTGCAGAATTTTGGACCAACTGTGAGCGGGAAAGTGCATGGTGGCTAATAAGTGCATTATAGTAGTCTAAACGAGATGAGATAAAAGCGTGCATGACTTGTTCAAAGGATTTAACAGATAAAAAAGGTTTGACGACCGCGTTCACTTGTTTGTTAAGTTTAAAACCATTGTCAATAGTGACGCTAAGGCTGGTGACAGACTGTTTTACTTGCTGTTTGAGTGGGCCCAGGTCCATGAGCGGGTCATTGTTTCCAAACACAGTGACCTCTGTTTTGCCCTCATTTAAGCTAAAAAATTGTCGTCTAACCAAACCTTGACATCATTAAGACATTCCAAGAGAGGTGTCAGGGGGCAGAGGCTGTGTTTTTCGAGTGGCAGGTCAATTTGGCATTAAAAATTATATTGTATGCCATGTTTTTTAAAGATTTCACTCAGAGGGAAAAGGTACAGTGCAAAAAAAACAAACAGCTGTGAGGATTAAACCCTGGGGAACTCCGCAGGTTAAAGGGACGGTGGACGAGGTGGAGTCCCCCAGTCTGACCGAGCAGCATCTCCCACTGAGGGTGGTCCCCCCGACACCAGCACAGTTTTCCAAATGATTTTAAAAAGTTGTGTGGTCAACTGTGTCAAAGGCAGCAGTCAATTCTAAAAGCACTAAAATGGCAGAATCAGTCACTAAAAACAGGTAATTAAAAACCTTTAAAAGTGCAGACTCTGTGGTGTGCAATGCTTTATAGCCCGATTGGAAGATGTCAAAAGTGCCATGTGCTTCTAGAAATGACTGGAGCTGTAGGAGGACACACTTCTCCAGGATCTTGGCCATAAAGGGAAGTTTGGAAATACACCTATAGATGGAGACAACAGACGTGTCCAGATCGTTTTTTTTTTTTTTTTTTTAAAGGGTTCAATCACAGCCTCTTTACAGAACAAGGGCACAACCAAGAACCAATGCTGCTATTAATAATTTTTTGGATGCTGGAGAAGGTGGTTGTCCTTGAAGAGATGTGGTGGGATGGGGTCTGTTGGACAGGACAAAGGGTTGAGTTTACTGACCATATTTGAAAGACAGTCCAATGATACAAGCTCAAAGTTAAAAAGCACGAGTTGGGTGAAGGACAGACTGACATTGACATTAGACAGGGTGGTCACAATATTAGCCCTAATGTTGGCAACCTTTTCCATAAAAAACAAAAGAAACATAGTACAAACAGTGGACTGGATAGGGTTTAGAACAGCCCCAATGGTTTTAAAAAGAACACAGGGATTTTTCACATTTCTAGACACCACTTCAGAAAGATATTTTGTTTTTTCAGCATTGACAATTTTTTGATGTTTGTGCCAACTCTCTTCCAGGATATCATAGGACACATGTAGTCTATCTGATTTCCAATTGCGCTCTGCTCTTCTACACACGCGCCAAGCTTCCCACGTAATGTCATTCAACCACGGTTCGGGTTTGGCTCTAGGGCACACAGATTTACGCGGAGCCACACTGTCCATGGCATTACACGATACGACTTCAAACTGCTTCATTAAGTCCTCTGTGTCCAGTGCTACAATGACACGTTCCCTGTGCATGCACGTCGGAAAGATAGCGGAGAAAAGAGCTGCCATATAGGGCTGAGAGTTAACACAGTCATTTAAAGTAAAATCGAACACAATTTGACAGTGATCAGAAGCAAGTGCATCACCCACAGACACGCTGTCAATGTGTAGATTATACGAAAGGGCAAGATCCAGTGTATGACCGTGAATCTGAGTAGCACCCGTGACATGCTGCTACAGAGAATAACCTTTGATCAGATAAAAAATCTCTTTAGCTAGAGGGTTTGAGGGGCAACATATATGTTAATTAAAATCACCAACAATTAACATAGAGTCAGTTGGTTAATCTGTTAGCACAGAAGCAATAAAATCAGAAAACTCCTTAAGAAAGACTTTGTTATATTTGAGGGGCTGGTTGACCACGGCACATGATACAGACTCCATTTGCTGTAGCATGAAGCAGCTCAGTTCAAATGAAGAAAAGCGCACCTCACAGAGCGGCTTAAAGCATAGGCCATCTAAATAAATTACAATTTATTTAGACTTTAATCTTCTAATCATTACTTCGTCATCAAATAAGTCTTAGCTTTATTCCAATTATTACAGCATTCATTTTGAATCCTAGCTTTGTTTTGGTTCAGCAGCTGCGTTTAACAAAGTGTTGATAGACTTTTACAGAGCGAGATAATGACTATGAACTTGAAACTTGATCCTCTCCAGTTTGCCTCAGGCTGGAGAGGCGGTTGACAATGGTAAGATTTTCCTTCTTGATAAAATATACAAGCAACTAGAAAAACCAAGATCCTAAGCCACTGTTCTTTTTGCTTATTTCTCCTCTGCTTTAAAAAAAAAAAAAAAAAGTAGCTGCACATTTTAATTGAGCGTATTTGCCTGCATTTTAGTCTTCCTAATCAGATCTTAATGCAGCTTTTAAACTTTTTTGACTGAAAGAGTGCAGAGAGTTCTAGTGAATGGACAGTTGTCCTTGTCACAAAGATCCTGTGACCTCAAGCAAAGGGTCGCCACAGGGCTGTGTCCTGTCATCTCTTCTGTTAGTACATCTCTGACATGTTAGTGCCATATGAACCATCTCGCAATCTGAGGGCCTCAGGGACCGGCCTCCTGCAGGTGCCTAGAGTCAGGACTAAACATGGGGAATCAGCGTTTCAGTTTTTTGCAGCTAAAATCTGGAACAGTCTCCCTGAAGATGTGAGACAGGCCTCCACTCTGACAATGTTTAAATCCAGGCTAAAAACAGTTCTCTTTAGACGTGCATACGACTGAAAGATCTATCTGCACTCTTCTCTTTTAAAGCACTTTATTCTAAAATGATTTTAAAATGATTCTGTGTGTCTTTTTGTGTTTTGTGATTTTAATGCAACTTTTCCTGTTTATGTAAAGCACTTTGAATTGCCCTGTGTACGAATTGTGCTCTACAAATAAACTTGCCTTGCCTTGCCTTTATCATGTACACTGACACATGCAGGTCCACTCAGGACGACAGGTACCTGAGTTTCAGATGACACTGCCCTGCTTTCACTGCTTCAAGGTCCTGAAACCGGCCATGGCAAAGCACGTCAGACTTTGTTGAATGGTGTGACAGTCTCCTTGATCGAAATGTTGGCAAAACAACAACAATTAAAGCCGCAAAGCGGCGATGATGGCCCTCGCCCCGCGCGCGACCGCCTTCCCAAGCGGCCTCGGCCGGTCCCAAACCGCCACGGGGCACCGTCCTCCTCTTCTGAGCGTCACTCGGGCCTCCGTAACCCCCCCTCCCCCCAAGCGCCATCCCTATAGAAGTGCATAGGCGGGCACTGCTCTCCAAAAGTGGCAAAAGCATCCAAAACACGGCTTCGATGTAATGAACTTATTCGATCAAAATGCTGTAAATAATGCATCTGCCAAGTTTCACTGACTTTGCTCGAAATAATTTAGGGATCTCCATAGACTTATGAAATGTGTCATAGGAAATGAATGGGGGATATGTGTGCTCCCAGAGTCAAAACAATACAAAATAGGACATCAATGTAATAGACTTTTTTGCAGCTTTTGCCGCTTCAAAGCAGTTTACAAGATTTCGTGGAAATTAGGAAATGTTGGTACTTTTACGTGACCAGCAGGGGGCGCTATAGTGAAACCTGCTTATGTGCTCCTGAGTCTGTTCCGTTTAATATTTTATTCTGCATCGGTGACTACAGTTTGGGCTCTGTAGGGCAATACCTGTGGCTAGGAGAGATATTGAAATTAACAGGAAATTAAGGCGTTTTTTCACAGGAAGTCATGACTAAACCACACGAGATAGGCCAAAAAAATGGCAGATTATTAAATTCCAATCTGTCTTGATTAGGCACGTGTACGTTAGACCAATGTCGGCCAAAAACCCTAGGACAAGTTCTCAATGGAAAATAAAAACTTAAAGTGGCATTTAAAATTAAAATCAATATGGCCGCCATGTTGTTGGTCTGACGACTGAGCACCGATTATGTTTTAGGGTGCTTTGTATATGTACTATCACTGTGCCAAATTTTATGGGCCTCCTCCAAAGTAAATGTGTCTCCCTCTCCATAGGCCTCACCCAAAAGGTGGCGCTGTAGAGGCTGTTTATGAGTTTCAGGAAAAATACAGTTATGACCCATTAATGTCCCTTAAAAGGAGTCACTGTATTAAGTTTGGTGGCTGTCCTGCAGGTTTTAGTTGTTTTTTATTGCAGCCTTGTGTGAATAGAATCAGACTCCCATAGAGAATGAATAGGAGCTCTGGGGGCTCTAGAGGCAAAATTATGAAGAATAGGGCATGGGTCCCATTGACTTTTTTGCATCTTATGAAGCATAGAATCATCTCCCCAAATTTGGTGTAAATCGGACAAGCTTGCAGCTTTTAACTGAACTGTAGGGGGCGCTATAGTGATTCGTGGTCCTGTGCTCCTAGTCTATTTTGTGTAGTATTTAATTCTCCATCATTGGTGGCAATTTGGACTCTGTAGGTCCAGTCCATGTGTCTTTGAGGAGCACGCCAAGAAACAGGAAATAGAGGCGATTTTTCACAGGAAGTCATGACTAAACCGCACGACATAGGCCAAAATAAAAGGCCGATTATTAAATTCCAATCTGTCTTGATTAGGCACGTGTACGTTAGACCGATGTTGGTACAAAACCCTAGGACAAATTCTCAATGGAAAATAAAAAAGTTAAAGTGGCGTGTGAAATAAAAATCAATATGGGCGCCATGTTGTTGGTCTGACGACTGAGCACCAATTATGTTTTAGGGTGCTTTTTATGTGTACTATCACTGTGCCAAATTTTATGGGCCTCCTCCAAAGTAAATGTGTCTCCCTCTCCATAGGCCTCACCTAAAAGGTGGCGCTGTAGAGGCTGTATTTGACTTGCATGTAAAATGGTGTTATGGGGCATTTATTTTCCTTAAAAGGAGTCACTGTATTAAGTTTGGTGGCTATTCCTCACTGTTTAGTGGCTTTTTGCTGCATCTTTGTGTAAAGAGAACATATTCTCCCATAGAGAATGATTAGGAGCTCTGGAGGGCCCTGGAGGGCCCTAGAGGCAAAAGTGTGAAGAATAGGCCATGGGTCTCATTGGCTTTTCTGATCAGGAGGCCGTCTAGGATTTGTGTGCAAATTTTCAAAAATAAAAGTCAAAGTAATTGTTTTTCTCCCCATTGTAATTTAGTGCGCTCCTACAGGTGGCGCCGTAGGGTTGATTGTTATTGTGCGCACATAAATGGATTCAGCTGCTTGACGTTTACGTGTGTTTCAAATTTCATGTCGATCGGAGAATGCGTGTGCGTGCAGGAACTATTTAAATGATTTCGTGAGTACTCTTTGCGCCCCTGGTGGCCAACGGTGAAAAATGCACCATATCACTAATTCAGTTTTTTTCATGGCGCCCTACACTGGACATATTCCCCAAGTTTGGTCCAAATCGGACAATGTTGACTTTTCACTTAATAGGTAGGGGGCGCTAGCGAGTACTTTTTATTATTTTTTTTTAATGCATTACATTCAGATCATAATTACACACTCGTGACTGAAATTACAGCTCTCTCAGTCCAAGCGTGCAGCCGTGACATGCGATCGGAAAAACAGGAAACGAAGGCGTTCTTCGATGGCGAGCCACGGCGAAACCATTTGAGATATCCGAATAAAAGTGGCAGATTATTAAATTTCAATGCGTGCCGATCGCATAAATGTGTGCCAGACCCACGTCGGGCAAAAGCCCTAGTCCAAGTTCTCCGTCAAAAAAAAAAAGTCAAACTGGCGTGGCGACTTCGGTCCAATATGGCCGCCGTGCGCTTGGTCCGAGGGCCGCGCTCCAATGTCATGTTTTGCTCGGTTCACTGTTCTCTATCACTGCTCCGAGTTTCGTGCGCGTCGGGCAAAATTTGCTCGTCCCATTTCCCATAGGGGTCCGATTCGGGCCGGTGCTGCTCGTTCGGTTCGGGTCGGACGCTCTCGAGACGCACGAAATACGAAATTTTTTTCCGGGCCGATCGCGACTATACCCCCATTGAAGACTTTTCGTGCATGTTTACTGGGTCAAAAAGGGCCGCGAAGAGTAAGAAAACGCGAAAAATAATAATAATATGTAAGAAACCGACGAAACACAATGTCCCTCGCCAGTTTACTGGCTCGGGCCAATTATCAGCTTCTGGAGGAACTGGCCAGACTACAGTAACAGCACTGTTCATGGCGACGAAGTTGAGATTATGAACTCAAATAAATATCTTAGCACTGTTTGACTCGGAACAAAAAATTTGACAAAAAATGCCAACAACAAATCTGTCTTTAATGAAACTAAACTATTTTAATGTGTCTAAATCTATTTTTTTTGTAAGAGATAAAAAAAAAATTTGTTTGTTTTGTAGACTTACTGACTGTGGGAAAAGTAACATAATCGTAGACTCAAGTAAGAGTAGCATATGACCCCAGTTTACCTTTCAGACCATTCTTTGTCTTTGCCCCGTTTATTGATGGAAAGTCCCCACGGTCTGTTGTCTGTTGTGTCTAAATCCTTAACTTGTATCCAATAGCATTCAGTCACTTAAAAAGTATCAACAAGACACTGTCACACAGGCTTGAAGATGTGCAGCTTTGTTCTCGTGCACCATCTCACTGCAAAACAACACTCTTATCTGTTGCAGCAGCCATAGCTTCAGAGATGGCCTTTCTGAGCGAACCACAAAAGTACAGCCTCAGTTTTGTGGACCTCCGTCAGCAACAATGCTTTTTGCAACCAGACAGAAACCAGCACAGCAGAAGCGGTTCATATCAGCCGACGGTTCAGCTGAATTGTAAAGCTAACGCAGGAAACGCACTCAAATACATCTAATTCCATGCGCTTGGAAACTGTATTGTCTGGTTGCATGACATCTGGCTTTTATCCATGTTTCGTCCACCCACTCTTCTTATCTGGAGCCAAAAGAGTTGCAGTTGCGGCCATTTTGACCTACTTGGAGACAATACCCCTACAGTCCCCTCACCGTTATTTAATGTTTTCCCCAACTTTCTCTCCCCAGTCTTTTTGCATATGTTATAAAGCTGCAAAGAAAAAGCACTTGCGGGGTAGTCTGCGTTCCCCTGTGTGCGCGGATGCCTGAAAGGTAACCTATTTAAAAGCACGCAGAACAGAAAAATGCAGGCATGAATATCAATTGAGTGTATTAGGTCGGAGCCATTATTGAGTTGGAGAATAAAAACTGCTACATGATGTGGACTGTACGTGAGATTTGTTATTCAGACTTTTTCTTGTGGTGCGAGTGAAGCCTTATATGGGCTCTTTTGATTTATGGCTCGATCAATACTACATGCATTTTACTGACCCGTGCACACAGATCTAAGAGCAACAAAGGACTCGTCTCTCATCTGCCGGCGCTTTGCAAATGCGTTTCCTCACCACAAAAAGCCTCCTGTGAAAGTAATTAAATGCCAAAGGTTATAGAAATTTGACTGTGCAGCGCTTCCGATAATGACGGCTTTTGTTGCGCTGGTTTGCAAATGGTTTTTAAAAATCTTCACGCGATGATGGAAGCGTTAGTCGTTTTTTAAAAATCACCCTGTGGATTTTGGAAGATGGGCCTAAAGAGTCAAAGGAAAAGCTACAACCTGCAGTGATGTGTGGACTAAATACCACTCCTCCGAGAGCAACAGCAGCACATCAATTATCTTAAAAAGGCACTTGTTTTTGCATTTCAAATCCATAAAAGACAAAGTACCCTCTCTGACGGCCCTCTGTTCCTGTTTGTTGCCCTTTTCCCATGCAAAACTCTTTACTCATTTAAACAGCTGTGTCACATTTATGTAAGACATTTATACCGCCAATAGTCACAAAGAGCTTTACATCAAGGAGCCACTCGCCCATTCACCCACACATTCATGCACAATGTAAGGAGACACTGGGGGCGCGGCAGGTTCAGTGTCTTGCCCAAGGACACAATGACAGTATTCATCCATTCCTATTGAGGGAGCGGAATTCAAATCACTGACCTGCGGATCATGGGACGAACTGAGCCACAGCTGCCAAAATATAAAAGTCCGTCAATTCCATTAAACATTACAGTCCTATGTCTGATACAATTAAATATTTTACAACGTGGAAATGATTTATAACATTTTTGTAAAGTACACATTTAAAATAAATAATAGTCTAAAGCAGGGGTGCAGCTATCATTATATACAAACATTTTTATGTGATACAGACTTAAAATGAATGTTTCAAGTCCTATTAAAGGTGTAGTGGCTCATCAAAACCACAACAAATGCAACATTTTGATGTCTGTTGTCTGTGACCTCAAAATGCAGCTCTCTGTGAAAAAAGTTTGGACTCAAGTATTTGAAAACAAACTAACTAAACAGCTGAGTCATACGTGGGTTTGAGAAAATGGTTCCTATGTTTATGAAATGCTTATGTAAAATATGTTTAATGTATTGTTCTTTGATTGAATAATTAACAGCGATCTTCTGGTAATTTATGGTAAAATATCTGTAAGCAAAAATACATCACACATACTCAGGTGTAGGCACAGATCCTGTGCAGAGCAGACAGACTGTGCGGCTGCTGAACAATGCCCTCTCTCTGCCCCTGAAGTTGATTTTGCATTGTTACATAACACACAACTCCACATATTTGACTGTACGTCGGCCTCTCTCTCTTTTAATATTCCTTCATTTAGATTCTTACTATTTATAACGTATACACCTACAGTATTTAAACAGTGTTATTTACGGGGGGTTATTGAATGGGGTCTTTAACCTTTGAACTGCTCTTTACATAAAAAATATGCAGCATTTGATTCTCTAAACGGAATGGTTTTCAATGACAGACAACAGATAATCTGGTTCTGATAAATTACAGCTATTAGAAAAGGTAAAGCCTACAAAACTGTGTTATAGAGGTTATGCAGATGACACAACATTCTCCATTTTAGCAGTAAGTGGCAAAAAATGCTTGAGAGTCAATGGTGGGACCTTTTCTCCTGTAAAAGCTACTACAGTTTGATAATAAATATAAAAGTCTACAACTCTGGTAAACATTGAATTTGTACCTGACACCTTGAACAAGAAATTCAAGCAAACAGTTATAGAAAACCAGATACCAGGACCCTGCTGCTGCGCTCACATTTATCAGTGATACAGACTTTGGGATCACACACAGTTGAACTGATTGCCTATCTCCCCTTATATAAGATGTTTCTGTGTCCAAGTGCTGAGGAAATGAAATGCAGCAGTTGACGTGTCCTAAATCTCCAACTGCCATTAACAAACAAGCTAGTTAAGCTTTGCACATTCGCAGCAACAACGAGAAACTACTTTCAGTTTACTTTTACTGTATAAAGTTGATCTGAGCAAAACAAAAGCTCCACTGACAGTAATTAGGCCAAAAAAGCAGAGAAACACATTTTATCAGTTGCGCTGTCTATAATCCTGCCTCTCAGTCTGAATTTCTTAAGTATTTTTTGAATAAAATCATGTCTATGCATAACCTCTATAGTTTGACTGAAATTACATGACCACTCTCAGCCTTTTAGACAACGCAATTACTCAGTCTAACAGCTAAAAGCAATGACCCTTTTCCGATCTCATTCCCATTGATTTATTACTACAGCCTACTCTGAAATCATCTTCATTCCATTTCAAATCTCTTCAACTTCAGGAAGAATATGATTTTGCTCTTGCATCCGAGAGACATCATGACTTATAAAGCTGTAAAAATAAGATTATAGAAGATGATTATTGCGGCGTGAAACTAATTCTGGAGCAGTTGAGGAGATGAGGCTGGAGTATCTGTGGTCAGCTTTAGTGAAATGATATAGTCCCCGTCATCTCTGGACTCACCATGCGGGCGGCGTGTTACTATATATGTGAATGGTTTCCCATACTGCCCACCGACAGGCTTTGCTGGCGCTTCCAGATGGCGACTTGGCAGACAACACATTATGCAGCTCATCTATAGCGTTTCCTCTGAGGCCCTATCAGAACGCAGCACTCCACACACTGTTCCTGGTCTATTTACATCAGTGTAGCCAAGTCAGAGAGCTTCCTCGGGAGGTTAGAGAGGCCAGGAATGAGATACGATTATAGTCACCAACTGTACTGTTTCTATATAACAGCTCAGTTCCAAAATGAGAAAAGACATTGTAAGTTGGTTTCTGTTATAGTAAAAAGTCCTGTGAGAGAAGAAGGTTTTTGTAAATGTGTTCACTGGTAGTTGTAAATGTAGATACACTTTTTCAGTACACTTAATACATTGTGCCTACCTAAAAAAAAAGTCAGATATTAATTGATATGAACATTTATCTTGAAGCTAGACTGTCATTTCACATCACATTTTAGTTTGAGACTGGTTTTGATCTATTGTATATCAGAACTAGGAGAGTTGGACTGGGGGGTAAAGGGTGCTGCTTTCCCCGGGGCCCACAGCAGGGAAGGGCCTTCAAAAGCATGTGATGGTTTTGTGCTCAGTTGCATTTTTCTGTGCTTGAAACTACTTTTGTTGTAAGAAATGCACTGTGGTTGGGTAAAGTGAGAAACAATTATGCATGAGATCTGAGAGCCCCAGCACCCTTTTATAAAAGCAGGATATCATCGCTCACATATTAGCCAAGTTGTAAACAAATAAGACAACTCATTACAATTTGCAATAAGTATTTTCTATGTATGAAGGACTTCATTGTTAAAGCTGGAGTACCGGATTTTCCCACTGCGGAACTGGAAGCAGCTTTTAAATCTATCTAACAAACCTTTTGGCGCAATGTTAAAGTTCACATGCACACAGTTTTGGTCCTGTGTACAGCTTCACAGCAGCTTTTTTTTAGACGGGCAAAGTGAAACTGAGGAGGACCACCCAAGCGCAGCCAATCAAAGTGCTGCTTTGACTCGTACTTAGAGATGAAATACTTTATTATTAGATACAGACAGCATGCAGAGGTCTCAATTTTGTCACAGCGCTGCTTTTACACGATACACTCTTTGTGGTGAAACACAAAATGTACAAATTAACACCTAAAAAGTCAGGTATAGTCCAGCTTTAAATGTTTGTAGAAATCATAGGGTGTATATTCTGCAATGAAAAAATAACAATGAAAACGAATTTGCGGAGAAATAAATCATACACAAAATTGTGTCTTAGGGGCCCACTGAGAAGCTCGATGATCATAATTATTCAAGTCACACTATAACTGCAAGAACAATAAACTAATCACGACTAGGAGCAAAATTTAATTATTTCAAATTCAAACTGCCAAGAAAAGTACACCTAAATATATAATACTTTTCATTGGGCTATTTATACGACAATAACTTGACTTTTACATTCAGGAAGTTTGATTACATAAAGCTGGTCACATCCTATTTGACCTGTGTTTTTTTTCTTTCTTTTGTTATGTGTCAGTAATTGCAAATAATCGTTTTACTGAGATGGTTCTACCCACAATAACTGTAATACTAAAACTGTATATTGCGACATCCTAGTGACAATAACATTTTACTCAATAAGTATATTTAAGGTACTGTTTAATAACACCTGACCCTAGGACTAAGCAATCATATGTCGTTAGTGCAATGCATTGTACTTTATGAGGTCGTTTGGAGGCCTCGTGAAAGCTTTGGCAGCAACAAGCAGCACTACTGTACAAGCTGAAAGTAATAGCTGTGTTTTTTCCCATTAACATAATTAGTCTTGTGTTATGCTAAATAATTCACAGAGTGGACTACGGCTCAGAACTATCAGTCCAGACCTGCTCCCACTGTCTGTGTCTAATGCTTTTCTTATCATAACAAAACTCTGCATGCATTGGTCTCTTCTTTCTCCTATAATTGATTCTCTCTGCTTCAGCTCTGAAACTCACTACAAGTGAAAATTAATATGATACAGTAAGCATTAAAGATTCATTTCCTTCAGGCCTGTTAGAGTTCATTATTCATAAGGAGCATGCTGCTGTTATATGTAAATGATAATGCATGACTATCATATGAACAGTAAAGTTTTGGGTTGTTTGGCGTATGATAAAATAAATAAATACAATGATTTATGATGAATCTTGTTATAGCTCTAGGTCATGTGTTGGACTGTCTAGGGTGATGCGTTTAAAATAGGTTCACTGTGAGTATCTAGGTAACCTCAATCACAGACTGTCTTGAAGGGGATGAAGGGATGCCACACTGTTTGAATGAAGCCAACTGAAGCCATTCGCGGCTAACCGTTTTAGCGGCTAATGTGGGGCCAGGTTCCATAGTTCGATTGTGCATTTTAGAAAGTGGATGGGAACCAGACTCTAAGGAGCCAATTTGCCAGGCTCACTTCCTGTTTGGACCGCGGCTGGAGAGCGAGTGCTGTCCACCTCTACAGTCTATGATGGAAATACATTCACAAATGTGCCTGATGAATGGCCATGGTCAAACTTGGCACAAGTGAAGAAAAACAATAAGATATCATATTTCTGCAAAAGTCAGATAATGACATAATGTAAATTGATTCTCTAAAGGTCAGCTGTGAAGTGCAGCCAGAGTGAGACAGTCACTGATGATCATTGTCATGTATCATTGATGCACTACAGACACAGTAAATTGAATAATGATTAATTTTTTTTTATTCTTTTCAGATAACAGAACCTCTAACCAAATTTAATAACAATGTATTGAAGGGGATGAAGAAATGCCACACTGTTGTAAATGTGCAATAATTTGCAATTATTTCATATATATATATGTGTGTGTGTGTGTTTATTTTGCATAATAATATTTTTTCCATGTACATTTTTTTGTTAAATAAATGTATACATCTTAAGAAGAAATTATTTCCTAGCAACATAAAATGTTTTGAGTATATGAATTTCCAGTACAATTGAATTAGTTTGAGCATTTTTGTGTCTTAAAGCAACATGCACTGAGTTTTCTTTGTTGACGATGGTAAAAGTTGTTGTTATCATTAGAACATGATTCAAGTGTGACCCTCTCAGTTGGGCTCTGTTTGTTTCCCTTCGGCGGCTGCTGCAGTCACAGACCTATGGAGCCGCTCTCTTAAAATACATCTCTGAGTTTGTGACACCCTGGTGCAGCCTCCACAGCTCAATAAAACGCCTCTCTGCCTCAAGCTCTTTCTGATGCTGTTCAGACCTTTTGAAACAGTCCTGGGCACACCTCCGCTGCCATGTGCTCTGTCAGTGCATATCTGGCATCCTTTCACACAAGTTACATTACACACTCAGTCGCCATCTGGTGTTTTCTGCATCGTCTCCTGAGGTTTAATGTCTGAAGAAAGGTGATTGCTTAGATATAAAGATATAAAGCCCAGGTCTAGTTTGAAATAAGTGTTGAAAACAAAAATTGAAATTATGCAGATTATTTAATAGAAAACAGGAGATTTTAACAGTCGGTTAAGTTATTTCAATATTCAACTAAACTTTTGCTTTTGAAGATTTCCATCTCAACATAAGAGCCTGTTGCCTATTATGTTTGTAAGAGATGAGATAACTTTCACAGTTAAATTAATATCATTTAACTTTAGCAAACGGATAAACTGGTGCTTTCAGGTTCAGATGACAGCAATTGGAAGAAACTACTGCATCTTTTCTCACACTGGTGATGGTGAAAAGGGGTGGTAAAAGGATAAAATGAAGAGAGTGACATGGCTGGTGGTTAGGCTGTTTGATTGGCCGCTGCGGTGAAGATGAGGCAAACAGGACTGTGTCAAGATGACGGGAGAGTGCTGGGAGAAAGAGTGCATTTGTGAGTTTGGATGTTGTGAGAAGTGATTAGATGAGAGTCAGCGATAGCGGGCTGTGATTGGTGAAAGTCGGCCTGAAGGGTGACAACAAGAACAATGTATGGACACGAACAGATCATGTCTGGTGCTCCTAGACTTATATTTGGGGTGGGATACATATCAAAAAATGTATAATATAGATATGCAAAATTAGAATATCGCTGATGTACACATGACGTTACTAAAATTGTTGACTATTTTGGTGACGTTTTACTTCCTGGTTGGACGTGAGCAGCAGATGTGATGGTGGTATCAAAACAATTGTGCAAATCTTTAAATTTGGTGATTGTTTTTTTCTTTTATTTGGATCAGAAGTTTGCTCAGGAGACTCCAAAAATGGTAAATAATTATTTAAGGGTGGTTAAATAATGATCAAGGTTAGGATTAGTCTCCAGGAAATTAATATAAGTCAACGTATGTCCCTAAAAAGCGTGTGTGTGTGTGTGTGTGTCCGTGTGTGTGTGTTGTGAGCATGTGATTTCGAGCTTGTTTACATTGGGGCGCTTGCAGCTGTTTGTGGCGAATGTATGTTTTCCACCGGCGCTGCAGGTCTGTGGCATTGAGCAGGTCTTATCAGTGACGTTCAGAGAGGCAGCACTCACATGCACTAGACCTCAGACACACACCTACAGCTCTGGCACTCAAACGGGAAAGAAGCATGTGAAGTGTTTAAACCCCCGGTAATTAGAGGTTAGATAAAACAGCAAATATATGCTGAGAATGTTTTTCATTGTTATTATTATTTTTATTATAGTTAACCGTAATTTAAATCCAATTGGTCGTCACGATGATCAGGCAGGGAAAAAAAACATTTCTAAATTGCGTAATTTGGAATCTAATTTGCGCTCTAAATATGACAGTAAGAGATTAAAAAATGCTCAAGATTATGCAGTGTTGACCCTTAATAGAGCTAATTACGTTTTATAACCATTATTTATTCTTCACATAACTACAGAATAGCTTTGTATCAATAATAGTCCAAACTGTATGAAACGTTCTGGGCCAACATCAGCAAATAAATAGTCTTAATATAAGAATTTAGAGGTAACAGCTGAACCTATATCCTTTAACCAACACCCGATCCATTCTCTCTGCCCCGATATTTGATAGTAGTATCTTTATTGGTGCAAACCTGTTTGTTTTTTATTCAACATCAACATAATTCTGAATAACTGTAAATAAACACAAAACGTGCCAATGTCATGTATTTAAGATCAGCTTTTATTATTCTTGAGTATATTCTTTAGACTGTTTAGAGCTTGTATGTAACCAATGGCAGCTCCTTTTAGTGTCATCTGATGTTGAAATCTGTCCCTCACTCGGTGTGGGATCACATTGATATCATACTATTCCCCCTGTGTGTTCTTATGACTGCTATTTGTACATCAGTGTGAATGTGCTCCGCCTCAGGCTCTGGAGGCAGCGCTCAGTCTGGATTAAACTGCCCTTCATGAGAGAAGATGAGTCTCATTATATCAGTCCTCGGCTAATGACCACTCACCCCTGCGAAAACAGCTCCCCAAGATGGATACGACCTGCGCCAAGAAGCATTAATTTTGTACTGTTTGGTGTTATTGGCCTGTCCCTTTTGCCTGGTGTGAAGATCAGAGCGAGGCAAACGGGCTGTGAATGCATTAGTGTCGTCATCATCATCGTGAGACGACAGCCGGGCTTCATATGTCATCATCACGAGACAGCAAGGACACTTCTCCGCAAGCCCAGCTATTATTCTCTATTATACACACACACACATTTAAACTGCACATCAAATAGGGCTCAAACAGTCTTACACAATAGCACAAGGTTATCATCACACTACTAACACTTCCAGTTCAACTACCACTATTATATGCTGCTTTAACAATTCATGCTCTTCTTACAAGTTTAAGGTGGACTTTATTGGCTGCCTGTTCAGGGAAATTAATACTCAGAATTTGACCCATCCTTCAATGCCACTGGGGCGACCTGTCAGGGGCAGGCGACCACAGAACAGCACGTGCAGGGACCCGTCATGAGCCAGGCCTGGTCGGGACTGCTTTATGGAGGACGTTGACTGTTTTGTGTTGGTGTGGGAAACAAGTCAGACATGATGAACTTTAGAAGTGACTATTTTAATTGTATATTAAATGTTAAATTATGTTAAAAATCGTCCAACATAAATATTATTAAAGTATTCATATTTACCACATAGGCAAGTTTATTTTGAAACACTATATTTTGTTATCGGAAATTATTGAAAGTACTGCAGGTCCCAGCACTTCAGGTTGAGAGGTCTTTCTTAAACACTGTTCTACAGCGACAAAAGCTCTACTCTGGTGTTACCACAGAACTAATAAAGCCTCTTAGATGAGAGGTAAAATGCCTTTTTTTTATCAAGATGTTTCGACTTCCATCTCAAAGTCCTTTTCAATGTGAAGGAGTTTGTAGGCCTGAAAAGCTAGAGCTTTAGAGCAGAATAAAGTCCTGCTTCTCATGTCTTTACATGGCAGAGTTAAATTAGACTGTGGCACTAGAAGCCAGAGCTTACATTGGAATATTGCCTGGGATCTAAGAAAAGCATTTGTTGCATATTTCCTGTGAAGTCAGGGAGGCAAAAAAAACAGAATGTGTTTATTTCCTTTATTTAACAGGCACAATAATCAATTGTGTACCAGTTATCCAGAAAGACCCGGGAGTGCACAAGGTCAGAGAATGAGAGCTAAAAGGAGTGCCCTTTCATAGGCCCAGGTAACACATGGCAGAAGAAAGCAGAAAGCACATACAAGTGTGTACTTCACTGCTGTGTGACCTCCAGTACACAGTATTCAGTATGAGACTGAAGATGAGAAAGATGAGAGGCGTGTTAGCTGATCGTCATGGTGGGTGTATGGATTGATATCCTTCTATTCTTCATTCTATTAGCACAGCTCTGAAGCAATTTAATGTTAGCCTTCACTCACTGGAATAACATCTCCCCCTCTCAGAGAGTGTGGTTACCATTAGTTACTGCTAGAGTTATTATTTTTAAAGCTCAAGCCTAACAAGTTGCACATCGGTGTCAAAATGTGTCTGTATTTTTGGGCTGAAAAGCTTGATTTCACCAGAATATTTGAATTTCTTTTGTTTGAGTAAAACAAAGAAACCTTGTGCTGTTTGTGCAGTTTTGGTTTTTAGCATTGTTTTTCTCAGAAATGTAAATGTATTTATTTTATGAAAAGAGAGAGCTCTTGCTGTGTGATTGAAAACGTGAATAATGAATAACGTAATAAACTCAAAAACTAAATGCATCCTAAATTATCGTTGCTTAACGGCTTTCTACTTTCTTCAAGTTTCTGAGTCCAATTATACTGAAACATCAAGAGTTTTCACATATAGAACTAGTGACTAAGCTCACACATATGGAGACACAAGCTCACACAATAAAAGAAAATCCGGCTAATCATTGTGTAGACTACCTTGAGCTGATCCAGCCTTAAATGGAAAGGAAAAAGAGAACTGAAAGACGAGAATAGTTTGATTTGGCAACGCCAGAGAGGAACTGGGACTGACCTCTTGTTACCATAAAGTATAGAGTTACAGAAGATATTTTGCGTAGACCTTTCATGGCGCGCTAGTGCATTTTTGACGATTAGCTCTTGTGGGTTACTCTTCATGGCACTGACAGACAGGTGCCACAATAACAGCCAAGAGCTCCTGGCCCACACAGAAAACACAACAACCTTGAACCTCCTCACCCTCTTTTTGAGCGTATTCCCTCTTGCTTCGATCGTGGCGTGACTGAGTGTGCGGCTGCTGACTTTTACCACATGTGCTTTTCTATATCTGCACTGTGTCTGATGTGTCTTTCATAAGTTGTCATAGCCGCGAGGAGCCCAGCCTTCTCAGTCGGCCATGACACTCCAGTCTCAGTAACTCCAACGCTCTGAGGCCAAGATTACATGGTGCATCACGCCATGACAGCAAAATACTCTGAAAGGGGCTCGTTGTTCGCTCACGGCGCAGCGGTCTGCACAATATAAGCTTCGGCATCTTTAAGTGGCGAAACGTTCAAGGACACTTCATAAAGAGTGGGTAGTCTAATTATAATGAGTATTAATTTTCGGCTCAAGTATCAGATTTGCTAAAAGCTGTCTATGGGTTTTAGGAGTTAATTTTGTCTTTAAACCGTATGAGCTCATTTTCATCCATGGAAAGTGTACTTGGGGAGTTACACTACATTTTTAAAACAAACTTAATAAATCTTGTTCAAGGGTATGACAGATCTCAGCTCCTCACAGTAAAAGCATCGCTGTAGTATCAGAAGTCTCTTAAACTCTTAGGTATTTATCGCACAGTCTCCGATTAGCGCTTAAATTATTTATTAACTTAGCAAGAAATCATTTGCAATAAAAACTCAGCTTTAAAGGCGCTGTAAGCTACTTGATTTTGACTCATTTTAAAAGAAGCCTTATTCAGACCGGATTAGTTTTACCTACAGGGACCTCGGGTAAATTGTAATATACGAATGCAGTCTGTGTTTCTAGTCTTGCACGAATCATCCAAAAACGTCCACAAAAAATCCTATACTGTATTTGAGGAAAATCAGAGGTCAGGTAGTTTTAGTCCTGCATACTCATGTCTGTTTGTGCGTTAAAGCTTAATCAATTTAATGTCTTTTTTTCATCAAAAAATGAGCTAGATTCCAGTCCAAATCTTCCCCAATCAAATGTACAGTTAAAGAGTAAAGTACAAAACAAACCATGGTAATGACGTGACCCAGAGGTGCAATCCTGTTGTTCTGGTAATCAAGGTTCAGACTGACAAGAAATATGATCACATGGATGTTATTCTGATCACTAATGGCAACAACATGGTGAAGAACGACGTCTCATGCTACAGCAAAGGTATGCTACATAACGCTAA